>CM068763.1:4668833-5268833 GCA_035084275.1 Hydrolagus colliei | reverse complement strand
GAAAAGATTGAGGTACTCCGATCTTGACTTTGAGGTATTTATCATACATTTACTGAAGTTAGTAGAATGCTGTCACTGATTTATGTCAATAAATTGCAAGGCGATAACTGTGAACAGTACAAGGTACAAGTCCGACACTCTCGTTCAACACTGAGGTGGCAGAGGAGTGACATGTCTGGCATTCTGTCAGGAGTGTTGGGAGAAAGTACTAAATTGTAAGGACACTGCTCATAATGTACACCCCTGAGACATTAGTTCTCTCTTAAAGTATCTGGGCTGTGTGCTGTGCAATGAGAAAACAAAATACTTGAAATGTGTAAAAACAAAGCCATGTTGCTTGCGAGGACAGATTGTGGTCAGTGGCCGTCATATCACAGTGACCACACAGAAAGATCTTGATCTTTCCTGCAGGGCTTTAGTTCACAATAGTTTGCTATGTACAGCATTTGAAAATCACAGAACTTAATAATACTCCTTGTATTTGATATAGCACCTTTCACTTCGGGTGGACATCTCACAGTGCTTCAAAAGATTTATTGTACAGTCTGGTGGCTGTATATTTTGTAGGTGAATGCCCTAATCGGTTAAGATTCTGATAGCTTTTGCCATATTCTCTCTGATATACACAAACTCATCATCTCTTACTGACAGAAGCGGAGGAATCCATCACTGATTATTAATATTAAATGGTCTTTGTCATGGTCCATGGTAATATTTTGTTTCATAGCAGCGTGAAATATTACCTCCTACCCATTCCATCTTCCAAGCTTGGCTGCTTAGTGCCTCTGAATATCTGGTCTGTATCACATTCAGCCTTCACCCTACCAACTCTGACTCAGATCCCCTCCGCCTTGTAAAATCCCCCTCCTTCCATTATTTCCAAAATTCTCCTTTCATTTTCCTAGTGGCACCTGTATTTTGTTGGATTAGAGTTTCTGTAGATTGCATTCAGCTCCAGAAATCCATTGCCCATTGTTCCAGTTGTTGGAGAGTTTGTCTCATAAGCGAGAGACCTGGGTTCAATTCCCAGCGAGCTGAAATGTTGGGTAAGTCTCCTTACTCCACGTCTGCATACTCAGCAATAAGTAGGAACCTGGTTGGTTTTCCAATGGTGGATTACCTCACCTGTGGTAATAATTCCTTCAAAAAGATATTTGTCGCTCAATCCACGACTGTTTGTGGGACACTGTTGTGCGCAATTTGCTGCCACGTCTCGCCCACAAGATCTACCGTCAATTCACTTTACGATATATTCTGTGAAGCACTTTGAGACATCTCAAAGATATGATAAAGCGCTATATCAAATGCATGGATTATTATTATTATCCTGCTAATGTTCCTCTCCATCAATTTTAAGAGACATGTGTACAATGACATTATTAGATAGGATCAGTCCCAATGTAAATGATAATAATAATCCTTCACAACTGAGACATCTGGGTTCGATTCCCAGCAGAGTTAAAACTTAGGCAAACCTTACTCCACATTTCCTGATAATGCCTGATAATCCCTCAATGAAAACAAATTGGTCATTTCAAGCGCTTTGAGATGTCTGGAAGACGTGGAAAGCGCTATATCAAATGCAAGGATTATTATTATGTTATCGAACTTAAGGAATGTTAATTTTGTGCTTTTGTATACCAAACATAAGATTGAAATGCAGAAGGTTGTTTCTCCCCATGTTCTGCCAAGAAATTGGCAAAAATTGGTCATTCACTTCATGTGAGACATTGCTGTGTACAGTCACTTCCAAATAGTCGCTACAATTTGATTCCTGTAGTAGTTAGAGCACTCGCCTTGCAAGTGAGAAACCTGCCATTCCCGGCAGGGCGAAATGTTGGCAAATTTTCTTACTCCACTTGCCTTTGTTTACTTAGCAGTAAGTAGGAACTGGGCTGTTGTTCGATTGGCAGTTCACTTTTCTGGGGGTAATAATCTCCATAAAAAAAACATGATCACTCAATTCCCCGACTGCGGTGGCAAATTGCTGTGTGCAATTGGCTGCTGTGATTCGCCCACAAAAATACCATCAATTCACTTCACGGTATATTCTGTGCGGCATTTTGAGACATCTGGAAGACTTGAAAAGCACTATATCAAATGCAAGTTTTTCTTTGCTATTGTTACACTTCATTGAATCTCTGTGAAGTTCTTTGAATCTGTTGATGTTGTAGACGTTGTATAGAATGTAATGATTATTAATATAACCAGGTTCGTGCTCTCAATCCAAGTAAAACGGACAAGTACATATGCCTCTCATCATCACGTAATGTATCCCGTGAATTTGGTTTAATATATCCTCTTGACCTGAAAGGCGCTATACCAAATGCAGGGATTATCATTATGAACAAAATCATACAGGGTATTGAGAGAGTCTAGAGCTAGATATAACTTTAGGAGCAACCACAACAGCAACTTGCACTTATGAAGCACACAGGACAGAGTCTCAGAGGGCTGCATTTTGCGTGGTGGTGGAGGGTGGGGGGGGGGAGTGGAGGGGAGAGGAGTTTGGACACCAAGCAATGCAGAAGGAGGATGTGGTGAAAGAAGCAAGCCTTATAGTGGGACACAAAGATACATAAAAAGGAGAGTGAGAAGGAGGGATCGAGACAGGGAGTTCCAGATGTTAAAGGCATAATGGAGGAAAGCATGGAGGTGGCAAGGAACGCCTACCCAGGGCTGTGCCAAATTTCACTCAAATATTTCCTGGGAAACATATTTAACGAAAAGCGTAATGCAGAGAAAAATGATCTGGACAAGTTTCACTCTATTTTACACGTTTTGTATGTGTCTCATTCTGTCTTTTTCACCTACTGTCTTTCTCTTGTTCCCCTTTCTGTTTCATGTTTCTCCTTAAGTTACGAATGAGCTAGGAGCCCCAGATGTTCAGGATAAACATTGATGAATCTCCCACCTAAGGTCCTTCTGTGTTAATCTTCTCATTGAGATTGAGGGTATGTCAGGAAACGAGATTCGCTGTGTACTAGAGAATAAGCGTACGTCTTAGAAAGTGAGAATGAAGGATGTAAAAGGAGAAAACAGATATCGAAAAATGATCCCTGACCATTTTCTCCTTGAGATCAACCAAGTATCAATAGTAAACATCGAGCCCTTCCATTTTATTTCATCTCAGTTGATCTATTAGAAATGAATTCCATTAGAATTCCTTATCTCTGGAGGAATCCCTCATCTCAGTATGATAAATAGTAATTCTCTACTAAGTTTAGGAGATTCAGAATCATTGCTTTATTTCCCCTGTTTGAAATTGTAATCCACAGAAAGTCATGCACACAAGAAAGCGTCACTCAGAACTGTACCATGAGTTGAACCAGAAATTCCACACCTTGGAACGATTCCGAGATCCGGAGCCCTCAGGATTCAAGGTGAAGAATAATATTTGCATATTAACTGAAGGTTATAGCGTACACACAACTGCCTGAACTTTCACCATTCAGCCTTTAAGTGGAACAGTGGTTAAAATGGAATTGAATAAACATTTGAACAGGAAGAATCTAATAGTGTGTGGCTTGTGGCTTTTCACTGCCAGAGAATGGATTAAAAGGCAGCAAAGCTAAGATTCTACTCAGACAGTCAATCAATAGATATGCAATCCTGTATTGAGAATGATGTTGGGGGAAGGGGGGCAATCTGCGGTTCACCTTACTTAATAAGTCTCTTAAACATAGACCACAGATTAGAACCAACGATTTCACACCATTGGAAAACAATATCAACAGCAACATCTTGCACTTGTTGTATAGGGCAAGATGGCCATCAATATGGTCAAAGCTGAAAGTTTTCAGACAGGCCGTGAAAGAGGGAAGAGAGGGGACAAGGCAGAGGGATTGAGGTGGAGTATTCCAGAGTTTTGGGGCATAGTGGCTGAAAGCCCGACCTCCAGTGGTGGGGCGAAGGCTATGCATGACCGACAGGAGGCTGGTGCCAGTCAATGGATATGTGAATTGGAAAGTTTGTGTATTTATTACTTAGACTATCCAAGTGTTTTAATTTTCCAATTTTTTGGGGTGTGTGGCTGAGTGTTTCTGAACTGTGTGATCTTCCCCAAGTGCATCCACGTCACCCTATTTGTAATTGACCTTGGTGTTATTTTGTGATTATATCTGTGAAGGTCACGGTTTGACCATGGACATATTCCAGTGGTCACTTGCAGGAAGTTAAAACACCGGTCTTCTCTTTCGCTGAGTAACCTGTGCAACATCTGTACAGCAGATTACCTTCTATACAATCTTTGCAATTGTGTATATCTTGTGGAAAATTCATTGTGTAGACCCTGCTCACTTGGTCTAAAATATACTTCTACTCCTATGAGTTTGGTGACTCAATCCCCTTCTCCTGATGATTCATTTTGTTTTGAGCGGTCCGGTTGTGTAACCTACCAACACTACTACATTCACACCTTCTTAGAATTCTGTTCGACAACTGTTAAAAATAGCAAAATTCATATTTCACTGACGAGCACAGGTGTGCAGTCACTGATACTCCCATCTCAATCCTCACTGTCAAACCCAGGGACCATTTATTTAGACTTTGTGCTATAGCGTGCGTGCTCTGTTGCTCAGCAACCCAGAGAGGCAACTCCAGGGGGAAGCATATAGACCAGTGACTCAGTGCAGCCCCCTCAGTGAGCGTGCATTTGCAATTAGACAAATGAAAGCTTTTGTTTTAGTGGAACACAACACGCCAAAGAATCAGATCAAAACCTTTAATGTAATTAACCATTTTAAATGATGTGCTTCAGTCAATGAAGCTTTGCCTCCAGTTCTTTGACATGTCCTGTAGCTCAGTGGTTAGAGCACTCGCCTTATAAGCAGGAAACCTGGGTTCGATTCCAGGCAGGGTGAAACCTTGGGCAAGTTTCCTTACTCCACACCCCTAATAAAAATCCCTAAAAAAAAATTATAAATTGGTCATTTTTGGTGGGACACTGCAGTGCACAATTGGCTGCTGTTTTCGCCCACAAATATACAGTTAATTCACTTCACAGTAGATTCTGTGAAGCGCATTGAAATGTCTAGAAGATGTGAAAAGCACTAAATCAGATGCAAGGATTATCATTGGTTATTATGATGATGTGATGTCCCTATCTCGTCCGATTCTCAGCAACCCGATGTTGCGTGTTTAGTTGTGTTATATAAGGCATTGCACACTGCCGGAAAGATACAAAAGACTGCCTATTCACACTTTGACAATTGTCATTCAGAACAATATTGCTCCTGGATGTAGAAATGTTTATTTTGTCTCTTTCTACAGCGAGAGAAGAGGTGGAGCATTTCCTCAGCAGGAGCTGAAAAGAGCTCGCCAAAAGTAAGTGGCACTGCTGCACTATTATACACTGCTAATCAGCCGACATTTAAAGTATTGTGTTTAACTGGCGTCATAAGCAGTCGGGAGAATACATTAGGCTTGGAGTGGGTCCAGCAAATTTATCCCTGGGATTAACAGCCTGTTCGCTCCCTCCACTCAGCCTGCTCCACATCACCCGCCAGGCCCGCTCCACCATCGGCGGTCGCGCCGTATCAGCCTCTCCGCCCCCACCCCTTTGGAACTTCATTCCACATTCCCTTTGCCTCATTTCCGCCCTTGTCTCCTTCTAGGCACATCTCAAGAACCCTGCTCCTCAACCACTCTTTTGTCCATCCTCCTACCCTCTCTGGACTCCATCCTCCCTGATCCCAAGCCCTCCTCCCCACTCCCCCAAACCCTCCCCTGCTACTCGGATCCAAATATCTGCCTGTCCTGCGCCTGGGGACATCTTCCTGATAAGAACGATGCTATACAAATAATCTTGTATTGTATCCACCACATCCACCGCCCTAACCGCCTAACCATCGGCGGCCGGGCTTTCAGCCACTCTGCTCCCACACTGTGGAACTCCATCTCGCAGCCCCTCCGCCTTGCTTCCTCCCTTTCCTCCTTCAAGGCCAGTCTCAAGCCCTTCCTCTTCGACTGCCCCACTAACTCTTCCCCTTCTCCCACTCTCCTTCCCCTTCCCCCTACCCAGACCCACCCACCCCCACCTGCTCAGGTCCTGACCTGACTGTTTCAGCGCTTTGGGACGTCCTCCTTATGTGAAACGCACTTTATATGTGCAATTTTGTTGTTGTATCTGTCACTTGTGGAGTCCTGTGTCACTTGTGGAATCCTGTGTCACTTGTGGAGTCCTGTAGCTCAGTAGTTAGAGCACTTGCCTTACAAGCGAGAGACCTGTGTTCAAGTCCAGGCAGGTCAGGGCGAAACCTTGGTCAAGTTTCTTTACTCCACATGCCTAATAATAACCCATCCAAAAAAAAACACAATAATAAAAATTGGTCATTTCAATCCACGACTGTTTGTGGGACACTGCTGTGCGTAATTGGCTGCCGCGTTTCGCCCACAAATATACAATAAATTCTGTGAAGCGCTTTGAGACATCTAGAAGACGTGAAAAGCGCGATATCAAATGCAAGGATTATTATTATACTTGACAATACATCTACCTAGTACACCCAGATTACTCTGTATTCTGCTCTTTGTATGAAATTTGAGCAATAGTGTGGCAAAGCTTATCAACATTGGGTTAAAAATAATAATAATCCCAAATGAATGGATTACTTAATAAAGGAATGAGGTTATAAAGTAGCCTAGGGGCCAGTCAGTCATTTTAGTCATCTCCTTATTTTCTATTCCCATTAGAAATTCTGCCACTGCAGTTGATAGGTAGCCAATGGCTAACTATGAAAAAGTGTATCTAGATGCCATTTACCCTGCCTTGGTCACTCAATACTAATCTACTAATATCCTTCAGGGCTACATTGCTTTCTTAAATATCTATGAATATGTATTTAGAAAGAGCCCTTAGTTTTGTTTTATATTATCTGAAATTTTCATCTGAAATTTTTCGTTTTGCCCGAGACCAGTTTCTTAAACTCTCACTGGTTTTCTATTCCATTGTTTCCAATTCTAAACCTCAAACATCCAATCTAAAGCACAAGCCATTCAGAGATTTTTACAAGAGCAAGGGATTTTTATACTTTGAGCAAGGAGAAAATGAAGGTCGGAAAGCAAAAAGCACAGAAGTGTAGAATAGAGGATAAAAAAAACAGAAGGAGGGAAAGGAAAAACAATGTTAAATATAAAGCAGGGGAAAGAAGAACATTTATTTCAAAAATTACATGTAAATCCCAAGAGGAAAATGCCCATGGCAGAATTGAAGGTCCATTAAACACATTTTTTGTCAAATTAATTAATAGAAAAATGATGCTGGTTTGATTGTAAAAAGAATGACTTACCTTGTGAAGCGTGTATATCTGCAAAATCATCATGACACAGGACCAGATTCAAGCAGAAAATCAATTGTAATTTCATGTTGTCTCTGAAGATACGCTCTAACATGTTACTGTTGCTAGTTTATTGTCAATGGTTTTAATTGTGGGGTCAAAGATCATATTGTAATTATTTCAGTGCATTCTTGATTCACTAATTAGCCATAATAATCCCTCAAAGAAAATTTGGTCACTCAATTCACAATTGTTTGTGGGATACTGTTGTGAGCGATTGGATGCCGTGTTTTGCCCACAAATATACAGTCAATTCACTTTACAGTATATTCTTTGATATGTCTAGAAGTTGTGAAAAGTGCTATATCAAATACAAGAGTTATTATTATTAGCATAGAATTATACAGCACAGAAGGAAGCCATTCGGTCCATCGTGTCTGTGATGGCTCCTTCAAAATAAGTTTTAATTAACCGTTGCATTGTGTAGTTAGGTGAACTCTGAATTAGAGTGTTACCCCTTGTGGCAGGGCCCTAACAATAGGGCATTACCGTAGACAGAATAACAAGAGAGCTTAGGAGAAATGTCTTTAAACAGAGAATAGTGAGAATTTGGAACAATGTCAGTTGATGCATGATTGAAGAAGAAAGTAACAATTTATTGAGGAGGAAACTTGATGCATGCGTAAAAGAGAAGGAATAGAGATGTATTGGATGAGGCTAGGGAGGGGAAAGTTGAATAGGCGGCGGGTCATGTGAAACACAAACCAGTTGTGCCAAATTGCCAACATGAAATTAGTGCCAATGCTGTAGATTCTATTTAACTAACAACAACAAAATTGCACTTGTATTGCGCCTTTCACGTCAGGAGGATGCCCCAAGGCGCTGCCTATTACAGAATGGCAGCTGTCAATTTGCTATCTTGCATGTGTCTGCATTTTAATGTATTATATGTACAGTCGTTGTGATATGTCCTAATAAAAAGATTCAGTTGCAAATATTCTGTCAACAGGAACAATCCACACCAGAGGAGCAGACTTGGGAAGGTTTGAAAACTGCACCTATCAGCACGCTTAATTCAGACCCACAGGAAAATTTAGAACTTCATTCCACAAACTGGGAAAAATCTGCTACAATCCCTATGGATACATCTGAAGGAGACTTTCAAACAGAAGTTTAAATGCAGTTTCAGAAGTTTTAAAAAAAAACTTGAAAAAAACTAGGAAATATATTTTCACACTGACGCTTTGAGAATATTTTTTTGTGTTGAATTCCTGATTATTCTTTGAATTGCTGTGATACTCTTACATCAGTCAAGAAGCGGAATCCTCCTATCCGTTTATCTTCAACCTTCTCACTCCCACTGTGATGTGAGAACACAGGGTAACACAATCTACAAACCACATGCCCAGTCTATACTCAAGATTGTTTCTAATATGGCTTTCTTTTGTATATGTGTGAGTGTGTGTATGTGGCCGAGTGTGTGTGTGTGTGTGTGAGTGTGTGTGTTGTGAATGGAAATGCAACAGCAAAACTGAAAGAATTGAGCCACTAATTCTCTTGTTGGCAAAAAATAATTAATTTTGACAAAAACAATTGTCAAGCCAAACTTGTTTCCAATCATCTATAGCAGAACAGCCTTGTCTACAGATATTACATTCACTGTAAAATCTGGTGTACATGTAATGTACATGTTCCTCTTTCACTCAAGGTGGGGCTGATGATTTACAGATGGTTGCAATTTATAATCTGGATTTTACAATGGGGCTCTCATTGCCAGCTGTTCCAAGCTCTCTTCATGTGCTGGTTATATGCTCTACAACTGGTTGGCCAGTGGCAACTTTCTTGTAAATGAATTCACACTGGAGCTCGTCCATCAGTGAGCGAGACAGAATTAGTAACTGAGTAACGTAACAATTGAGAAATTAGTATTTTATGTAGAATCACTTTGTTCTTTTGTAATTCACTTCCTGGTCCTGGTTGGCTGCATCGTTTCCTCTCAGCCGCTGAGCTCACTTCTTTTTAATAAATTCTGATTCCTTTTTCACACAAAATTTGTGACTTTCGAAACAATCACATTTGTCAAGTACCAATCGAGGCTGACCCGGACTGCATGACTCGATTTGTTCCTCCTGTTATCGGTTTGTTTTCAAAAATACATTTTGTTGCAGAAATAAAACACAAAAAAATGTTTCCGGAGAGATCAGAAGAGAGTTTCAAGATGGGAGTGTGGATTTTTTTTAATGCAATAAACCAAGTTGCCCAACGACTGGAATAGCGTTCGTTGCTTTTTAGAGAAGAGATAAAATGTTTGCTTATGGAAAGACAGTACACGTTTGCTCATGGGTGGTAGCACTCTCGACTCTCAGTCAGAAGGTCGTGGGTTCAAGACCCACGTCGGGACTTGACATCACATAGTCAAAGCCAACACTCCAATGCAGTACTGGGGTGGGTGTTGCGTAATTGGAGGTGCTATCCTTCAGTTGAGGCAATAAGTCCCAGTTCAAGTGGATGTTAAAGATACCATGGCACTGTTCGAAAAGGAAAGACTTTCTCCTGGGGTGTCCTGGCCAACAAACCCCCAAAATGAAATTAGTCACTCACTCCGTGGCTCTTTGTGGGACATTGCTGTGTACAACTAGCCACCATGATTTGCTCACAACAACCACATTCAATCCTCTTTGCAGTATACCCTTCAAATCGCTTCTCAATGATGTGTGAAGGCTCTACATCAAAATACAACGATTTTAGGATTTTAGTACAGAGTTTAATCCATCTAGGTATTGTTTTTATGGTTCAAAAATGGTTGATTTCCCTTTTAATTTCCCTGATGGTGTTATCCTAAGCAGACTGCACACAGTTCCATCTCACCATTGCAGTCAGAGATATTTGGAGCCTGTGGGTCTACAGAATCAAATGCCTATGGACAATTTATTCTGTCCTAGTTGGCCATGTAGCAGTAACATACATGCTCTCAAGTGAACTTGCTAGAAGTGCCCCTTTGATGGCTTAACACATGTACACTGCTCTAATTGTTTGTAAGAATTTAAGTGAGCCCCACTAAAACGCCCAGGTATTTTTATTTAGTTTTAAGTTAACCGGCTCTTCATTTGAGTGTGATTTTTTTTCCCCCTGAATCACCTCCCAACAAGGATCGACGTTACATCGACACACAGCTACTGCCCTTATATGACCAACTGTTTTGATTTACCTGGCTTGCTATCCATCCCAAATTAAGTGGACATGGATTTCACAGGTTTTACAGGGTCTGATGTGCGTGAGTGGTTCCCTTTTGTATGGCATGTGAACTCATTGAATTCTGAATGAGAGTGTTTGGCCAATTGAATCATCAATTTGTGAAAGTAATCTTACCTGGCCAAATGAAACTGTGCCCTATTTTGAGGAGGTTATTAATTATGATTTGCGTAGAGCATTTTAACACAGCACTGTCCAGTTATTTTCTCCCAGCTCACAGAGTTAAACGTGTTGACGTTTTTTTTTCTCCCATTGAGCAGTTTAAGATTAGCAGAGGTAACCGATTTCTTTAGCCGTTGGATTCTTGACAATCATCGACACGTGAGTTAGCGGTATGAATTCACAGACTGTGCAGTCTCTAACTCGATCTTTGATCACCTTTGCTGCAGACGAGCTTACAGGAAATGTTTCAATGAATGTGTCTTCAGCTTGGACCTGCAAGATAGAAGGAAATAATTTGTGGCAACCCTGGGAACCACACCATCTTCAATTAACCACAAAGATCGGCACCTATTTATCACAATCTATGCAGAGTACGGAAGTGTACAGAAACAAATCAGTTTGGGCTCGTCCTGGGTACTTGTACTGTATAAATGCAATGTTTATTGAATCAGTTTGCTCCTCTGTAGATGAAAGTTCCTGATATTTTTCAGTTGCGTGTCCACACGATTTGTTCACAAAACCTCACTCCTGATAATCAGTGATTTGACAATAATGTATGGTCACATTTTTGTAAAGCAGTTGAATCTGGATAAACACTGAGATAATGTGCCAAGTATTTAATCAACAAAAAGGGATTTGTAATAAATGGCAGGGATGCTTTTACTTAAGTTTAATTTTTAATCAATAAAAGGTAAATTAAAAATATTTTTAATGATTTAATTCTGCAAACGATTCATGTTGAATACTCCAAATCTGCTTGGGGAGCCTCACTCCATTTGCTCCCTGGTTCCATACTCTTCGGTCTTTTAATTTTCATGAGATAATTAAGATACAATGGTTGCCAAGAATGCAGATTCAATTCTTGACTCTCAATTTCTCAATACCCAATGCCAGGGTCTGGGAAGCAAACACATTTTATAAGCAATGATACTTCTAACAATCTTGCCTATATTGTACCATTCCTTTAATCAATAATTTACTCGATCAATCACAACAGAAGCAGAACCCTTAACACAACATATTTTGTACAAAGTTTTTGGTTTTCTAAAATGTGCCATTTCCTGGGGGTGAAATTCCGCAGTGAATTGAATACTGTAAACCAGATGGAGCCCAATTAATTTTTGCATTAAAAATGCCATTGGAAATCCCGTCCATTCAGAGTTTTGTCTTTTAAAGACCTTTATAATGACGAACTACAATGGGAAGAGATTTGACCCCCCCATGGCACATTGGTTTTCTATTATTAGACCAGACGTGTGTTTATCTGGAATTGACTGGAGGCATAATTAATGGTTGTCATGGAAGAATGGTTTAAAAGATAAGCATACACATATATATATATCTATATATTGTCACTTTCCCTTTATAAAAAATAAAAATTTTGTATGAAATGTTGCTAGTGCAGTTTTAAATGTAATTTTGTGGTGTTCTTTTTCAAGGTAGTAATATGAACGTTTGGACTTTTTTGAACCCAGTTTAAGAGTTCCAGTCAGCATTAGCTGATTATATTATACCATTCACGCCCACAAAATATAGAACCACTTCACTTTACAGTATATTCTGTGAAGCGCTTTGAGACGTCTTGAAGATGTGATAACCAAATAGAAAGATTATTATTATAACTAGGGTTGCTATTTTCGACCTTCATTTTTTGAGATTTTTGACAAGTAATGATGTGGTTCACTTTAACTGGCAACTCTTTTGACTAGAAAGATGGTCGGCCTCTGGTCATAAATTCGTAGCAATGTCACATCTTGGATGGAGGTGACCTTGGAGCCCAGAAGTTGGCCATTGTTGTACAGTATTTTAAAATAATGAAAAACATTACATTTTTAAATATATAAATAAATTCATTTATGTTTAACTAAAGGAATTGATTTTCTTCACTTTGGAGACAATCAGAAAACCTGACCAAAACAGATTTTTGCCATTTAAAATCAGAACCCAGCAAGCCTAAGTAAAATGCATTGTGTCATCACAGTCTTACTCATTTCTGAAGGTGTTAATGATTTTTAGCACTAAACCAGCATGAAAGCGAGCATTTCAACCCAGGGAAAGGATGACTTAGATGACTTAAACCAGTTCCATGGTTTTAATAGGAGAAAAGTTTGATGTAAGCCCCCAGGCACCACACCTATCAACAAAATGGACCTATTTATTTTCTGCATGTCATACATTATATTAACAGATAATTTAATGCATGGAAAAATATAATGACTAAAATGTATTTGGGACCTCAAAACATTCCGCAGTCACGTCTCACCCTTAACTACTATTCACTCGGTGAGAAAATACTGCATTAATGTAATGCATTAAGTAAGGTTGTTGATTTCCATTGAAGAATGTGATGTTTCATAACGTTGTCATATGTTTTCTTCCGAATTTGTGCTTCAATTATTTCAATGCAGGTTAGATAGGATAAAGGGAGATTTTAATTTGATTGTAAATCTGACTGATGGATGAATGTCTTCTTGTTTGCTGTAAGGACCTTGCATAAAATTATAAAATATATATATTTATATTATAATGCAATATATATTTCACCCATAAATATACAGTCAATTCACTTTAGAGTGTATTATGTGAAGCGCTTTGAGATATCTAGAAGACCTGAAAAGCACTTTATCAAATACAAGGATGATTATTATTAGTAGTATTACTATTATTATCCCAACATATGTGACCATGAGTCCTCAATCTCAGAATCCTGTATAATTCCCCAGTAACATTCAGTAAAGATTTCACAATTATAATGTTGGAACATGAGTGGGCAACACTGAGGTTAGGTTAATCACTGAAAGAAGGCTGTAGGAACTTTTCCCATATACAGACTCAACTATACAGGTAAACCTCTATTTAGGATGGGGTTGCGTTACTAAAAAACTGTATCTAGATCGAAACATCCTAAATCGAAACGTGATTTCCCATGCAGTCCCATTATATAACCAGAGATGCGTTCTTTTCACAAAACTAAATAAACCCACTAAATAACACACAAAACCACACAACATAACACAAAACACACAAATTAACAAACATAGGCAAGAAGGAGTATTTGGGATATCTGTGCAGTATTGTACTTTAATACTGGCAAACTTTAATACAGTAACTACTAGCAACTTTAATACTGGCTGTGTGACAGTGGCAGTGGCACTTGCAGCTTCCCCACTCATCTTGATGTTGTGGAGCCCATAGCGTCTTAAACCTTTGAAACCACCCTCTGCTTGCACTGAAAGATGGTGCCGTTGAGCCTTCTCCTTCCTGATCATTTAACTCCCTAAACAATGATTTTGCCTTCTGATACACTGTAGTGTATCCCACCTGATACACTATATCAGGTGGGAGCGCGATTTTACCACGAATACACTAGAGACTGTGCATATGGACAGAAAGGATGCTTGAAATGCGACCGCGATATTCAAAATATGTACTGCGCATGCGCAAAAAAAGATAATTTTGGTCAATAAAACGAATCCAAGTGTCCTATATTGATCAAAAGATTTTCAAAAATTATGTTCCGTCAATTGAAACATCCTAAATAGAAGCGTCCTAAATAGAGGCTTACCTGTACTTGATCTGGGAGCTTTACTTTATATCTCACTTATGTTATCATTGACCTGGAAATGCTAGGTTAACAGTGCAAAGGAAGATTTATTCTATATCTAAGCTGTACTATATTGGCCTGGGATTGCAGGATTTAACAGTTTATAGGGATCTTGACTCCAATCTGTGTTATACCCGCCCAGGATATGCTCTGTGCAAAGTGCAAAAGTTCCATTCCTCACCACTAACACAAATTTACTTAAAAAGAACAAGGGAGGAATATAAATTCAGCTACATTGAGCTGTCAATTGTGGGTATCACCACAATCGCCACTCATTGTGGGCGAATAATGTGCATATGTTAACAACAGTCTTGCCTAGTTTTACACTAATTCCAACAGCAATAAAATTTGCATTTGATACAGTGCTATTCTCATCAGCCGGACACCTCAAAGCGTTTCACAGGATTTACTGTATCATCCGAGTAAATCTCTGCAATCCCACTATTGCCTTGACATCTTTCTTAAAGTGGGGTGACCCAAACTGGAGACAATAATGCTGAGTGAGTCCAACTAACAATTTAGTTTAGCATTGTCTGTATATTTATATTCAGTTTCCCTATTTATAAAACATAGGTTTCCATTCGCTTCCTTAATAGCTTTCTCCAGTTATTTTCCCACCTGTAAGGATTTATGTGTATTAACTGCTGGATCCCTCTGCTCTTCCACTCTTTTTAACATTTTAACACCTGACATATACTTGTGCTCTCCTTATTCTTTCTTCCAAAATGTATAACCTCACACGTGTTTGCATTAAATGTCACTTACTATTTCTCTGCCTAATCAACTGATCTGTCCATTTCTCCCCGATGTTGCTTCTTCGCCAATCTTCTTCGCCATTAGCTGCAATCCTTACTATTTTTATTTTAATATACATCTATGACATCCTGATATATGGTATCCTAACCCCAAATCAGCTCCAAACCTGTACTTAGACTGTATTCAATGGAACAGAGTTGCAACAAAACACCAAAAATCGAGATTTAAAAGATTGCTTCTCTGAGATGCAAGCGTGAGTACAGCTCGGGTCCATTTCACCACCCCCCCGCCACCCCCACCCACCCCCCGCCCCCCACATTCACATCACCCCAGAACTGCACTATAAATTAGCAGCTGGCATGCGGAGATGTTCTGATTTAAAAGCACAATTCTAAACCCTTAGGAATTTACTTGTACTGTATTCTGTTTGTTTTATTTATGGCAAGACTCACAAATTTCCCTGAAATGTGGCTCAATGCAAGCCCCTGTTGCTATGTGAAAAGTTTTTACATTCAGTATTTCTGTGCAGTTAGCTGATGTAATTACTGAGCAGTGGGAAATTTCTTTCGCAGAGCCTTGGTTAGGGATTCAGCATTATATGGTTTGGAGAACTGTGGGTCTGTGCACGTATTCTGGCAGCTAGTGAGGTGTTGCCCTCTTAATAACAATCTATCCTCAGGCTATTCACACTCATTACAAAAGTCCCAAGGAGTTTCCTAATTGAGGTTAAATAAATGCAAAGTATTTTAAGTCGACAAGAATAATATTATGCCTGAAATTCTGCCTTGTCTCAGCGGGAGGCTCTCCTGTCTGAACATTTAAGAACTTGTCAAAGAGTAGTTTTAATTAGGAAATCAGTGCTGAAAAACAACTTCCAAATTATGACTTGTTCGATCCTCTTTTGTGGGGGTCTTTTCTCCCCCACATCCATGCTGTGAGCCGGCCATGCCTCACTTCATCTCTGCAACATTGCCCGACTCCCCCCGACTAGCTCAAGCCACCGAAACTCTCATTCGTAACTTCATCACTCCCAGGCTTGACTATGCAAACTCCCGACATGAAAGGCGCTCTATAAATGTAATTTTATTGTTGTTGTTGTTGCTTGTTGAACTCCCCAACTCCTCCCTCCATAGCTATAGAACATCTGGAACTCTGCAGCCCGTATCCTCTCCTGCACCAAGGTCCACGAACCTATTACCCCCATACTTCACCGACTCCACTATCTTCTCATCGCACAGAGGATTCAATTCAAGATCCTGGTCGTCAACTTCAAAGCCCTCTGTGGCCTTGCCCCACTCAACCTCTGTGACTCTGACCTCCTAACCCCCATCAACCTACACGCTCCCTCTGCTCAGTGGGCTCCAGCCTGCTCCACGTCCCCCCAACCACCTGCCCCACCAACACCAGTTAAATCTTTAGCCACTCTGATGCCAACTTTTGGAGTTCCATCCCATAATCCCAGCTATTTAGGGTGTGACAGAGGAAAAAGAAAAGAAGAGATTTCAAGGCACAATGTCAAGATAGATTGCAGGAATTGTTTCTCTAATGAGTGGTACAGGTTCCCAGGATGGGTGATTGAGGCCAGGACACTGGACTCATTTAAATGCAATTTGATGCTGTGATGGGAGGACAGGATAGAGGTATTCTGGAAGAATTAAATCAGATGGAATTAAAACCAATGTTGTGCTATTTTGTGAGGGGTGTGGCTGAGTTCATAATATCAGTTGTGTGAGACATGGGGGAGGTCCACAAAGTCTATTGGCCCCTTCCCTGTAGGCCAACCTCTCCTCCCTCATGTTAAAACTCACCATAAGCTTACCCTGCAAATTAGTCCAATTAACAGTACATCACACCCAAGAGTGCAAACCTTTCAAATCACCACATAATCACCATCCCATCCCCATGATAACGTCACAGACTTTCACTGATTGGAATCTAATATACCTCATTGTGTGCACATGTGTAGCAACCGTGTGAGACCAGCTGATTCTCAGTCCCACTTAACACTTGTGTTCAGTTCCTCCAGCAGCGCTTGTTCTACGGGAGTGAGAGATGACTCCTCTAGCACCTTCCTGTCATGCTGTGAAAAGGATTATGATCACAGTCAAAGGAGGATTCTAGTCAAAATGTTATTTAAAAAAAGTGTAGTACTATTACTACACAGTTTACCTGACACCAAACTTCCTCTAACTTGCGGTGAACTCACCGGATGACAGAAATACCGAGATTCATGTCTGAACTTTGAAATAGGATGTAAATTCCTTGAAACATCCACAGTTATGTTTGGATGCAGCAGCAACTGTACAAATTGAATCTTGAGTTTGATGGTGTGTGAACTATCACAGAGTTTGTGTGTATGTGTGTGTGTGTGCTATAAATAAACTTTTGCCTACTTATTAATTCTGGCTGCATCTGGGTTCTAGTTGCAGTAAATTAATGAAGCTCACTTGAAAAATGCCCACAGTTATCATGTTGATCCCAGACTGCTGTGGGTAACTCAGATGGCAGCTTCAGCCTTTAATTCCCTACAAACGAAAGAACAATCTTTTCTCCTCGCCTCTCTACAATTAGATCACAGTGAGACTGCCACTGTGTTCACAAATCTGCACAACTACTGTAGTATAAATTGTTGTGAATTAGCAAGACGTCAATCATGTTTCTGCTCAATCAAAGCTCCACTTTCCCTCACGCGAAGCACTCCTCGTGATTCCTGCACTGGCAGGAAAGACTCCATATCGCAAACTGCGGCTGGCTGGATGGGCAGTGATCTTTGGTTAAAAGATCTGAGGATGGTGACAAGCTTGAGCTTGTACAAAACTCATCTCCCTCATGTTGAAGAATGAAGAAGGCCGGAGACTACTGCATATTTACAGGATGCAGTGAAACATTCTGTCTAGACTGTTCCATCAGGTAATCTCAGCTATGAAGGTACTGTACTTCATAGCTTAGATGTTTCTGTTTTATTAGCCTGGTATCTGCCACATGCGGATACCCATCATCACCATTGCTTTAGAGCAGAGGTTCTCAAATAGAAGTCCCTGGGCTAAGACCATTCCCATGATGTTTGCACTTCCTTTGCCTGCTAGGTTCTGTCTCCATCTTTATACGCTGCAAACCCAAATTCCATTGCTTTGTACAGCGAGCAGACAGGCTTGCTCCCCTCACTGGCCAGTTAGGATGAGAAGATGTTGTACTGACAGCATCTGTAGTTACATACAAAAAAATGACATTTGTAAAGCACCTTTCATGTCAGGAGGACCTACCGTGCTGTAAGGAAGTGTCATCACTAATATGTTATGTGGAGGTGCTCACTGCTAATATAAGAATAACAACAACAACCAAATTACATTTGTAGAGCTCTTTTCATGTTGAGCAGACGTCTCAAGCCACTGAACAGTCAGGGGTCGGGAACTGAGCATGGTGTAGGGGCGGATGGGTGTGGAGGGAGAGAGTTGGGAGGGCGGCTGAAGGCACGATCAAAAGGGAAAGATCTTGAGACCGGCCTTGAAGGAGGCAATGGAGGAAGCGAGGCAAAGGGACCGTGGGATGGAATTCCAGAGTGTGGGGGCAGAAAGGCTGAAAGCCCAGCCACCGATGGTAGGGCGGGTTGGGTGGGAGAGCATGGAGTAGACCAGAGCCTGCTAAACAGAGGAAGCGGACAGGTTGGTAGGGGCAAGTCAATGGATTGCCTTGAAAGTGTGGATGAGGATCTTGAACTCGGAGGGAGTTTCCATAGTCAAGCCTTGATGTGTTAAATCCATGGGTGAGGGTTTCGGCACCTGTGGGTTGAGGCAGTGGCAGAGTCACAATAAGGCATTACTTGAACAGAAAAAGAAATTTCAACCAGCATCCTGGCTGACAATCCCTCAAATAAAATGAGTCCTTCAATCCATGGCTGTTTGTAAGACATTGCTGTGTGCAATTGGTCTACTGCATTCACCCAGGAATACATAGTCACTTCAGTTTATAGTAAATTCTCTGAAGCACTTTGCAACGTCCTCCTGATATGACAAGTATTCTATGAAACTTAAGGATTTAAAAATTCTGAATCGCATTTCCCCCGTAATGCCACTTCCACTAGCAGCTGTTGGCCCAGATAGACGTCGAGAGAAGATTATCTCAATAGACTGGCACTTGACCGAGATGATTTATAGCGAATTAATTTCCCATCCGTCAATTTCACCAAGTGGGTCACAAGGTTTAATTAAAGTTCACTCCCTGAGTCGGATTGAATTGAAAGACTATTCCACCAGCAAATCCTCTGCCACAACTGAATACCAAACTAGGGGAATGATACCGTGCGTCCACTGACTTGCTACAACCTCAGCTGAAGCTTTGAACCAGGGACCACAGGGAAGAAAGAGCATCAGTACGTCTGGGTGCCCATTGATCATTAGTAGTAGAGTCGAGCGCTCATGTGTTAATATAAACCTTCCAAGTCTGTCATAGTGTTAACAAATGTATATGAGTGCATTCAGCCTGCTCCAGTGATAGGTACACCACCCTCAGGGAGTCCATTGAATCCCTTTCGCTCCCTCCTGGGACTCGTGGCAGGAGCAGGCTTTAGCTCAGAGCAGCTCTGCTGGCACTGAACCGAGTACCTAGCGATGACATCCAGTTTGGATTAAAAACCTGTCACTCAAACTGTACGCAGGCAATCAGCTGGTGGACTGTCAAGTGCTGGCTTTTGTTTCAACAAGATCCAGAGTCAAGAAATCGTCCTCTGTTTGCCCTTGAGTCAAGCTCGACCACGGAGACAAATGGCTAATGTAGAAGCAGCGGAGAAACTGTATCCCTGTGTTCAGCTACTCTCTGTAGCTCAGATATAACTGAACTCACCGCTGGCATCTGAAATAACTGTCAAGATTCAATCACTCACAGAGGCTTCTTAGGCTTTCAAATGCTATTAGACACAAAACAGTCATTGAGACAGAATCTATGTTTCATCCACAAAATACAGTCGATCCAATTTATAACATAATAATAATCCTTGCATTTGATATGGTAATTTATCAAAATGTCTCAAAGAGCTTAATCCTTGAAGGCACTATATCAAATGCAAGGATTATTCTGATGATTAGTATTAATTATCAGACAGGAACTTGATAAGCACATGAGCTCATCAACTGATGATGAAGAGAGAACTGGAAAATGGGTTTATTAAAGACAGAACATCTATATCCAATCCCTTGTCTATCACCAGCGAAAATTTCAAACCATGCATTCTGTAGAACTCACTTTGTCGGTAGTGACAAAGTGTCACTGGGCCTGAGACATAAACGTTTTATTACAAATAAAGTTGTCTTGAGGCCCATTCTATGTACTCCTGACCCCAACAGCCATAATGTGCAACAACAACCTTTTTATTTCATAGAATCATTCAATTTTATGGCACAAAAGGAGGCCATTTGGCCCATCTAGTCTGTGCCGGCTTTTTGAAAAGAGCAACTCAATCCCACTACCCAGCTCTCTCCCCATAACCTAACAGATCTGTTCTCCCTAAATAAAGATCTAATTCTCTTTTAAAAGCTGTTATCGAATCGGCCTTCACCACCTTTTCAGGCAATGCATTCCAGATTCGAACAACCCACTGAGTGAAAACATTTCTCCTCAGCTCCCCGGCCTCTGCTTCGTTTTGAAGCTATTTTAAATCTGTGACCACGAGTCACAGATTCGCCCACCAGTGGAAACAGTTTTTCCTTATTCACCCTGTCGAATGCCCTCATGATTTTATAAACCTCTATTAGTCTTCTCTCAACCTTCCCTGTTCCAAAGAGAATAAACCTAGCTTGTCTAGCCTTTCTCCATAATTGAAGTCCCTCAATCCTGGTACCATTCTAGTAAACCTTCTTTGCACCCTTTCCAATGCCTTAACATCCTTTCTGTAGTGTGGTGACCAGAATCGGACACAGTGTTCCAGCTGATGTCTAGCCAAAGTTTTATAGAGGTTAGTCAGCACTTCCTGACTTTTGTACTCTATACCCCTATTTATAAAGCCTAGTATCCCATATGCCTTCTTAACGGCTTTGTCTACCTGTCCTGCCACCTTCGAAGACCACAAGTCCCAGGTCTCTCTGTTCCCACACACCCGTTAAAATTGTACTATCTAGCCTATATTGCCTCCCCTCATTTCTTCTCCCAAAATGTATCACCTCACACTTCTCTGCATTAAACTTCATCTGCCATGTGTCTGCCCACTTTACCATTTTATATATATCGTCTTGCAGATTGTTACTATCCTCCTCGCTATTTACTATTCTCCCTAACATAATATCATTTGCAAACTTGGAAACTATGCTCCCTACACCCAAGTCCAGATCATTAATATATAGTAACAAGAGCAGTGGTCCCCAAACCGATCCCTGGGGGACGCCACCGCACACTCCGCTCCAGTCTAAAAAACAGCCGCTCACCACAACTCTCTGCTTTCTGTCTTGCAGACAGTTGTGGATCCACGCTGCCACTGTCTCTTTAACACCGTGGGCCTCTACTTTCCTAATAAGCCTCTCATGCGGCACTTTGTCAAATGCCTTTTGAAAGACCATGTAAACTACATCAACTGCACTGCCCTCATCCACCCATTCCATTACCTCATCGAAAAATTCTATCAGATTTGTAAGGCAAGATTTGCCTTTACAAATCCATTTTGGCTGTCCTTTATTAGCCTATATCTTTCTAAGTGAAGATCTACCTTGTCCTTGATTATAGACTCTAGAAGTTTGCCCACTACTGACATTAGACTGACTGGCCTGTAGTTCCCAGATTTGTCCTTCTGCCCCATTTTATACAGAGGAATAACATAAGCAACTTCCAGTCCTCTGGCACCACCACTGTGTCCAAGGAAGATTGAAAGATTGTGGCTGGAGTCTGCTATTTGCTCCCATACTTCCCTTAATAACCTAGGATGCATCCCATCCGGACCGGGTGACTTATCTACCTTGAGCACTATCAACCTTTTTAGTACTTCCTCTCTGTTTATATTCATCCTATCCATTTCTTCTACCCTCTCCTCCAATATTGTAGCATTAGCTGCGTCCTCTTCTCTTGTGAAGACAGAAGCAAAGTACTCATTCAGTACATCAGCCATGCCCTCTGCCTCCACAATACGATTTCCTCCTTGGCCCCTTATTGGTCCCACCCTACCCTTGACCAATCGTCTACTCTTAATATGTTTGTAAAATACCTTGGGGTTCCTTTTAATGTTACCTGCTAATTGTTTCTCATGCAGTCTTTTTGCCCCTTAAATTTCCTTTTTCAGTTCTCTCCTGCTCTTCATGTATTCTGCTTGGTTGACCTCTGTATCTTGGGCCTGACACTTGTCATAAACCTCCTTTTTTTGCTTTATTTTAACCCCAATTGCCCTAGTCATCCAGGGAGGTTTGGATGCCCTACATTTAATCTTTGTTGGAATGTTTTTGACCTGTGCCTGAATTATCTCTTCCTTGAAGACTGCCCACCTCTCATTAGCTGTTTTACTTACCAATCGTTCTTTCCAGTCCACCTCGGCTAGGTCCTGTTTTAACTCACTGAAATTGGCCTTCTTCCAGTTGAGTGTCTTCACCTTTGAGTGTTCATTATCCCTTTCCATAATTACTCTCAATCTAATGATATTGTAATTGCTATTTCCTAGGTGCTCACCTACAGAAACCTGTTGTACTTGTCTCACCTCATTCCCCAAAACTAGATCCAGCACTGCATCCTTCCTTGTTGAACTGGAAACATACTGATCAAGAAAGTTGTCCTGTACATATTTCAGGAATTCTTCTCCATCCTTGCCCGTGAGGTTTTTAAATGGTTTGCCCATTTAAGGTGAGGTCACTTGACATTGCATGTGCCATAGTACGGATGCCTGATGTTAGCTAACCACTGAAATTTGAATTTATTATCAAAACATCTCAAACCATTTCACAGGATTTATTGTGAAGTGTAGTGACTGTGTATTTTATGTCAAATGTGGCAGCCAATTTGCACACAGCAATGTCCCACAAACAGCCGTGAAATGAATGACCAATTTCATCTGTGAAATTGGTCACCAAGACACTCACAGGAGAAACTCCCTTTCCTATTCAACAGTGCCGTGGGATCTATAAAGTCTACCTGAATAGGCAGACAAGACTTTAGATTAACATTACATCAAAGGATGGCTCTTCGACCAACACAACAGTCCCTTACATAAACATTACAGCTGAGAGGAATAAACTGCATGAGCCCATGTGTTATTTCTGTGAAGCCAGTTACTCTGACCTTTGCCTAAATGGGTTTCAAAAGAAGCCTTTTTTAATCTGATCTTCAATTCTTCCTTGAAGCCGAGGAAAGATCAAAAGTCGTCAATTAAGATCGAAGTCTTCTTCAAACCAACCGGTGACATCGGTATTGATTAAGCTAAATGAAAAACATGTTGGCTTCTGCCAGGCCCTTCAATCCACTCAAACATTTTTATACAATTGAGGTTCCTTATCAGTGAAATGCACATTGACCAGACAATTATTTGCAGCGAGATTTTAAACGTCGCTTTATTAGTCCCGTGTTAAAGAGGCACAGGCCTCAAAGTCAGTCATCTGACTGAACAAAGGAGCAACAGAGAGAAAGGAAATCTGTATTAATTTAATGTATGTTATGTTAGCCAATTTTTTGTTCACCAACAAAATACAGTCAATCCACTTTACAGTATATCCTGTGAAGCACTTTTGACACATCTCAAAGATGTGAAAAAGCAGTGAAGCAAATGCAAAGATTATTATTTATTATTATTTTCCACCGCCCGACCCTGTGCCTCTGATCACTCCGTTAAGATTTCAAGCCCCTTTGATATGAGCTCATATTCTAGGCTGAATTCCTACAATGCAGGTGCTCCATTGTGGGAGGTGACAAGTGCCTCAGATGAAACCAAACTCCCATCATTAAACCAAACTCCCATCTACCTTCCCGGTGTCTGGTGAATGTTATGGACGTACTGATTGACATTGGTAAATATTAGAAAAAGAGGATCTTCATTAAACATAAATAGAGAAACAAAACAAATCAAATGAAACTACGCAGAGTTTTCATACTTAGTGATCTGGGTTTGTCACCGGCATTCTTGTTCATTCAAAATCATGGAGCAGTCATGGCATATTTGGTAAAAGTCACGGAATTAGGGGGAAATGTTATTTGAAGTCATGGGTATGAAAATCCAACTGTACCTCTTTACATAAGTCCCTCCTCAGTAATCTGTCTACAAACGAAAACAAAATGGCAAACGTTTTCTTTTAATTTCAGTTTTAAAAATAACCATGTGAACTGAAGGAACACTTATTTAAATATAGATCTAAGGAAAATGACAGGCATCTGGTTTGGTAGTTTTCTTAAAATGTTTCTTCTAGCAAAGGACATTACACATGGAAAGATTTAATACCTTGAGGCAGCCCTGCTCATCCCAAAGCACAATTTCTGTCTGCAGGAAGTGATCTTCCTATGTCAACATTATTGACTGGCACCGGACAGGAATTACTGCAAGTAGACATGACAGCTTCATGCTCTGCTCCTTTTTCATACATGTTGTATTGCCTGACACAAGAGCAGTAATACTGTCAATGGAATGGCTTGAACTTGGTCTGATGCCAAAAAATTTCAGGTGACTTTCTAAATGCTTCCGAAACTTTTACATTGTTAAAGGTTTTTAGTGGCTGATTTGCTGATTTAAAAAAAAGTCCTAGCAAGGTTAAAAGCTCTGTCTATCTATAAAATTATCTGTTCATCTGTTTTCACCTCAAAATCCTGGACAAACTGGAAAAATCCTGTATGCATGAAACATTTTCACCACGCAGACCTATCTACAATTATTCTCAGGAGCAGTTCATAGGATCATAGAATCATAGAATGTTATGGCACAGAAGGAGGCCATTCGGCTCATTGAGTCTGTGCCGGCTCTTTGAACGAGCAAGTCACTTTTGTTAACCCCAATCACCAGATTTCTCCCCATAACCCTGCAAACCCGTCTTCCACAGATACCTATCTAGTTCTCTCTTAAAAGCTGCTATCGAATCGGACCTCACTACCCTTTCAGGCAGATCATTCTAAATTCGAACAACTCGCTGAGTAAAAACCTTTCTTCTAACCTCCCCTCTGCTTCTTTTGGTAGATATCTTAAGACTGTGACCACGGGTCACAGACACACCTACCATTGGAAACAGCTTTTTCCTATCTAGCCTGTCAAAACCTTTCATGATCTTGAAGACCTCTATCAGGTCTCCGCGTAACCTTCTTTGCTCTAATAGGAAAAGTCCTAACTTCTCCAGTCTGTCCTCATACCTAAGGTTCCCCATTCCTGGTATCATTCTCGTGAATCTCCTCTGCACCCAATCCAGTGCCTTAATGTCCTTCCTGAAGTAGACACAGACACAGTACTCCAGTTGAGGCCTAACCAGTGTTTTCTATAGATTAACCATCACCTCCCTACTCTTATTACTCTATGCCCCTACTAATAAAGCTCAGTACAACAAATGCCTTTTTTACTGCCTTATCTACCTGCCCTGCTACCTTTAATGATTCGCTTACTTGAACACCCAGATCTCTCTGTACATTCACCCACCTTAAGCTTGAGCTACCAAGTCTATATTGCCTCCTATCATTTTTCCAACCTAAGTGTATCACCTCACACTTAGCCACATTAAAATCCATCTGCCACATGTCAGCCCATTCCACCAATCTGAGTATGTCTGCTTGCAGTTGGTTACAGTCCTCCTCACTATTTACTGCCCTACCTAATTTTGTATCATCTGCAACTTGGAAATAGTGCTCTCTATGCCCAAGTCCAGATCATTAATATATATTAGAAAGAGCAGTGGTCCCAATACCGATCCCTGAGGGACACCGCTGCACACCTCCTTCCATTTTGAGAAACATTCATTAACCACCACCGTCTGCTTTCTGTCACTCAGCCAGTTCCTAATCCAAACTGCCACTGTCTCCTTAATATCGTGGGCCTCTCATTTTTTTATTAATCTCTTATGTGGTACTGTGTCAAAAGTCTTTTTGAAATCCATGTAAATAACGTCCACCGCATTTCCCTCATCAACTCTCGCAATCGCCTCTTCAAAAAATTCTATTAGATTTGTTAGGCAAGATTTGGCTTTAACAAATCCAGGTTGGCTGTCTCTAATTATCTCATGTTCCTCTAAGTAGAAATTTATTCTGTGTCCGATTATGGTCTCCAGTAATTTGCCTATTACCGAAGTAAGGCTGACTGGCCTGTAATTTTCGGGTTTGTCTTTTTGCCCCTTTTTGTAGAGGGGGGTAACATTTCCATCCTGAGGGATCCTCCTGTGTCCAATGAAGATTGAAATCTAATGGCCAGAGCCTCCGCTATTTGATCCCGTATCTCCCACAGCAACCTTGCGAAAGGTTGAAACCCATCTGGTCCTGATGACTTATCAATTTTGAGCCCAGTCAATCTTTTCAGAACTTCCTCTCTGTCTATAGTAATTTGATCTATTTCCTCTACCCTCTCATCCAGTACTGCGGCATTTGGGGCATCCATTTCCGTTGTGAAGACAGATGCAAAGTATTCGTTCAGTACATCAGCCATGCCCTCTGCCTCCACAACAAGATTGCAGTCATTGTCTTTGATTGACCCCTTTAACTAACCTTTTTTCCTTTATGTGCTTATAAAATATTTTAGGATTCCCCTTTTTGTTCTCCGCTAACATCTTCTCATGCGATCTTTTAGCCTGTCTTATCACTCTTTTGAGATCACACCTGCATTCTCTATAATGCGCTTTGCTATCCTCAGTATCTTGCGTCTTCCAATTGTCGTACGCCATCTTCTTCTTTTTCATCCTAGACAGAATATCGCTGGTCATCCAGGCTGGCTTGGTTGTCGCACATTTCCCTTTTGTGGGAATATATCTATTTAGACCTTGAGCTATCATATCTTTGAAGATCTCCCATTGCTCATCAGTCGTTTACCTGCCAGTCTTACTTGCCAGTCCTCCAACTTTAGGTCCCTTTTTAGTCCGTCAAAATTAGCCCTTTTCCAGTCAAGTATTTTCACCCTTGACTATACTTTGTCCCTGTTCATGAGTAATCTAAATCTAATAATATTATGGTCACTGTTACCTAGATGCTCCCCGAAACCTGTTCATTCCCCAATTGTCATTCCCCAGGACTAGATCCAGCAATGCTTCCTTCCTCGTAGGACTGAATCATAGTTCAAATCATAACAATCAACAACAGCAACAAAGTTACAGGTCAGGAGGACATCCCAAGGCACTGAAACTGAATCAACTGAAATTGCACAAGGAAAGTTATAATATTTCTTTAAATCCATTTTTTATGGACAAGGTGTAATCATAGAATCATAGAATCATAGAATTTTACGGCACAAAAGGAGGCCATTCAGCCCATCTAGTCTGTGCCGGCTCTTTGAAAAGAGCGATTCAATCCCACTGCCCTGCCCGCTCCCCATAGCCTAATAGACCCGTTCTCCCTAAATAAAGATCTAATTCACTTTTAAAAGTTGTTATCGAATCAGCCTCCACCACCTTTTCAGGCAATGCATTCCAGATTCGAACAACTCGCTGAGTGAAAACATTTCTCCTCAGCTCCCCTCTACTGCGCCTTGAAACTATTTTAAATCTGTGACCACGAGTCACAGATTCACCCACGAGTGGAAATAGTTTTTCTCTATTTGCCCTGTCGAAACCCCTCATGATCTTATAAACCTCTATTAGGTCTCCCCTCAATCTTCTCTGCTCCAGAGAGAATAACCCTAGCCTATCTAGCCTCTCCTCATAGTCCCTCAATCCTGGCACCATCCTAGTAAATCTTCGTTGTACCCTTTCCAATGCCTTCACATCCTTTCTGTAGTGTGGTGACCAGAATTGAACACAGTATTCCAGCTGAGGCCTCACCAAAGTCCTATAGAGGTTAGTCAGCACTTCCTGACTTTTGTACTCTATACCCCTATTTAATCTTTCGTGTGGGCGCGAGCCGCAGTTTCTATAAGAATTGAACTTGAAGCAATGAGTGAACATTTGAGAATGTGATATAAACATGACCAATACGATTTTCATTTTGTACAATGACTTTCATGTCAGCATGACGTTTCAAAGCTTGACGGTGCTAGATGGGTAATCCAAGGTAATCCAAGGTGGGAGTGGGAGCCAAGGCTAAAGACAACAACAACAACAAAATTACACTTGTACATTGCCTTTCATGTCAAGAGGATGTCCCAAGGAGCTGGATGATCTAAGACTGGATGAGTTCAAAGAGTTCAATGTTTTTTGACCTTGTGCTAGTAATGATAGCAGGTCCATGGAGAGAGATCGATTGTCAGTCATGGCTATACGCTATTCTGAGCAGGATGAATGCAAACAATGGGAAAAGTGAGGCAGAGAAGACATGAAACAAATAAGTTTAACATGGATAAGAGTAATATGGGCAGCAATTCCACGCAATTCAGCACCCCCACCTTCGCACCCACACACCCCCATTTCTGGATCTGACTGCATAAAATGCCCCATAATTGACCAGAAATTAGATTAGTTTAAAGTGATGAGGCGAGGCTAATGAGTGGATTCGAAGAGAATTAGCTCCCAACTATTATATTATCATTCCAAATCTATGCTGGTGTGTTTTGGGATGCCCTCCTGACATGAAAGGCGCTACACCAATGTATTTTTGTTGTTGGTTGTTTCAATTGATAATAAGATGGAACGTTTAGGATTGAAATACCTTAGCGTGTGAGAGGAGTGACAACACATGACACAGAGTCTGACATGGGTCACAGACCATTAATCCTGTTTAAGAGCTGCAGTCAGTTGGCCGGGGTATGTAGAGAGGTGGAGGCGATGGATTGTGACCAAGCCGAGTGTTCAGTCTAGTCTCAGTATCGAAGCAGTGATTACCTTCCCATTCCATGCCTGTCTGTGTGTCAGTCACCTACACTATGCCAGAGTCAAAATAAATCCTTTTAATCCAATATCGTCAAAATGTCACTGGAGAAGTCACAAGGCTGGCTCCTTTGAGCTCAATGACACATTCCACTGAACCTTTTACCAATTTGTTCAGCGCAGGACAGTTTTCTCAATTGTTTCACAGGTCACAAAATAACATTGCACCATCAGAATTAGCATGCTTGTCAAGCAAGCCAGGTGGGCTCTCGTATTCATTAACTAACTGTACAGTTCAGCAGGATTATGTGGCTTATATTATGACATTTCGCTACCAAAATATAGTCAATCTCTTGACGGTATATCCTGTGAAGCACTTGGAGACATCTCGAAGATGTGATAATGCAAGGATTATCATTATTATTGTAACTCTTTAAAAGTAACATCAGGATTTATAACATTAGGTTTCTCTCACCGTACTTTCATGACCATTATGCTTAACGAACAGCTAAATAATATAAAGATAGGAGAGAAAATGTTTGGAGTTGATTTAAATTATTTTCCCTATCACAATGACTGTAGCTTGCAGTCAGGCTCCGACCACCGTTAAGCGTTCTGAGGCACTCTCCTGCATCGAGGACACTAAGTAAGTGCAAGTTGTTGTAACAATTCCTCCCTTCTTGTATCTCTGAACAGTTCACTCTGCCATCCCTCCGCTCAGTGCCACATGAACCGCTGTTTTCAATGGATTTAGCGTTGAATCACATGGTAGTAACTTTTTAATTGGATTTTCTGAAACTGCTAATCTCGTGACAACTCTAGCGACTGGTTTGAATATCATGAATCGGTGTGTTCAGATTAAAAAGAAAGTGAAAAATTGAGTTTCCTTCACGTGGCTTTGCTGATAATCTTCTATATTAATGAGCCATTTACATCACGGCTTTTAATGGGATTTTGATGGCCTTAAAACAACCTGATATTAACAAAGAGCATTTCTATATATTCTTCCATTGACAATGACAGCCTTATATATCCTCAACTGCCTCAATATCAACTGATACCAGCAGTGACACCTCTCTATAGCCTGACAGTAGTGGTGAAACGTATCTATATATATATAGATATATATATATATTAACAATATTATATATTATATTAGCTTTCTGTAACTCAGTGGTTAGAGCACTCACCTCGCAAGCGAGAGACCTAGGTTCGATTCCCGGCATGGCGAAATTGGGCAAGTTTCTTTACACCACACACCTAATCATAATGCCCTTTTCTGATAAAATTAGTCATTCTTATTCTTCTTATTATTTTAACAGAGACAACTCTGAGTAGTCTGCTAATAATAATAATAATCCTTGCATTTGATATGGCGCTTTTCACGTCTTTTAGACGTCTCCAAGCGCTTCAAAGAATATGCTGTAAAGTGAATTGACTATATATTTTGGGGCGAAATGTGGCAGCTAATTGCGCACAGCAGTGTCCCACAAACAGTCATGGATTCAAATGACTAATTTTATTATTGTGTTTTTTTTTGAGGGATTATTATTAGGCATGTAGAGTAAGGAAACTGGCCCAAGGTTTTACACTGACCTGCCCGGATTTGAGCACAGGTCTCATGCTTGTAAGGCGAAAGCTCTAAACACTGAGCTACAGGACGCCACCATGATCGCACCAGTGCAATACTCCGTTTCATTAAAGTACGGGTTTGCACCAACTGCGCAAAGGTCAGCCGTTTCTGTAAGCCTTAATATTAATATTAAATCTTAATCTCAGGGTACACAGAATGCTCACTGCTCACTATTAGTGACATCTGTACTATAGGCTGTTATTAGCAGTGACACATTTATATACAGTAGTGAGACTTAGCAGTGAACTGGTTGAAGGTGATGACAGTAAAATGCCGCAATTGAGTCAAAGCTTCCATGTGTTTCCAGTTGCCAGGCACATTCCCGTTTTGATATTAAGCAATCCCTTTAAGAACACTACATTAGAGTAGATCCAGTAATGCACTGATCCACCGCCCATAATGTGCTCACTATCTAAGTAATAACCACTGGGAGCATTTAAGCTTCTGTTACATTTCTTGCAATTGAATTCTTTTCTGCTGCTATCGGTTCACAAAACTAAAGAGCAGCAAGCACTTGCCTGCCTTTGTCCTCAAACCCTTCCTATTGATCAGTCCCCTTGTTTCTGATATGGTAGCCGTGTGTTTTACTGATAGAAACCCCAGGAGTGTGCGTCTGTGTAATCTGCGTCCGCCAGGTCACAGGCTTTTCAGGAGATGAGGTGTGCTTTGTGAGAATGAATGTTCTATGAGCAGCTCAATGTCATTGTGCTTTTAGAACGAAAGACAATTTTTACGTGGAATATTATTTTTCTTACAAGTTTAGTTGCTATTAACTAGCTAGTGTAGAATTAGCTGATGAGCACTTAAGTGTTAGCTGTGCAATAATACCTCACACCCACTTCTATGGGAAAAAATAGCCAGAGTTCCTTCCCCCTTTATCTAACAAAATTGGTCATTTGAATCCACGACTGTTTGTAGGACGCTGCTGTGCGCAATTAGCTGCTGCTTTTCACCCACAAATGTACAGTCAATTCACTTTACAGTATATTCTGTGAAGCGCTTCGAGACGTCTAGAAGACGTGAAAAGCGCAATATCAATTATTATTATTTTTATTATCTAATGTATCAGCGTCTTGGAATGTCCTCCTGACGTGAAAGGCGCTCTGTAAATGCAATTTTCTCGTTATTGTTTTATCTTATATTATGTGGAGTCCTCTCGGGTAATAGTTTACCTCGCAAGCAAGAGGACCCAGGTTCAATTCCCTGCTTGGGGCGAAACGTGAAGCCAGTTTCCTTACTCCACACACTTCTGTAAGTAGGCACCTAGTGGTTACTCGATTGTTGGATCACTTTCCGGAGGTAATAATCCTACCCAAAGAAAAAGGGGTCACTCAACCCTGAACCCACATAGTGAGATACTGCTGTTCACAATTGGCTATTGCCCTTCACCCACAAAATACAGTCAATTCACTAAGCAATATATTCTGTGAGGCCCTTTGAGACAATTCAATGACACGATAAAGCGCTTCATCAAATGCAAGGATTATTAATATTACTGCACTAAATCGTGCTGCAGAGTTGGAGGTTGGATAAAAATAGAAAAGAATTTGACTGTGACGCTGCTGCATAGACACTGACACTGACTGGCTGGGCTTTTAGGCGTTGGTCTTCTCTCTCAGTTATCGATCTTTGTTCTTCTCTATTGTTTTGCTGAGTTCATTATTTAAAACACGGGATAACTCAAAATAAATCACATGGTGGAGCATTTGATTTCCCCTTGTGTTCCCAAGTGAGAACCATATCCAATACGTTCTCTGTGCTGTGCAGTCAAATCACAATCAATATACTAAGAACCTGAGAAGAAGCGCTCTTCTGGGATCAGGGCATCTACAAACCACAGATAAACAGACTCCGTTTGCAAATCTGGGCTCCACAGAATGCTCAATTATCTTTGCAAGCCAAAAAAGAAAGAGGGATGCTTTAGCAGTGTGCCTAAATCATGGTGCAAGGGCGAATACGTTTGGTATTTCAGAATCACTGAGGACTATCACAGCCGTCAGACGGCAAAGGAGACCTCCAATGCTGCAATGAATTCATGTCTCAGGCATGAAATGACCAACTTTCCAGCTGGCGTCTCAAGCAAACTATCTTCATACTTCCATAGAATAACTTCACGTTTCGCTTGCTTCAGCATTTTGCTCAGGTTATTTGTAAAAGAAACCTGCCCAGTTTGCAATTTTCTAGCTCAGCTCATCTAAATCACTGACACCACCACTCAATCTGAACTCAAATACAAGGGCTCCCAGATAAAAAAAATCTGATACAAACAGATGTATCAGATTGATGGAATGTCCCTTCACAATATTCGTGCTCTAAGCAACCAAGGCTCTGGAAATCAGATGAATATCGCATGACTGGATCGGGAATTCTGTAAAACCGAGGATGAAAGTGATATGGTCATTGGAATTCTTTGCAGGTGTGGGATCTGGGAATACTTGACTTTCCAATTGACTTCCATGTCAAAGCTTTTCATTCAACGTTTGGATTTTAGTTGCATTTATAAGTCAGTTTGGGGCTTTGTCTGTCACAGAGGTGACTATAAAACAACAGACTGTACAGAGGTTGCACAATTGACCTGAATGAGACCACCCAATGCACTGAACCTTTCCTCTGTCAGAACAGGGATTGGCTGTGAAGGTTGACAAGATTGAAGGTTTAATTGACACACCTTAACAACAAAAAGTGGCAAAACACTAAGCCACAAGACTTCCACTTTGGAAGTAAATTGTGTCAGAATAGATTCCATTGCTGGACATAAATGGGATGATGTCCAATTTGTCCAACGCAGATTTCTTTGCAAAGAATTCCACTAAAAAGAACTGCATTTTTGACCACAGTGTGATAAATATTTGGAAAATCCTCCTTGGAGCCCTCACATACTCACATAATATTTTCAAACATCCAACACTGTTTGTGGGACACTGTTGTGTGCAATTGGCTTCCATGTTTTGCCCACAAAATATACAGTCAATACACTTTACAGTATATTCTGTGAAGCACTTTGAGGCGTCTTGAAGAACTGCAAAGATTATTACATTCATATTCATGGCTAACAATTCTATGTTGGTGTTTCAGCTGTGCTGTGGAGGCGGGTGACTGATTTACCAGCAGTGATGTCAGAAAATGCATCAAAATATTATTTACTGGTATTTAAAGGGTGAATTTAATACACGATACACGATGAACAGTTAGAATGTTAAAAAAAATGTCACGCCTAAAGGGAAATAATTAATCACCTGCACTTGGTTGAGATATAATCCACACAGAGGAAATTTGGAATGTTTTTGAAAATATAATTACATTCTAATATCCTAGTTCTGAGGGAAGCTGCACTGGAGTGCCCACTGCTTGGGGAGGATATTCAGAGAAGGGATAGCAGTACGATCGGAGAGATATAATGGGCAAAAAAGAATCACAATGGAAATTATTATTCAGAATTATAGGAAGGAGCTTGCCAGAACAGGGATTGGTAATTATGACTATTATATCAATGGTCTGTCTACTAAATAAGGTGAGCCAACCATTGAACCGAACGATGCAGATTTCCTGGCAAGGTGAGATCTTAGTCAGGCTTCTACTCCACACTCCTGTATTTACCTAGCAGCAAATAGGAACCCGGTAGTTAGTCGATTGTCGGATCATTTTCTGAGTGTGATAATCCCTTAAAATAATTTGGTCACTCAATCCATGACTGTTTGTGTGAAGCGCTTTGAGAAGTCTCAATGATATGATAAGGCATTATACCGTTTAAATGTGACAGAGTCTATAAAATAATAATAATAATAACTTGCATTTGATTTAGCGCTTTCCTCGTCTTCTCGACGTCTCAAAGCACTTCACAGAATATACTGTAGTTTACTGTATATTTGTGGGCAAAACGCAGCAGCCAAATGCGTACAGCAGTGTCTTACAAACAGTCATGGATTGGATATGACCAATTTATTATTGTTTTTTTTATTATTATTCTTATGTGTGTAGAGTAAGGAAACTTGCCCAAGGTTTTTGCTCTGCCTGGAATTGAACCCAGGTCTCTCGCTTGCAAGGCGAGTGCTCTAACCACCAAGCTACAGGGTTCCGATGCATAATTTGATTATCTTCAGCTGGCATATTCAGGTATATTCAGTCAAAAAGAGTAAAAAAAAGGAGTAAAACATCTCACTACAGGTAATCACTGGCAAGTATAGCAATCGTGGGGGAGAAATTCCATTTAGGATTAAATTGATTCCATTAATCTAGCAATATATAATGTCCAGAATTTGGCATGTTGTTGTTCAGTCTTGATTTTGAAGCCATGTTTCTAAGATTCTTAATAACTAACTTCCAGAAAAACAGCTGCAAAATTAAGTAGTTTCCAAATTTTGGATGGGTCTATGCCAAAGTAGTGCATTACTACAGTACAAGCAGATGCCGGTGGAATTTAGTTTCTATTATTTGTTTGTAACTAAATGTAGAAGTAAATTTATGCACTAGCCTGTGCTACATGAGATGTAATAATAATAATCCAAATAATAATTCTTGATGTTGATATAGTGTTTTATCACGTCTTCAAGCCATCTCAAAGTGCTTCACAGAATGTACTGCAAAATGAATTGACTGTGTATTTTGCGGACGAAAGAAAAATGTACTTCATCCATCCCATTTAACATTTTAACTGCCCTCTCATAGATAACTTCTCTCAAGACTGAAGTGATACAGAGAGTAACAAAGGTGAAAGAGAAGTGTTCGTATGGCTTCAAATCACTGAGCATTTGAAAAGGGATTCAGGGACATGAATCATTCATGGTGGGGAGGGGGAGGGATGAGAAGGGAAGCAGGGTCTCTGATTATCTACGCTCGCTCATCAGGAGGTAGGTCATGCATGTGGCTATTGCTGGGAGCCTGTGATCTTTTATATGGTCATGTGTCTCCCTCACACACAAGTAAATTCAGCCCCTCGCACTCTGTCAGGGGTTATATATTTAAAATATGTAAAACAAAGTTATATATTTTAAAAATGAATGATTTGGTCACTCAGTCCATGGCTGTTTGTGGGACTATTGACTGCCGCATTTCACCCACAAAATTTACAGTCAATTCAGTTTGAAGCAGTGACTGTCCGGCACCTTGAGACGTCCTCCTGGTGTGAAAGGCGCTGTACAAGTATAATGTTGTTGCCATCGATGTTGTTGTTGCACTCCCCACCTCTCAAAGCCAGTCAGGAACCCGGAAGCCTTGTTTGACCCTTAATTGTCCTTCTTCCCCCACATTCACGCCATGACCAGCACTGTCTTCCAATACCTCCATAACATCCCCAGACTCCGCCACCACCTCACCCCTCAGGCTGCCGAACCCCTAGTGCATGTATTCATCACATCAAGGCTCAACTATGGAAACTCCCTCTTTCCCGGCTCTTGGACCTGGCAGTGAGCCGGGCCGGCAGTCAGGGAGAAACTTTACACTGAACAGCAAGCTCACACAAGCAACACTAACACATTCTAAATACTGTATTGTAAATTGTAAACGTAAGTACCAGTAATTAGTTTCACAATTAAACATTTTCTTTCATTTAATTACATTTTTTACTCACCAAAAAGTTTAATGTTTTTTGTTAATACTGTACTTAAAAAAAACTGATTATAAACAGGTAACGAAAATATTAAATTTGCTATTATCATTTGCAAAAATTATTAAATGTGAAGGGGATGCGGGCCCCCCCCTCCCCGCCCCCCCCCCCCCCCCCCCCCCGCATCCCCTTCACATTTAATAATTTTTGCAAATGATAATAGCAAATTTAATATTTTCGTTACCTGTTTATAATCAGTTTTTTGTGTATGCAACGAAAACTTTGCTCAGTTAGTGGTGGGGGGGGGGGGGGGGGGGGGGGCGCCGCTATGTATAGTTTGGAAGCCACTGCCCCAGGGGATCGAATTTGAGATCCTCGTCTTCACTTTCAAGGCCATTCACGGCCTTGCCCCCTCCGATCTCTCCAACCTGCTGACTCCTCATCAACCTGCCCGTCTCCTCCATTCGGCAGGCTCCAGTCTGCTCCATTGCCCCGCCCGACCCACTCTACAATCGGTCACTCTACCCTCGCTTCTTCCCATGCCTCCCTCAAGGCCAGTCTCAAGACCCTCCTCTTCGATCATGCCTTCTACAGCCCTCCAACTCTCTCAGACCATCCGCACCACCCTCCCCCTCCCGCTTGCTCGGGTCCTGACCCCTGACCTCTTAGCGCCTTCGGATGTCCTCCCGACGTAAAAGGCACTCTATAATTGTCATTTTATTCTTGTTGTTGTCTCAAAACCTTGATGAGGTGCTATATCAAATGCAAGGATTATCCTTATTATAACCTGAACATCTTTGAATTAATTACTGATTGCAAGGCCCTTCTCGCTATCAATGGTTTAAATCCACCCTGAATATTATCTCCGCAGTTTTACACTGAATTTGGAGGAGCGTGTGATCTGCTCATCGCAGGGAGCGAAGCACAAAGCAGAAACAGCGACATCACCTGCACTTAACATGTGCTGACGGTTCGATTGTGGAGGAGGATGAGGAGGAGAAAGTCGATTTTAAAAAAAAGCTCTTCCAGAAGCTTGAGATATGGATTGTCACCATAGCAATGCAGCTGAGAGTGGAGTACAACAGTAAGTGCACAATGAGGCTCACAGGTCAGTCGCTGTTACCCTCATTCCTTACTTCTGATCGTGGTCAGATCACAGCTGAAGTGTTTTTGATTTTGCTGGCTGGCGATATTACAAGATGATTTTGTCCAGCGGGGGGTGGGGGGGGCGACCGTGCGATTAACAGAGCCAGGTTTGTGGGACGAGAGGGTGAACATTGTTGTGACCAGCCGGGGATCGCGTCATAAGGCATATCAAGCTCCAAACTCACCAGGTTCTGTATAAACAGGAGAATCCGTGAGAGATTCTCACCAGCCGCACCTTTAACCACACTAACCACTCACTCACCTCATCTCAATTGGCTGCCGCGTTTCGCACGCAAAATACACAGTGAATTCACTTCACAGTATATTCTGTGAAGCAGTTTGAGACGTCTGAATGACACAATAAGGTTCTATATCAAATGCAAGGATCATTATTATTATCTCCAACAAAGCAACTCTCCCCCCAGCACTACATTGGAGTGTCAGCTCGGGCTGTGGCCGTTGAATCCAGAATCTTTGAACTCAAAAATGAAAATCCTGCCAAGATAGAGTCGAGCTTCACTCTAATTAATTCCCCTCAGGACTGGCACAAAAGATTGTTACAACAGGTTGTTCACTGTAGTGTAGTTTGACCATTGCTGCAACACATTGCTGCTTTTATGTAAAGGCCAAGTTGAATTGAATATCATTTTATTCTGTTAGACAAACTCGGTGTAAATTGCTTCATATTATCCCTGCTTTTCTCAACGCACGCTGTTTGTATCTTGTTAACGGGTCCAAAACTAACCTCAATTCCAGGTAAAGACTTGCACAGCAGCAATAGCTTTTCTGAACTTATTCAGTGAAGCGACAAACTAGTTCTGTGCTTCCCACGTCCTCGTCACAAGAAGTTTTCTCCTCCTCTCTCCGACTCAATGTCACTGATTCAATTAGGCTCAGCTTGAATTCCATCCCTGTACCTGGGTCAGTCAGGGCCAATTCTATTTGAGTATGTGTTGTAGTCAGGTTGATTTCCATTGGAAAAGTCAGGTCTTGCCGAAGGGATTGTTAAAACTCAGGGATTGTTATGAGCAAGGTTTGTTACAGTGGAATTATATTCTCTATTCAGTACACAAGATATTCAATACATTGTATGCCCACAAAACACACAGTCTACAACAACAACAGAATTACATTTTTATAGACAAAAAAAAGCTTTGTGTATCCTGTCAAGTGCTTTGAGACACTGTGATGACATGATAAAGTGCTATATCCAATAAGAACATAAGAAATGCTAGTTCCATCTAGTTCACCTTCCACAACTACCTATGTATTGTATCCTATAACATTATTTCCTAAAAAAAAACAATCCAATCTGTGCTTGAAGGAATCAACATTTCCTGCTTCAACCGTCTCCCTAGGGAGCCTGTTCCACAAATTTACTATTTTCTAACTCAAAATGCAAAGGTTATTATAATATCCTGTTACTCTTCTGTACAATTTTACCATGAGGCCCTTTAAAATCATGAAGCAATGCTAAAATTGCTATGCACATGGAAGTTTCTTATCCCATATTTACTGCTTGAGGGTGAGTGGTCCGCAGGGAATGACAGGCCAGTGTGAGTCAGTGGCAACAAGAGTGACAATTGGAGTAGGAGGGAACACGAAACAGCACCAGCTCAGGACACAAACAAGAAGAAACTAATAATTTGCCAGCGGGATGTCTTGTCTACGTCCATTCAGGCCATTTCATCAGTAAATGTGGGTAATTACATGCACTCAACACGACAGTAACAATTTGCATATAAACTTATAGTCAACAGAATTTAAAGAGATAAGTACCTAGATTGAGCGAATTGTCCTGTTTGCCTTCAAATGACTCACATTTATTTGCCAGCACTACTTAAAGTTCAGCACAATAAGCCTAAAGCCAGGCTGCCTCTTTGGATAATTGTTTTTCCCCCCAAATATACAGTCAAGAAACTTTACAATATATTCTGTGAAGTGCTGTGAGACATCCCGAAGACATGATAAGACGCTATATCAAATGCAAGGATAATTATTATTATTAAGACTGTGTGGAATAGACAGAGATAATGGGACATAAGAGGCCACAGATTCAGTCTTCAAACAATTTTAGAGAAATGCCCCTTTAATAGGGTGTATAGGGTGACCATACATCCTCCATTTCCGAGTACAGTCCCCAGCTGAGATATTGTGGCTCTGGAGCCAAATTTGCCCTTTCTTGAGATCTGTAACAAACTGAGCAAGAACAATAACATTCCACAACAGATACTGAACAGTCCACAGAGAAAAGTAGCCATTAATCCAACGTTTCTCCAATTACTGGCAGCATCAATACTGTAATTGCAGTGAGTTCCATATGATTTATACGTTTCTCTGGATTTGGTTTAGAAAATATGGTCACCCTACGTTGGTCATGTTAAGGCCTTCATTTTCTCCATAAAACAAGTCTTCCCATAAAACACACAATTACCACTCTTTGCAGTATTTTCTGTGAAGCACTTTGGGGGTGTTTTCCTGCTGTGAAAGGTGCTACAACAAACGGCAAGGATTAGTATTATTAATATTTTTATAAATAATAATGATCCTTGCATTTGATTCAGTGCCTTATCACGTTGTTAAGCTGTCTCAAAGTGCTTCACAGAATATAGTGTAAAGTGAATCAACTGTATATTTTGTGGGTGAAACACAGCAGCCAATCGCAAAACAGCAGAGTCCCACAAACAGACAGTCGTGGATTGAGTGACCAAATTCTTTTTTCAACAAAACAGCAACAAAATTGCGTTTATAGAGCGCTTTTCACGTCGGGAGGACGTCCCACACTATCGTCCAAGAACAGCGATCTTGGGTTGAGGGAAGGGCAGAGGTGCAGTGAGTAAGAGGAGGAGGCAGGGCACTGCGGAAGGGGACAGAGATGTTATGGATGGGAGTCGCTGTGTTTTCTTTTGGATGTCAGCTGTTGAATTTTAAGGTCCATAAAATTGATGGGATTATCCCGAATGAATTACTTCCATTCCGCTTTTGTGAGTTCATCTCCCCTTTGCTCTCATTAAAAAAACATTTTCTGTCCATCTCTAATGGTCCCAGGTGTGAGATGTCTCCGAGTGGCCCAGCACTCTATGCACTAATGATGATTCTGCAGACCTTGCCAAGTGCCTGCAGGGCAACTCGCTCTCTCGCTCTCTCTGTACGCAGGGCGCAGTTCCCATATCCAGCTGTAATAATCTGTCAGAACCAATCCCTTTCACAAACCTCAAACAACTCTGACTGACCCAGAACCCAGTCAGAGGGAATGAAATCTGTAGCAGAACCGAGCCCTTCACATTCTCCATTTTATTTCCTCGTACGTAAAAAGCTTTCTAATTTTAGGAATGTGCTCTGCAGCATCACTGGATGTGTCAGCGATATGGACACAATGATTGACAGAGTCGGGTAACTCGATACACTCCCTGCCTGCTAACCACAGCACACACTGACTAAACGCGCCCATCTTTACTTCAGTTTCTCCTGCTCTTGCCCTCTTTTACCCCTTGTTGTCCCCTCTATCCCCCTTACCACTGCCCAGCGCTCTGGGTCACGTCCCTGTGTGAGGGGGTGCAAAATAATTGTAACTTGTTGTTCCTGTTGTTGAAGCTCAATATGCTTCCTGCCTGCTAACTATGGCATGCACTGAATAAACAGACCCAGATTTACGTCTGTTTGTCTTGCTCCCTCCCTCAAAAATGTTCAGGATCAGTTTTCTCTCCTAATAACTCACACAAAATTACGCCGCCTGTGACCGGTTCTCTCCACAACTCACACAGTGGACATTGCAGGGTGTTTGATCGATAATATTTCATTGAATGTCTTGTGCTGCTCAGAGTGAGGGTTATTCGTGCTGGCAAATGGAATCTACTTCTATTCTGCCACCGAATATCAGCACCCAGCCAGCGTTCCCAGGTCAGGTAGAGCGTAGATTAGATAGAGTGAAACTCAATGTCCCACTCAGCATGTTGAAATCAGGAACAGGCGCCAGCTTTGCTCAATGGGTCTCACTCCCGCCTTTTGAGTCAGAAGCCCCGTGAGCACATGGTCTATGCTGGCAGTCCATTGCATCACTGGGAGTGTACTGCGTTGCTGGAGGTGCTGGCTTTCAGGTGAGATGTTAAACTGAGGTCCTGTCTGCCTAGTCGGGTGAACATGAAAGATCACGAGCCATAATTCAAAAGGGAGGGGAGTTTCTCCTGGTGTGTCAGCTTGGACTAAGTGTTCAAATTCCTGATGTGTGTGGCTTGAATCCACAACCTACTAACTCTGAGTGCTACCAACCGAGCCAGGCTGACAAACACAACTATAAATATTAGTTCTTAATGTTTGACTGACAATAATGTACAGTGGAATGGTCTGTGGGATGTCTCATTCCACAAATTGGTCGCTGAATTCGGCAACAGTAATTGCACTTTACAGTTAAAACTTATGAAGTGCTTGAGACAACTTGACAATGTGATAGAGAATTATGCCAACTGTGAGGATTATTATTCTGTTTACTTTATAATGTTGGGAACGTTTCCTTACTCCACACACCCCTGTTTACCTAATAATAAGAACCTGGTTGTTAGTGGATTGGCAGCTGGTTTTTCCAGGGATAAAAATTCAAAAATAAGAATAATAAAATCCATGATTTTCTGGAACACTGCTGTGTACAATTGGCTTCGCCCACAAATATACAGTACTGTATATTCTGTGAAGTGCTTTGAGATGTTTCGAAGATGTGATAAGGTGCTATATCAAATCCAAGGATTATTATTAATATAATCTGATGAACGACCATTCCAATATTTCTGGACTCCCCTATTAGTGCACTGGAATATGGGACACGTTAAATGTTGTCCCCATTGCTGATTTTCTGTGATGCCCTCTGCTCACAGATCGAGGCAAAAAAAATGAATCACCGAGGTTGAATGGTGAGAGTTATATAATCCAGAGGGGTCAGAAGATCTCATGATAATTAAAATTAATTAGTGCATCCTTTATTGGAAATTAAGTTCAGATTCTATTTTAATATATAAAAGAGACAATGAAGCTTTAACTTTTTCCTTTCAGGGCTCTATTCATTTTCTGTTGACTCATTATATTTGACCCCAAAATGTTCCTCTCTTTTCTCTAATTTACCGTTTCTCCAACTAATTAACACAGTTGGAGAGACCTCTCCTCCTCAATGACTGTATTATTAAAGCAATAAAAAAGTTCCAGGTGAGAATCATTACAGAAATTACCCATTCCCATCAAACTACTGACCTATTCTCTTATAGAATGGAGCATGTAACAAATAGCAAGCTATTTTAGTTAACGCCCAATTAACGCCCAACATTATCTCAACGTAAACTCTGGGTCCTCAAGCCTTGGCTCCGGCTAACCTGTGCCTAATATTCAATAGAATTAGGTAAACAGGATAATAATAATAAAAATAAATATTAATCCTTGCATTTGATATAGTGCTTTTTACATCTTATCGACATCTCAAAACGCTTCACAGAATATACTGTAAAGTGAATTGACTATATTTGTGGGTGAAACGCAGCAGCCAATTGGGCACATCAGTGTTCCACAAACAGCCATGGATTGAAATGATTCATTTTATTATTGTGGATTTTTTGGGATTGATTATTATTAGGCGTGTGTGTGGAGTAAGGAAACTTGTCCAAGGTTTTGCCCTGATCTGCCTGGATTCTGTCCATCCAGGAAGCGATTACGGATTACATTCCAGACATAGGGAAATTTTGTGTGTCAATGACATACATACTGGTTTGGATACTTTCTGGTTTCTGTGTCTGTCAGACACCTGGCTGACCAAAAAGAATGTGGTACAGTACAATCCTTGCATTTGATATAGCTCTTCATCACTTTGGTTGAAATGTTTCAAAGGCTTCACAAAATTTATCAAGTGTAGTGGCTGTGTCTGTATGGAAATGGGGGTCAGGAAATTCACACAATCCAATATTCTACAAACAGCCATGACTTCTATTTTGAGGATTGTCGCCAGAACGTTGGGAGAAACTTCTCCTTTCAAATCACGTTGTGGGATCTTGAATGTCTACCTGAACAGACTAATGAGATCCAGAGTCATGAGTTGATATGGAACTAGTGCAGGTCTTTAGAAATTAATAACTTCAAACTATTCAGTGCTAGCAACCAATGATAAGAAGAAAATGAGTTGGACTCCCTTCATTATTATACCTGTACTTGTTGACTTCTCAGTGTGTCAATATCCTCTCTATAATTCTCATCTCACCCATTTAATGAGTCATGTCTGACATTTGTTAAGTACGTTTTCAACTTGATATAAATGATTCTTAAGCTACTTTTACACTACTAAGTTGTGTGTGGTGACAAACCTGATTAGTTTGCCACACAACCTCAGTATCAATCATTTTAATTTATAATTTATGACACCCATTCATGTCAGTAGGACATCACAAAACACTTCATGCCTAACTGGGAGAAATGTACTGTGATGTGATATATTGTGGCTGCTTGTTGTGCCTTTAGGTTTGCTCATTTGCCTACACACACATTATTTCCACACTTCGGAGGAAATGCATATGAAACACATTGAGACCTTACCAATGTTCCCGCTCCCTCCACTCAGCAGGCACTAGCCTGCTTCATGTCCCCTGCCCTGCCCACTTTAGTATCAGTGGTCAAGCCTTCAACCTTTCTGCTCCCACCCTCTGGAATTCCATTATAGAACCCCTTCATTTTGCTTCCTCCCTTGCCTCCTTCAAGGCCTGTCTCAAGACCGTCCACTTTGACCATGCCTTCAGTCATCCTCTTATGCAAATCCCTCTTGGCTCCAACCCTCTTGATTCCAAACCCCCAGCTTGACAATATAAATACATTTGGTTGTTGTTGAGACATATGGTTCATGATTTTTTTGGTGAACGGCCAGTCTATCTGGCGGACTGTTGTCCCAGACACAATGAGAAATTCCTTTCTCTTTTCAATCAGTACCATGGGATTCTTTAGCATCCCTTGAGCAGGCAGACAAGACCTCAGTTAAACATTTCATTCAAAGGACAAAGCTCCTGGAATACTGCACTGGAGCGTCAGCATTGATTAAACAACAAGAACAACAACAAAATGACATTGTTGTAGCACCTTTCACATCGGGAGGACATCCCAAGGCGTTGAACAGTCAGTGTTTCAACAACAACAACACGATTACATTTATAGAGCGTTTTTCACTGAGGATGTCCCAAGGATGACCAGACCTGAGCTGGGGTTGGGATCAGACGCGAGCTGGGGTTGGAGTCGGGGAGGGTGGTGGGAAGGATGAGGAGGGGGAGTGATCGATGGCACGGTCGAAGAGGAGGGTCTTGCGGCAGGACTTGAAGGAGGCTAGGGAGGGGGAGAGTGGAGGAATTGTGGGATGGAATTCCAGAGGTTGCGGGCAGAGTGGCTGAAGGCTTGATCAGATGGTGTGCTTGGGCGGATTGGGAGACATTAAAAGATCAAAGTCTGTTTATTACATTCAATTCCCAATGCTTTGTCCCAAAGGTCACTGTGGTGCCAAATAAGCCAAACTGTTAACCAGTCCTATATGTTTCTTACTCTCTTTATTTTCTCTCTATCCCCCATCTCACATCAACGAAAGCCCTGGTAGTTATCACTCATTACTGCAAGCTGCTGTTTAATAGCTGCTGCACAGGTATAAAAGAATATATTAGGCAGAGATAGTACCAGTTCAGAAGAAAGTTGACTTTGTCTCTGATCGCTGTAGAGAAAATGCCTTGACGCTCATTGGCTGGGAGGTGCAAGGTGATTCCGAAAATGTGTGATGACTTCCAACACGTACTTAACATCAGCCGTGGTCTCCAGGGCACACAGACCTTCTGCTTAAAGTTAGTTCAACTAGGCCAAGCTGTGTTAATTCAATTCCCAACAGATTCAGCAACTCGTTTTAAAATTCCTTTTAAAGAACATCTGATCTCATAGTGCAGCTCTGAAAGACAGAAGGCAGCAAATGTTGTGGAAGTAATATAAATCATTCACTTCATGTTTGTTGGAAGTTGATGTGGACAAAATGGATGCTGTGTTGACTTACAATTATATTACCCTTGACAGCAATCAGCTACGAACAGTTTTGGGTCCAAAGCACTGACTGTTGTCCACTCTTCTTCCGCTTCCCCCTATCCCGACCCTTCCTCCCCTGCTCGGGTTCCCACCTGATTGTTCAGCGCCTTGGGACGTCCTCCCGACGTGAAAGACTCTATACAAATGTAATTTTGTTGTTGTTGTTTTGGTATTATATTAAAGTAAAGATTATTATCAAAATAATAGACTGTTGTGCAGAGGCGTTTTTAAGACTTCAAACTATTCGGTCAATTTTCTTAGGGGCCCATCACTGACGGCAAGTTTAATAAGTGCGCATGCACAATTTTATTTTGTGCAAAAATTAACTTTCGGCAGGTGCGATGCCTCTTTAGGCGGATCGTCTGGTCCACCAGGCTGGGGAGAGCTCTGTATGAAATTTGTATGAAAGACCATACCAGCGAGTTGCGCTGAGTCCACAAAAGAGAAGGAGATATTGTCTTGGCTGAGCTTCGCTTCAGTCGCACAGTCGTCCCCAAGGGTCGGGAGGACCTGTTGTTAGCCAATTTACGGCGCAGCAAAAACAGGTTGGGAACCACTGGTCTAGGCTGATGTTCCAATGTGGTGTTGGGAGGACTAATGCACTGCTGGAAGTTCAGTCCTTTGTACAAAATATTATCTGAGATCCTGTCTGCCTCTTGACCTATATGGAAGTAAAAGATCTCATGATGCTGTTGTAAAAGAGAAAGGAATTTCTCTCTACGTTGAGACCTGGAATCACATAGGAATTTGGAACTGATGCTCCAGTGCCGTGCTGGAGGTGTGTTGCATTGTCGGAGGTCCTGTCGTTCAGATGAGAAGTTAAATTGACATCCCATCTGCATGGACAGGTGGGGATTTAACCTACTGCACTATTGGCCAACCAAATCCTGCCAAATAAAGTGGTCACTCAGTCCATGGCTGTTCGTGGGACACTGCAAACAGGTTGCCGCAATTTACACACAAAATATACAGTTGCTTCACTTTGCAGGATATCTTGTGAAGCACTTTGCAAATGTTTTGAAGACGTGATGAGGTGTTGCATCCAATGCAAGGATTATTCTTGTTATTATATCGGAGTGAAACTGGCATTATCTCTTTATTAAGGTATTTGACAATAAATCTAGTATTGAAAGCGTTAAGAGATGCTAGAAATTTCACCACAATTGGTAACTGCTCTGTAATGCGCCCACATAGGTCACCCTGTCCAATTAATGTAGAGTTTGTTTGTGCCGACATTGAAAGGGAAGGAGCACATGGCTGATTGAGATGCATGTGGTTGTCCAGCATGACCCTGGAACATCAAAGAGAAGAAACAAGATAGTAAAATAATAATAATTATTATTATCCTTGCATTTGATATAATGCTTTTCACATCTTCTGGACATCTCAAAGCGCTTCACGTAACATACTGTAAAGTGAATTGACTGTATATTTTGTAGGCAAAACTCAGCAGCCAACTGCTCACAGCAGTGTCCCACAAACAATCGTGGATTCCATTTTTTTGAGGGATTATTATCAGACATATGGGGTAAGGAAACTTGCCCAAGGTTTTGGCCTGACCTGCCTGGATTCGAAACACAAGTCTTATGTTTGTAAGGTGAGTGCTCTAATCACTGAGCTTCAGGCCTCTGGGGAAGGTGAACACATATTTCAGAAAGAGAAAATCAAACAGCGGTACGGTCTGTTCAGCTTGCTTGAAACCGAGTTGCTTTGTTGTGCGTTGTACTCCCAAAATCCCAAACCCAGCTGCTCGAGCGCAGGTTGCAGAAAACTGGTCTCATGGTTCACCACCAACTGTGGCTCGAGCATCTCCACAGCTAGTGCCGTTCTTTGTTTCGTGCGAAAACGGCTTACTATTCCAACATCATCCTGGAGGGAAATAGCAATCCAAAGTCCTCTTTACCACCACCTCCTCCGTGCACTCCCTCAGGCCTCCTCAATCTTCACTTCAAACGCGAAGTGCGGGGAGGTCATGGACTTCTTCTCGTCCAAAATTTAAACCATCCACCAGGCAATGTCATCCTCCTGCCTCTCGTCACCCACCACTCCCTTTCCGCCCCTCTCACCTCCCCGTCATCAGCTCCTACCTTGACCCCCTTCCTGCACTCCTTCTCCGCAGTCTCTCTTTCCTCCCTCTCATGCACTATCACCTCCATGAAGCCAACCACCTGCTGCCTTGACCCCCTCCCCACCAATCTACTGCTCACCCAGCTCCCCCTCAACCAGTCCCTCTCCACAGGAACAGTCCCTGCCCCCCTCAAAACTGCTGCCATCACCCACTCCTTAAAAAACCTTCCTAGGATCCCTCAAACCCTAGCTACTTCCGCCCTATCTCTAACCTGCCCTTCCTGTCCAAAGCACTCAAACGCGTTGTTGTAAATCCACTCCGCGCCCACCTCTCCTTCCATTTCCTCTTTGAACCCCTCCAGTCCAGTTTCCGCCCTGCCCACGGTACAGAGACTGCGCTTGTGAAAGTCACAAACAACGTTCTCTCTATTTTTGACCAGGGCTCCCTCTTCCTCCTTATCCTCCTGGACCTGTCCCCTGCATTCGACACAGTCGACCACACCATCCTCCTCCACCACCTGTCCTCCGTCATCCACCTCAGTGGGTCCGCACTCGCCTGGTTCGAGTCCTACCTCAAAAACCACCAGCAGTACAATCTCAATAAACAGTTTTTCCTGGCGCTCTCACCCAGTTACCTGTGGGGTACCCCAGGGATCCATCCTCGGCCCCCTCCTCTTCCTCATCTATATGATCCCTCTTGGGGATGTCATCCACAGACATGGGGCACATTTCCACATGTATGCTGATGACACCAAACTCTACTTTTCCGCTTCACTTTGCGACCCCCAGTCCCCTGATGTTCTGTCAGCCTGCCTATTAGACATCAGGATCTGGATGAGCGCGATCTTCCTGCAGCTGAATGTCGACAAGACGGAAGCCATATTCTTTGGCTCTCATCAACGGCTCTCACCTCCTCCACCGTCCCGGTCTGTCCTGAAAACTCTCCGAACCTGTGCGCAACATTGTCGTCAGGTTTGACCCCCAACTGTCCTTCCTCCCCCACGTCCGGTCCTTCACCAGCACCGCCTTTTTCCACTTCCGATGGATCACCCGTCTCCGGCAATACCTCACCCCAAAAGCCGCTGAAACCCTGGTCCATGCCTTTGTCACCTCTCAACTGAACTATTGCAATGTCTTCCTCGCCAGTCTCCCCTCCACCATAATCCACAAAATCCATCTGATTCAAAACTCTGCCGCACACATTCTCACCCGTACCAAACTTCGCCCCCCCATTACCCCAGTCCTTGCCAGACAGACTTCACTGGCGCCCTGTCCCTGAGAGGATCGACTTCAAGATCCTCACCCGTGTTTTCAAATCCCTCCACTCCTCTGCACCCCCTTCCACTCTGATCTCCTCTCTCCCCAAATCAGCACCCGCTGTCTTCGCTCCACCAGGTCTGGCCTTCTCCATGTCCCCCGAACCCTCCACTCCACCCTCGGCGGCCATGCCTTCAGCCACTACGCCCCAAGGCTCTGGAAATCCCTTCCTCACTCCCTTCGCCTCGCCCTCTCTCTTCCCAGTTTCAGGTCACAGCTAAAGACCCTTCTTTTCGACCGAGCTTTTGGTCACCTTTCTGCCCCTGCCCCTGGCTCGGACCCGGGATCCTTTTCTGTTAAGCGCTCTGAGACGCCCTCCAGCATGGAGGGCGCTATATATATATATATATCGAAATTGTTGTTGTTGTTGTTGTTGTATTCAGGCTTATACTGAATTAGATACTTGAGCAAAGTATTAAATGGATGAGATTATTATAACAATAGACTGTTGTGCACTCCTGAATTGGATACTTGAGAACAACGTAAAGTGTGTTTTCTGCCTGATTTGTGCTTGGATCCAGCAACTGTACAAGGTGTTGAGGTAGCTGGGAGCTATCTGCCTCAGAGCTATCTGTCCCACTCCAATCCAATGTGAGACACGCCGATATCTTTTGTCTATCTGGGAGTCCTGTAGCTCAGTGGTTAGAGCACTCGACTTACAAACAGACCTGTGTTTCGAATCCAGACAGGTCAGGTCGAAAACTTAGGCAAGTTTCCTTACTCCATGCGTCTAATAATAATCTGTCCAAAACAAAAAACTTATAATAAATTGGTCATTTCAATCCACGACTGTTTGTGGGAAACTGCTATGCACAATTGGCTGCCGCGTTTCACCCACAAATATATATACAGTCAATTCACTTTACAGTGTATTCTGGGAAGCGCTTTGAGATGTCTAGAAGACACTATCTCAAATGCAAGGATTATTATTATTATTTTCATAATTAAACCATTGAAAAACCTGACATTGGGCTACCAGATGCCAGAGAATTGAGGGTTTATATCGACACACTCTATGACTAATTGCTTTCTTTTAATAAATGTTCCTGTGTCGGAGAATAGGCATCTGCTATCAGTCATAGCCTTCTTTCAAACAATCAATCAACCAAAATTTACATTTATATAGCGCCTTTCACATCGAGAAAGGCGCTGTACAGTTAGGTAGGGACAAGGTGCTGTACAGATAGGTAGGGTCAAGCGCATCTATCTCTGTACACAAACCTCTGATATTTTGGAGATCTTGTGCAGACTCTAATTCCTGTCGTAAGAACATAAAAAATGCTAGATGCAAAAAAGACCAAGGTCCATCCACTTCGCCTTCCATTTTCCTGGCAGCCACGTACATATATCTCTCAAACTACCTATGTAGTTCCATAATGTTATTTCCTAAAAGAAAAAGATCTAATTTGTGTTTGAAGGAATCAACATTTCCTGTTTCAACCGTCTCCACAGTGAGCCTGTTCCCCAATGTTATCTCATCTTTCCCCTCCCTCAGATCCTGAGCTTGGATTAACTGGCAGACGGGACATTATACCTGTGTCCCATTTCCTGGAGTTATGTTTAATTGTCCAGCATTGTCGAGACCTTTGAGATATCCTCCTCATGTGAAACCGCTATATAAATGTCAATTGCATTGGATTTTTCAGAGGTCTCTCAAATGAGATGTTAAACCAAGGTGCCGTCTGCCTGCTCAGGCACCTGTTAAAAATGGCAGTATTTGAAAAGAGAAGGGAATGTCCCCCAGTAACCTGCTTAACAATCCTCCAGAAGGCAAAATAAGATTAGTTATTCACTACATGGCTGTTAGTGGGAAAAATGCTATTCACAAATTAGCTGCCCACATTCGATAAGAAAAATACTGAAATTTTTGTGCAACACTTTGAGATATTCGGATGAGATAAGGCACTATATCAAAGAACATAAGAACATAAGAATTAGGAGCAGGAGTAGGCCATTCGGCCCTTCGAGCCTGCTCCGCCATTCAATAAGATCATGACTGATCTGCTTACCTAACTCTAATTACCTGCCTTATCCCCATATCCCCTAATCCCTCTATTTTTCAAAAATCTATCAGTCTCAGCCTTGAAAATGTTTGAGGCTGAGCATTCTGGGATAGTGAATTCCATCAATTCACTACCCTCTGAGTGAAGAAATGTTTCCTCAACTCTGTTCTAAAAGGCTGACCCTTAATTTTAAGACTGTGAACCCTGGTTATAGATTCTCCTACCAGAGGAAATAATCCCTCAATGCCTACTTTATCCATCCCTTTAAGAATCTTATTGTTTCAATAAGATCCCCCCTAATTCTTCTGTACTCTAGAGAATACAGCCCTAGTTTATTCAACCTATCCTCATAGGTCAGTCCCCTCATCCCAGGAACTAACCTAGTGAATCTACGCTAAGGCAAGTATGTCCTTTTTTAAATAAGGAGATCAAAACTGCACACAATACTCTAAGTGCGGTCTCACCAGAGCCCCATACAGTTGCAGCAAGACTTCCCTACTCTTATACTCTAAACCTTTTGAAATGAACGCTAGCATGCCGTTCGCCTTCTTAGTTGCTTGCTGCAGCTGCAAACTAACTTTTGGGGACTGGTGTACAAGGACACCCAAATCCCTTTGAACACTAACACTATCTAACTTCTCCCCCTCTAGAAAATAATCTATTCTTTTATTCTTGCTACCTAGGTGAATAATTTCACACTTGCTAACATTGAATTCCAAAGGAAAGGATTATTAGTGTGTAAAAAAAAATGCATTTCTATATGCACTTCTCAAACCTCTTTACAATGACCACATCCAGTGGTGCAACAGTTTTGTAGAAAACATTGGGGGAAACTGCTTTCTCTTTCGACCAGCATCGTGGGACCACCTAAACTTGAGATGGCTTTAGGGTTAATGACTCATCTGAGGAGCACACCTACGGCAATGCAATAGTCCTGCAGCAATGCATTCGAGTCCTAACCTAGAATGAGCTAGACATGGAATTCGATTGTTCAACTTTCTGATTCACAGCAGAGAGTTCTCCAGCTGAGTCAAACAGACAAACTTCAGGATACTCTCAGTTGATAAGCAACCTGCCTGCTCCATATATTTATTGAAGGAAGGTTTAAATATCAGTCCTTTGAATTGAACTTTCCTCAAATATATTTCCCAATCTGTCAGGGATTGTAAATCCCGGTTTTATTGCTGTCTTCTGAGCTGCATATTCAGTGTGTGGAAAGCCTTGTGACCTCCATCAAGCGAGATTGAATATTATTATTTTTTCAATATCGTCTAAGTGTACAAGAGCTCCTTCTAATCGTTCAAACAGGCAGCTGGTGTAATGTAGAAGCTTTCTTCCTCCTATTGCACCTGCTTCAAAGTCATTCGGAGGCTCTCAGCTCCTGTCCTTGCACTTGGTTAGTGATCTTATTGTAAAATGGCTTGAGGGTACCCACCTCATCTTGGCAGGCAGCTCTGGAAAGAGCCAGGTGTTACTGACACGCAATCCAATAAGGTTTTCAGGGTGAAATAAGGTTCATCATTCTTACTGATTAATCATTCACCTCATGGTTGGCAGCGAGATGTTACACAAGATAAAATGTGTACCATATTTTCCGAGAAAATCAGCCACTGCATTTGACAATCAAGTCTTTAAACTGTGTCTGGTGTATGTATCTTTACCACCAACACAAACTCTCATCTCTTTTTGAAGAGAACCATGGGATGATAATTTGGGATGATTCATTTCACATAAAAGTAGAAATATATCTCACTAATACTTAATTATAACCACTCCCAATGTATTTAATGTACACTTTTCGCTTCTTGCTTGAATGCGATTAAGTGTTTGACCAGTGGCCTTGTGTTTGACCAAAAGTTTCTCTTGAGGCAGCCCTGGGAATTTTCAAAAACACGAAAGTTATATTGTTCAGTGCAGGTTCCTCAGTTTTCCTTTATTTGCAAACATGAGCCCAGAATTTATCTTTATGAAGGAAGATGCCAATTACAGCTTTTTTTTTACTATAGCACGAGAGCTTCAAACAGCCGTGATGCAATTGTATCTCTCTTCTCTGCAACACCTGTGGATAGCTGTTCTCATGGGATCACACAAATCTTACTTATCGGACAACATCAATTGTTTGCTTAGTAACAATCCCTGGAATAGAAGCAACAAAAGTAAAATTGTAATTTGATTGCTTAGAAAAAAGAACAGACATTTCTCAGCACTTTGTACAAATAATATAACTGACAGGACCATGTAGACATAGTTTATTGGAATGTGGAGTGCCTGTGGCTCAGTGGTTAGAGCACTTGTCTTGCAAGCTGGGGAGACCTGTGTTCGAATCCAGGCAGTTCAGAGTGAAACCTTGGGCAAGTTTCCTTACTCCACACACCTAATAATAATCCCTCCAAAAAAAACACAATAATAAAATTGGTCATTTCAATCCCCGACTGTTTGTGGGACACTGCTGTGCGCAATTGGCTGCCGCGATTCGCCCACAAATATATACAGTCAATTCACTTTACAGTATATTCTGTGAAGCGCTTTGGGACGTCGATAAGATGTGAAAAGCGCTATATCAATTGCAAGGATTATTATTATTATTAATATTATATAATCATGAATAGAGACAGAGACTTGGTTTAACATCACATCTGAAAGATGGCACTTCCCCAGCAGTGCATTGGAGTGGCGGCTTATAGTATAATGAGTTCAAAGTCCTAACATGTGATATGGTGACCTCGTTGATGAATTTTTACTGAATAAACTGTATAAAACGTAAAATTATTTTGCTGTAATCTTTACCAAATCTGTTATCTATGGAGTAACATGCATCAACAACTTGCATTTATATACAGTAGTGTCACAAAGTTTAGCGTCCTGGAGTGCTTGACATTGGCTGAATCTGACACCGAGCCAGGGGGACAGGGAGGATAGACACTCATTCTGTGTCTGAGATGAACGTGCATCCCACATGGGGAACCAAAGCAGTTCATCGATGTTACCTCACCCCCCAAGCTGCTTAAATGCTTTGCTGCACTTGCCATTGGATACTGCTCTGTATAGTATATAAAAAGTGATTCTTTATCTTTTCCCGTGTCGTTTAACACCCAGCAGGAATATTGTGGTACACGGCTATCAAATCACACGCTGTCATGAGCACTGAGATCAGGATTGATCGCCCTGAACCAACTCTGCAAAATTCAACTGTTTTGATTCTTATTCCTTGGTAAATAATCACTGCGTATCCGTTGATAGTGTTACAGTGATCACACTTTCAGTGTGACTGCCAGTGTGCCAAAGCCCAGGGGTCCTGGGTTCAGGAGGGATTCATATGACTGGCTGTGCACTGAGGTATACAAAGTGATCACATGTGTCAAATCTTAGATGTCACACTGCTCCACACGCCTAATAATAAACTGTCCAAAATACCCACAATAATAAAAATTGGTCATTTCAATCCACGAGATTGAAATGGGGGAGAGAGAGGGCTGGGGGTAGGGGGAGATAGACGGCTGGGGGGGGGGGAGAGGGGGAGAGAGACGGCTGGGGGGTGGGAAGGAGAGGGGCAGAGACGGCTGGGGGGGGAGGAGAGGGGGAGAGAGACGGCTGGGGGGAGGAGGAGAGGGGGAGAGAGACTGCTGGGGGGAGGGGGAGATAGACGGCTGGGGGGGGGAGAGGGGAGAGAGACGGCTGGGGGGGGGGGGAAGAGGGGGAGAGAGACGGCTGGGGGAGTGAGAGGGGGAGAGAGACGGCTGTGGGGGAGAGGGGGAGAGAGATGGCTGGGGGCGAGAGGGGGAGAGAGATGGCTGGGGGGGAGAGGGGGAGAGAGATGGCTGGGGGGGAGAGGGGGAGAGAGAGGGAGAGAGACGGCTGGGGGGGGGAGAGGGGGAGAGAGACGACTGGGGGGGGGGGGGAGGAGAGGGGGAGAGAGATGGCTGGGGGCGAGAGGGGGAGAGAGATGGCTGGGGGGGAGAGGGGGAGAGAGATGGCTGGGGGGGAGAGGGGGAGAGAGACGGCTGGGGGGGAGAGGGGGAGAGAGACGGCTGGGGGGGGGAGAGCGGGAGAGAGACGGCTGGGGGGGAGGGGGGAGGAGAGGGGGAGAGAGACGGCTGGGGGGGGGGTGGGGGAGAGAGACGACGGGGGTGGGGGGTGCGAGAGAAGGACGGCGGGGGGGGGGGGGGGAGAGACGGGGTGGATGTGATAATATACAGATAGATAGAGATGGGGGGGGATGTGAGAGAGGAGAGAGGGAGAGAGACATAGAGAGACACAGACAGAAAAACACAGAGATGGAGAGAGTGAGAGACACAGAGAGAGAAAGATATTTACCTGCTGAAAAGATAGGCCCCGAATGTGCGCGCACCCGGAATGCGCAGTACGAAAAAACTGAATATATCGATATTTCGGTATATCTCGGTATGGGCCAACCAATATATCCATATCCGGAAAATTCCCATATCGCCGTTCCCTAATTATTAGTAACAAAGCATTATTGAGGCTGTATTGATGGGACCTTAAATGGACCCTCCTGTGTAAAACACCTAAATTCTTGCTTACATTGCTTGTCAGTCACCTCTGTGGATAAGTAGTTCTGTACATAAACTACCCACACTTAAATTACATTTTAGATTTCATTATCGTTAATCCTTAAAGCATTGGCATTAGTGGTTATGTGAAAATCCATACCGATTTTTTCGATTATGCAATTAATAACATCAGTTAATAATGTGAAATATTACAGAATCGCCTGCAAGTTTCTCTTGTTTTCACAACCCATATGTTAGAACATCTCACTTCACATCCTTGTGTGCTTCAATGTGCTCCCTGGATTAGAGGTGTTCAGTGGAAAATATTCCCAAATTGAAAACTTCACAAATCGATTTTATATTACTGTTATAACAACAACTTGCATTGACATCACATCCTTCAGATGGGTGGTACCTCAGGCCCCTTACAGTAGGAACAAATTACATTTTTATAGCGCCTTTCACATCAGGAGGAAGTCCCAAGGCTTTGGAGACATGTGCTCAGCTCAGACAAAGCGACAGATTAATAAACGAATGAGGGATGGTGAAATGCTGGGAGGCGATGCCTTTGAGAGTTTATCAGGATATTTCCTGATCATTCAGTGTCAGAAGCTTGGTTGCTGAGTGTGTATGAAAGCATGGAGAACCTGTTGCAACCACACGGCAATAATGTATACGAACACACGCACGACTCAGAATAAGATTTATTCAGGGAGCACCCAGACTAAACACTATAAGATTGATCTAGCAAGGAGCCTACGCTGGAAGTTAATGCAGTGTAGAAGTGAACATGTAGCTTGTCCCAGTAGGACAGTCGGTCACCACTACAGAAAGCTCAGCATTTACTTTGTAGGACCAACAGGCAAGGATGATCTGCAATTATCACACTTCATACGTTTCCTCTTTCTGCTCAGTATGATTTAGATATGGAGATCACTGCACTATCTGCTCACAGATATTCTCCTTAATAACAATAATAATAATCCTTGCACTTGATTTAGTGCCTTATCATACCTTTGAGACGTCTCAAAGCGTTTCGCAGAATATACTTTAAAGTGAATAAAAATTTTGTGGATGAAACCTAGCCGCCAATTGCACAGAGCAGTATCCCACAATCAGTCATGGATTGAGTGACCAATTTGTTATTTTTCCATTTTTATATTTTGTGAAGGAATTATTACCGCTTGTGGAGTAAGTAAATTTGCCAACTATTCTCCCTGCCGGGAAATAAACCCAGGTATCTTGCTTGCGAGGTGAGTGCTCTAACTGCTGATCTGCAGGACTCCACAATTACATTTGATGTAGCACCTTTCATATCGAAAGTCTGTCTCAAAGTGCTTTGCAGAATATACTGTAAAGTTTTTTGTTGGTGAATGCGATAGACAATTTCTGCACAGCAATGTTCCACCAACATAACAAAATGTCCCATGGCCATAAGACAATCGCGAACCACATTCTCTGGAATCAGGAAACTCACTATCTTGCGAATACAAAGATTATTATTTCCTACTCCATTGCTACCATGAAGCATGAGTCCCTACACTTGCAGATATTGTATTCAATGTGTGTTGTGTGTGCCTTGGTTCCATTCACCTCATGTTCCAACTCTTCACTCCTACTCTGTATTGCCTTATTGACCCTCTCACTAAAATATGCATCATGTCCTCGTTTTCATCCTCTTTCAGTGGAAATGACTATTGTTCCTTTAACACCCCCACCTTTGGAGTCTAAGATTTGATCACTACACGTTAAAAAAAAAAGTAAAATGCTTTGACATGTTTTAGATTGATTGGCACTATGCAATACAGTATTGCTTTTCATCATTTAATCTATACTGACGCTAATTTCTGTCAAGTTCTTTGAGACATTTCTGTTAAATTGTAGTTATTTCTTTATTTCTTTATTCAATAAATAACCAAACAATTCAATAGTACTGAATTTTGGTGCTCTCTAAAGAGTTAACACCAATGTTAAAATCAGCTGCTTGACAGTCCCCAGGGAATACACTCCAGTTAAATGGATCAAATGAAGACGGCAATCTTCCCTTCCTACTCATTACTATAATGCCTGATGAGCTAAGTAAATAGCTAAAGGAAATTTTTAATTGAAGTGAATAGTCTAATTGGTTTCCATTGCTGCCCCTTCACTAGGCAGACCACTGCTCTGATCTACTCCTCAATAGGTTCCAGCTTCAAGTGTCTAACATTTCTAAATCATAAAGAATCACCTAAGTAACCATGGCAGCCAGTCTGCAACATCAACAAAGCAGTCAACCACGAGAAGCTTCCATTTGCACGACTCAGATTTCTTATTAAGGAATCCCATTACAAAATGCCACATGACGCAGTAGCAATGGGTGTAATGGACAGAGCTGCAGCTTGTAAGACCAAGATCAATCTGGGTCAAATCCTCTCCATGCTGACTAAAGTGGTCTTAAACTGGGAGGAGAGGCTCAATGGGGCCAGAGGGAAGAAAAAATGTGAAGGTTCCTGTTCTTGTGAAGCACTCTGAGATGCCACCCAATGTGGACGGCACTATATAAATGCTACTCGTTCTTGGCTCCTTTACCACCCTATGTTCTGGCTGTGCCCAGTTGAGGGAGGAGAGATCAGGTTGGGCTGTGACACCCTTTACACTGGAATGACCCACTGTGACTGACTGCCAAAGCTCACACATGAACAACGAGCTCCTGTAGCTCAGTGGTTAGACCACTCACCTTACAAGTGTGAGACCCGTGTCCAAATCCAGGCAGGTCAGGGCGAAACCTTGGGCAAGTTTCCTTACTCCACACGCCTAATAATCCTTCCAAAAACACCACAGTAATGAAATTGGTCATTTCAATCCACGACTGTTTGTGGGACACTACTGTGCGCAATTGGCTGCCGCATTTCCCCCAACAAATATACAGTTAATTCACTAATATTCTGTGAAGCGCTTTGAAGTGCCTAGAAGATGTGAAAAGCGCTATATCAAATTCAAGGATTATTATTATGAAAGTATGCAGTTGTATTATTTTGACATTTTAACTGTGTTAATATTCTGTAACAATATTGTGTTAACATTTGTTATTAAAAAAATATTCAATTTCTCCAGATTTTGTTACAATTGCTTCTTCTCTTTTACTCACCGGCCTTCATTGTATATTATTCTCAGTTGAGCAGGCCCACCCCATTCTCTGGTCACTGTTGAGACTGTTAAGAAGCTGTGTTGTACAGTGCGTGAGTGAGGGAGAGAATTTTGGTTAGGACAGGTGTAGGATTGTTATAAAAGCAGGAACACTCAGCAGAGAGGAAAGTGATTTGAAATGTTAACTCACTTTCCTCTCTCCATAGATGTTGCCTGGGACATCCTCCCGAAGTGAAAGGCACACTAGAAATGTAATTTTGTTGTTGTTGTTGTTGCCTGACCTGCTGAGTGTACCCAACAACCTAAGTGTTTATTTCAGATTCCATGCATCTGCAATAGACAAAGCACCTCAAAGTAACATGAAATGGGCCTTAAAGCATTCATAATTAGACCTCAGTGGAATCAGCCTTTCATATTTTATAAGTAAACCTTGATTCCCCTACTTCTGTGACCTTCTAACAGCCTAACAAATGTCCGTTACCTCTGCTCAACGGGCTCTGGCTTGCTCCAGGCCCACAACACACCCGCCCCCCACCTCCACCCATTGACAGGCAAGCAAGCCTTCAGCCACTCTGCCCCCAACTTTTGGAATTCCATCCTGCAATCCCTCCACTTTGCCCCTCTCCTTAGCCTCCTTCAAGTCCCACCTCAAGACCCTCCACTTCGACCGTGCCATCGTTTACCCCTCCTTTCCCTCCACCCTCCTCGATCCTGACACCAAGTTCGGTCTGAATCAGTGACTGTCCAGTGCCTTGGGACTTGAAAGGCGCTATACAAATGTAATTTGTTGTTGTAGATTGACTGACGCAGCTCTTTAAAATTCTTCTTTAAACTGGAGTCTACTTAGCCTCAATGTGACAATACAGCACAATAACTCTCCTTTATGTGCTGAAAGCTGGGATGAAGCAGGACTTCAGCACTTCATAAACCAAATGAAGTGTGGTCAATTAATAAACTAAAGCACGGACTTGCAATGACTCCTGTAAAAGCATCGTTTCACTTCCTACAACAGCTCTGCATCTTCCATGAAAAAAACAGATTGAATCAGAAATTGCACAAGATATCGATCAGCACGTGAAACAGAATTTTGTTCCACACCCTCTCTCTCTCTGGTTTGGAGAGTTCACAGCTAAAACGTGCTGTAACTCATTTAATTAACTCTTGTATCTACATCAGAAAGAATGGAGAGCAGAAGCCACACTCAAATTAAAAATTACATTCAGCCAAGCAGATAGAATGGATCTAATTGACGTGTAAATGTTCTTTGTGCTTTGATGCAAATCTTTTCTTCCCAGAGACAGGAGCTACTCTTGAGATGAGGTGAAGCGTTTTCCGGAAGCTTCCTTCACTCTTGAGTGAGCTGAATGTGGGAGGTACGCTTAAACCCTAGTTGCATACAAAATAATTAATCGTTTCAAAAAACATATCCCCAAGTAATGCACCGAGTCACGGATTGCAATTCAAATTAACAGGGTCGAATAATTAGATATTATTTTTCTGTGTGTTTAAACAGATATGCTGAAATGTATTATATTGTAAGAGTTATTTATGCAAAATTGTACAATGAATATTTATCATCTCATTCTTTTAAGGAAATCAATGCATCTTTTTTTTACTTGGTTCTGTATTATGTTTGTTTCGATTTCCTATTCTCATCAACACTGTTCTGGGGGAAAAAAAAGTAAACACCCCACCATGCATTTATATGGTGCCCTTGACAAGAGGTCATTTTAAATCACTTTACTACATTTATTGTTAGGTATTTTGTAGGTGAACACTGTAAATCTACACGCAAAGTAGAAGTTCTCCTCAGGGATTGATTGGGTTAATTACAATTATTGGTTTTCAAAATACAGTGTTGAGTGTTTTGCTCAGTGACACACTCGTTGTTGACCTTAAGGGTAGGAAAGCATGTTTTCAGTTTTTTGAAGGACCTTGAATTGTTCTACTAAATGAATGAAGACAACTCATTGACTCATTGACTAAGGACAATCATATTCCCATGCATATGAAGACATCGATGTAGATGTTTAAAGGGCACAAGATGGATATTTGAACAATTGGAGCATCAAGGGATGTAGAGAAAAGGGAGAGAAACAGAATTAAAAGATCTCATAATTAAGAAAATAGCAATTGGTGGTCTGAGTGGCTACGTCCAGTTACTTTATGATGCATCTTCACTCAGACATGTAGGTTGATGCAATTTTCATGCTTAGGTAATAAAGGATGAGAGTGTTGTAATTAATTGTTAACTTTCAACACGGCTGGAATTTTATAGTGTAACAATATAACCTGCTATTGTATAATTATTGTTTCACGGATAGATAGATAAATAAATAGTTCAATTAAATTCCGGTATTGCTTTCTGGACGCAGTGATGGTGCAAAGCTTTACGGCAAATCTAAGTGTCTTTATCCCTATGCAAAGTGCTTTTTTGATGTTCAGACGTATTATTGCTGTAGAAGAGCCTTTATCTTGTGACCACCTCGCCATGCGGGCAGGCAGCCCTGTGTCTGAAGAGCGCAATAAAGTTTGTGATGCTCAAACTAACTGTCCGCTATTTCTTTGCTACTCAAACTATAAATTCTGTTTATGCTTGAGTTGCATTATGTTAATTAATGACTGATTGCTTGTCTTTCAGGGAAGAAGGTGATATTGTCCAGCAGTCTGACTGATATGTCCCTGCAGTGATTGATGATGCTTACATTGTGATAGGTATAGATTGAGCCTCTAGCTCAGTAATGTTCATTGTAACATAGAGGCTGCACGCTTCTCTGATTACCCCATTTTGTAGCATAAGCTTACCTGGTAAGCTGCTTACTAAACCTAAAGAATTGCATGGAGACATCTTTATCATTGAGTCATCCTCAAAGCTGATCAAGTCACTGTTCAAAATCCTGTCAACACTGCAAGTGGCATCTTTAGTAACATGTGATTATAATGGAGATCAAATATTACTGAAGGTGCTGTATCTAAAGCCAACTGGCATTTCAGCCCACTTGATTCCTGCTCCACATGAGAGACTCCTACGCAAACTGAAGTCACTTGGTATCAAGGGAAAGACATTGATTCAGAGTTGGCTGAAGAAAAGGAAGGAGAGTGTCTTTATTAGGGAAGTGAGGGCAAAGTGGAGATTTTATGTGGGATGCCTCAGCTATCTGTACTACAATCCTTTGTGTTCCTCAAATATTAGCGATCTGGATTCACAGACCCAATGTATGGTTGTCAAAATTTCAGATTACACCAAATTAGAGGGAATTGTGCAATCAGTGAAAGTCTTACAAGGAAAGCTTTCTTCCATGAGCAGAAGAGACATGGGCTGATAACTGGCAAATTAAGTTTAATATGAATAAGTGCAAAGTACTACATATAGGAATAATAATAATTATTGCATTTGATAAATTGCCTTCGTACATCTTTGGGATGTCTCAAAGCACTTCACAGAATACACTGCAAAATGAACTGACTGTACATTTTGTGGGTGAAATGCGGCAGCCAATTGTGCATATCAAGTAAATTTTGGTATGTCCCACAAGTAAATTTTAGGATCACGTAGAAATTTGAAACTTTTTTCTTAAATTCAGTGTTAATTTATAGCTGGTATTCAAGTGGTTTTGGATTGGAAAGAAATTAACATTTTTAAATGAAAACTAAATTAATACGTTTCCAAAATTCTGAACTAGTTTTATAATGCAAGAGACATTCGCGTTTTATGATCATTTATTTCAGCATCGATCACATGGATCTGAGCACTCGATTCATTCCACGTGTGATTATCCACAGCAGTCAGAATCTAAAGAACCTAGAGTCACATTGTCAGTAACCACTGCCGATTGGTTGTGCTGGATACACAGTGAACACACCAACCAGTTTAAGGCGAGAGAATACATCGATCCCCAAAACACAATCAGGAGAGTACAGGACAAGAAGGAGAGGTGTGCTGGGAGCTGGGGACGAACAGGAGGAGCGAACGCTCAAAGGAGCAATGACCCATTTCATTGATGTAATAAGGCACAGAAGATGGTGGTAGATAAGAGGGGGGTTAGAGAAACGGAGAGCAAGACATCAACTGTAAGATAAGTGTCTTGTCCAGTAGGGTGAGAGATACTGGAAGAGTCAGCCCTGGGGTCAGGGCATACAACAACAACAACAAAATTACATTAAGAGCGCCTTTCACGTTTGGAGGATGTCCTGCATAGTTTAGGCCTTGGATAGACTTAATACAAAAGATATAAGTGTCTGTGTTAGATGCTTTTTAAGTACTGAGGGAGATGGAAGTATTTCATTTATGATCAGAGAAGTATCTAACCCATCAATAGCTGACCTAGAGGACTAGACGTGATAGAATGCAGGAAGTTAATAATATAATAATAGTCATTGCATATGATATAGTTCCCTATCAAATTTGGGCTTTGCAGAATATACTGCAAAGTGAATTGACTGCACATGTTTTGGGACGAAAACGTGGCAAGCAATTGCACACAGCAGTGTCTCACAAACAATCGTGGATTGAGTTTTACTCTTTTTGTGACCTGTAATATTGTTTTTGACTGAGGAGAGCTGGATCAGCCTGTGAATGAGTTTTATTCTATATTTATTTCATGCTGCATCTAATTTAGGTATGCTGAGTGGTATGGTATAGCAGAGATTTACTCTCTATCCAATCAGTTCTGTGCCTAACCTGGGAGTGCTTCATGCTGGCATTCGGAGGCAAAATAGACGTAGATTCTATTTCCCAACGCAAGCATCTCTCACTTTGATGAGCACAAGATGTTCACCTAGATATTATTCATCAAACACCCCACAAAATCCACTGTGGGTGGTGTGGAGGTAACTGTTCAAAAGTACTAGAATTTTGTGTTAGTTATTAGGAGACAAATCTGCTCCTGAAGCTTTCTGAGGGAGGGAGCAAGAGAAACAGACATAAATCTGGATCTGTTTATGCAGTGCACGCAGTGGTTAGCAGGCAGGAAAGATATCGAGCTTGAATTCCCTGTTTGTTCAAAGTATCTATGAATCATGGACATGGTACAGAAGGCTTATGTTTCCATTGTTCTGGCCAGTGCTCATACTGGCCTGGGAGTATATAACAACCTCTTATTCTTCGAAAAGCAATAAATAAGTCATTAGAAAAAGCAATAGTTTGAATCCTTGTTTTGTGCTGAGTTAGTTAATCCTGCAGGCATCTGTTGAGGCTACAATTAGCTTAAGTGCCTTTAGGAGAGGGAGGAGAACATCAAATGTAAGAATGATTACTAATATTATTATTATCATCAACCAGATCATTATCCAATGATCCTGCCCCCCGAGGGGGATACGGGATGGGATGTTTGGATGGGGGGGGGGGGGCTTGTGGGGGGTAAACAGGATCTCCTTTGGGAGGAACTGGCTCGAAGGTAACATGCGTGGCCACAGAATATCACCCTCTGTGGTGGTCTTGGTAATCCAGCTCCTAAATCAGTTTTCCAGGGAGCTGCTGATGACATGCCAGCCAGCCTGGCTTTTTGGCAAGACTTGGAAGGGCAGACCAGTCTCTGGAAGTGGGGATTCCTCCCACTCAGCTTCTGTTAACCTTGCAAGTCAAAGCACAAACACTAAGCTTGCCAGACAGTGCATTCAATGACAAGCAATGAGGTTTTAACTGCATAGACTCCAGCAGTCACTCTGAGTGCCCTGTCTGCAGTCTTCTTGCAACATGTAGCTAATACTCTTTGGAATTAGATAAGCAGGATTTATCCATCTAGGGAGAGTGGTCATTCCATTCTAATAAACATTTTGTGAGTTTCCATGTTTAAATGCATGCTTGGAGCTCTATTTGGTTTGGATAGTCTTAAACCATGGGTTTCACCATAGGCTTTCAACAGAAAATATATACAATCAATTCACTTTACAGTATGTTCTGTGAAGTGTTTTGAGACGTCTCGAAGATGTGATAAGGCGCTATATCAAATACAAGGATTATTATTATTATTATTATCACATGTCAGACACTCGAATGACAATAAACAATGGCTGGATCAATTTCTGTAGTGCCCCAAATGTATGTCAGCCTGTTCTGGTGGACGTTAAAGATCCATGGCAATGTTCAAAAACAGAACAGAGTTTCTCCTGTTGTCCTTGCCAACAAACCCCACCACAAATATAATTGTTCATTCACCTCATGGTTGTTTGTGAGATACTGATATGTGTAAATTGGCTGCCTCATTCGCCTATAAATTATACAGTATCTATATTTTATAGTGATTCCTGTGAAGGTCTTTGAGACATTTTCCTGATGTGAAAGGCAATATATCATATTCAAGGATTATTTATTTATCATAATGTACATGTCTGTTTCCCTAGTTCTTTGGCTTTTGCATGCTGTGAGTCTAGACAAAGGCAAAGTGGATTATGTGTCCTTGAGAAGAGATTGGACACTCTCAGAAGACGAAAACAGAAATTCTGCTTCCATCAATCCTCAATACCTGAAATTGGAAACCTCTTAAACACAGCAAGATATTTCTGTTTGGGCTGGAGTCCCAAGTGACCTAAAATCTCCTTTGAAGTGTAATCCATCCCTTTCAATCTATCCCAGTCTATTGATTAATTGTACGTTCAATTCCATTGTTTTCTGTTGCTCCAAGCTCTTCAATTAGCATTGGTCTAAAACTGCTCCATTTCTTATCAACTATTCACGCCCCACTTTTTAAGCACTTCATTGTTCTTCTATACCATTAACTATCTGTTTTCTCCATTGAGTCTCTCAGTACAGTAAACGTTAGGAAGGGAGGAGAATTTTGAAACAACTCCAAGCTCTGTCTCTCAGGTCAATGAAGGGGCTGAGGATTGATAAGAGCTTTTACACTTGTCAGCTTTTATCATGATAGAATAATAATAATAATCCTTGCATTTCATATAGCCCTTTACACATCTTATCACGTCCTAAAGCGCTTCACAGAATATACTGTAAATATACAAATGTATTTTTAATATGTATATTATATACAATATATGTATAAATATGTATAAATATACAAATATGTAAATATAATATACTGTAAAGTGTATATGTTTGTGGGCTAATCGCGGCAGCCAATTGCGCACAGCGGTGTCACACAAACCATCGTGGATTGAAATTACACAATTACTATTGTGTTTTTTATTGGAGGGATGATTATTAGGCATGTGGAGTGAGGAAACTTGCCCAAGGTTTCGCGCTGACCTGCCTGGATTCGAACACAGGTCTCTCCAGCTTGCAAGACAAGTGCTCTGACCACTGAGCCACAGGAGCTGCACGTCTCAAAGCGCTTCACAGAATATACTGTGGGCGAAATGCAAATATAAACGTGACAGCCAATTGCACACAGCAATGTCCCACATACAGTCTTGGATTGAAGTGACCCATTTATTGTTTGTATTTTGAGGGATTATTATCACGTGTGTGGAGTAAGGAAACATGCCCACGGTTTTGCCCTGCCTGGAATCAAACCCAGGTCTCTCACTTGTAAGGCGAGTGCTCTAACCACAAAGAATCATAGAATGATATGGCACAGAGAGAGGCCATTCAGCCCATCGTGTCTATGGCTCTTTTAAAAGAGCTGTCCAAGCCAATGCCACTTCACTGCTCTCTCCACATAGCCCTACCAACCTGTCCTCTCCAAATAATTATCTAATTTAAGTTAATTTTTAAGATGATCTTGGTCTTCAATAAAAAGAAACAATGAAATAATCTGTGTAGCATCTTAGCACCAAGGAATCATCTCAGCGTTATTACAGGTAATTACTTTCCAATGTAGTGACTGAGCAGAGCTCAAAACTAAGCTCCCCACCCTGGACAGTTCAGAAGGTATCCATCAGTTGTAGGTCTGTACTTCACATTGCATTCTCCCTCCTCATTTCAATGCAGCTAAGACTGTGCTATTGTTTCTGATGCTTTGCTTCAGCTAACTTTCTGCCTAGTTATAATATAGTCCTTGCCCTTGATATTGCCCCTTATCATGTCTCAAAGTGCTTCACAGATTATACTGTGAAGTGAATTGACTATATGTTTTGTGGGTGAAACAGACAGTGTAGGTTTGTAGCTCAGGCTGTGTCAGTTGAGCATTTGACTAGAATGAGCATTGCAACTGAACAAAATCCACTTGGCACCCAACGGCCGACAGGAGACACTGGATAGGAATATAGGAAATTTGAAATAGGACATTCTTTGGCTTTTTGAGACCACTCTTCTATAGATCTCCGTGGTGCACGCACTACAACCTCTCCTAATCCCATTGCCCCACTTTTCAATATTTATAGATCAGGAAAAATATTGATAACTTTCTCTTGTTCGATATCCTGAAAACCAATAGCTTGGATCTTCATTACTTTTAACTTGTCTACTGGGGCTCTGCTTCCAGACGCTTATCTTTGTGAGAGGAAATTTACCATCTCCTCAGTCCCAACCCTAAATCTAAATTTAATTGTGATTAAACGGGAAAACCTTAGCAGTTTTTCCCTCGATCTAGTTCAGAGACCTTTTGATCTTTCTGATCCAACTATATAGCAATATATAATAATAATATTCCTTGCATTTATTATTATTGTTGCATTTGATTTAGCGACTTATAACTAGCTTACTTAGTGGGCAAAATGTCTTCATTCGGAAAAAGAATAAAAGAACAGGAGGCCAACTTGCCAAGTCGTCACTCCCAGGACAGGAAAGGAATTATTGGAAAACTTGAGTAAGCAGAAATTAAAATCATTTTTGTAGACCTGCCAAGATGTGTTTGAATCCGTTAAGCTTTGTGGGGCTGAGCCATTCAGTATTCTCCAAGCAGTAAACAGGCTGCTGTGAGCTGACTGATAATCGCCTGGCTGAAGGTCTGTGAATTTGTCCATCTGCAGTTTTGAAAGCAGGTTTAAAAAATTTTAAAGTTTTGCATAGGAATAAAAATAATATTCCTTGCATTTATTTGCAGGGCAAAATAATAATATTAATATTAATGCAAAATAATAATAGTTATAATATTCCTTGCATATTCGCAGGGCAAAACCTTGGCAAGTTTCCTTACTCCACACGCCTAATAATAGTCCGTCCAAAACAAACACAATACTAAAAATTGGTAATTTCAGTCCATGACTGTTTGTGGGACACTGCTGTGTACAATTGGCTGCCGCGTTTCGCCCACAAATGTGCAGGCAGGCAATCCACTTTTCAGTGTATTCTGTGAAGTTCTTTGAGATGTTGATAAGATGTGAAAGGCGCTGTGTCAAATGCGAGGATGATTATTATTATTATTTGACGTAGTGCCTTATTATGTTGAGGAGATATCCCAAACACTTCACAGAATATACTCTAAAGTGAATCGAAAGCTTGGCAGCCAATTGCGCCCAGCAGTTTCCCACACTCAGTCGTGGATTGCACCTTCTACGAGATCAATTTACAAAAATGACCAAAATGCATTACAGAATATCTAATTAACACACACCAAACACCCAGCTAACTGGAGCGCACGGGGCAGATACAGTGAAAATTATTTTCAACTCAGTCGAAGTGAGTCTTTTCCTGGCTCTTACTTCAATGCGGAATTTACTGCAGCGAATTCACCAGAGTATTTTTTTCCCGTTTCCGTGTTGGCTGGAGTTAATTGAGATATATCATATATGCGTTGTGTGGAATGATCACTTCTGTGATGCGGAACAAAGGAACCAACTCCTCATCCAGGGGAGGTCCACACTATTTCTGCCTCCAGCTCAAAATAAACAATGCACCTTCATGCCAGATATTGAAATTTTATATATATTGTATTTTATTTTTTGTGCCGCTGACAGCTTGGGTAGGCGAAAAGAGACGTCTGCATGCCTTTCAATTTAATTTAGATGAGTTTTAAGTTCATTGAATCGATATTTTAATTCTATGGCTAGCTGAACAGCTGCATGTTGACTAAAGTTAATTTCAGTTGAGCTCTTGCATTCCTAGCTCTTCAACGGAGATTAAAGAGGACAGACGCAGATGATATGAGCAAATTATTTGCCGTGGTAAACGGTTTAAATACCAGGGGAGGCAAATTAGAAATCAGAAAGTTAGCGGATAAGAAAGGAAATCAGATGAAACATTTCATACAAAGCATTATAGACATGAAGAGAGCACATCATTGAAATGCCCTATAAATGGGTCAACAAAGATTGAGGGAGTTTCTGGAGTTTGAAGGGCGTGAGAGGTCTAGTGAGACTGCAGTAACTGAGGTTAAACGTGAAAGAATTGTTGACCTTAATGGAGCTTTTCCTGTCCTATTAATTCTTCTCTTCATATTCCTATTTTCTTTTGACTATCCTCCTTAATGGGGAGGCAGGCTACTTTGACCTGAGCTATCTACAAGGTGATGAGCCTGGTAATGGAATGTCATAAATAAGTCTATCTTCTGGGCAGTCAGGTAACACACACTGCAAGCTATAGCTATATCCAGCTTAACTCCAGCTATTATCCCAATGCTGGGGCCTCCACTTTTGCCAACCTGTGCCTTATATTGTCTGGATTTAGGTAAGGGACCATCCCTCCAGGAAGTGAGTTTGCATTCCATTCCAGACAATGGGAAATTTCCATATGTAGGTGGCTCACATGTCAGATTTATAGTCTGGTTTGTATACTCATATGTATGGTGCCTTAAATAGGATTTCTGCATGTCATGGCCTGGCTATCCAAAAATAAATACTTTACTCTGTTCGTCTCTATATATATAATAACAATAATAACAATCCTTGCACTTGATATAATGCTTTTCACATCTTCTAGATGTCTCAAAGCGCTTCACAGATTATACTGTAAAGTGAATTGACTGTACATACGTGGTCGAAACGCGGCAGTCAAATGCAACAGCAGTGTCCCACAAACAGTCGTGGATTGCAATGAGCAACATGTATAACCAACATTATTGTTATATTCTCTGTTTGCTCAAAACATACCAGTGCCCAGCACCAACACTCAAGTCAATACATATTAGACTTATTGATGCTGCTGGCTAGATGTCACATATGATGTGGTAAAATGGCAACGCTGCAAAGTGTTAAACTCAGACGCCCTCTGATGGAAAAGTGCAGGAAGTGCACAGCATCAGTATCCCTGAGCAACTCGCACGTATAAAGAAAGGTGCTGACAAATATCGGGTCACCTCAAACAGCGCTGAGTAATTCTGCACTGAAATTACATCGGATTTATTTCAGGGCGTTATTTTCACATTAAGCTACTCCAACATTCTCCTACAAGCTTTCTCGCTTCCCTGCACCGTGACTTTGTCAATATCAAAGCTCATCGTTCAGCTTCCGATTCTAATGGATTCTTTCCCCAGAATGAAAAAACTCCACCCTTCCCTCAGTTGTTGTGAATGATTTCCCTCTATCCTCTACAGCCATTTAAATCCCTATCTTCACAACTGTTATTCTTGATTTATTTTGTCTTTTCTCCATTTGTTTTCTCTCTTGATGATGTCCTGTTTTTTCAAACAAATGACTGTTCAATGAAACAAATCATGCAGTTCACTGGCTCTGTACATCTCACTAGTGATCAGCTGGGTAAGTCCCAGGTCCAATCTGTGGTCTGAAAATAGCTCAATAAGTGAGAATTATTTATCCTTCAGTGTTCATTTTGGTTCTTGCCTGATCCAGCCAAATCATATTTTTCCCCTCCTTCTCCCATCTTTATGTTTTGCCTGAAGACCTTCATCTTTGACAGTGTTCACAGTCACCTCCCCCCTTCCCCTGGCACCTGTTGTGCCTGCCACTGCCAAGCTCCCTGGATGCTATCCTTCCTGAGGGGCACTATATAAACGCAAGTTGTGGTTGTTTTTGAACGGATTGTATCCCACATGCACTGCGTGAATTACTATGACTTTGGTACCTAGACATTGAAAAGGCCATTCACGAAGTACAACAACAACAGCAAAATTACATTTATAGAGCGCCTTTCGCGTTGGGGGAACGAACAAAGGCGCTGAAGTATTCTTTGGTTCAATTTCTGCTAGTGTTTTTAAGTGCTTTGAGATATCCTCCAACGTGAAAGTCACTATATAAATGCAATCTCTACTATATTTCCACCGGTTGCTGAGTACATAATTAGAAGCAATCAATTCAAGGTCATTAGCAAAAAAATTTTAATACAATATGTTTTTCAAAGAATCATTTACACAGATGATTACATTGAACGCCGTTGCAAAAAAAAATGGGTTGAAACAAAATCCATAACAGCTTGTGAAAGAGAAAGAGACAAACACAGTAGAATACTTGTAAAAGGTAAAACAAAAAATGGTGTGGGGTAAAGACAGGTGAATGGACTGAGAAGAAAGCTCTAATAGAATATACGTGAGGCCATTTCTGTGCTGAAATGTTGTGATTTTATGATCCTCCTGGATAACAGGGTTTGACAAACCTTCTTCAGGAAGAATGGAACACAGCTTAAAAAGGAATGTAATCCACAGAATGGAGCTCCATCTCTGTAGGATCATGCCACGCTGTCATAATAAACTCCTTTTACCTTTCAGGGAGTTTCACCCGGCATTAACACCACGTTTATGTTCTGCAGAGTCTCAGGGCAGGGATAGAACCCTTAGCGTTTAACGCCCTGCCAGAAATCTTTGCGCAAGGTGCACAAGTGCACTAACCATCCCTGGGTGCCAAGGAGATAACATTCAGAGGGCAAAATCTGATAGTCAGCTGTTATGGGGAGAGTGACATTTTCGGAGATGCATCAAAAAGCAGGGTGAACACTCTGTTCTATTGTCAAGCATAGGGCGATTGCAGCTGATACTTCACAAATGTCAAACTAAGAGTTGCACTCAAGACTAACAGAAACACCATGTAGCAGGTGTTCCTTAGACATACACACTCTGGTATCATAGAATCATAGAATCATAGAATCATAGAATCATAGAATTTTACGGCACAAAAGGAGGCCATTCGGCCCATCTAGTCTGTGCCGGCTCTTTGAAAAGAGCGATTCAATCCCATTGCCCTGCCCGCTCCCCATAGCCTAATAGACCCGTTCTTCCTAAATAAAGATCTAATTCCCTTTTAAAAGTTGTTATCGAATCAGCCTCCACCACCTTTTCAGGCAATGCATTCCAGATTCGAACAACTCGCTGAGTGAAAAAATTTCTCCTCAGCTCCCCTCTACTGCGCCTTGAAACTATTTTAAATCTGTGACCACGAGTCACAGATTCACCCACGAGTGGAAATAGTTTTTCTCTATTTGCCCTGTCGAAACCCCTCATGATCTTATAAACCTCTATTAGGTCTCCCCTCAATCTTCTCTGCTCCAGAGAGAATAACCCTAGCCTATCTAGCCTCTCCTCATAGCTGAAGTCCCTCAATCCTGGCACCATCCTAGTAAATCTTCGTTGTACCCTTTCCAATGCCTTCACATCCTTTCTGTAGTGTGGTGACCAGAATTGAACACAGTATTCCAGCTGAGGCCTCACCAAAGTCCTATAGAGGTTAGTCAGCACTTCCTGACTTTTGTACTCTATACCCCTATTTATAAAGCCTAGTATCCCATATGCCTTCTTAACAGCCTTGTCTACCTGTCCTGCCACCTTCAACGAGTCACTAACACAAATCCCCAGGTCTCTCTGTTCCTTCACACCATTTAAAATTGTACTATCTAGCCTATATTGCCTCCCTTCATTTCTTCTCCCAAAATGCATCACCTCACACTTCTCTGCATTAAACTTCATCTGCCATGTGTCTGCCCACTTTACCAATTTGTCTATATCCTCTTGCAGATGGCTACTATCCTCCTCACTGTTTACTATTCTCCCTAACTTAGTGTCATCTGCAAACTTGGAAACTGTACTCCGTACACCCAAGTCCAGATCATTGATGTAGATTACAAACAGCAATGGTCCCAAAACCGATCCCTGTGGCACACCACTGCTCACTTCCCTCCAATCTGAAAAACAGCCGCTCACTACAACTCTCTGCTTTCTGTCTCGCAGCCAGTTGTGGATCCACGCTGCCACTGTCCCTTTTACGCCATGGGCCTTTAATTTCTTAATAAGTCTCTCATGTGGCACTTTGTCAAATGCCTTTTGAAAGTCCATGTAAACTACATCAACTGCGCTACCATTATCCACCCATTCCGTTACCTCATCAAAAAATTCTATCAGATTTGTAAGGCAAGATTTGCCTTTAACAAATCCATGTTGACTGTCCTTTATTAGCCTATATCTTTCTAAGTGAAGATCTACCTTGTCCCTGATTATGGACTCTAGAATTTTGCCCACTACTGACGTTAGACTGACTGGTCTGTAGTTGCCAGGCTTGTCCTTCTGCCCCTTTTTATACAAGGGAGTAACATTAGCTATCCTCCAGTCCTCTGGAGGATAGCTAATGATATCCTTGTTGTAGTTGTACAGGGAAGTTTGCTGCTTAATGGAACCCAATTTCATTATTAATGTTGAATTAAGGCAGCCTTCCTCTAACTGGCACTGAAATCCTGGGATCCGCACAGACATTCCATCAAAGTGGACATGAGTTTCGACGAGAAAAGTCCACTGCACAGCACAGAACATTAGGCCCAATAAACTCCATGTTTGCTGAAATTTATTTCATGCTATAATGAATAACTTGAATGCCAATGCTTTGACTCACTCATTAGAACACCAACACTACTTTGTGCTTGTACTTTTTTCACAGGCTTGATTTGTAGTCAAATCTGGTTTACAATACAACTTTTGAAGCGCTTTGTGGCGTCACGATGATGTGATAACCACAATATCAAATGCAAAGATTATTATTCCCTAGAAGCTTCCAATCCCAAACAGAGGTGATATGAGAATGATGCTGAAATCATTTGCGCTTCCTGAAGGATGTTAACCTTGAGGCACCATTCTGCTGTAGCAATAAATTGTCTAAACTGATTATTTTCCAAATCAAGAGCCTATGGCACTGTAGAGAAATGACACACAACAGTTCACAGAAGCTAATGCGTCTCGAGAAAGACTCAGTGGGTAGGGACTTGGTAATGTAGTGTTTCTTGTCTTTCCCTGAGGATAATAAAAGATCTGAACTGACCCAGAATTGTGAGCAATCTTACCGTGCTTGTCCTCCTATTTTCCTCTTCGCCACAAAATCAGAGTTTCAATTTTAAGACCTATCTTTTCCAGGTCTTTCTGTAACCTTCCCCCCACCTCACCCTGCTGCCCCCTCCCAACTTGGGTGTCCAGTTAACTGTGTTAAGCGTTTCGAGACACTTCCAACATGAAAAGCACTGTATAAATATTAATAATTCGTCTTGCAAAGTGTATCATTTTTATACTAAAATCTGAAGTCACAAATTTCAAAGCAACATCCTTTGGTGTTACCGGAAAGAGGTTCCCATTTACAATGATATTAAGAAATCTCTAGAGTTTAGCTGGATTCCATTCCCATGGGTTGAGTGTGGGGCAGTTATATGAGATTGTGGAACATAGGGCTGGGGGAAAACCCACTTACATTCTATTTTGCCAACAAAATATACAGTCAATTCACTATACAGTATTGTATAGTCTGTGAAGCACTTAGAGACTTCTTGTGGACGCGATAAGGCGCTTCTATCAGATTATTATTATTATTCATCAATTTTCTGTCGATGAATATAATTCAACCTAATGTAACCTTTATCAAGAAGCTGGAATCCATGAGAATACACGATTGAATCTCAAATTTTATCTGAAAAGCATATTGCAGCTCCAAGATAGGTTTATGGGATCATGGTAGACATATTGAGTTTGTCCTTCTGAGAAGGGAAAGGTTATCCACTGTCACTTTGATGTATTAGATATGTTTGAGACGGATGGATTTGTTGTGTCTGTTCCTGTCATTTCAGCTACTATGGATAGAAATAGGACATGCATCAAACCTTTGATAATATTTCAACTACATAAATATCATTTTACACATTGTATCCCAATTTGGATTAATTCTTACCTTTTAATAAATGGAATGAAGAGGTTAACCAGGGAATGCAGAAATTGAACATAAACCACAGAACACAAGCTGATTAGTGCTTCCCTGCCGCAAACTGCATTGGGATTGAACCACCAAGGAATATAATGCACCATTAAACCCATCTTTGTTACCTCATTACCTAATTGATTTCGCCTATTGCTTTACCAGAATCCTCAGTGAAGCATAATGAAGACCTGTGGGAGATGATTTTCTGTTGTGCTTATTTGCGCTGACCACAGTGCACATCGTATCTTTCTTTTTCCGGCTTCAACTTGTTTATGAAATATATCTCACGTTCATCCAACCCAAGAGAATTGTGCTGTCCTGGACAGTGAATGTCAGCAAGTCATTCGACCACAAGACTATAGCGCAGGCCAGACCACTCTTATCCACATCAGACATACACTCACATACATGTGCAACAATGTTTCTATGTTTCAATGTTTCAACAACAATAACAACAACTTAGATGTATATAGCGCCCTCCACGCCGGACAGCGTCTCAGAGCGCTTCACAAAACCGGATGCTGGGACCGAGCCAGGGGCAGGGGCAGAAAGGTGATCAAAGGCGCGGTCAAAGAGAAAGGTCTTCAGCTGGGACCTGAAGCTGAGAAAAAAGGGAGCGAGGTGAACAGAATGAGGAAGGGAATTCCACAGCCTTGGGGGATAGTGGCTGAAGGCACTACCTCTCTCTCACATAACACACACACATATTGCAGGACATAGTAGTGATCGGAAACAAGAACCATGTCTGATTTCTTCTTTTACATTCTCAGAAACCCCAAGTCCATTTGTATCTCCAGCCTTGACTGCAAACAGTTAACTCAGCACAGGTAGGGACAAAAACCAGGGACCTTTTATCTTCTGTAATACCACTTCAGGCAATGGTTGTACCAACTGAGCTGATAATACTTAGAAGCTCTTAATACAGATGTTATACCTGAGATTTGAGAATGGCTCATATAAATCTAATACATTATTCAAAATAGCAGTGAGATCTGAGGAGGGGAATTAGAGAATGATTAGTCTCACGTTGTTGGTAGGGGAATGCTTATAAGCATTTTTATTCACAATCCAAAGAGAGCACACACGTTATAAAAGGTAGTCAGCATGGATTTAGATCCAATTAGTTACGCCTCATGCCTTGTTCCGTAGGTAACCTGGATAGAGATTTGGAGATATCTACTCATTGTAACAGATATGGAATGTTAGAAACATTTTATAACTTTTGTGAGGCTTTCAACTTAATTAATCACAAATTAACTGGATGGATTAAACACTGAAGACCCCCAAAGAAATGAGGAACGCAGATTCTCTCTGAAGAGCCACAGCTGGCAAATTCTGCAGGATGTTCTGGATCCAATATTCAGGGCTCAGAATATTCATACATAATGTAATGCAGGAGACACCCTTCCAGAATACCAACCTTTCCGTTTTGCAGATATCAAGAGCTGGATGTGACCGAATTTCCTTCAGCTCAATGTTGACTAGAAGGAAGCCATACTCTTTGGCTCTCATTGACATCTTCAATCCCACAGCTCTCACCTCCTCCACCTACCTGAGCTGGCCCTAAAATTCTCTGAACCTATACGCAACTTAGGCGTCAGGTTCGGCCCCCCCAATTATCCTTCCTCCCCCACATCCAGTCCCTTACCAGCATGGCTTTCTTCCACCTCCAACACAATGCCCGTCTCCGCGAATATCTCAACAACAACAACAACAACAACTTTGATTTATATAGCGCCCTCCACGCCGTATAGCGTCTCAGAGTGCTTCACAATAAAGGATCCCGGGACCAAGCCAGGGGCAGGGGTAAAAAGGTGACCAAAGGCGCAGTCGAAGAGAAAGGTCTTCAGCTGGAACCTGAAACTGAGAAAAGAGGGGGCAAGACGAAGGTAGTGAGGGAGGGAATTCCAGAGCCTCAGGGCATAGTGGCTGAAGGCACGGCCGCTGAGGGTGGACCGGAGGATTCGGGGTCACAGAGGAGGCCAAACCGGTGGAGCGAAGGCAATGGGAGCGAAGGCAATGAGAGCGAAGGCACTCATTTGAGGAGAGAGGAGGTCAGAGAGCTCCTCTCTCCTCACACCAGGGTGGTGCAGAGGAGTGGAGAGATTTGAAAACAAGGGTGAGGATCTTGAAGTCGATCCTCTCAGGGATAGGGAGCCAGTGAAGTCTGGCAAGGCCTGGGGTAATGCGGGAGCGAAGTTTGGTGCAGGTGAGTATGCAGGCGGCAGAGTTTGGATGAGTTGGATTTTATGGATTGTAGTGGAGGGGAGACTGGCGAGGAGGGCATTTGAATAGTCCAGCCTAAAAGCTGCCGAAATGCTAGCCCATGCCGTTATTGTGAAGCTCTCTTAGACGCCGTCTGGTGTGGAGGACCCTATATAAATCCAAGTTGTTGTTGCTCTTTTAAAAAATTCTTGCATCTGATACAGTGCCTTTCACATTGGAATGATGTCTCAAGTAGCACTTCATAAGAATATACAATATAGTGTAATGAACCTGCGTTTTACAGGCAAGCACAATGTCCATGAGGTGAATGATCAATTTTATTTGGAGATTGCTGGCTTGGACAGCTTCCTTCTAATTTTGAAAAGTACTATTGGATCTCTAAAGTCCACCTGAACAGGTAGATTAGATTTCGGTTTAATGTCTCATCTAAAGCACAGCACCTCCAACAATGCAACACTACAACAGCGACAACTTTATATTTGTTTAGCACCTTTCATGGTGAGAGGATGTCCCAAAGCACTAGATATTTTCCTTCATGGCTCCAATTTATATTTAATCCGTTCTGTATCCAAGCCAAGACCATTAACATTGTAATTGTTTTGAACAATAATAATGTACTATTTCAAAGGGTAACTTTTTGCTATATTTTTAAGTATTTTGAATAAAAGAATTAAAAGACCAGAAGTCAGCTAAAGGTGATACAGAAAGTTAACAGTATGTAGAACATTGGCTGAACAAAGGAATGTAATTACATGGTGTGTCTAAAACAGCTAGTTATGTTGTAATAACGGAGTGAATACATGAACACTTCTGTTAACTCTCAGTAATTTCAGAAATAGCCTCTGATTAATCTGATGTCAGCCTTACCACCACAAATATCATTTTGTTAAGTGAGTCTGGCAATTAGTTTATATAACGCAGAGGAGATTTCTATAAGGAAATTCAAAGGGTTTAAATGTTTCAATTGTTCAGTTAGGAATGAAACTCAATGTATCTATTTCTCTCTTTTCACATCCCTGTCTCTCTCTGTTCACATCCAGATAAGATCCAGGATTCAATCATTCATCCCAATGACTCTGAGATTCTTTTTCTTCTTCCCAAGACTTGGAGAGATCTCAATCATGTGTCTTCAACCTTCCTTCAATCTTCCTTCTTTCCTTTCCTCTTTCTGCCTACTGTCTATCCTGTTTTGGGATGTAGAGTTTTATGATTTATCAAATATCAGAACTAATTTATCCACAGTTAGACTAATTCCTCTAATGAAAAAGCTTAACATTTTTTCCATTGCATGACTCTTCACATCCCACTGCAAAGTGTTTCCTGTTACATTGGAGGAAATTGAAGTTTTTTCCAGGGAATTTTGATATCTAGGGCAATATACTTTGAATAACAATTATCTGTAATATTCCCCCATTTCAGTGGATGGCATGCTAGTTCACTGCCTACCTATAACAAAGGATATAAATCCCTTCACATTTGCTCTCTCTTTTTAGGTAGACAAGCCTGGGTTGAATACAATTCTTTCCAAATAATTTATAGTCAGGAAGGTGCCTGTGACTCTATTCTATTCTCAATCAGAGGTAAATGTATACAACATTCAGTAACTCTAACCTAATTGGAGATTAATTGTAGATACGATGAATCAGCATTAGGATGTTGATAGTGATCAGAGCACTTTCTGTTGAGTTGACATTTTAGTGGAGTAAAGACCAGTTTATGTTGTTGCAGGTGATGTACTTTGGATAAGAGGTTAAACCGTGGTCCTGTCGGTCTGTTCAGGCAGATGTTAAAGATTACATGGCATTATTTAAAAAGAGAAGGTGGTTTCTTCCGGTGTCCTAAACTATCAACATAACTGTTTGTGGGACACTGCTATATGCATTCCAGAGATAGATTCATGGAATGCGCACTCTCCCACTGGAACGACAAATCTTGCTTCCATAATTCTGGAGCGTACGTATTAAAACAACAACAAAATTACATTTGTGTGATGCCTTTCACATTAGGTGGACATCCCAAGGTCCTGGACAATCAATGTTTTGAATATTGGCAATAGCCAATGCTTGGGGGTGCCAGAAAGTGCATTGGGGGTAACTACTAGAGTCTGACCAGCTATGCTCACATCACTTGCAATTGATAGCACTATCTGGTAAGCATTACCGTTGCTTGAATAGATAGGATCATCCTACCCATTTGGACTTGCAGGGTTAATGGGAGCTGGGTGGGAAGACTCAGTTAATTGGCAATATTGCAGAAGAAACAAGTTTGAATGGCCACTTGAGAGTCAAATGCCAGATGGGAATACAATATTGTTCTTCTCCTCCGATCCTGTATCCAATGAGCTTGACAATGAATTGCAAATGTCAAAGGATGTCAACACTTCATGAAAGAGACCATGAGAAGTACTGAAGTTTAAAACAATGGAGATGGAACATGTAGCCTGGGTAAGATTGCCTGCAGTACAGTATATGCATGAGGTGCAATCCCACTGAAGTGTTGATAGAACTATTTACATTTATATTGCACCGTCAAAATTATCCCGGAAAAAAGACACCTTAGAATCAGATATCCATTGTCAGAAAATGTTTTTGAAACGCAAAGCAGATCATCAGCATTTGAAAGAGAAAGTCAGGCATACACAGCAGTTGTATTATCACCCCACCCCCAAACTGAACAACATGTTTTGCTGGACTAAACTTCTCCCTGAAGCAATCCCTTTAGTTCTTTTTGCATTTTTGTTTTTGGCAAGCTTTCGTGCTGTTTCCAAGCTAGGAACACCCTATCCGTTACGGCTTTGTCCTAATAGGAACTGAGTTGGATGATTCCCTGCCCGCAGTGACTGGTTTGCCCTTCCAAGTCCTGACAATGAGCCAGACAAACTGTGCTGTCATCAACAATTCATTGAAATGCTGCGGACCCGCCTGGTTCAGAAATGGGATTACCGAGACGGCCACAGAGTGTGGGCTCTATTCTAACTTTCAGTATCAAGTGCTGGACATGGGCATGAAATACCAATTTTTTGAAAGGAAGGAAACATTGAGTCTTTGTTTGGTTGAAATGAGGAGTTGTGGGGTATCTCAGGGGTTTGTACTCAGACTGAGCTGGTCAAAGCGGTGGTGGGTGGGGGGGTGGGGACGGGTTTAAGAGGTGGGACGTGAGCACTTTGGAGAGACAGGGAGATGCGAGGGCATGAAGTGATTTTTAGGTAGGGGTGAGGACCTTGATTGATTCAGTGAGAAGGAGCCAGTGCAGCCTGATGGGGGATGTGGTCATGATGCTGTGTGGATATGGGTAGCAAACTTTTAATTTAGTTGAGATTAGTGGAGCTGGGGAGACTGGCACGGAGTGCTTTGAAGAAATTGAAGTGGGAGGTGAAGAGCTGGGTGAGGTGGGTGGAGGTGAGAGTTTTGTGGGTGAAGTATTCACAGTGTTAAACTGATTCAAATTTAATAGTAATTATTCAATGCATTTCTTCATTGCCTGGTTTGCCTGGTAAAGATGTTGAGTCACCGTATTATCATTATCAGAATTAGGCTCGACTTCCATACTGAGCAGAATATTAATATGTAAATGGAGGGTTGTCACAAAATACAGCAAGGTATACGCATCAGTCTCCCTGACCATCTAAACTGTCTGGGGAAATCTCAAAATCTACGCTTTGATAAAGACTTGATGCTATTTCATTTTGTAATTCATTTTCATGGATTAAGATAATTGGCCAATTTGACTCATTAAGGTGTTGGCACATCTCGGTGTGAGTTCCATGGCTGAAATGAGTTGCTGCTCTTTCAGAGATAAACAGAAGCAATGTGCTTTGACTAAACATGAGTCAGTTCTGCATCACTGCTTTTATCTCTGATTAAATAACTACCTAATCTTCATTCTGCTAATTTTGCAATCTCTGACATTGACTTGACATTCGCATAAAACAACCCTTATCTGCAGGAGCTAACACTGTATGAAAAGTGACTTCTATGAAAATTAACAACAATTAACGACGATATTGCCTTTGGTACCAGTTTCTAAATGAGGAATAGTTGACTCAACTGCTTAAGTCAATCTACATCCTCAAATGCATGGATCTTCCTTGATTTTCAAAGTTCACATACTTTGAAGATCTTAAAGGTTGCATCTGTTGGTGTAAAATATCTGTGTGCCATGGGTAAGCACCACGTCAATCTGTATGGTCTTTACCTGAGTAGGAAGTCCTATCGCCTCCCACCCTATTTACTATTCAATTGTTGCTTCAGATTCACTTATTTTATTATTCCTCAACTAATCTTATACCGTAGATTGTTTCTCTCAGAAATGTTTTATTGCTGCAAAAATCGTCCCTGGCTCCTATCCTTTTACTTAGTGAGACAGACCAATGATCAATATAAAGCTCTGCTAAACTGCAAGATACATGTCCAGCTGGAATTACACTATAAACCTTTGGACTTTGGCTTGCGATGATCAGGACATGTCTCAACCTCCCACTCTTCCTATTGGTGAGAAAGCCAAGCTGGGCAATCACTAAAATGGCAATAAATTACAACAACAACAACAACAACAACAACAACAATTTACATTTATATAGCGCCTTTCACATCGGGAGGACGTCCCAAGGCGCTAAACAAGAGGCGTGTGACCCGAGCTGGGAGGGGAGTGTTTGGGAAGGGGTGAAACACGAAGGGGAGGTAAAAGAGTTCAGGGTGGAACAAAAGGCACGATCGAAGAGGAAAGTCTTCAAATCGGCCTTGAAAGAGGAAAGGGAAGAGGCGAAATGGAGGGATTGAGGGATGGCATTCCATAAGGTGGGAGCAGAGAAACTGAAGGCCCGGCCTCCGATGGTGGGGCGGTTCGGGCGGGGGGCTTGGAGCAGGCCAAGTCCTGTTGAACGGAGGGTCCGGGTGGGCGTGTAGGGGGAGAGTAGATCGGCTAGGTAGGATGGGGCAAGGCCATGCAAGGCCTTGTAGGTGAGGACGAGGATCTTAAATTCGATCCTCTGGAGGATGGGGAGCCAGTGGAGACGGGCGAGGGTGGGGGTTATGTGGTCACGGAGGCGGGTGCGGGATAGTACACGGGCTGCAGAGTTTTGGATGGCCTGCAGCCTGTGAATGGAGGAACTGGGGAGGCCGATTAGGAGAGAATTTCTGTAATCCAGCCGTGAGGTGATGTACGCGTGCACGAGTGTTTCGGCAGCGTGGGGGATAAAATAGTTGCGGAGCCTGGCAATGTTGCGCAGATGGAAATAGGCGGTGCCAGTCAAGGCACGGATGTGGGGGAGGAAGGAAAGTTTTTGATCGAACATGATGCCGAGGTTCCTGATTGGCTTTGTGAGGTGGAGAGTACAGCCTTGGATGTTGAGGCTGGCAGCGCCCGATGTGCGGAGGCGCTGGCTTGAGCCAATCAGGAGGGCCTCGGTCTTATTCAATTGCAAAAAGTTGTCCCTCGTCCACGATTCGATGTCGGACAGACATGCTGTCAGAACATCGATCGTCTGGGGGTTGAGGGATGAGGCAGAAAGGTACAACTGGGTGTCATCCACATACATGTGGAAATTTACCCCATGTCTGCGGATGACGTCGCCCAGGGGGAGCGTGTAAAGGGTGAAAAGAAGGGGACCGAGGACAGAGCCCTGAGGGACGCCGTGGGAAACTGTGCGGGGGTTTGAAGAAAAGCCATTGGAAGAAACAAAATGTAAACGATGGGTCTAATAAGAGTGGAACCAGTCAAGGACTGTGCCTTGAAGGTTGAGGTGGGAGGAAAGACGTTGAAGGAGGATGGTGTGATCGACTGTGTCGAACACACCAAGGAGGACGAGGAGGCAGAGGGAGCCCTGGTCACAGGCGGTTAGGATGTCATTTGTGACCTTGACCAGGGCAGTTTCTGTGCTGTGGATAGGGCGGAAACCTGATTTGTATGTCAAACAGGCTGGTTTCCTGAGATGAATAGATCGTGAACAACACAATATACAATTTTCTTTAGTAATAAAATCAAACAAATCAAACAAAGGTGAAACAAAGTCAAAATCCTTATGCTCCCAGTGTGGAGTTGACTGCACTAGAAGACTTATTAGGTTGCTTTTCACTATTGTCTCTAACTCTCATGAAGATCTTTAATTGTACTCCTCCTTCCATTGACAAAAACAATTCAATTAATCCCTTAAACATTAGAGCCTAGGTGTTTCAAAGCAGATATCGGTGAGTTAGTAGTCAATTATTTATTGAAATATTTGCTGTTATATTATGACAGATTAGGTTACTTTGCTTACAATGATGAAGTGATAATTATTTCCAACTAACTTGCAGAGATGAAGTCACAGATATATTCTTACTTGAATCAATGGTTCCTTTTTGCTAAATTAAGACGGGACTGGACTAGAAATCATAACCTTGGCCACCAAGCCCTTTCTTCAGACTATGGCTGTTCTGTGGAGTCCTGTAACTCAGGGGTAAAAGCACTTGCCTTATAATAATAATCCTTGCATTTTGATAAAGCGCTTTTTATGTCTTCTAAATGTCTCAAAGCATTTCACAGAATATGCTGTAAAGTGAATTGACTGTATATAATTGTGCATAGCAGTGTCTCACACATAGTCGTGGATTGAAATGACTAATTTTATTATTGTTTTTCTTTGGAAGGATTATTGTTAGGTGTGTGGAGTAAAGAAACTTGCCCAAGGTTTTATCCTGAACTGCCTGGATTCGAACACAAGTCTCACGCTTGTTAGAGCACGCTTGTAAGGTGAGTGCTCTAACCACTGAGATGCAGGACTCCGCCTTACAAACAAGAGACCTGGGTTCAATTCCAGGCAGGGCGAAAGGTTGGGCAAGTTTCCTTGCTCCACACTAATAATACTAATCAATTCATTTTACCGTATATTCTGTGAAGCGCTTTGAGATGTCCAGAAGATGTGAAAAGCACTATGTCAAATGCAAGGATTATTATTATTATATATTATTATTAGGACAGCGAGTGAAGACACGGTCTAAGCGATTGTGGGATAGAGTTCCAAAGCATAGGAGAGAGAGGCTGAAGCCCAGCCACTGATGGTAGGAGCAGGCCGGAGCCTACTGAACGGAGGGAGCGGACAGGTTGATAGGAGCTCAGACAGGTAGGAGGGGGGGCAAGGCCAGGGAGGGCCTTGAAAGTGAGGACAAGGACATAATCAAGGAGAGAGGTCTTAAAACATGTTTGGAAGGTGGGAAGAGGGCCAAATGCAGAGGGACTCCAGGATGGAGACCTAGAACTGTACTGTCTATCACTATGAAAAGGCATATGTTACATTAAGGCAAGGATGATTGTTATTGTTCACACAGGGTTTATTATGAGCTAGTCAAGCAGCTGAATATCTGTTCCAGTGCCACAATGGTTGTGTGGATCGCTAAATTCTTTTCAATTTCACAAGCTTTGATATAGAATGCAGGAAACATTCCTCACTGCATCCGTGCAATGCTTCACATAGAGAAATATTTAATCCCAACAAGATGAGCATCAGCTGTATTTCTGCAATAACAACACATTACCTATAAAGAGACATGTTTTTTTTTAAATGCTACTTCCTCTTCAGATGACAGGTTTAAATATGCTGAAAAAACAGCACACATTATGAAATAGCAATTTATCACCTAAAATCAATGTACAATAGTCTGAGTTTCTTGTGAGTCGACAAAGCCCAGGCTCAGACAGAAAATCAATGGCTTCCTTAAAATAAATTATTCATTTGGTTTCTCAAGTCGAGCATTGTGGATGTGAGAGTCCCCATGTCCAGTAAACCAGCACACACATTGTCTCAATACAATCTACAGTCATAACCTAGGAACACAGTAATGGTTTAAGACAGAGAGGAATCTAACGACTCCAGATTGTGTATTGACTTTCTGCTTGACCCAGAGTGTCAAACTGCACATCTGGTCAATTGTTTTCCTCCACCAATTGCCTTCTCAATCTCACTTCTGCTCAAACCATTATCCATGCTTTTGCCACCAACAGGATAGAATTTTCCAGAGCCTTATCCACTCCACAATCTCCCCAAGCCTGATCCACTCTGCATTCTGACTTGACAGTTGTGGTCTTCAAATCCATTCATGGTCTCACGGCCTTTCCAAGTCTTGATGCTCTAAAATCAACTTTATGGCACTTTTCCTCTTTACATTTCTCCATGTCTTCAAAATCTCCTAAAAACATAAGAGAGAAAAAGTAGAGCCTATACTCACAGCCTATCTGCATGTCTAGTAATGGAAAATACTGGAAATGCATTGCACAATGCTCTCCTTCATCTGCCAAAATATTGATAAGATCTAAGTGTTAAGCAATGTATACGCTTTGGGCTCACAAAACATAAAGTTAATTCACTTTACAGTATGTTCCAATTCAAGATCCTGGTCCTCACATTTAAAGTCCTCTACAGCCTCGCCCTACCCTACATCCGTGACCTCCTATCCCTTACCAACCTGCCCGCCTCCTCCGCTCAGCTGGCTCTGGCCTGCTCCACATCCCCCGACCCCGCCGCCCCACCATTGGTGGGCGAGCCTTTAGCCTTTAGCCACTCTGCCCCGACCACTGGAAGTCCAGCAGTCCCTCCACCTAGTCCCCTCCCTAGCCTCCTTCAAGTCTCGCCTCAAGACTCTCCTCTTCGATGGACCCATCAGCATCTCCTAATCCCCCATTTAACCCGACCCCCCCCCTCCACCAGCCTCAGTTCGGGTCTGAAGTAGTGACTATCCAGTGCCTTGGGATGTCCTCCTGATGTGAAAGGCGCTGTGCTGTACAAGTGTAATTTTGTTGTTGTTATTTTGTGAAGTGCTTTGAGACACCTTGAAGATACGATAAGGCACTGTATCAAATGCAAGGATACTTATTATTATTAAATGTAAGCAATGGAAGTTTTTCAGCTCTTCCCTCCTGGGTGCTATCCAGTGACCATGTGCTGAAAGTGTCTACAATCATTTTTCCAGCTCTCTACAGCCGCAGAACTTCTCAAGACTCCTACCTGCAGACTTACCTGCAGTCTGACCTACCTGCAGACTGCCTCTTGAATGGAGTATTGGATAAAGCCATAAAATAGAAGGAACGAAGGTGTCAAATGCCTTGAAGAACAGAAGAAAAATGGCGGAGAGGACGGGGACAAAACCATTCCTCAATACTAAAATCATCGGTACAGAAACATTCCATAGAAATTTGCCCCCCACTTACCCTGCTCTTTTAAAACCATTCCTTTCAGTCCCATTTCCCTGGCCTGGCCCCACACTATACCTTTTAGGTATTTAGCTAGAACTCATTTGAAAGATAATGTAGATCCTACCTCTACCAACAATCCCAGCTAGACATTCCATATCCTATCTACTCTGTATGAAAAAATGCCCCAACTTCCTCACTTGCTAACCTTCTAAAATTGACGTGCTCTCGTCACTTCACACTAATGATCGCAATTGCTCACGGGATTACATTTCTAATTACAAAATGAATCAACCCTATTCACATGCAAAATACACAGTCACTAGACTTTACAATAAATCCTAAAAAGTGTTTTGAGATATTTCAATGATGCACGATAACAAGTGAAAAGATTATTAATAAATTAATATACTAATTGTGGAATTCTGTAGTTGAACGGTTAGAGCACTCGCCTCACAAGCGAAAGACCAGAGTTCGATTTTCAGCAGGGCAAAACCTTGGGCAAGTTTCCTTACTCCTCACAACTGATAATAATCCCTCAGGAAAAAAAATAGTTTGGTGGAGAAGAGAGTGGTGGAGGCCTTTTGAATAACAACTTTTAAAAGAGAGGTGGATGGTTATTTGAGGAGGACAAGTTTGTGGGGTTATGGGGAGAGCACGGGGAGTGGGATTGACCTTGAATAGCTCTTTTCAAAGAGCCAGAACAGAAACATTGGGCCAAATGGCCTCCTTTTGTGCTCTAAAATTGTATGATTCTATGATGATGATTGATCACTTCAATCAATGACTGTTTGTGGGACACTGCTGTGTGCAATTGGCTCCTGCATTTCACCCACACATATTACAGTCAATTTACTTTACAGTATATTCTGTGAAGCACTTTGCAATGTCTAGAAGGTGTGATAAGGCACTATATCAAATGCAAAGATTATTATTATTATTATTAATGTGTAATTAGCTGCCTTCTTAATCATTCAGCTGGAGGCCTTTAAGTCTTCTAGACCAGTGATTCAATAACTGAACATAAGAATCCCAATGAGCTTCCTTACCCATAATTAATAATCTCTATTGTAACCAATATCACTATGAGTGAATGAAACACACCTTCATCATCTTGCCACCTTTGTCCCCAGCAGCAATAAACACAGACTATGGCTCCCAGCTGCAGGCTTCATTGAGCTTTGCCTCCAGAGCTGGAATCTGCTGTGTTTACCCCACACTGTGTCAGTATTTTGCTCCAGAAAAGTCCAGTTAGTCCAATAGAGTGCTATTTATCTCTGTTAATTAACTGTTTACATGATATTTGCAGGACAACTAAACAATGAGACAATATTTGAGTGTTCTAATGCCTAATAGAGGTGCTTCACTAATGTTTAAACTTCTGCTTCAATTTATTTTAAAGTGTTTTGTTGTTATGCACAGGCTGGTTTCATGATTTATTTTTCCCCAAATCAAGGTCTAATGTATAGTGAATTGACTGTATATTTTGTGGGTGAAACACTAACAAAAAAAGACAGAAAATCCTGTGAAGACTTTTGAGATTGAATGCAGGGATTATTATTATAATCTGGAAGTGTTTTGTCCTCACTGAGACCATGCTTGTACTTGGGCAATACTTCTTCCCAAAGGGACCAAGGATGTGTCTCGCAGAGCACAAGCTCGTAGCTAATTGTGATGAAATTTGCACGTCAACAACCACAACTTGCACATATACAGTGTCCATCACACTGGGAAGCATCACAGAGCGCTCAACAGTGGTGGATCCTGTCTCCGAGCTGGAAGCTTTGGGGGGAGATGGCCATGAACACGGTCGAAAATGAAGATTTTCAGGCAAGGGGGAAGAGATGTGGCAAGGTGGAGAGAATGAGGGAGAGTTGGGGTGCGAAGTGGCTGAAACCTTAACCTCCGATGGTAGGGCAGAGGGAATGAGGGACAAGCTGGAGGCTGGAGCATGGCGAGCAGTGGCGGCAGGTGGTGGATTGGGAAGTTAGGTTGGAGAGGTAGGGAGCTGTCAGGGAGTGGGTGAAGCGACTCGAGATGGGGCGACGGCCAAATCACGTGCTCAGAGTCCGGAAGTGAGGGATCAGTGCAGCAGCAGCAGCCCGTGGGCTACAGGAAACAGTGTAAACAAGGGGAGGGAGATGCCAGTCGTGGCTTAGAGACCGGGAGGGAAGGGAGGATAAGGAAGCTGAAGGATATAAATACTCACCCAACCCTGGCAGATTTGAAAAGGGCGTCAGGAAGTGAGGTCAGGCAGCCAGTCCCGGCCGTTGTTCAGGGAATTTTGAAACAGGGGCCCCCCGCGCCTGGAGTAGCAGAAACTTGCCCTTCCCGGTCGCTCACCACCGCACTCTGCCATTCACCACAGCAATACATAGTATAATAATAATCCTTGCATTTGATAAAGCGCTTTCCACATTTTATCATGTGGATAAGATGTCCCAAAGCGCTTCACAGAATATACTGTAAAGTGAATTGACTGTATGTATTTGTGGGCGAATAGCAGCAGCCAATTGCACACAGCAGTGTCCCACAAACAGTCGGGGATTGAAATGACCAATTTTATTATTGTGTTTTTTTTTGGACGGATTATTATTGGGCGTGTGGAGTAAGAAAACTTGCCCAAGGCTTCGCCCTGAACTGCTTGGATTTGAACACAGGTCTCCCCGGCTTGGTCTCCCTAGCTTGCAAGACAAGTGCTCTAACCACTGAGCCACAGGAGCTCCACAATATGCATGCAACTGAAAGCATCACTGAGAGAGCATCATCGAGCCTGTGGCACTCTCCCTGTGGCCCTCTCACAGTGACTCTCTCAGTGAATCTCTCCAGGTGGCACAGGCTCCAGCCAGCATTTATTTACACTCGGGGGTCACTTCTCTGGGTTGCCAGGATGGCTGGTTGAGCCCACAATGATAGACTTATTGAGGATACTGTTGGGTGCTGTGAGGGGGAGATGGTCAGTGACTGAGAGTCAGAAAGGTTTGGAGTGAAATGGGCTGAAGGGTTTTGTGAATCGACACCTCCCTTGTGATCCTGTTAATATACAGCTGTTTTCTGGTGTATACAGGACTCACCGATGTTTCCTCTCAGCTGCTGCTGGTGCTGTTTTCCCGAGAGGAAAAGGCATGAGGATTGAGGGCAATGGACAATCCTCTCCTCTGGCTGGATCCTGGCTCTTCCGTTCCTCTCCTCAGACGTTCCTCTCCTCAGTATGTTTACTGTTGTTATTATTGTTATTATTATTATTGCTATTAATATTGTTGCAATTATTATTATTCCTTTTGTTGGATTATGGTGTTGGTTGGTACCCATTTTTATAGTTTTCATTACCAACTTGTTTTCAATTATTAAATCATTGTTGAATTTTTTTGTCATTTTCATAATTATATTATTAGTACACGGTTGTATTTTTTGCAGGCCATATTATTATTACGCCTATTAACACTCAGCGAGTTGTTCGAATCTGGAATGCATTGCTTGAAAAGGTGATGGAGGCCGATTCAATAGCAACTTTTAAAAGAGAGGTAGACATATATTTGGGGAGGACAAGTGTGTCCGGTTATGGGGAGAGAGCTGGGGACTGGGAATGAATTTCTCTTTTCAAAGAGCCGGCACAGACTCAATGGGCTGAATGGCCTCTTTTTGTGCCATAAGATTCTATGATTCTATGAAAAGTGTAAGGATATTAAAGTTGATTGCTCTGTGACAGGGAGTCAGTGCAGTTTGGCAAGTTCTGGGGCAATTGGGTGAGGCATTCACAATTACAGGCAATGTGCTGGACCTGGAAGAAAGCTGTATTGGGTAAGGCACTGGAAGTGGGGGAAGAAGGATAACTGGGGATTGTAAATTGCACACGGGTTCAGAGAGTTTTAAGGGCAGGTCGGGAACAGTAGTTATCACAGATACAATGACGGAACACGGAGAGGTATGAGCTTGGCAAAGTGGTTCAGCATGGGTTTGTGAACGGTAGGTTGTGACTGGCTAATCTAGTTGTTTTTTCAGAGGTGGTCACTAAATTGGTGGATAAGAGAGTGTATATGGATGTTGCTTACGTGGACTTTCAGAAGGCTTTTCATAAGAATCCACACAAAAGATTACAAACACTATTTTCTCCAGTGGGGGAATCTAGAACAAAGTGGCGTCATCTTCTAATGAGGGTGGGCTGTTTAGGAATGAAATTAGGAGGCGGCTTATTACCCAACGCTTAGCAGAAAGCTGGAATTCTGTCCTGTAAAAGGCTGTGGATCAAACCAGGAGTGAAGAAGTCCTTGGTAGCATACCTCTTCAACAATACATCCAATGAGGTAATAATAATAATTCTTGCATTTGATACATCACCGATCACGTTGTCAAGGCATATCAAGGGACTCTACAGGGTATAAAGTGAAATGTAGTGACTGTGTATTTTTGGGTGAAATATTGTATTCAGTTGCACACAAACCAACAAACTCCATACAGGAGACATGTTTGACTTTGCCATCTTCCTGCTCACTGGACATCCCAACTCTCCCTCCAAAAACTGCAGAATATTCGTAACTGTATTTCAATCAGCCGCTGAGCATGTTATATAATAATATAATAAACCTTGCATTTGATATAGCGCTTTCCACATCTTATGGATGTTAAAGTGCTTCACAGAATATACTGTAAAGTGAATTGACTGTATATATTTGTGGGCGAATGTTGTCCATTTGTGCACAGTAGCGTCCCACAAAGAGCCAAGGAGTGCGTGGGAGACAGTCATTGGGAGACCTGTTCATGGGAGACTGCCAAGTCTGTATCAGGTGGCACTGAACAGTGACCGGGGAGTGTGGAGATGTCCCTGATCTGAGAGGCTCCTCACACACACAGGATGGGGGAGGACAATCTCGACCCTCTCTACAGTGGACGGGACGTCCCGTCCCAAAGCTCTCGACATACGGATACTTAGCATCAAGACACTGAGTCTGCACTCTCGAACAGCTACTTTGTATTTCAGGAAAAAGGAATCTCTTCCCCATCTGGATTTTGAGCTGATGATGGCACAAGAGGCTCTTGAACGTCAGGCCAACGTGGTGAGTGTCAGACCCAGAGACTCACCGAGTTACAGTGTGGCCGGGTTTGGGGACTTGACATTTTCCAGCCCAAACCTGCAAAGTATCACACAGATACGGCAGCTAATCCTCTCCTTTCTGTCTCTTTTCCAGGTCAAGAGCATCGCCGCGGAGAGGGATGAGGCGATGAAGAAGTAAGGTTTTTGCTTTGTCCCCGCACTCCACAAATGCCCCACAAACCCCTTTCGCCTCTGACCCGTTCTTTCTGCCTTGAAAGTTCTCTCAGGTATCTGTGTGAAGCATTTTGAGACCTGAATGTCATCGTTTATAAGGGCGAGTTGTTGTTGTCGTTTGTTTGTTTGTTAGGCTCAGCAAGGTCAAGGAAGTGCTGGTACTGGAGGAGGTCATGAAAGTTGACACAGACACCGTGAGTGAGGGCAGGCGGGCGAGTAGCTGTGTAACTGACCGGCCACGGGAGTGGGCGTTTTACAAAGCAGCGTAGATGGGGTTCACTCCATGCCTGTGGAGAGGGATGAGGCGAGGAGCACATAAAGTTTTTGATATGTCCCCACTCTACACAAACTCCCCCCAAATCCCTCGGCCTTGGACTTTCTCTTTCAAAGTTCTCTCAGAATCTAACGACTTTGGCCGTTCCTTTGTTCACTATCCTCAAACGCTGCCCTTTGCCCTGGCTGCTAGTATCTCCCGGAATCCGTGTGAAGCTCTTTGAGACCTGAGTCCAATGTAAGTGGCATCGTTTTTATAGGAAAATTGTTGTTGTTGTTTCTTAGACTCGAACAACAACAACAACAGGAGCCGATTCCAGAGGAGGAGAAGCACCACATGGGCCTGGACGACCTCGATTCCGTGAGTGAGGTCAGGCCAGCAAGTCACTGTGTAATTGACAGGTCGTGGGAGTGGGTGGTTTACAGAGCAGCATAGAGAATGGCGACCGGTAGCATCGCAGTCACGTCCAGCGCAGCAACAAGTCCCACCCATACGGTCCCTGCCACCTGATGCCTCACTTTCAGGAGTCTGGATAATAATTATAATAATCCTTCCATTTGATACATTGCTTTATTATGTTATTTAGAATTCTCAAACCTCTTCACAGGCGATACTGTAAACTCTTTCCCCAAATAACCTATCAGGTGTCATTGAGCTGCTGACAGGGAGTGTGGAGATGTCCATGATCTGAGACGATATTCACACAAACAGGAGGTGTGAGTACATTCACAAGCGAATTCCCAGCAAAAGCACACAGCAAATGTGTCTCTCTCACCCTGCTGCAGGGGAGAAGACATCCCAATCCTCGGTGTAGTTAAGGATAGTTAGAGTGAAGACATTTAGTCTGCAATCACTAACAGCTGCTTTGTATTTCAGGATAAAGACCTCTCTCCCACTGCTGATCAGGAGTTGGTGAAGTCAAATGAGACTCAAGATGAAGATCAAGCCAACCTGGTCAGTGTCAGACCCATCGACCTACAGCGCATTCTCCAGCTGAACCATGCAATGTCTTCAGACAGACATGTCTACCAGGGCATAGCCGGCAGTTAATCCTTAATAGGTGCCCTCCTGGAGGGGAGGGAACAGGGTCTTGTGCTCGCTCTGCACCCGGTCCACAGGCCTTCTCTCGTTCTGAGATTGTTCATCATTCTCCAATCCTGCTCATGGCTGAGCGAGACCTTTAGGTTTGTGGAACAGTCGGTCTGACGGGAAATGCTTGAGTGTGGGAGGGTAGTTATCAAAGCGTCTTTTTATTTTCCCACCAGGAGCAGCAGCACAACAGGAGAAGAAGAGGAAAAGGTACAGTTACGCACTCTCAGTGACACTTTCCCTGTGGCCCTCTCCCTGTCTCTCTCTCAGTTACTCTCTCAGTCATACACTATGGCTTACGGTTGTGAAGCCTAGAATTGGCACAACAACAAAATGCCACTTGTGTGGCACCTTTCACGTCAGGTGAATGTCACAAAATGCCCACACAAGCTTCAGCTGGCATTTATTTATCCTCAAGGGTCACTTCTCTGGTCGCCAGGATGGCTGGTTGAGGTCAGGTTGCTGGACATATTGAGGATTCTGTTGGGTGCTGTGAGGAGGAGATGGAGATGGTCAGTGGGAATCAGAAAGTTTGGAGTGAAGGGTCTTGTGAATCGTCACCTCCCTCGTGATCCTACATAAGAACATAAGAATTAGGAGCAGTAGTACATTCGGCCCTTCGAGCCTGCTCCGCCATTCAACAAGATCATGGCTGATTTCGTCACCTAACTTTGATTACCTGCCATATCCCCTGATCCCTCTATTTTTCAAAAATCTATCAGTCTCAGCCTTGAAAATGTTCAAGGACTGAGCATCTACATCCTTCTGGGGTCGTGAATTCCATAAATTCACTACCCTCTGAGTGAAGAAATGTTTCCTCAACTCTATTCTCAAAGGCTGACCCTTAATTTTAAGACTGTGACCCCTGGTTATAGATTCTCCTACCAGGGGAAACAGAGTCCCTCAATGCCTACTTTATCTAGCCCTTTAAGAATCTTATGTTTCAATAAGATCCCCCCTAATTCTTCTGTACTCTAGAGAATACAGCCCTAGTTTATTCAACCTATCCTCATAGGTCAGTCCCCTCGTCCCAGGAACTAACCTAGTGAATCTACGCTGCACCCCCTCTAAGGCAAGTATGTCCTTTTTTAAATAAGGAGACCAAAACTGTACACAATACTCTAGGTGCGGTCTCACCAGAGCCCTATACAGTTGCAGCAAGACTTCCCTACTCTTATACTCTAAACCTTTTGAAATGAACGCTAGCATGCCGTTCGCCTTCTTAGTTGCTTGCTGCACCTGCAAGCTAACATTTTGGGACTGGTGTACAAGGACACCCAAATCCCTTTACATACTAACACTATCTAACTTCTCCCCCTCTAGAAAATAATCTATTCTTTCATTCTTGCTACCTAGGTGAATAATTTCACACTTGCTAATATTGAATTCCATCTGCCCACTCCCCTAACCTATCTATATCTTGTTGCAATCTTTTTGCATCATCCTCAGAGCTCAATCTGCTACCTAGTTTAGTGTCATCCACAAATTTAGACACGTTACATTCAATGTTCTCATCTAGATCATTGATGTAAATAGTAAATAGTTGAGGCCCAAGCACTGATCCTTGTGGCACTCCACTAGTTACATCCTGCCAATTCGAGACTGATCCGTTTATTGCTACTCTCTGCTTTCTACCCGATAGCCACTCTTCTATCCATGTTAATATTTTCCCATTAATCCCATGGGCCTTAATCTTGAGTAACATCCTTTTGTGTGGCACCTTGTCAAATGCCTTCCTAAAATCCAAATATACCACATCTACTGGTTCCCCCTTATCCAACCTGCTGGATACATCCTCAAAAAATTCTAAAAGATTAGTCAAGCATGACTTCCCTTTTGTAAAGCCATGTTGTCTCTGCCTAATCCTTTTATGGTCTTCAAAGTATCCCATAACTACATCTTTTATTAAGGACTCAAGAATTTTCCCTACAACTGACGTCAGACTAACTCGTCTATAGTTTCCCATATTTTCTCTCCCACCCTTCTTAAATAGTGGAGTTACGTTTGCAATCTTCCAATCAATGGGGACTTTTCCAGTATCCACAGAGTTTTGGAAGATTATAGACAAGCCATCCACTATCTCAGTAGCCACCTCCTTTAAAACTCTAGGATGCAGGCCATCCGGTCCAGGGGATTTATCGGTTTTAAGACCCGACAATTTACCTAGAACCATCTCTGTACAAATATTAATCTCCCTAGGTTGCTTGCTAGCATTGTCTTTTTGGTTCCCTTCTATTTTTGGTATGTTTCCAGTGTTTCCTACGGTGAAGACTGTAGGAAAATACTTGTTTAATGACTCTGCCAATTCTTTGTCCCCTATTATAATTCCTCCGGTCTCTGCCTGTAATGGACCCACATTCACCTCGCTAGCCTTTTCCTCTTTATATATTTGTAAAAACTCTTGCAGTCTGTTTTTATGTTCTTTGCTAGTTTGCCTGTTAATATCCAGCTGTTTGCTGCTGTACCTGGGCCTCATTGATGTTTCCTTTCATACCCACAGGAAGTGCTGCTGGTTTTGTTTTCCATGGAGGAAAAGACGTGAGGATTGAGGGCAATGGCTATCCTCTCCTCTCTCTAGTGGCTCCTCTGTTCCTCTCCTCAGAGGATTGTGTTAATATTGTGATTATTACTGTTGTTTTGTTATTATTACTATTATTGTTGCTGTCATTATTGCTATTATTATCATTATTATTATAAAAATATTGTTATTGTTAAAAAAATATTGTTGTAATACTATTCTCATTTTCATGATTGTATTATATCTCGCAGTTGTATGTTTTGTGAGCCATATTATTATTAACATTACCATTCTTTCTATTCTGATATTATTATATTTTTGAGCTTTGAGTTGTAAAATGTATATATGTGTTTGTTTGTCAATAAACATTTACTCTTTTTGAGCCAAACTCTGTGAATGGGCTCGTCATTGTGGTGCCTGGTTGGGTGGTCACGGGGAGTGAACGGAATGAGGGGCGCGCGGGTTCCAGTCTGGACTCATTAAACATGACTCGGTGAGAAGCCAATCTCACTGTTAACCCACATGTTGGTCACAGTAAGATATACTAGATGTACTGTTGGTCTCAGGAGGTACTAGATGTCTCTGAGTAAAGAACAATTGATCTCAGTGAGGTTCCCAGCCTCATCAGTTGTGGAACAAGCCTGGTCTGAGTGATCTGTCTCAATGGCGAGTCAGCACGTGATGAGGCCTCAAGAAACCCAGGTAAACTGAGCAATCTGGACACAAGAGGAGCGAGGGTACCACACAGCCAAGTTTACAGACTTAACATTCTCCAGCCCAATCCTGCGAGGTATTCAGACAGACAGATATGGTCACCAGGGCTTTGCCAGCAGCTAATCCTTCACTTTGTGTCTCTGCTGCAGTTGTCACAGCCGATAGGGAGGAGGGGGAGGTAAAGGTTTTGCAACGTCCATTAACTCTGCAAATGCCCCCAAATCTCTTTGTTTTGAACTGCCTCTTTTTACCTTAAAAAACACTGCTCAGAAAATAATCACTTTGGTTGTTCCTTGGTCGCCATCCTCAAACCCTGCCCTTCCCCGCTGGCTTGGGGCTCCCAGTATCTGCAGGAAGATCTTTGAGACTTGATTCCATTAAGAGCGTCATTGTGGAGAAGGGCAAATTTTTGTTGATGTTTATTAGGCAGCGGAACAATGAGGTTACAAGAGGGGAGAACAAGCAGGTTAGACCTGGGGATTTCCCAGAGACCGTGAGTGAGGGCATGTGGGCGCGTCGCTGTGTAACTACAGACCAAAACAGTGAGCGTTTTACAAAGCAGGATAGACAGCGGTAACATCATAGTCACATCCTACCCACCACGTCCTACCCGTCCAATCCCTGTCATCTCGCTTTCAGGACTCTGGATAATAATAATTGTAATAATACTCCTTCCATTTGATCCAGCGCCTTATCATGTCACACAGACTTCTCAAAAGCATTTCATCTGAAATACTGTAGACTATTTCCCACAGTAATTTTACTGTCTTCCATGCATTGGGATGTCCTCCCGATGTGAAAGGCGATATACAAATGTTGTTTATTGTTGTGGTCTGCAGGGTGAGGAGGACCGTGTGTCTGACCGGAATTCCAGCTTCAGGTCCCAGCGGATCCCCTCAGCCTGTCACCTATTCCAGGGAACATGAACAAGAACGTAAACCCTGCCCTTTCCTTGGCTGCTCTGAGCACCTGCTCTCTGTGTTAAGCTCTTTGGTAGCTTAGTGTAATGTGAGCAACATTGTTCATTAGGGCAAGTCGTTGTTTTTTGTTAGGAACCACGAGGAAGAGCTGTTACCAGAGCAGAAGGAAGTTGTAAATGTGGACACCCTAGAGACACTGAGTGAGGGCAGGCAGGTGAGTCGCTGTGTAATGAGTCGCTGTGTAATGAGTCGCTGTGTAACTAATGGGCCGAGGGAGCAGGTGTTTTACAAAGCAGCGTAGACATTGGCGAGTGCTAATATACAGGGCAGTACTACATCTCACCCGTACACTCCCTGTCACCTGTAGCCTCGCTATGAGTAGTCTGCCTCAAAATTATTACTGTAATAATCCTTGCTTATTATTATAATTTGATAACAGTACATTATCATGTTGTTGAAGCATCTCACAGGATATACTGTAAAGTATAATGACTGTGTTTTGTCTACTGAAGTCTGTGTAGACAGTAATTGCTGGAGATTAGACAAGTCAATTGGCAGCCTATTTAGGCACAGCAATGCCTGACAAATGACCAGCCCCTTGGGACCTCCTCCCAACGTGAAAGGTGCCATATAAATGTCATTTTGTTGTTGTTAGAGTGAGTGAGCAATTCTATCTGGGGCATTGTTTGCCAGGGTACCGCGAGAGAGAAAATCCCTTCTCTTTTCAAATTGTACCAAGAGCTTTGATGTCAGTTGAAACAGTTGAATAGGCAGATGGGACCTCGATTAACACGTCATCTGAAGGACAGCACCTCCGATAATGCAGCACTACCCCAGCAATGCATTGGTCTTAGTTTAGACTACAGTATGTGATTCTAAGTACTGAAGTGGGGGTTCAACCCAGAACTTTATGACTGATGCAAGAGCACTCCCACTCAGCCAGGCTAGAAGAGAATGGCTGAATCTTTCACTTTGTCTTTAGGAAGCAGAAGAACAGAAAGAGGATGTTCAGGGGAGCCAGAGAGATCAGGTAACGTAACAAATGATGTGAGCCCAGGAGATGTGGAGGAGGTGGGAGAAGCTCTGCTCTATTTTGAAGCTGCTGATTCTCAGTGACTAATTTCTAGCAATTTCTGTTTACATAGACATCAGTAGAAAACAATGGCCCAGAAGCAGGATCGGAGAAACTCTTCAGGGATAAGGAAAAGTCCTGAAGGGGAGAAAAGGTCTTGCATTCACAGGGCTGCCCAGTTCACAGAGGTGATCTCACTCAGCGTTTCGTTCCCCCTCGAGTCTTTTCATTTTTCTCCTGATCCTCCAATTCGGCTCGTAGACAAGTGAGACCTCTAGGCATGTGGAGCTGTTGGTCTGGTGAGAAAGGCTCGTGTGTGGGTGGATCTTTGTCAAAACATTATTTTCTTTTCCCACAGGAATAGCAGCAGCAGCAGAAAAGAAGACGAAGAAGAGGAAAAGGTACAGTGACTCTCTCTGGTGACGCTCTCAGACACACACTGAGGCTTATAATACTGAAGGGCAGAGTTGGCACAGGCTTCAGCCAACATTTATTTACTCAGGATCACTGTTGGTTGCTCTGGGTTACCAGGAAGGCTCGTTGAGCCCAGGACGCTGGACGAATTGAGGAAACGGCTGGAGCTATGAGGGGGAGATGTTCGATGGGAGTCAGAAAGTTTGGTGTGAAATATGTTGAATGGGCTTGTTAATCGACACCTCCCTGTTAATATCCAGCTGTTTCAAATGCTATGGTTTACAGTGATTTAAGAACCTTAAGATCCGTTATTCTTGCATTTTGTGGCTTATATAGCAACTAGGATTGGATGATAAGTGCTTTTTGACCATATACCATTTATACCTTTCCTAGTAACCCAAAAAGAGAATTTAATGAACAATTTGATTGGATAAAAGTCGCAAGAATGAAAGATAGAAACCAATAGAATAATGTGTATGTTTTTAATAGTAACTCCATGGTTTTATAGGCAATATCCATAATGTACTGCACATAAATAACATTGACATTCACCAGCCGTCAAAAAATGGAACTGGTTTACAAAAATGGAATTATGCATTGAAGAAAAACAAATTTCTACTAAAAAGCGGAGGTCTCACATGTCTGAAAACCTGATCACTTATTAAGTTCCATCGGCTGTGGATAATCCTCACCATCCTGGTCATCAGTTTCTTCTGCTTGGACTTCCCAATTCGCATTGACCATTCGCTCGTCTTTTATTCCTACCTCCTTTTAAATCCCTCGCATTGTAGAGATAGGAAATTATGCAGCTCTTGATGTCATCTTTTGTGGCCTCCCTTGTTTTTGAATTTTGTGGTACGGCCCCTGTAGGTGTAAACATTGATTGAGTATCAAGAATCAAACTGAAATTAGGCCATTTAAACTGAAATTCAATCTTTACAACCGTACGACTTGCCTGATCCCGGAATCAGTCAATGGGGCAAGGGGTTGTACATACCTGTCAATTCCACGCAGGAATTGACAGAGATGCCAACATTGGAATCCTGTAATCAGGGAGGATCTGTCACATATTGGGTGGGGGACCAGGGGCCAGCGCCCCCAGAAGCTCCTGGGTTTGAGGTATTTTCAAGCCTTTAGGAGGGGGCTCCTTGACACATTTTTTAGTTACTACATTTTTATTTTCATTCGTCAAAAAGTACTTCTATAGTTCTATATTCTCTTAAAATTTTAAAAGGAAAACTGCAGAATATAAAGGCAATTTTAATTTCATGCGCTGCTCTTTAGCAATAAAGAGATCATCCTTTACAACACCACTATTTACACAATACTTTCCGTCAGTTACCTGTATGTGAGCCGCCCTGGCGATGCCCACTGTGCTGTATGTAGCAGACTGGGGGGAGGCGCTGTAACAGCACAATCTAAACCTGGCTATTTAGGGATGGTCCCTAATGTGAAAGCCAATGAAAAGTGCCGTTGAAGATGACATAATTTTCGTATTTCTGTGACTCAGACCGTAACCAAGGGCTGTTGCTAAGCACGTGACCATAATTACGAGATTTCATTTGTCAATCCTGTGCATGACGTCACTGCACGCAATATCTCCACGATCACTTTACTCGGCGCGAACCTCTCTCTGGTGAGTGTCACTGTTGGCCGCGCACTAAATGTCAAATTTAAATTCAAGCACAATATTGAAATTGAAACACGTCACTTTTCAAAGGGCTTTTATCGGTGGAAAGCTCCAGAAAAAACTTACATGAGATAGCAACCAGTATCCCACGTGGGATACTGAGTCACAGCTCAAACAGTTAAAGTACGATTTAAATGACGACATACGGGATTTCCGGTAGTTCGGCCAGTGTAGTATTTGCGCGACCCTACAGGAAATCCCGCAGCTCGGTTCATATTTGCGGACTCGCGGTCTTGAAGCCCGAGTCCCCGTTGTCGAGTCCGAGTCCTGCACAGCCGAGTCCTTGAAATGAGGACACGAGACACCGCGGTCTCTAGTCCGACTGCCCTGCCTCCTTGTGCCAGCGCAGGAGATGTGATACCTGGCTTTTCACCTCCACCCAAACCTCTCTCCTTTGTTGCCCTGAAGGTTTTACGCATCAAATGTTCTTACAACAAAAAGCAACAAAATTGAATGAAACAGATATTACCCGGAACTGTCTGTCTGTCTGTCGATGTGTGTGAGGCGATGCTGTCTGAGCCAAACTGACACCACAGGGCGGCTCAGGGGGAACACCTCGACGTTCCCACAAAACATACAGGGTTTCAGCCCAAAAGGCGCAGGGACCAGGAGCCCCGCCCACCTGGTGACATCACCAGCCATTGCCATGGCAACCACAGCCTGACTGACTGACTGACTAGTCCCAGTTCTCACACACACCGTGACCTCCACCATACTCTATGCTGCAAAGTGAATCAAGTGAATTGACTGTTGAAAGCCTTCCATATCTTCTGCCCTCGGGCTTGCCCAGGTTTTTCCCATATGAAACCCCCATGAGCCACTCCATATTCTGCTCACTAAAACCTGGCTTGCCCAGGCTTTTTCCCATATGATACCCATATGGGCTAACCCAAGTAGATCCCCATATGGACTAACCCATATGGGCCCCACATGGGCTTGCTACCTGGGTGGTGGGATCGTGGCTCCTCTGCTCCTCTCCAAGAAGAATCATATTCTTGTTGTTATATTATTAATTGTTGGATTTTGGTGGTGATTTGCTCCCATTTTTACAGTTCTCATTATTAATAATGTTGATGTTAAATAATTGTTATATTATCATTTTCATTGTAATATTATAACCCACGATTGTATTTTTTGGTGTTGTATCATTATTATTGTTACTTCCTGTAGCTTCAAGGTTTCGCCCTGATCTGCCTGGATTCGAACACAGGTTTCACACTTGTAAGACCACAATAATAAAAACTGGTCATTTTCAATTCATGACTGTTTGTGGGACGCTGCTGTGCGCAATTGGCTGCCGCCTTTCGTCCACAAATATACAGTCAATTCACTTTACAGTATATTCTGTGATACGCTTGGAGACGTTGATAAGATCTGAAAAGCGCTATATCAAATGCAAGGATAATTATTATTATTATAAGGCGAGTGCTGTAACCACTGAGCGATGGTGATATGATGGCCCCCGCGCCTGGAGCAGCAGGAACTTGTCCTCGCCGGTCGCTCACTACTGCACGTAAGTTGGTTCGGCTGTTGCCTCGGCTTCTCTGGCTCCTTTGTACAGAATGGAGACAGAATGGAGTTTCTCACCCCCCAGGGCTCACCCACAGACTATTTCCCCCGGCTTTTGTCGACAATAAACTTCAACCCTCGCTCAATGCTCTCAGTTCCCGCTCGCTCAGTTTACCCGGGTTTCTCAAGATCTTGCCGGTCACTCAGATCAGGCTTGTTCCACACCTGATGGGACTGAGACCCTCACTGACCTATCTAATACATTCTGAGATCAACCTGACACCTCAATGTCCCCAACTTCTGGCTTAACAACCTGAGATTGGTTTCTCACCGAGTCGTGGCTGGAGTTCACCCAGACCAAGGTTGTTCCCCAAGTTCAGAGTCTGGTCACAGATTACCGTCGCTGTTTAATGAGGCCAGACTGGAAGCCGTGCCCCTCCTCGCTCCGTTCACTCCCCGCAACCACCCAACCAGGCGCCACAGTGAAGAGCCCATTCAGAGTTTGTCTCAAAAAAGTTAATGTTTATTATTAATTATACTTTTTACAACAAAATGCTCAATATAATGACAATATAATAATTGTAATAATGTGAATACATGCAATAATATTATGAAAAGTACAAAATTAGGGAATATAATGCAATGAAAATGGTAATAAGAAACATAACACTTAATACTCACAATTAATAATGCAAACTGTAGAAATGTAACCAAATGGCAACTTAACAACAACAACGATAATCTTAATAATATAAAAATAAGATGGTCCTTCAAATATAGGAGCAGAGGAGCCACAGTCCAGTCAGAGGAGAGGAGAGGATTGTCTGTTGCCCTCAATCCTCAGCCCTTTTCCTCCAAGGAAAACAACACCAGCAGCATTTCCTGTGGGTACAACAGGAAACAGCTGGATATTAACAGGGAGGTGTCGATTAACAAGCCCAAACATTCTGACTCCCATCGAACATCTCCCCCTCACAGCACCAGCCGTTTCCTCAATAAGCCTCAGTGTGCAACTGAGAAAGCATCACCAAGAGAGTGTCACTGTACCTTTTCTGCTTCTTCAACTTCTTTTCAGCTGCTGCTGCTGCTCCTGGTGGGAAAGTAAAAAGACTTGTTGACAATGACCCTCCCACACGCGAGCCATTCCCGCCAGACCAACTGTTCTGCAAACCTAAAGGTCTCACTCGGCTACGAGCAGGATTCGAGGATTAGGAGCAAAATGATTGAGAGACGAGGCTCGAGTAGAGGAGGGAATGAAACGCGGAGTGAGATCAGGCCTTTGGACCGGGCAGCTCAGCGAACTCAAGACCCTTTCTCCTCCAGACGGCACCTTCTCAGACATGCTGCTGGTTCAACTTCCCTGGAAAGGGTGACAAGCTGAGGGGATCCGCTGGGATCTGAAGCCGCAATTCCTGTTCCCAGGTACAGTCTCCAGCCCCTGAGCTGATGGGCAGAGACACCCCCTGCCCCACTGGGTGAGGAGCCACTGAGTGGGGATCACACCCACTGTGAAACGGACAGAGACTTTTGCTTACCCCTGGAGAGTTCCTCCCTTCTGTCTTGTACTGATGTCTGTGGAGACAGAAATTGCTAGAGATTAGACAGTATCATTGAAAAGCAGCTTCAAAACAGTCTAGAGCTCCGTGCACCTCCTGCACATCTCCTGGGATCATATCATTTTTTACATTACCTGATCTCTCTGGCTCCCCTGCGTTTCCTCCTTCGACTGTTCTTCCTAAAGGCAAAGTGAAAGCTTCAGCCACTCGCTCACAGCCTGGCTTAGTGGTACCATTCAGGCATCTGCCAGAAAGTTGTGGGTTGAAGCATTCGATTGTACCAAAGGCAAGGAATATTATGGTAATCATTATTATCCAGAATTATGACAGTGAGTTGACAAGTGACCGGCAATGTACAGGTGATGACGTGATACTGTCATGTATGTTAGCGACCACCACTGTGTAAGCTGCTATGTAAAACCCCCGCTACCCCGTGCCCTTAGACAAAAACAGGAACTCACTGGCCTGCCGTCAATCACTGTCGCCGGGACATCCACATGAACCTCTTTGTTCTCCCCCATCAACAGCTCTTCCAAGTTTGTGCTAAGCCTAACAAACAACAATTTTCCGTTAGAAACAATTCTGCTCAGAAACAACCGACTCGGGTTTCAAGGAGCTTCACACAGTTATTGGGAGCTCCGATCAGCCGGGGGAAGGGCAGGGTTTGAGTAGGGCACCTGAAGGAACTGCTAAAATGACTTGTTTCTCAAAGAAGTGTGAAGGCAGAAAGATAATGTGCGAAGCGAAGGAATATGGGGGGAGTTTGCGTAGAGCGGGGACATAGGAAAAACCTTACTTGCTGCTCGCCTTGTCCGTCTCTAGGCAGATGCTGTTGACCTGGAGAAGAGACAGAAAGGAAAGGATTAACTGCCGGCTACGCCCTGGAGGACATGTCTGTCTAAAGACATTGCATGGTTCAGCTGGAGAATATCAAGCATCCAAAGCACCGGTGAAGAGGCTTGAGAAGTCTGAATAACATAATAAAGCAATGTTTCAAATGGAAGGATTATTATAATTATCATCCAGACTCCTGAAAGCGAGGCGTCAGGTGGTGGGACTTGTTGCTGCGCTGGACGTGACTGTGATGTTACCGGCGCCACTCTCTATGCTGCTCTGTAAACCACACGCTCCCACGACCTGTCAATTACACAGTGACTTGCCAGTCCTGCCCTCACTCACGGAATCGAGGACGTCCAAGTCCACGTGGTGCTTCTCCTCGTCCGGAATCTGTTCTGCTGCCTAATAAACAACAACAACAACTTGCCCTTCTGCACAGACACTAATAACGGAAACAAGTCTCAAAGATCTTCCTGCAGATACTGGGAGCACCAAGCCACGGTCTCTGGGAAATCCCCAGGTCTAACCTGCTTGTTCTCCCCTCTTGTAACCTCATTGTTCCGCTGCCTAATAAACATCAACAAAAATTTGCCCTTCTCCACAATGACGCTCTTAATGGAATCAAGTCTCAAAGATCTTCCTGCAGATACTGGGAGCCCCAAGCCAGCGGGGAAGGGCAGGGTTTGAGGATGGTGACCAAGGAACAACCAAAGTGATTATTTTCTGAGCAGTGTTTTTTAAGGTAAAAAGAGGCAGTTCGAAACAAAGAGATTTGGGGGCATTTGCAGAGTTAATGGACATTGCAAAACCTTTACCTCCCCCTCCTCCCTATCGGCTGTGGCAACTGCAGCAGAGACACAAAGTGAAGGATTAGCTGCTGGCAAAGCCCTGGTGACCATATCTGTCTGTCTGAAGACCTCGCAGGATTGGGCTGGAGAATGTTAAGTCTGTAAACTTGGCTGTGTGGTACCCTCGCTCCTCTTGTGTCCAGATTGCTCAGTTTACCTGGGTTTCTTGAGGCCTCATCATGTGCTGACTCGCCACTGAGACAGATCACTCAGACCAGGCTTGTTCCACACCTGATGAGACTGGGAACCTCACTGAGATCAGTTGTTCTTGTACTGTTAGATAAAAACAGCAACTCACCTGCCTGCCGTCACTCACAGTCTCCAGGATATCCACTTCCACCATTCTCTTCTCCCCTGTTGCCAGCTCTTCCGTGGTTTGGATTAGCCTAACAATCAAAAACAACTTGCCCTTATAAACGATGTCACTAACATCAGACTCGAGTCTCAAACAGCTTCACCCAGTTACCGGGAGATCCAAGCAGCCAGGGGAAGGGCAGGGTTTGAGTAGAACGACCGAAGCAATGGCTGAAATGACTTATTTATCAAAGAACTGTGAAGGCAGAAAGATAATATCTGATGTAAAGGAATTTGGGGGGAGTTTGCGTAGAGCGAGGGCATAGGAAAAACCTTACTCGCTGCTCGCCTCATCTGTCTCCACGGAATTGCTGTTGACCTGGATAAGAGACAGAAAGGAAAGGATTAACTGCCGGCTACGCCCTGGCAGACATGTCTGTCTGAAGACATTGTATGGTTCAGCTGGAGAATGGGCTGTAAGTCGATGAGTCTCTGGGTCTGACACTCACCAGGTTGGCTTCATCTTCATGTTGTGTCTCGTTTGACTTCACCACCTCCTGGTCAGTAGTGGGAGAGAGGTCTTTATCCTGAAATACAAAGCAGCTGTTAGTGTGTTGCAGTGTTGCAGACTAAATGTCTTCACTGTAACTATCCTTAACTACACCGAGGATTGGGATGTCTTCTCCACTGCAGCAGGATGAGAGAGACACATTTGCTGTGTGCTTTTGCTGGGAATTCGCTTGTGATTGTACTTACACCTCCTGTTTGTGTGAATATCGTCTCAGATCATGGACATCTCCACACTCCCTGTCAGCAGCTCAATGACACCTGATAGGTTATTTGGGGAAAGGTTATTTGGGGAAAGAGTTTACAGTATCGCCGGTGAAGAGGTTTGAGAAGTCTGAATAACATAATAAAGCAATGTTTCAAATGGAAGGATTATTATAATCATTATTTAGACTCCTGAAAGCGAGGCATCAGGTGGCAGGGACTGTACGGGTGGGACTTCTTGCTGCGCTGGACGTGACTGTGATGTTACCGGTGCCACTCTCTATGCTGCTCTGTAAACCACCCACTCCCTCAACCTATCATTTACACAATGATGCGCCAGTCCTGCCCTCACTCACAGAATCTAGGACACCCAAGTCCACGTGGTGCTTCTCCTCCTCCAGGTACTCAGGTCTCAAAGACCTTCACATATATTCCAGGAGCTATCAGCAGCTGGGCATAGGGCAGGGTTTGAGGATAGTGAACAAAGGAATGGCCAAAGTCATTAGATTCTGAGAGAACTTTGAAAGAGAAAGTCCAAGGCAGAGGGATTTTGTGCAAAGTGGGGAGATAGAAAAAACCTTTCGTGCTCCTCACCTCATCCCTCTCCTCCGCAAAGCTGGTGTCCTGGAAAAGAGACAGAAAAGAGAGGATTAGCTGCCGGTAAGGCACTGGTGGACATGTCTGTCTGAAGATATTGCAGGATTGGGCAGGAGAATGTCAAGCATCCAAACCCGGCTACGCTGTAACTCGATGAGTCTCTGGGTCTGACACTCACCAGGTTGGCTTGAGGCTCCTCCTTAGCCTCGGTTGGCCTCACCAACTCCTGATCAACAATCAAGAGTTCTTTATGCTGAAACACAAAGAAGCTGTCAGTGTTGCTGTTACTGTCGTCTCTCTATCCTCAACTATCCAGAGACTTGTCTTCTCCACGGCAGCAGTGTGAGAGAGACACGTTTGCTGTGTGCTGTCACTGGGAATTATCCAGAGATTGTACTCACACCTCCTGTTTGTGTGAATATCATCTTTGATTACCGGTATACAAATCTCCACACTCCTAGGCAGCAACTCAATGACACCTGACTGAGGTTTAAATTTGGGGAAATAATTTACAGTATTACTGGTGAAGAGGTTTGAGAAGTCTGAATAACATAATAAAGCAATGTATCAAATTGAAGGATTATTATAATTATTATCCAGACTCCTGAAAGTGAGGCGTCAGGTGGCAGGGACTGTACGGGTGTGACTTGTTGCTGCGCTGGACGAGACTGCGATGCTACCGTTCGCCATTCTCTATGCTGCTCTGTAAACCACCTGCTCCCACGACCTGTCAATTACACAGTGACTTGCTGGCCTGACCTCACTCACGGAATCGAGGTCGTCCAGGCCGATGTGGTGCTTCTGCTCCTCTGGAATCTGTTCCTCCTGTTGTTGTTCGAGCCTAAGAAACAACAACAACAATTTTCCTATAAAAACGATGCCACTTACATTGGACTCAGGTCTCAAAGAGCTTCACACGGATTCCGGGAGATACTAGCAGCTAGGGCAAAGGGCAGCGTTTGAGGATAGTGAACAAAGGAACGGCCAAAGTCGATAGATTCTGAAAGAACTTTGAGAGAGAAAGTCCAAGGCCGAGGGATTTGGGGGGAGTTTGTGTAGAGTGGGGACATATCAAAAACTTTACGTGCTCCTCGCCTCATCCCTCTCCACAGGCATGGAGTGAACCCCATCTACGCTGCTTTGTAAAACGCCCACTCCTGTGGCCAGTCAGTTACACAGCTACTCGCCCGCCTGCCCTCACTCACGGTGTCTGTGTCAACTTTCATCACCTCCTCCAGTACCAGCACTTCCTTGACCTTGCTGAGCCTAACAAACAAACAAACAAACGACAACAACTCGCCCTTATAAACGATGACATTCACATTGAACTCAGGTATCAAAGGGTTTCACACAGATACCTGAGAGAACTTTCAAGGCAGAAAGAACGGGTCAGAGGCGAAAGGGGTTTGTGGGGCATTTGTGGAGTGCGGGGACAAAGCAAAAACCTTACTTCTTCATCGTCTCATTCCTCTCCGCGGCGATGCTCTTGACCTGGAAAAGAGACAGAAAGGAGAGGATTAGCTGCCGTCAAAGACACGGCTGCCGTATCTGTGTGAAAACATTGCAGGTTTGGGCTGGAAAATGTCAAGTCCCCAAACCCGGCCACACTGTAACTCGGTGAGTCTCTGGGTCTGACACTCACCACGTTGGCCTGACGTTCAAGTGCCTCTTGTGCCATCATCAGCTCAAAATCCAGAGGGGAAGAGATTCCTTTTTCCTGAAATACAAAGTAGCTGTTCGAGAGTGCAGACTCAGTGTCTTGATGCTAAGTATCCGTATGTCGAGAGCTTTGGGACGGGACGTCCCGTCCACTGTAGAGAGGGTCGAGATTGTCCTCCCCCATCCTGTGTGTGTGAGGAGCCTCTCAGATCAGGGACATCTCCACACTCCCCGGTCACTGTTCAGTGCCACCTGATACAGACTTGGCAGTCTCCCATGAACAGGTCTCCCAATGACTGTCTCCCACGCACTCCTTGGCTCTTTGTGGGACGCTGCTGTGCACAAATGGACAACAACATTCGCCCACAAATATATACAGTCAATTCACTTTACAGTATATTCTGGGAAGCGCTTTGGGACGTTGATAAGATGTGGAAAGTGCTATATCAAATGCAAGGATTATTATATTATTACATAACATGCTCAGTGGCTGATTCAAATACAAAGTTTATTATTACTTGATTGGAGGGAGTGGAAAGTAGGAATTCCCAGCACCGTGCCATCATTATTTCTTCTTCCTGAGAAAGAAATGGATTGTCATTCAGCCTGGCTCCCAGTCAGGTGGTCAGACACATGACCCCCCCCCCAGACCCAGCAGACCACAACAACAATAAATTACATTTGTATATCGCCTTTCACGTTGGGAGGACGTCGCAATGCACAGAAGACTGAGAATAATTTGGGAAATACATTGTCTCCGTGGACGTGCTTTAAGAAGTGAATGACAAGATAAGACGCTGCATCAAATGGAATGAATTTAAAAAATATATTATCCACACTCCCGACAGCGCGGCGTCTGGTGACAGGGGGTAGCACGAGTAGAAAGTGGTGCTGCGCTAGACGTGACTGGAATGTTACCAGCCACCACTGATTACGATGCTCTGTAAAGCGCTGGATCTCTCGGCCCGTCAAATACACAGCCTGCCAGTTCTCACTCACGGTCTCTGGGAATTCTTCTGGATTTTTCACCCCTCTTTCTTCCATGTCCTGTTGCCTAAGATATGACAACAACAACTTCCACTTATAAACATAGATGCTTATGTTGGACTCGGGTCTCAAATAGCTTAATACAGATACCGAGCGAGAGGGGACGGATATGGAAGGATGGTGACTAAAGGAATGACCAATGTGATTAGTTTCTGATCGGGGTGTTTGAAGGCAGAATGAGGTGGTTCGAGACAAATGGATTTGTGGGATTTTGAGCAGATCGGGGACATTGCAAAACGTTTACCTGCTCTTCTCCTCCTCCCTCTTAGCTGAGATACGCTTGACCTGCAGCATAGACACAAAGGAGAGGATTAGGCAAGGCTTTGGCGACCATGTCTGTCTGAAGACACCGCAGGATTAGGCTGGAGAATGTTGAGTCTCCAAACCTGGCTGTGCTGTAACTCACTGAGTCTCTGGGTCTGACACTCACCAGGTTTACTTGCTGCTCCTCCTCCTGAGCCCACGCAAGTGCTAGGTCAAGGTAGGCCATATTCTCTTTGTCCTGAAATATAAAGCTGCTTTTAGTGTGCGGAGCCCATGCCTTAATTGAAAGCTGTTCCTCCGTTCGGTGGGCACTGGCCTACATCATGTCCCCCATCTTGGTGTTTGTTGATTCCATCCCCCAGCTCAGGCATGGTTGAACAGGAATGTCATTTGATGGGATTTGAAAGTGGCAAGTGCAGGGTAAGGTGTGAATAAGGGGTAAGGTGTGAATTCTAAGATGTGTAAGGTGTGAATTCTAGCATTCCAGAATGCTACAATAAGGCACATCAATGCATGGCTGGAGAAGTGGTGTAGGAAGGAGGGTTTCTGGTTCCTAGACCATTGGGACCAATTCTGGGGTAGGTGGAACCTGTACAAAATGGATGGGTTACACCTGAACAGGGCTGGAACCAATCTCCTTGCAGGGAGGTTGTCGAGTTTTGTGGGGGGGGGGGCTTTAAACTAATCCCGGGGGGTGAGGGTGGGAAACTGATCAGTAGTTCAAATACGGGAGGGGTAATAAAGAGGACAGGGGTAAAGGTAAGACGGGAGAAAAATGCAGAGGAAGTAATTTGTGCCTTAGAGTGCATGTATGCAAATGCACGAAGTTTGAGAAATAAAATTGGTGAGCGGCAGGCTCAGGTTGCTGCGAGGCGATATGATGTTATAGCAGTAACAGAGACTTGGCTCCAGCATGGGCAGGAATGAACATTCCTGGTTATAATGTATTCAGGAGGGATAGAGAAGGGAGAAAAGGGGGCGGGGTGGCAATTTTAGTTAAGGACTCAGTGACTGCCTTAGAAAGGAACGAGGTGGAAGAAGGACTAAAAACCGAATCTATCTGGTTAGAAATGAGGAATAAAAAAGGTGCAGTTACACTGTTAGGGCTATACTATAGACCACCAAATAGTGGGGAGGAGATAGACAAGCAGATCTGCAAGCGTATCACGGAGAAATGCAGAGCTAATAGAGTAGTGATAATGGGTGACTTCAACTATCCCAACATAGACTGGCAGAATAGTAGAGTAAAGGGCAAGGAGGGAGAAGAATTCCTGAAGTGTGTGCAGGACAACTTTCTTGATCAGTATGTTTCCAGTCCAACGAGGAAAGAAGCATTGCTGGATCTAGTTTTGGGAAATGAGGTAGGGCAAGTTCAACAGGTTTCTGTAGGTGAGCATCTAGGGAATAGTGACCACAATATCGTTAGATTCAGAATAATTATGGAAAGGGATAAGGAACGATCACGGGTGAGGACACTCAACTGGAAAAGGGCTAATTTCAATGAGTTGAGGTGGGACCTAGCCAAGGTGGATTGGAAAGAAAAATTGGCAGGTAAGACAACTAACGAGCAGTGGGCAGCGTTCAAAGAGGAGATAGTTCAGGCACAGGTCAAAAGCATCCCCACAAAGGTGAAATGTAAGGCATCCAAACCTCCCTGGATGACTAAGGAAATCGGGGCCAAAATAAAACAAAAAAAAGAGGCTTATGATAAGTGTCAGGCTCAAAATTCAGAAGGGAACCAAGCAGAATATAGGAAGTGTAGGATAGAACTAAAAAAGGAAGTTAGAGGGGCAAAGAGACTGCATGAAAAACAATTAGCGAGTAAGATTAAGGGGAACCCTGAGGTTTTTTACCAACATATTAAGAGTAAAAGGTTGGTCAAGGATAGGGTGGGGCCAATTAGGGACCTAGGAGGAAATCTCATTGTGGAGGCAGAGGGCATGGCTGATGTACTGAATGAGTACTTCGCCTCTGTCTTCACAAAAGAAAATGATACAGCCAATGCCATGGTATTAGAGGAGAGGGTAGGAGAAATGGATAGAATAATTATAACCAGAGAGGAAGTTCTAAAAAGGTTGACGTCGCTCAAGGTGGATAAGTCACCTGGTCCGGATGGGATGCACCCTAGGTTACTAAGTGAGGCACGGGAGCAAATAGCTGGGACTCTGGCCACGATCTTTCAATCTTCCTTGGACACAGGGGTCGTGCCAGAGGACTGGAGGATAGCTAATGTTACTCCCTTGTATAAAAAGGGGCAGAAGGACAAGCCTGGTAACTACAGACCAGTCAGTCTAACGTCGGTAGTGGGCAAACTTCTAGAGTCCATAATCAGGGACAAGGTAGATCTTCACTTAGAAAGATATAGGCTAATAAAGGACAGTCAACATGGATTTGTTAAAGGCAAATCTTGCCTTACAAATCTGATAGAATTTTTTGATGAGGTAACGGAATGGGTGGATAATAGTAGCGCAGTTGATGTAGTTTACATGGACTTTCAAAAGGCATTTGACAAAGTGCCACATGAGAGACTTATTATGAAATTAAAGGCCCATGGCGTAAAAGGGACAGTGGCAGCGTGGATCCACAACTGGCTGCGAGACAGAAAGCAGAGAGTTGTAGTGAGCGGCTGTTTTTCAGATTGGAGGGAAGTGAGCAGTGGTGTGCCACAGGGATCGGTTTTGGGACCATTGCTGTTTGTAATCTACATCAATGATCTGGACTTGGGTGTACGGAGTACAGTTTCCAAGTTTGCAGATGACACTAAGTTAGGGAGAATAGTAAACAGTGAGGAGGATAGTAGCCATCTGCAAGAGGATATAGACAAATTGGTAAAGTGGGCAGACACATGGCAGATGAAGTTGAATGCAGAGAAGTGTGAGGTGATGCATTTTGGGAGAAGAAATGAAGGGAGGCAATATAGGCTAGATAGTACAATTTTAAATGGTGTAAAGGAACAGAGAGACCTGGGGATTTGTGTTAGTGACTCGTTGAAGGTGGCAGGACAGGTAGACAAGGCTGTTAAGAAGGCATATGGGATACTAGGCTTCATAAATAGGGGTATAGAGTACAAAAGTCAGGAAGTGCTGACTAACCTCTATAGGACTTTGGTGAGGCCTCAGCTGGAATACTGTGTTCAATTCTGGTCACCACAATACAGAAAGGATGTGAAGGCATTGGAAAGGGTACAACGAAGATTTACTAGGATGGTGCCAGGATTGAGGGACTTCAGCTGTGAGGAGAGGCTAGATAGGCTAGGGTTATTCTCTCTGGAGCAGAGAAGATTGAGGGGAGACCTAATAGAGGTTTATAAGATCATGAGGGGTTTCGACAGGGCAAATAGAGAACAACTATTTCCACTCGTGGGTGAATCTGTGACTCATGGTCACAGATTTAAAATAGTTTCAAGGCGAAGTAGAGGGCAGCTGTTGAGAAATTTTTTCACTCAGCGAGTTGTTCGAATCTGGAATGCATTGCCTGAAAAGGTGGTGGAGGCTGATTCGATAACAACTTTTAAAAGGGAATTAGATCTTTATTTAGGGAGAACGGGTCTATTAGGCTATGGGGAGCGGGCAGGGCAGTGGGATTGAATCGCTCTTTTCAAAGAGCCGGCACAGACTAGATGGGCCGAATGGCCTCCTTTTGTGCCGTAAAAGTCTATGATTCTATGATTCTATGAAGGTGCAGGATAATGATCCACAATGTAGGGGCAGAGATGCTGAATGCCCGACTGCTAAGGGTGGGGCAGAAAGTGATTGGGACCTGAAGCAGGCCATTGTCCACCGAGTGGAGGGAGCGAACAGACTGATTTTGGGCTGAGAGATCATAGAGGTAGGGAGGAGCAAACCAATGGAGAGCTTTTAAGGTGAGAACAAGGTTTTGATTGAGGGACTAGTGAAACCCTGCACGGAAGGAAGCGAGTGATCGGTTTGTGGAGCTTGGCATAAGAATGGACACGAGCTGCAGTTAAGAATATTTTGCAGTTTTTGGAGGGAGAGTTGGGATGTCCAGTGAGCAGGAAGTTGGCAAGGTCAAACATTTATGTGCAACTGACTACAATATTTCACCCAAAAATACACAGTCACTACATTTCACTGTATACCCTGCAAAGTCCCGATCATGTCTTAACAACGTGATCGGTGATGTATCAAATGCAAAAATTATTATTATTATCTCATTGGATGTATTGTTGTAGAGGTATGCTTCCAAGGACTTCTTCACTCCTGGTTTGTCCTGAGAAATAAATCCAACTGTCATTCATACTGGCTCGAATCCCAGTCAGACAGTCAGGCACATGGCCCTCCTCACCCAGCAGACAGTGACAGTTCAGGAAACAGTTTTAATATTGATTTTTGCTGATTCTGGCCCAGCCAGTAATGTCGTTCAACTGATTACTGCGCTTGGACATTCCCCGTGTGACGGGCAGTATAAAGGGGGCAGTGAGAGGATCAGATCTCCTGTACCGTGGCTGGGTACTGTGGATGTGAATATTGACTTATCGGAGTTCTCCGATCCTGATCCCTCCCCCCACCACTTGCAGTGTGTGGGAGATAGGTCTTGCTCAGATCAGGGACATCTCCACACTCCCCGGCCACTGCCCTGGGCGCCTCAGTCGGGCTGAATCACGACTATTTAAATTTGCCGGCCCATGTACCAGAATTTGTGTCAGGGCCAGCGTGTCCTGGATTGCTCTGTTAATTACCACTTGTCGCTTCCCCTCTCCCCCGAGCGCCGCACACACACTCATATCAGGTTGTGGTGTTGCCTCCTCCACTGGACTCACTCCGGCCTCCAGGTTTCCAAGGCTGAGGAGAGATTATAATAATTATGATAATAATCCTTCTTGCATTTGATAGAGTGCTGCCGAGATGTCTCGAAGCATTTCACAGGATGTGATGTAAATGATGGTTCCTGTGTACTTTGTGGGCGATATGTGACAGCCAGTTGCGCACAGGAATGTCCCACAAACTGCAATAGAGCATCATCACATGTTGACCTGTATCTGTACGCTGAAACCTTCTATATAACACCCGTGTACAGCATGTGCTGTGTCCTGGTCATGTGCTATCTATGTACCGATGCTGTGGTCCCAGCTAAGAAAGCTTCCTGGTTAGTGATTTAATCAAGCAGCTGTGCTGTTTTAGCTGGTTATGCTCCAGTAGTTAGTTACCCTAACGCATACTCTTGGGTCTCCAAACCTTGGCTCTTGCCTAACTGCAACTTGGCACTTCTTGTATGTTAATTATTATTTCTATCTTTTGACACAGAATTACACTGCCACACACCTGCCTACTTGGCCGGCCTGTCTATATCCTCTCAGATTCATAAATAACACTCTCCGTAGTTTACAGTTTCTCACAGTTTGGTGTCATCAGCAGTATCTGCAGATGCTAACTCATCTCCAAAGAAGTATAGAGTGTATGCACTTGTCTAATTTAAGATGACACTTCCTTGATCTGGACTCATCCACTGTAGAAAAATAGTCCCTGTAACTATCACACATTAAGACAACCCTCAAATCAGAATCCACAAAGTTTAGCTGTGAATAAAACCTTTCTCTAAAACAACACATCAGGCACTGCTACTGACCATCTTTTGCGCTTGCAAAGCTCCTCCACCCCAAAGAAATATGTTTTTAAACCATCTCTAGCTTTTGAATAACAATATAGATACAGGCTTTGGCCATTCAGCCCCTTGAGCCTGTTCCAACATTCTGTCAGATTGTGGTTGATCTGTATCTCACGTCCAATTAACCCCCACCCCCTTGCCCATTTCATTTAATAGTGTGACCTAACTTATAGCTATCCATCTCTGCTTCGAAGTTGTGAATAGATCCACAGCCTTTTACAGGGCAGAGTTCCAGCTTTCTACTAAGCATTGGGTAATAAGCCGCCTCCTAATCTCATTCCTAAACAGCCCACCCTCATTAGAAGATGACGCCCCTTTGTTCTAGATTCCCCCACTGGAGAAAATAGTGTTTGCTACTACCTTATGAAAACATCTATAATCTTTTGTGTGGATTCTAGGGAACGGCGATATGGGATTTTTCCGGATATGGATATATCGGTTTGCTCATACCTGCTTAAACCGATCTATCGAGTTTTTATACTGCGCATGCGCGTGCCTTCGAAGTGCGCGTGCATTGATGGCGCGCGCACATTTATGGTGCGCGCTCAGTCGCGGTGCGCGTGCATTGACGGTGCGTCCGCACTGACGATGCGCTCGCAGTCGCGGTGCACGCACATTTCGAAATGCGTGCTCTAGGTCCAGAAAGTTTGTAATGTTGGTGTCAAGGTCTGTTGAATTATACGATGTTGTTTGCTCCCTACCTCCCCCTCTCCTTCTCTCCCTCCTCTCCTCTCTCCTTCTCTCCCTCCTTTCCCCCTCTCCTTCTCTCCCTCCTCTCCTCTCTCCTTCTCTCCCTCCTTTCCCTCCCTCCTTTCCCTCCCTCCCCTCTCTCCCTCCCCTCTCTCCCTCCCTCCCTCCCTCCCCTCTCTCCCTCCCTCCCTCCCCTCTCTCCCCTCTCTCCCTCCCCTCTCTCCTTCTCTCCCTCCTCTCCTCTCTCCTTCTCTCCCTCCTTTCCCTCCCTCCTTTCCCTCCCTCCCTCCCTCCCCTCTCTCCCCTCTCTCCCTCCCCTCTCTCCCCTCTCTCCTTCTCTCCCTCCCTCCCTCCCTCCCCTCTCTCCTTCTCTCTCTCCCTCCCTCCCTCTCCTCTCTCCCTCCCTCCCCTCTCTCCTTCTCTCCCTCCCTCCCTCCCCTCTCTCCTTCTCTCTCTCCCTCCCTCCCCTCTCTCCTTCTGTCCCTCCCTCCCCTCTCTCCTTCTCTCCCTCCTTTCCCCTCGCCCCTTCTCTCCCTCCTTTCCCCCTCTCCTTCTCTCTCCTTCTCTCCCAACTTTCCCCCTCTCCCTCCCTCCCCTCTCTCCTTCTCTCCCTCCTTTCCCCTCGCCCCTTCTCTCCCTCCTTTCCCCCTCTCCTTCTCTCCCAACTTTCCCCCTCTCCCTCCCTCCCCTCTCTCCTTCTCTCCCTCCTTTCCCCTCGCTCCTTCTCTCCCTCCTTTCCCCCTCTCCTTCTCTCCCTCCTCTCTTCCTCTCTCCTTCTCTCCCTCCTTTCCCCTCGCTCCTTCTCTCCCTCCTTTCACCCTCTCCTTCTCTCCCTCCCTCTTCTCTCTTCCTCTCTCCTTCTCTCCCAACTTTCCCCCTCTCCTTCTCTCCCTCCCTCCCCTCTCTCCTTCTCTCCCTCCCTCCCTTGCCTCTCTCCTTCTCTCCCTCCTTTCCCCTCGCTCCTTCTCTCCCTCCTTTCCCCCTCTCATTCTCTCCCTCCCTCTCCTCTCTTCCTCTCTCCTTCTCTCCCAACTTTCCCCCTCTCCTTCTCTCCCTCCATCTCTAAACACAAAATAGAACACACACACACCAAAAACAAAATCTAGAGATTTATTCTCCTCCATTTCTTGCTTGAAACTAGCATGTAATGTCCACGTGTAAATGAGATCTATTACAATAGAAAAGAGAGAGACAGACAGTCTGACTGTTAGAGTTAGAAGCCAGATTATCACTGACTTCTATGTGTGTGTCTGACTAGACACACACATAGAAGCAGTGATAATCTGGCTTCTAACTCTCACACACAAAAATAACACTTACAGCCACAAAATGCCACTTATTTTTATGTAGTCTGAAGTCTGAATTAATGTCCTTCGCCATTGGCAAGCTCTCCTTTGCTATGCAAAAAGTGACAGCGTTCGTGATACTTTGCCACTTTTTGTCCCCTCTCTGGTACAATGTTCTCCTCTTAAATAAAGCAGGAATTGTTTGAGCTGCACTGGCCCCACTACCTGTCGCTTTCTCCGAAGCGCTGGTTCGACTTCCTGCTGATGCCGACAATTATTTCGCTCTGAGGGCAGCGTGCTGGGCGGGGTGGTGCTGCTTAATGTGTTGTCGCAGGTTGCTCGTGCTCGAATCAGATGTCTTAACCAAGACCTTGCAAACTGTACATCTATACACACCATTACTGACTGCATTGTTTTCAAAGTAGTCCCATACGGGGCTTCTTTTCCCCATGATGAGAAAGGTAAATTTTCAAACTACAATTTTCAGCGATGTGACTTTGTTAAGACGCCACGACTCACGTCGAGTATACACAGTAAAGTGTGCATGCGCATCGGATGTGCGCGCCCGTTAATTGTGCGCGCGCACCGAATGTACGCGCATTCCATGCTCTAGGTCTAGGAGGTTGCAATGCCGGCGACAAGGTAAGCTGGAAAAGATCGCATTACACTGATAATACCAACAATATTGATATATTGCCAGGAACGATATTAAAAATATATCGATGTATATTTTTAAAATTGAATCTCTCGATATAAGTTTTTTTAGAATCACCATATCGGCATACCGATCTGAAAATCATATCGGGTTTAATTGAAAAACCGATTAATCGCCGTTCCCTAGTGGATTCTTATCAAATGCCTTCCGAAAGTCCATGTAAACAACATCCATATACACTCTCTTATCCACCAATTTAGTGACCACCTGAGAAAAAACAACTAGATTAGCCAGTCACAACCTACCGTTCACAAACCCATGCTGAACCACTTTGCCAAGCTCGTACCTCTCCAAGTGTTCCGTCATTGTATATGTGATAATGGATTTCAGTTTTTGTCAAACAAAAGATGTTAAGACGATCGGTGTGTAAGTCCTCTATCTCCCTTTCTCTCATTTTAACTAAACAATGTTTCTTCATAAACCCATCGCTGGGGTCTGACATCACAATCTCCCCCCTGTGATACCTTGGAGTGTGAGCCTCGAGACATCATCGTCTGAACCCACATTACAATACCAACAGCCAATAGACAGCTCTGCCATCACAATACCCCGTTAACATGTGACTCACAGAGGAGAAAATGTTCCCACATTTTTGTAGCATTTCAAACTGTCAGCAACAAAAACACATTACATTTGTAAAGCACCTTTCATGTAAGGAGGACATCACACGTCATCAAGAATATCTCAAAGCAGCCCTTATATAAACAAACTCCTCTACCCCAAATAAATATGTTTCTAAACCAATTCTAGCTTTCGAATAAAAATACAGAAACAGGAGTTGGCCATTCAGCCCCTCGAGCCTGTTCTGACATTCTTTCAGATTGTGGCTGATCTGTACTTCACATTACTCTCTTATCCACTATTGTAATGACCAACTCAAAAAAATCCAACCAGATTAGCCAGACACGACCTCCCCTTCATAAACCCATGCTGACTCTTTGACAAGCTCATACCTCTCCAATTGTTGTGCCATTCTGTGTGAAAATTGATTTGACTATTTTCAACTAGTGATGACAGCAGTTAAGACCTCCTTTCTCGCTCTCCCGTCTTAACTGAAGGGGAAACAGACAACGTTTCCCCATAAACCCAACGCCGGGTCTGACATCACAATCCCCCCCCTGTGATACCCTGGGTGTCAGCCTCGAGACATCATAGTCTGACCCCACATCACAATACCAACGGCCAATAGACAGCTCTGCCATCACAATACCCCGTTAACATGTGACTCACAGAGGAGAAAATGTACCCACATTTTTGTAGCATTTCAAACTGTCAGCAACAAAAACACATTACATTTGTGTAGCGCCTTTCATGTCAGGAGGACATTACAAGTCATCAACTCCTCCTAATTTCATTCCTGAATGGCCCAGCCCTAAATATGAGATGACGACCCCTGGTTCTAGATTCCCTCACCAGAGGAAATAGTGTTTGTAACCACCTTATCAAAACATCTATAATCTTTTGTGTCGATCCTTATCAAATATCTTCTGAAAGTCCATATAAACAACATCCATAGACACTATTATCCACTACTTCAGTGACCACCTCAAAAAAATCCAACTGAAACGTAACCCAAGTGTTCACTAATGTTTTGACGGGTGATGGATAACCCCGTTGAGCTGTGACTCACAGAGGAGAAAATGTACCCACATTTTCTAATATTTCAATAATAGTTAAAACTGACAGCAACAATATTAACGTGGAGTCCTGTAGCTCAGTGGTTAGAGCACTCGCCTTTTAATTGAGAGACCTGGGTTCAATTCCAGGCAGGGCAAAACCTTATTAGTCGTGTAGAGTAAGTTTCGTTACTCCACACGCCTAATAATGATCTCTAAAAAAGCAATAATAAATTAGTCATTTCAATCGACTGTTTGTGAGGCACTGCTGTGTGCAATTGGGTGTCGCGTTTGGCGACATAAATACAGTAAATTCACTTTATAGTATATTCTGTGAAGCACTTTGAGACATCTAGAAGACGTGAAAAGCACTATATCACATGCTAGCATTATTATTATTACATTTTTATAGCACCTTTCACATTGGGAGGACGTCGCAAATCGTAATGGATATTTCAAAGCTGCTCCATACAATCAAGGCCGCGCACTCCAGAGAAATCTGTTCTTAAGGCTTTTGAATAAAAACACAGAAACAGGAGTTGGCCATTCAGCTCCTCGAGCGTGTTCCTCCATTCTATAAGATTTTGGCTGATCTGTTAGCTTCAGTCCAATTACAGTATCCAGTTATAATTTATATCTCGGTGGAGTCCTGTAACTCTTTACAAGCGAGAGACCTGTGTTCAAATCCAGGCAGAATGAAACCTTGGGCAAGTTACCTTTCTGCACACGCCTAATAGTAAAAGCTCCAAAAAATTAAATTAATTAATTGAATACTAAATGAATCATTAGTAGTTTATAAATCATAATTAATAAATAAAATCAAAATAAATATGTTTTAAAACTCCTTAACTGTTTGTCTGACACTGCTGTGCACAATTGGCTGCTGTGTTTTGCTCACATATATACAGTCAATTCATTTTACATATATTCTGTGAAGTGCTTTGAGGCGCCTGAAGACGTGAAAGCACTATATCAAATGCAAGGATTATCATTGGTAGTAGTAGTAGTATTATCCGACACACTTGCCACATATCCCTTGGTGAAAAAGAGGTTGGGGACCGATGGGCCTTGCAATGAAAGCGGGTGATTGGGTAGTCAGGGTGGCTGTTGTTGGACAGCCAATGGCATCTGCTATGGTGGGCACAAGAGAATTTGTAGACTGGAGCGGAGGGAGACTGTAGACGGTCGAGCAGTTAACTGAGTCAGATAGGAGGGAACAGGGATGGGGGATTTGGGGGAAGCAGCTCGGGTCAGTGGCGTACATTGTAAGTGTGGACCCTGAGACCAGGAGCAGATAGGTTGGTGTTCAGTGTGGCATTGTTAGCCGGCCGTTAAGGATGACCATGGGGTTAGACAGACAGAGAGACAGACACTCATGAGCTCTGCAGAGGGCGGCCTCGGGCCCCTCCATCATACGGGTCCCCCTCTACTGGGTTCAGCCTCCTCCTCGCCCGCCCAACCCTCCGCTATCAGCAGTTGTTTTTTCACAACTGCAAAGTCACATTCCCCTCCCACTTGTTCGGCCTCGATCATTTTGAAGCGTATTGAGAAACTTGAGGGCGTGAAGCCTGGTGTGGGAGAGTACACGAACTACAGAATTCTGAATGATCTGCAGCCTGTGAAGAGAGGCGCTGGGGAGGCCGAAGAGGACAGAGTTCCCGTAGTCGAGCCTGGAAGTTATAAAGGCGTGGATGAGAGTTTTGGCAGCATGGGGGATGAGGTAGTGGCGGAGTCTGGCAATATTACGGAGGTGATGGAAGGCTGTGCCGATCATGGAACGGATGTGGGGGAGGAAGGATAGTTCGGGGTCGAAAAAGATGCCCAGATTCCTGATTAGCTTCGAGAGGTAGAGAGAGCAGCCTTGAATGCTAATGTTGTCAGCGCCTGAGGTGCAGAGGCGCTGACGTGAGCCAATCAACAGGGCTTCCGTCTTGTTGACATTGAGTTGTAGGAAATTTACCCTCATCCAGGACTCAATGTCCGACAGACATGCAGTCAGAATGCCAGTGGTCATGGAATCGAGGGTTGAAGCGGATACGTAGAGTTGGGTGTCATCCGCATACATGTGGAAATTTACCTCATGTCTGCGGATGATGTCGCCCAGGGGGAGAGTGAAGAGGGTGAAGAGCAGGGGGCCAAGGACAGAGCCCTGGGGAGCACCGCATGTGACTGTGCGGGGGCTGGAGGAGAAGCCATTGGAAGAGATCAAGTGAAGGCAGTGGGAGAGATAGGACCGGAACCATTCGAGTACAGAACCTTGCAGGTTGATGAGGGAGGAGAGGCGGTGGAGGACGATAGCGTAGTAGGTCGAGGAGCATGTGGAGGCAGAGAAAATTCAGGTCACAGATGGTCAGGAAGTCGTTTGCGATCTTGACCAGGGCAGTTTCCGTGCTGTGGAAGTCATGGAAACCCGATTGGAGGGGTTCGAGGAGTGTGTGTTTTGTGAGGAAAGAGCGGAGCTGGGAGGCAACCACTCTTTCAAGGACCTTGGAAAGGTTGGAGATGGGCCGGTAGCTTGATAGCTGCGACTCATCGAAGGAACGCTTTTTTAGGATGGGGGTGATGGTGGCGGTTTTGAAGGCAGTGGGAATGGTCCCAGATGAGAGGGACAGGTTGATCGTGTCAGTGATTAGTGGGGCTAGAAGGTGGAACTGGGTGGTGAGGAGAGGGGTGGGGATGGGATCAAGGTAGCAGGTGGGGAGCTTCATTGAGCAGATGGTCTCAATGACGGAGGATGGGGAGATGAGGTCAAAGGTGTGGAGTGGGGGGGGGGGGGATGGATAGGAGATGGGGTGTGGTGGGGAGGTGGGGAGGGGTGGAAGTTGGGTTGACGGTGATCGCAGAGAGGATTCCCTCGATTTTGGTCACAAGGAAATCCAGCATCTATTCGCAGCCAAATCCCTTTGAATACTAACACTATCTAACTTCTCCCCCTCTAGAAAATAATCTATTCTTTTATTCTTGCTACCTAGGTGAATAATTTCACACTTGCTAATATTGAATTCCATTTGCCACGTACTTGCCCGCTCCCCTAACCTATCCATATCTTGTTGCAATCTTTTTGCATCATCCTCAGAGCTCACTCTGCTACCTAGTTTAGTGTCATCCACAAATTTAGACACGTTACATTCAATGTTCTCATCTAGATCATTGATGTAAATAGTAAATAGCTGAGGCCCAAGCACTGATCCTTGTGGCACTCCACTAGTTACATCCTGCCAATTCGAGACTGATCCGTTTATTGCTACTCTCTGCTTTCTACCCGATAGCCACTCTTCTATCCATGTTAATATTTTCCCAGTAATCCCATGGGCCTTAATCTTGAGTAACAGCCTTTTGTGTGGTACCTTGTCAAATGCCTTCCTAAAATCCAAATATACCACATCTACTGGTTCCCCCTTATCCAACCTGCTGGATACATCTACAAAAAATTCTAAAAGATTAGTCAAGCATGACTTCCCTTTTGTAAAGCCATGTTGACTCTGCCTAATCTTTTTATGGTCTTCAATGTATCCCATAACTACATCTTTTATTAAGGACTCAAGAATAATAATAACCCTTGCATTTGATATAGCGCTTTTTACATCTTATTGGTGTCTCAAAGCGCTTCACAGAATGTACTGTAAAGTGAATTGACTGTATATTTGTGGGTGAAACGCGACAGCCAATTGTGCACAGCAGGGTCCCACAAACAGTCGTGGATTGGAATGAGCAATTTTTTTTTTTTTTTTTTTGGATGGATTATTATTAGGCATGTGGAGTAAAGAAACTTTCTCAAGGTTTCGCCCTGATCTGCTTGGATTCGAAAACAGGTTTCACACTTTTAAGACCACAATAATAAAAACTGGTCATTTTCAATTCATGGCTGTTTGTGGGATGCTGCTGTGCGCAATTGGCTGCTGCGTTTCGCCCACAAATATACAGTCAATTCACTTTACAGTATATTCTGTGATGCGCTTTGAGAAGTTGATAAGATCTGAAAAGCGCTATATCAAATGCAAGGATAATTATAATAATTATTATTATTATAAGGCGAGTGCTGTAACCACTGAGCTACGGTGATATGATGGCCCCCGCGCCTGGAGCAGCAGGAACTTGTCCTCGCCGGTCGCTCACTACTGCACGTTGGTTTGGCCGTTGCCTCGGCTTCTCTGTCTCCTTTGTACAGAATGGAGACTTGAAATTTCTCACCCCCCAGGGCCCACCCACAGACTATTTCCCCCGGCTTTTGTCGACAATAAACTTCGACCCTCGCTCACTGCTCTCATTTCCCGCTCGCTCAGTTTACCCGGGTTTCTCAAGATCTTGCTGGTCACTCAGATCAGGCTTGTTCCACACCTGATGGGACTGAGACCCTCACTGACATATGTAATACATTCTGAGATCAACATTACACCTCAATGTGCCCTACATCTGGCTTAACAACCTGAGATTGGTTTCTCAGCGAGTCGTGGCTGGAGTTCACCCAGACCTAGGTTGTTCCCCAAGTTCAGAGTCTGGTCACAGATTACCGTCGCTGTTGAATGAGGCCAGACTGGAACCCGCGCCCCTCCTCACTCCGTTCATTCCCCGCAACCACCCAACCAGGCGCCACAGTGAAGAGCCCATTCAGAGTTTGTCTCAAAAAAGATCAGGTTTATTAATAATTATACCTTTTACAATAAAATGCTAAATGTAATGATAATATAATAATTGTAATAACATTAATACATGTAATAATATTATGAACAGTACAAAATTGTGGAATATAGTGCAATGAAAATGGTAATAAGAAACATAACACTTAACACTCAATATTAATAATGCAAACTGTAGAAATGTAACCAAATGGCAACTTAAGAACAATAACGATAATAATATAATAATAGGATGGTCCTCCAAAGATAGGAGCAGAGGAGCCACAGTCCACGCAGAGGAGATGTGTGTCCGTTGCTCTCAATCCTCAGCCCTTTTCCTCCAAGGAAAACAGCACCAGCAGCATTTTCTGTGGGTATTAGAGGAAACATCAATGAGTCCCAGGTACAACAGGAAACAGCTGGTTATTAACAGGGAGGTGTCGATTAACATGCACATTCAACATTTTCACCCCAAATATCTCCCCCTCACAGCACCAGCCGTTTCCTCAATAAGCCTCAGTGTGCAACTGAGAAAACATCACCATGAGAGTGTCACTGTACCTTTACTTCTTCACTTTCTTTTCAGCTGCTGCTGCTGCTCCTGGTGGGAAAGTAAAAAGACTTGTTGACAATGAGCCTCCCACACGCGAGCCATTCCCGCCAGACCAACTGTTCTGCAAACCTAAAGGTCTCACTCGGCTACGAGCAGGATTCGAGGATTACGAGCAAAATGATTGAGAGACGAGGCTCGAGTAGAGGAGGGAATGAAACGCGGAGTGAGATCAGACCTTTGGACCGGGCAGCTCAGCAAACACAAGACCCTTTCTCCTCCAGAAGGCACCTTCTCAGACATGCTGCTGGTTCAACTTACCTGGAATGGGTGACAAGCTGAGGGGATCCGCTGGGATCTGAAGCCACAATTCCTGTTCCCAGGTACAGTCTCCAGCCCCTGAGCTGATGGGCAGAGACACCCCCTGCCCCACTGGGTGAGGAGCCACTGAGTGGGGATCACACCCACTGTGAAACGGACAGAGACTTTTGCTTACCCCTGGAGAGTTCCTCCCTTCTGTCTTCTACTGTTGTCTGTGGAGACAGAAATTGCTAGAGATTAGACAGTGTCACTGAAAATCAGCTTCAAAATAGTCTGGAGCTCCATGCACCTCCTGCACATCTCCTCTGATCATATCATTTTTTACATTACTTGATCTCTCTGGCTCTCCTGTATTTCCTCCTTCAATTGTTCTTCCTAAAGGCAAAGTGAAAGATTCAGCCACTCGCTCACAGCCTGGCTTAGTGGTACCATTCAGGCATCTGCCAGAAAGTTGTGGGTTGAAGCCTTCGATTGTATCAAAGGCAAGGATTATTATGGTAATCATTATTATCCAGACTTATGACAGCGAGTTGACAAGTGACCGGCAATGTACAGGTGATGACGTGATACTGTCATGTATGTTAGCGACCACCACTGTGTAAGCTGCTATGTAAAACCCCCGCTACCCCGTGCCCTTAGACAAAAACAGGAACTCACTGGCCTGCCGTCAATCACTGTCTCCGGGACATCCACGGGAACCTCTTCGTTCTCCCCCATCAACAGCTCTTCCAAGTTTGTGCTAAGCCTAACAAACAACAATTTTCCCGTAGAAACAATTCTGCTCAGAAACAACCGACTCAGGTTTCAAAGAGCCTCACACAGTTATTGGGAGCTCCGAGCAGCCGGGGGAAGGGCAGGGTTTGAGTAGGGCAACTGAAGGAACTGCTAAAACGACTTGTTTCTCAAAGAACTGTGAAGGCAGAAAGATAATGTGCGAAGCGAAGGAATTTGGAGGGAGTTTGCGTAGAGCAGGGATATAGGAAAAACCTTACTTGCTGCTCGCCTTGTCTGTCTCCAGGGAGATACTGTTAAGCTGGAGAAGAGACAGAAAGGAAAGGATTAACTGCCGGCTACGCCCTGGAGGACATGTCTGTCTAAAGACATTGCATGGTTCAGCTGGAGAATATCAAGCATCCAAAGCACCGGTGAAGAGGTTTGAGAAGTCTGAATAACATAATAAAGCAATGTTTCAAATGGAAGGATTATTATAATTATTATCCAGACTCCTGAAAGCGAGGCGTCAGGTGGTGGGACTTGTTCCTGCGCTGGACGTGACTGTGATATTACCGGCGCCACTCTATGCTGCTCTGTAAACCACCCACTCCCACGACCTGTCAATTACACAGTGACTTGCCAGTCCTGCCCTCACTCATGGAATCGAGGACGTCCAAGTCCACGTGATGCTTCTCCTTGTCCGGAATCTGTTCTGCTGCCTAATAAACATCAACAACTTGCCCTTCTGCACAGACGCTAATAAAGGAAACAAGTCTCAAAGATCTTCCAGCAGATACTGGGAGCCCCAAGCCAGCGGGGAAGGGCAGGGTTTGAGGATGGCGACCAAAGGAGCAACCAAAGTGATTATTTTCTGAGCAATGTTTTTTAAGGTAAAAAGAGGCAGTTGGAAACAAAGAGATTTGGGGACATTTGCAGAGTTAATGGACATTGCAAAACCTTTATCTCCTCCTCCTCCCTATCAGCCGTGACAACTGCAACAGAGACACAAAGTGAAGGATTAGCTGCTGGCAAAGCCCTGGTGACCATATCTGTCTGTCTGAAGACCTCGCAGGATTGGGCTGGAGAATGTTAAGTCTGTAAATTTGGCTGTGTGGTACCCTCGCTCCTCTTGTGTCCAGATTGCTCAGTTTACCCGGGTATCTTGAGGCCTCATCACGTGCTGACTCGCCAGTGAGACAGGTCACTCAAACCAGGCTTGTTCCACAACTGATGAGGCTGGGAACCTCACTGAGATTAGTTGTTCTTTACTCAGAGACATCTAGTACCTCCTGAGACCAGGAGGTACTAGTGTATCTTACTTTGATCAACATGTGGGTTAACAGTGAGATTGGCTTCTCACCGAGTCATGTTTAATGAGTCCAGACTGGAACCCGCGCACCCCTTCTCGCTCCGTTCACTCCCCACGACCACCCAACCAGGCACCACAATGAAGAGCCCATTCACAGAGTTTGGCTCAAAAAGAGTAAAAGTTTATTGACAAACAAACACAAATAAAATACATTTTACAACTCAAAGCACAAAAATATAATATGAGAAAAGAAAAAATGGTAATGTTAATAATAATATGGCTCACAAAACATAAAACTGTGAGATATAATACAATCATGAAAATGAGAATAGTACCACAATAATAATTTTTTTAACAATAACAATATTTTAATAATAATAACGATAATAGCAATAATAGCAATAATAATAATAATAGCAATAATAACATCGACAATAATAGTAATAATAACTAAACAACAGTAATAATTACAATAATCACACAATCCTCTGAGGAGAGGAGCAGAGGAGCCACTAGAGAGAGGAGAGGATAGCCATTGCCCTCAATCCTCACGTCTTTTCCTCCATGGAAAGTAAAACCAGCAGCACTTCCTGTGGGTATGTAAGGAAACATCAATGAGTCCCAGATACAGCAGCAAACAGGTGGATATTAACAGGATCATGAGAGGGAGGTGACAATTCACAAGACCCTTCATTCCAACCTTTCTGACTCCCACGGACCATCTCCATCTCCTCCTCACAGCACCCAACAGTATCCTCAATATGTCCAGCATCCTGACCTCAACCAGCCATCCTGGCGACCAGAGAAGTGACCCTCGAGGATAAATGAATGCCGGCTGAAGCTTGTGTGGGCGCTTTGTGACATCCACCTGACGTGAAAGGTGCCACACAAGTGTCATTTTGTTTTTGTGCCAATTTGAGGCTTCACAACTGTAAGCCATAGTGTACGACCGAGAGAGAGTCCGAGAGAGTACCCACAGGGAAAGTGTCACTGAGAGTGCGTAACTGTACCTTTTCCTCTTCTGTTGTGCTGCTGCTCCTGGCGGGAAAATAAAAGGACGCTTTGATAACTACCCTCCCACACTCAAGCATTTCCCAACTGTTCCACAAACCTAAAGGTCTCGCTCAGCCATGAGCAGGATTGGAAAATGATGAACAATCTCAGAACGAGAGAAGGCCCGTGGACTGGATGCAGAGCGAGCACAAGACCCTATTCCCTCCCCTACATGGTGTTCATGTGCCCTGGACAGGCTGAGGGGATCAGCTGGGACTTGAAACCAGAATGCCTGTCCCACGTACAGTCTCCAGCCCCTGAGCTGATGGACAAAGATACCACCTGCCCCACTGGGTGAGGATCCACTGAGTGGCGATCACACCCACGGTGAAATGGACAGAGACTTTTACTTACCCCTGGAGAACTCCTCCGTTCCCACTGCTGGAACATCATTGTCAACCGCTGTCTGTGTAAATAGAAATTGCTTGAGATTAGACAGAAATTGAAAATCAGCAGCTTCAGGTAGAGCAGAGCTCCTACCACCTCAATATCTCCTGTGATCACAGCATGTCTTACATTACCTGATCTCCCTGGCTCCCCCGAATAATCTCTTTCTGATCTTAAGACAAACTGCAAGATTCAGCTAGTTGCTTGTAAATTAGGTTGAAGCCCCACATCAGTACCAAGAATCACAGAGTCTAAATCAACAATTCATTGCAGTGCTGGGGTAGGTTCTGTCCTTCATATGAGATGTTAATCCAAGATCCCATCTGACTATTCAACTAACGTTGAAGATCTTGTGGTATAATTTGAAAAGAGAAGGGAGTTTCTCTCTCCTGGTGCCTTGGCAAACAGTGCCCCAGATAATATTGTACACTCACTCCAACAACAACAAAATTACATTTCAATAGCTTTTTTCACATCAGAAGGAAGTCCTGAGGCGCTGGCCATTTGTGGGTCATTGCTGTCCCTAAATTGGGACACTTCTCCCAATGAAACTACACGTTACAGTATATCCTGTGAAGTGCTGAGATGTTCCAATAACATGACTGTATCAAATGCAAGGATTATTATGGGAATAATTTTGATGCAGATTTTTCATAGCGAGGCAAACGACAGGGATTCCATGGGTCGGGACGTGACACTGCGGTGTACGTTACCGGCTGCCACCACCTAAGTTGTCTTGGAGAGCCCCCACTACATTGTACTGCTAGATGAAAACAGCAACTCACCTGCCTGCCGTCACTCACAGTCTCCAGGATGTCCACTTCCACCATTCTCTTCTCCCCTGTTGTCAGCTCTTCTGTGGTTTGGATTAGCCTAACAAACAAAAACAACTTGCCCTTATAAACGATGCCACTAACATCAGACTCGAGTCTCAAACAGCTTCACCCAGTTACCGGGAGATCCAAGCAGCCAGGGGAAGGGCAGGGTTTGAGTAGGGCGACCGAAACAATGGCTCAAATGACTTATTTATCAAAGAACTTTGAAGGCAGAAAGATAATATCTGATGTAAAGGAATTTGGGGGGAGTTTGCGTAGAGCGGGGGCATAGGAAAAACCTTACTCGCTGCTCGCCTCATCTGTCTCCACGGAATTGCTGTTGACCTGGATAAGAGACAGAAAGGAAAGGATTAACTGCCGGCTACGCCCTGACAGACATGTCTGTCTGAAGACATTGCATGGTTCAGCTGGAGAATGCGCTGTAAGTCGATGAGTCTCTGGGTCTGACACTCACCAGGTTGGCTTCATCTTCATGTTGAGTCTCGTTTGACTTCACCACCTCCTGGTCAGTAGTGGGAGAGAGGTCTTTATCCTGAACTACAGCAGCTGTTAGTGTGTTGCAGTGTTGCAGACTAAATGTCTTCACTCTAACTATCCTTAACTACACCGAGGATTGGGATGTCTTCTCCACTGCAGCAGGGTGAGAGAGACACATTTGCTGTGTGCTTTTGATGGGAATTCGCTTGTGATTGTACTCACACCTCCTGTTTGTGTGAATATCGTCTCAGATCATGGACATCTCCACACTCCCTGTCAGCAGCTCAATGACACCTGATAGGTTATTTAGGGAAAGGTTATTTGGGGAAGGAGTTTACAGTATCGCCGGTGAAGAGGTTTGAGAAGTATGAATAACATAATATAGCAATGTTTCAAATGGAAGGATTATTATTATTATCCAGACTCCTGAAAGCGAGGCATCAGGTGGCAGGGACTGTACGGGTGGGACTTCTTGCTGCGCTGGACGTGACTGTGATGTTACCGGTGCCACACACATGCTGCTCTGTAAACCACACACTCCCTCGACATATCATTTACACAGTGATTTTCCAGTCCTGCCCTCACTCACAGTATCAAGAACATCCAAGTCCACGTGGTGCTTCTCCTCCTCCGGGATCTGCTGTGAACAAAGGAATGGCCAAAGTCATTAGATTCTGAGAGAACTTTGAAAGAGAAAGTCCAAGGCAGAGGGATTTTGTGCAAAGTGGGGAGATAGAAAAAACCTTACGTGCTCCTCGCCTCATTCCTCTCCTCCGCAAAGCTGATGACCTGGAAAGAGACAGAAAAGAGAGGATTAGCTGCCGGTAAGGCACTGGTGGACATGTCTGTCTGAAGATATTGCAGGATTGGGCTGGAGAATGTCAAGCATCCAAACCCAGCTACACGTACCTCGAAGAGTCTCTGGGTCTGACACTCACCAGGTTGGCTTGAGGCTCCTCCTTCGCCTCGGTTGGCCTCTCCAACTCCTGGTCAAAAGTCGAGAGTTCTTTATCCTGAAACACAAAGAAGCTGTCAGTGTTGCTGTTACTGTCGTCTCTCTAACTATCCTCAACTATCCAGAGACTTGTCTTCTCCACTGTAGCAGGGGGAGAGATACATGTTTGCTGTGTGCTGTCACTGGGAATTATCCAGAGATTGTACTCACACCTCCTGTTTGTTTGAATATCGTCTTAGATTATACATATCTCCACACCACTAGGCAGCAACTCAATGACACCTGACTGAGGTTTAAATTTGGGTAAAGAATTTACAGTATTACTGGTGAAGAGGTTTGAGAAGTCTGAATAACATAATAAAGCAATGTATCAAATGGAACGATTATTATAATTATTATCCAGACTCCTGAAAGTGAGGCATCAGGTGGCAGGGACTGTACGGGTGTGACTTGTTGCTGCACTGGATGTGACTGCGATGCTACCGTTCGCCATTCTCTATGCTGCTCTGTAAATCACCCGCTCCCACGACCTGTCAATTACACAGTGACTTGCTGGCCTGACCTCACACACGGAATCGAGGTCGTCCAGGCCGATGTGCTGCTTCTCCTCCTCTGGAATCTGCTCCTGTTGTTGTTGTTCGAGCCTAAGAAACACAACAATTTTCCTATAAAAACGATGCCACTTACATTGGACTCAGGTCTCAAAGAGCTTCACGCAGATTCCGGGTGATACTAGCAGCCAGGGCAAAGGGCAACGTTTGAGGATAGTGAACAAAGAAACGGCCAAAGTCGTTAGATTCTGAAAGAACTTTGAAAGAGAAAGTCCAAGGCCGAAGGATTTGGGGGGAGTTTGTGTAGAGTGGGGACATATCAAAAACTTTATGTGCTCCTCGCCTCATCCCTTTCCACAGGCATGGAGTGAACCCCATCTACGCTGCTTTGTAAAACGCCCACTCCCGTGGCCGGTCAGTTACACAGCTACTCACCTGCCTGCCCTCACTCACGGTGTCTGTGTGTCAACTTTCATGACCTCCCCTCCTGTACCTCCTCTTCCTCATTCTTGCTGAGCCTAACAAACAACAACAACTCGCCCTTATAAACGATGACATTCACATTGAACTCAGGTCTCAAAGGGCTTCACACGGATACCTGAGAGAACTTTCAAGGCAGAAAGAATGGGTTGGAGGCAAAAGGGGTTTGGGGGGCATTTATGGAGTGCGGGGACAAAGCAAAAACCTTACTTCTTCATCGCCTCATCCCTCTCCGCGGCGATGCTCTTGACCTGGAAAGGAGACAGAAAGGAGAGGATTAGCTGCCGGCAAAGACACGGCTGCCGTATCTGTGTGAAAACATTGCAGGTTTGGGCTGGAAAATGTCAAGTCCCCAAACCCGGCCACACTAACTCGGTGAGTCTCTGGGTCTGACACTCACCACGTTGGCCTGACGTTCAAGTGCCTCTTATGCCATCATCAGCTCAAAATCCAGATGGGGAAGAGATTCGTTTTTCCTGAAATACAAAGTAGCTGTTCGAGAGTGCAGACTCAGTGTCTTGATGCTAAGTATCCGTATGTCGAGAGCTTTGGGACGTCCCGTCCACTGTAGGGAGATGAGAGGGTCGAGATTGTCCTCCCCCATCCTGTGTGTGTGAGGAGCCTCTCAGATCAGGGACATCTCCACACTCCCCGGACACTGTTCAGTGCCACTGACACAGACTTGCCAGTCTCCCATGAACAGGTCTCCCAATGACTGTCTCCCACGCACTCCTTGGCTCTTTGTGGGATGCCGCTGTGCACAAATGGACAACATTCGCCCACAAATATATACAGTCAATTCACTTTACAGTTTATTCTGTGAAGCGCTTTGGGACGTTGATAAGATGTGGAAAGCGCTATATCAAATGCAAGGATTATTATATTATTACATAACATGCTCAGAGGCTGATTCAAATACAAAGATTATTATTACTTGATTGGAGGGAGTGGAAAGTAGGAATTCCCAGCACCGTGCCATCATTATTTCTTCTTCCTGAGAAAGAAATGGATTGTCATTCAGCCTGGCTCCCAGTCAGGTGGTCAGGCACATGACCCCCCCCCCCCCCCCCCCCCCCCACACCCAGCAGACCACTACAACAATAAATTACATTTGTATATCGCCTTTCACGTTGGGAGGACGTCGCAATGCACAGAAGACTGAGAATAGTTTGGGAAATACATTGTTTCCGTGGACGTGCTTTAAGAAGTGAATGACAAGATAAGACGCTGCATCAAATGGAATGAATTTTTAAAAATATTATCCACACTCCCGACAGCGCGGCGTCTGGTGACAGGGTAGAAAGTGGTGCTGCGCTAGACGTGACTGGAATGTTACCAGCCACCACTGTTTACGATGCTCTGTAAAGAGCTGGATCCCTCGGCCCGTCAAATACACAGCCTGCCAGTTCTCACTCACGGACTCTGGGAATTCTTCTAGATTTTTCACCCCTCTTCCATGTCCTGTTGCCTAAGATATGACAACAACAACTTCCACTTATAAACATAGATGCTTATGTTGGACTCGGGTCTCAAATAGCTTAACACAGATACCGAGCGAGAGGGGACGGATATGGAATGAGGATGGTGACTAAAGGAAAGACCAATGTGATTAGTTTCTGATCGGGGTGTTTGAAGGCAGAATGAGGTGGTTCGAGACAAATGGATTTGTGGGATTCTGAGCAGATCGGGGACATTGCAAAATGTTTACCTGCTCTTCTCCTCCTCCCTCTTAGCTGAGATACGCTTGACCTGCAGCAGAGACAAAGGAGAGGATTAGGCAAGGCTTTGGCGACCATGTCTGTCTGAAGACACCGCAGGATTAGGCTGGAGAATGTTGAGTCTCCAAACCTGGCTGTGCTGTAACTCACTGAGTCTCTGGGTCTGACACTCACCAGGTTTACTTGCCGCTCCTCCTTCTCCTGAGCCCACGCAAGTGCCAGGTCAAGGTAGGCCATATTCTCTTTGTCCTGAAATATAAAGCTGCTTTTAGTGTGCGGACTTCATGCCTTAATTGAAAGCTGTTCCTCCGTTCGGTAGGCACTGGCCTACATCATGTCCCCCACCCTGCTGTTTGTTGATTCCATCCCCCAGCTCAGGCATGGTTGAACAGGAAAGTCTTTTGATGGGATTTGAAAGTGGCAAGAGCAGGGTAAGGTGCAGGATAATGATCCACAATGTAGGGGCAGATATGCTGAATGCCCGACTGCTAAGGGTGGGACAGAAAGTGATTGGGACCTGAAGCAGGCGATTGTCCACCAAGTGGAGGGAGCGAACAGACTGATTTTGGGCTGAGAGATCATAGAGGTAGGGAGGAGCAAACCAATGGAGAGCTTTTAAGGTGAGAACAAGGTTTTGAATGAGGGACCAGTGAAACCCTGCACGAAAGGAAGCGAGTGATCGGTTCGTGGAGCTTGGCACAGGAGTGGACACGAGCTGCAGTTAAGAATATTTTGCAGTTTTTGGAGGGAGAGTTGGGATGTCCAGTGAGCAGGAAGTTGGCAAGGTCAAACATTTATGTGCAACTGACTACAATATTTCACCCAAAAATACACAGTCACTACATTTCACTGTATACCCTGCAAAGTCCCGATCATGTCTTAACAACGTGATCGGTGATGTATCAAATGCAAAAATTATTATTATCTCATTGGATGTATTGTTGTAGAGGTATGCTTCCAAGGACTTCTTCACTCCTGGTTTGTCCTGAGAAATAAATCCAACTGTCAGTCATACTGGCTCGAATCCCAGTCAGACAGTCAGGCACATGGCCCTCCTCACCCAGCAGACAGTGACAGTTCAGGAAACAGTTTTAATATTGATTTTTGCTGATTCTGGCCCAGCCAGTAATGTCGTTCAACTGATTACTGCGCTTGGACATTCCCCGTGTGACGGGCAGTATAAAGGGGGCAGTGAGAGGATCAGATCTCCTGTACCGTGGCTGGGTACTGTGGATGTGAATATTGACTTATCGGAGTTCTCCGATCCTGATCCCTCCCCCCACCACTTGCAGTGTGTGGGAGATAGGTCTTGCTCAGATCAGGGACATCTCCACACTCCCCGGCCACTGCCCTGGGCGCCTCAGTCGGGCTGAATCACGACTATTTAAATTTGCCGGCCCATGTACCAGAATTTGTGTCAGGGCCAGCGTGTCCTGGATTGCTCTGTTAATTACCACTTGTCGCTTCCCCTCTCCCCCGAGCGCCGCACACACACTCATATCAGGTTGTGGTGTTGCCTCCTCCACTGGACTCACTCCGGCCTCCAGGTTTCCAAGGCTGAGGAGAGATTATAATAATTATGATAATAATCCTTCTTGCATTTGATAGAGTGCTGCCGAGATGTCTCGAAGCATTTCACAGGATGTGATGTAAATGATGGTTCCTGTGTACTTTGTGGGCGATACGTGACAGCCAGTTGCGCACAGGAATGTCCCACAAACTGCAATAGAGCATCATCACATGTGGACCTGTATCTGTACGCTGAAACCTTCTATATAACACCCGTGTACAGCATGTGCTGTGTCCTGGTCATGTGCTATCTATGTACCGATGCTGTGGTCCCAGCTAAGAAAGCTTCCTGGTTAGTGATTTAATCAAGCAGCTGTGCTGTTTTAGCTGGTTATGCTCCAGTAGTTAGTTACCCTAACGCATACTCTTGGGTCTCCAAACCTTGGCTCTTGCCTAACTGCAACTTGGCACTTCTTGTATGTTAATTATTATTTCTATCTTTTGACACAGAATTACACTGCCACACACCTGCCTACTTGGCCGGCCTGTCTATATCCTCTCAGATTCATAAATAACACTCTCCGTAGTTTACAGTTTCTCACAGTTTGGTGTCATCAGCAGTATCTGCAGATGCTAACTCATCCCCAAAGAGAGAGAGAGAGTGTGTGTGCACTTGTCCAATTTAAGATGATACTTCCTTGATCTGGATTCATCCACTGTAGAAAAATAGTCCCTGTAACTACCTTATCAAAACACACTAACACAACCCTCAAATCAGAATGTACAAAATTTAGAACCATAGAATCATAGAATTTTACGGCACAAAAGGAGGCCATTCGGCCCATCTAGTCTGTGCCGGCTCTTTGAAAAGAGCGATTCAATCCCATTGCCCTGCCCGCTCCCCATAGCCTAATAGACCCTTTCTCCCTAAATAAAGATCTAATTCCCTTTTAAAAGTTGTTATCGAATCAGCCTCCACCACCTTTTCAGGCAATGCATTCCTGATTCGAACAACTCGCTGAGTGAAAAAAATTCTCCTCAGCTCCCCTCTACTGCGCCTTGAAACTATTTTAAATCTGTGACCACGAGTCACAGATTCACCCACGAGTGGAAATAGTTTTTCTCTATTTGCCCTGTCGAAACCCCTCATGATCTTATAAACCTCTATTAGGTCTCCCCTCAATCTTCTCTGCTCCAGAGAGAATAACCCTAATTTAGTTGTGAATAAAACCTTTCTCTAAAACAACACATCAGACACTGCTACTGACCATCCCTTGTGCTTGCAAAGCTCCTCCACCCCAAAGAAATATGTTTTTAAACCATTTCTGGCTTTTGAATAAAAATATAGAAATAGGAGTTGGCCATTCAGCCCCTCGAGCCTGTTCCAACATTCTGTCAGATTGTGGTTGATCTGTATCTCACGTCCAATTAACCCCACCCCCTTGCCCATATCATTTAATAGTGTGACCAAACCTATAGCTATCCATCTCTGCTTCGAAGTTGTGAATAGATCCACAGCCTTTTACAGGACAGAGTTCCAGCTTTCTACTAAGCATTGGGTAATAAGCCGCCTCCTAATCTCATTCCTAAACAGCCCACCCTCATTAGAAGATGACGCCCCTTTGTTCTAGATTCCCCCACTGGAGAAAATAGTGTTTGTAACTACCTTATGAAAACATCTATAATCTTTTGTGTGGATTCTTATGAAAAGCCTTCTGAAAGTCCATATAAGCAACATCCATATACACTCTCTTATCCACCAATTTAGTGACCACCTGAGACAAAACAACTAGATTAGCCAGTCACAACCTACCGTTCACAAACCCATGCTGAACCACTTTGCCAAGCTCGTACCTCTCCAAGTGTTCCGTCATTGTATATGTGATAATGGATTTCAGTTTTTGTCAAACAAAAGATGTTAAGACGATCGGTGTGTAAGTCCTCTATCTCCTTTTCTCTCATTTTAACTAAACAATGTTTCTTCATAAACCCATCGCTGGGGTCTGACATCACAATCTCCCCCCTGTGATACCTTGGAGTGTGAGCCTCGAGACATCATAGTCTGAACCCACATCACAATACCAACAGCCAATAGACAGCTCTGCCATCACAATACCCCGTTAACATGTGACTCACAGAGGAGAAAATGTTCCCACATTTTTGTAGCATTTCAAACTGTCAGCAACAAAAACACATTACATTTGTATAGCGCCTTTCATGTAAGGAGGACATCACACGTCATCAAGAATATCTCAAAGCAGCCCTTATATAAACAAACTCCTCTACCCCAAATAAATATGTTTCTAAACCAATTCTAGCTTTCGAATAAAAATACAGAAACAGGAGTTGGCCATTCAGCCCCTCGAGCCTGTTCTGACATTCTTTCAGATTGTGGCTGATCTGTACTTCACATTACTCTCTTATCCACTATTGTAATGACCAACTCAAAAAAATCCAACCAGATTAGCCAGACACGACCTCCCCTTCACAAACCCATGCTGACTCTTTGACAAGCTCATACCTCTCCAATTGTTGTGCCATTCTGTGTGAAAATTGATTTGACTATTTTCAACAAGTGATGACAGCAGTTAAGGCCTCCTTTCTCGCTCTCCCGTCTTAACTGAAGGGGAAACGGACAACGTTTCCCCATAAACCCATCGCCGGGTCTGACATCACAATCCATCCCCTGTGATACCCTGGGGTGTCAGCCTGGAGACATCATCGTCTGACCCCACCCACATCAACAGCCAATAGACAGCTCTGCCATCACAATACCCCGTTAACATGTGACTCACAGAGCAGAAAATGTTCCCACATTTTTGTAGCATTTCAAACTGTCAGCAACAAAAACACATTACATTTGTACAGCACCTTTCATGTCCGGAGGACATTACAAATCATCAACTCCTCCTAATTTCATTCCTGAATGGCCCAGCCCTAATTATAAGATGACGACCCCTGGTTCTAGATTCCCTCACCAGAGGAAATAGTGTTTGTAACCACCTTATCAAAACATCTATAATCTTTTGTGTCGATCCTTATCAAATATCTTCTGAAAGTCCATATAAACAACATCCATAGACACTATTATCCACTAATTCAGTGACCACCTCAAAAAAATCCAACTGAATTAGTCAGACACAACCTACACTTCTCAAACCTAACTTTCACAAGCTCATACCTCTCCAAGTGTTCACTAATGTTTTGACCGGTGATGGATAACCCCGTTGAGATGTGACTCACAGAGGAGAAAATTTACCCACATTTTCTAATATTTCAATAATAGTTAAAACTGACAGCAACAATCTTAATGTGGAGTCCTGTAGCTCAGTGGTTTGAAGACTCGCCTTTTAATTCAGAGACCTGGGTTCAATTCCAAGCACGGCGAAACCTTGGGCAAGTTTCGTTACTCCACACGCCTAATAATAATCTCTAAAAAAAAGCAATAATAAATTGGTCATTTCAATCGACTGTTTGTGAGACACTGCTGTGTGCAATTGGCTGTCGCATTTTGCCCACATAAATACAGTAAATTCACTTTATAGTATATTCTGTGAAGCACTTTGAGACATCTTGAAGACGTGAAAAGCACTATATCACATGCTAGCATTATTATTATTACATTTTTATAGCACCTTTCACATTGGGAGGACGTCGCAAATCGTAATGGATATCTCAAAGCTGCTCCATACAATCAAGGCCGCGCACTCCAGAGAAATCTGTTCTTAAGGCTTTTGAATAAAAACACAGAAACAGGAGTTGGTAATTCAAAGAGGAGAGAGTTCCCGTAGTCGAACCTGGAAGTGATAAAGGCATGAATGAGAGTTTTGGTGGCATGGGGGATGAGGTAGTGCGGAGTCTGGCAATGTTACAGAGGTGATGGAAGTCTGTGCCGATCATTGAGCAGATGTGGGCGAGGAAGGATAGTTCGGGGTCGAAAAAGATGCCCAGATTCCTGATTGGCTTTGAGAGGTAGAGAGAGCAGCCTTGAACGCTGATGTTGTCAGCGCCTGAGGTGCGGAGGCGCTGACGTGAGCCAATCAGGAGGGCTTCCGTCTTGTTGACATTGAGTTGTAGGAAATTTGCCCAGATGAGAGGGACAGGTTGATCGTGTCGGTGATTAATGGGGCTAGAAGGTGGAGCTGGGTGGTGAGGAGAGGGTGGGGATGGGATCAAGGTAGCAGGTGGTGAGCTTCGTTGAGGAGATGGTCTCAATGACGGAGGATGGGGAGATGAGGTCAAAGGTGTGGAGTGGTGGGGGTTGGATAGGAGTTGGTGTGTCGGGGGGAGGTGGGGAGGGGGTGGATGTTGGGGGGACAGTGATCGCAGAGAGGATTCCCTCGATTTTGGTCACGAGGAAATCCAGTATCTACTCGCAGCGTGAGTTCGAGGAGAGGATCTGCGAGGTGAGGTGGGGTGGATGGAGGAGATGGTTGGTGGTGGCAACGGCGGTGGTCGTGAGCGACTGGCGAGGACAAGTTTCTGCTGCTCCAGGCACGAGGACCATCACATCAAACTTCCCTGAACAACGGCTCAGTCTGATTGCCTGACCTCACTTCCTGATGCCCTTTTCATACACGCCAGGCTCAGGTAAGTGTATTTACATCCTTCTGCTTGCTTGTGTTCCCTGCCCTGTCTGTCTCAGAAACCTAAGCCATATCCCTCCCAAACCCCCCCTCATCCCCCCCTCACCCACCCCCTCCCACTATCCTGTCTCCTGTAGCCCACGGGCTGAGGCTGCCACACTGATCTCTAAATCCCGGTCTCTGCAAGTGCGTTTTGTCTGTCGCCCCAATCTAAATCGCTCCCCCACCAAAATGTTCCTCCGATCACTGCCTGTCACCTGCCTACCTGTCCGACCTCCTGTCCGACTGTGAAGAATGAGTGTGAGGAATGAGAGGTGGCTACTCTCGGACAGCCAGCGCCTGGATCCACGATGGGCCCGGTGGAGGATGCCCATGCTGGAGCAGAGGGAAGTGGTGATGGGTCCAGGAGATTGAAAAGGTGGGAGCAGTGGGAGATAAGGGCAGAGTGAGAGTAGGGGATAGAAGGGGGTGGGAGGAGAGACATTTAGATTGGAGGTGGAGGCTCGGGTCGAGGCGGCAGCCAAACGCGCACACAGTCTACTGACAGTAAGGTAACAGGTGACAGGGAGTGTACTGATGGGATGCAGTGCTGCCCTTTACGTTACCAGTTACCAACATCTACACTGCCCTGTAAAAGACCAACTCCCTGGCCCTTCAGTGACTCGACCGCCTGCCCTCACTTACTGCCTCTAGGATGTCCACATTTATGACTTCTTCCACCACTGGTACCAAAGATTCCTCGATGTTCTTAACAAAGAACAAGAACAATTTACTATTATGAATGATTTCGTTCACATTGGACTCGGGTCTGAAAGATTTAAACATATATAATGGGAGCTCCGAGCAGCTGGTGGATCGGCAGGTTTTGAGGATGGCGACCAAAAAACAGCCAAAGTGATTAGTTTTTGAGTGAACTTTGAAGGCAGAAAGAGAAGGTCCGAGGCAAGGGGATTTGGTGAACGTTTGTGGAGAGTGGGGACACAGCAAAAGCCTTACTTGATAGTCACCTCTTCCCTCTCGGTGTCGATGTTGTTGACCTGGAAAAGAGACAGAAGGGAGAAGATTAGCTGCCGGCAAGAACCCATGTCAGTCTAAAGACATTGCAGGATTGGGCTGGAGGATGTCAAGTCTCCAAACTTGGCTGCACTGTAACTCTATGAGTCTCTGGGTCTGACAGTCACCAGGTTGGCTTGAGGCTCCTCCTTAGCCTCTTATGGTATCACCATCTCCAGATCGAGAGGGGAAGGGAGTCCATTGTCCTGAAATGCAAAGTACCGTATATCTCCGCGTATAAGGTGCACCCGCGTATAAGGCGCACCCCCCACTTTTGACCTTTTCTTGGTGAAAAAAAACGGAAGCATTTTCAATGATATTGCCGGCAGAAGGGAGGAGAGACAGGAGAGACAGGTAGGTAGGGAGAGAGAGAGAGGCAGGCAGGCAGGCAGGGAGAGAGGGAGGCAGGGAGGGAGGGAGGCAGGCAGGCAGTGAGGGAGAGAGAGAGGGAGGGAGGGAAGCAGGCAGGCAACCAGGGAGAGAGAGAGGCAGGCAGGCAGGGAGAGAGAGAGAGGGAGAGAGGCAGGCGGGCAGCCAGGGAGAGAGAGTGGGAGAGAGGCAGGCAGGCAGCCAGGGAGAGAGAGAGGGAGAGAGGCAGGCAGGCAGCCAGGGAGGGAGAGAGGCAGGCAGGCAGGGAGGGAGGGAGAGAGAGGCAGGCAAGGAGAGAGAGCGGCAGGGAGTGAGGCAGGCAGACTGGGTTTGGCAGAAGGCAGGCAGCAGGCACAGCACTGAAGTCCGCTGCTGCTGCCGCTGCCCGGGCGGCGGAGGCCGAAGCCCCGTCACCCGCTCCTCCCAACCACCGCCGGACACTGACCAAACCCCGGCTGACAGCGCGCCAGCCGCCCCTCCTGTTTACTGTATTTCCGAGGCTCAAAATTTCTTGTACCTGCATATAGGGCGCACCCCCAACTTTCGAGATCTTCCGACGTGAAAAAAAGTGCGCCTTATACGCGGAGATATACGGTAGCTGTTAGTTCATGTGGAATTAGTGCCTTGATTCTAACTATCGTTAACGATCCAGAGCCTTGGGATGTCCTCTCCACTGAGGGGGAGTCAGAGGGTCAAGTTTGCTGTGCTGTTTCTGTGTGTATTTTGGCTGGAAATTCATTGGAGTTTGCATCATCTTCCTATGTGTATGGGAGGAGCCTCTCATCAGGGACATCTCCACACTCCCCCCAGTTATGGTCCTGGCATCTCAATCAGGAGCTAATTGCCACTTGACACAAACTTGCCAGCCTCCCACTGACTAAGATGGTAGCTGTCGTTCACACGGACACACAGCCATCCTCACCCAACAGACCACAACAGCAATAAATTACATTTGTATATTGCCTTTCATGTCGGGAGGACTTCCAAATGCACAAAAGACCAACGAGACGATAGATGAAAGGGTTTGTGCGGGGGTGACTCGGGTTGGGGCGACAGCCAAAACACACTCACAGAGACCAGGAGTGAGAGATCAGCAGGGCAGCATCAGCCCGTAGAATACAGGAAACTCTCCCCCAGGAGTGAGGGGAGAGCGAGAAATGGCAGTCTTGGCTTTGGTGCCTGAGACAGGGATGCAAGGAAGGACAAGGAAGCTGAAGGATGTAAATACACTTACCCAACTGGTGGGTATAAAAAGCGCGTCAGCAAGTGAGGTCAGGCAGCCAGATCCGGCCGTTGTTCAGCGGATTTTTATATAATTAGAATAATAACCCTTTCATTTGATATAGCACTTTTTACATCTTATCGGTGTCTCAAAGCGCTTCACAGAATGTACTGTAAAATGAATTGACTATATTTGTGGGTGAAACGCGACAGCCAATTGCGCACAGCAGGGTCCCACAAACAGTCGTGGATTGAAATGAGCAATTTTTATTATTGTGGTTTTTTTTGGACAGATTATTATTAGGCGTGTGGAGTAAAGAAACTTGCCTAAGGTTTCGCCCTGATCTGCTTGGATTCGAACACAGGTTTCACACTTGTAAGACCACAATAATAAAAACTGGTCATTTTCAATTCATGACTCTTTGTGGCCGCTGCTATGCGCAATTGGCTGCTGCGTTTCGCCCACAAATATACTGTCAATTCACTTTACAGTATATTCTGTGATGCGCTTTGAGAAGTTGGTAAGATCTGAAAATTGCTATATCAAATGCTTATTATTAATAATTATTAGTATTATTATAAGGCGAGTACTCTAACCACTGAGCTACGGTGATATGATGGCCCCCGCGCCTGGAGCAACAGGAACTTGTCCTCACCGGTCGCTCCTACTGCACGTTGGTTTGGCTGTTGCCTTGGCTTCTCTGGCTCCTTTGTACAGAATGGAGACTTGAAGTTTCTCACCCCCCAGGGCCCACCCACAGACTATTTCCCCCGGCTTTGGTCGACAATAAACTTCGACCCTCGCTCACTGCTCTCATTTCCCGCTCGCTCAGTTTACCCGGGTTTCTCAAGATCTTGCCGGTCACTCAGATCAGGCTTGTTCCACACCTGATGGGACTGAGACCCTCACTGACCTATCTAATACATTCTGAGATCAACCTGACACCTCAATGTGCCCAACTTCTGGCTTAACAACCTGAGATTGGTTTCTCACCGAGTCGTGGCTGGGGTTCACCCAGACCAAGGTTGTTCCCCAAGTTCAGAGTCTGGTCACAGATTACCGTCGCTGTTTAATGAGGCCAGACTGGAACCCGCGCCCCTCCTCGCTCCGTTCACTCCCCCGCAACCACCCAACCAGGCGCCACAGTGAAGAGCCCATTCAGAGTTTGTCTCAAAAAAGTTAAGGTTTATTATTAATTATACTTTTTACAACAAAATGCTCAATATAATGACAATATAATAATTGTAATAATGTGACTACATGCAATAATAATATGAAAAGTACAAAATTGTGGAATGAAAATAGTAATAAGAAACATAACACTTAACACTCAATATTAATAATCCAAACTGTACAAATGTAACTAAATGGCAACTTAACAATAACGCTACTAATAATAGTATACTAAGATGGTCCTCCAAAGATAGGAGCAGAGGAGCCACAGTCCAGCCAAAGGAGAGGAGAGGATTGTCCGTTGCCCTCAATCCTCAGCCCTTTTCCTCCAAGGAAAACAGCACCAGCAGCATTTTCTGTGAGTATGAGAGGAAACATCAATGAGTCCCAGGTACAACAGGAAACAGCTGGACATTAACAGGGAGGTGTCGATTAACAAGCCCATTCAACCAATTTCACCCCAAATATCCCCCCCGCACAGCACCAGCCGTTTCCTCAATAAGCCTCAGTGTGCAACTGAGAAAGCATCACCATGAGAGTGTCACTGAAAAAGTGCCACTGTACCTTTTCGTCATCTTCACTTTTCAGCTGCTGCTCCTGGTGGGAAAGTAAAAAGACTTGTTGACAATGAGCCTCCCACACGCGAGCCATTCCCGCCAGACCAACTGTTCTGCAAACCTAAAGGTCTCACTCGGCTACGAGCAGGATTCGAGGATTAGGAGCAAAATGATTGAGAGACGAGGCTCGAGTAGAGGAGGGAATGAAACGCGGAGTGAGATCAGGCCTTTGGACCGGGCAGCTCAGCAAACACAAGACCCTTTCTCCTCCAGAAGGCACCTTCTCAGACATGCTGCTGGTTCAACTTACCTGGAAAGGGTGACAAGCTGAGGGGATCCGCTGGGATCTGAAGCCACAATTCCTGTTCCCAGGTACAGTCTCCAGCCCCTGAGCTGATGGGCAGAGACACCCCCTGCCCCACTGGGTGAGGAGCCACTGAGTGGGGATCACACCCACTGTGAAACGGACAGAGACTTTTGCTTACCCCTGGAGAGTTCCTCCCTTCTGTCTTCTACTGTTGTCTGTGGAGACAGAAATTGCTAGAGATTAGACAGTGTCACTGAAAATCAGCTTCAAAATAGTCTGGAGCTCCATGCACCTCCTGGACATCTCCTCTGATCATATCATTTTTTACATTACTTGATCTCTCTGGCTCTCCTGTATTTCCTCCTTCAATTGTTCTTCCTAAAGGCAAAGTGAAAGATTCAGCCACTCGCTCACAGCCTGGCTTAGTGGTACCATTCAGGCATCTGCCAGAAAGTTGTGGGTTGAAGCCTTCGATTGTATCAAAGGCAAAGATTATTATGGTAATCATTATTATCCAGAATTATGACAGCGAGGTGACAAGTGACCGGCAATGTACAGGTGATGACGGGATACTGTCGTGTATGTTAGCGACCACCACTGAGTAAGCTGCTATGTAAAACCCCCGCTACCCCGTGCCCTTAGACAAAAACAGGAACTCACTGGCCTGCCGTCAATCACCACTGTCTCCGGGACATCCACATGAACCTCTTCATTCTCCCCCATCAACAGCTCTTCCAAGTTTGTGCTAAACCTAACAAACAACAATTTTCCATTAGAAACAATTCTGCTCAGAAACAACCGACTCGGGTTTCAAGGAGCTTCATGCAGTTATTGGGAGCTCCGAGCAGCCGGGGGAAGGGCAGGGTTTGAGTATGGCAACTGACGGAACTGATAAAAAGACTTGTTTCTCAAAGAACTGTGAAGGCAGAAAGATAATGTGCAAAGCAAAGGAATTTGGGGGGAGTTTGCGTAGAGCGGGGACATAGGAAAAACCTTACTTGCTGCTCACCTTGTCTGTCTCCAGGGAGATGCTGTTGACCTGGAGAAGAGACAGAAAGGAAAGGATTAACTGCCGGCTACGCCCTGGAGGACATGTCTGTCTAAAGACATTGCATGGTTCAGCTGGAGAATATCAAGCATCCAAACCACCGGTGAAGAGGTTTGAGAAGTCTGAATAACATAATAAAGCAATGTTTCAAATGGAAGGATTATTATAATTATTATCCAGACTCCTGAAAGCGAGGCGTCAGGTGGTGGGACTTGTTGCTGTGCTGGACGCGACTGTGATGTTACTGGTCGCCACCGTCTATGATGCTCTAAACCACCCGCTCCCTCAGCCTGTCAATTACACAGTGACTTGCCAGCCTGCCCTCACTCACGGTATCTTGGAGGTCCATGTCTACATGTTCCTCCTCCTGTTCTGGAACCAGCTCTTCCTGATGTTCCCCAAGCCTAAGAAACAAAAACAACAATTTGCCTATAAAAACAATGCCACTAACATTGGACTCAGTTCTCAAAGGGCTTCACACAGATTCCGTGGACTACGAGCAGTCGGGTGAAGATTTGAGGATAGTGAACAAAGGAACGGCCAAAGTCATTAGATTCTGAGAGAACTTTGAAAGAGAAGGCAAAGGGTTTTCGTGCAAAGTGTGGAGATAGGAAAAACCGTATGTGCTCCTCGCCTCATCCCTCTCCTCCGCAAAGCTGATGACCTGGAAAAGAGACAGAAAGGAGAGGATTAGCTGCAGGCAAGGCACTGGTGGACATGTCTGTCTGAAGACATTACAGGATTGGGCTGGAGAATGTCAAGCATCCAAACCCGGCTGCGCTGTAACTCGATGAGTCTATGGGACTGACACTCACCAGGTTGGCTTGAGGCTCCTCGTTTGGCCTCACCAACTCCTGGTCAATTGTATAGAGTTCTTTGTCCTGAAATACAAAGCAGCTGTTAGTGTTTGCAGACTAACTGTCTTCACTCTAACTATCCTTAACTATCCAGAGACTTGGGATTGTCTTCTCCACTGCAGCAGGGTGAGAGAGACACGTTTGCTGTGTGCTTTTGCTGGGAATTATCTAGAGATTGTACTCTCAACTCCTGTTTGTGTGAATATCGTCTTAGATCATATATATCTCCACACTCCCAGTCAGGAGCTCAATGACACCTGACTGAGGTTTAAATTTGGGGAAAGAATTTACAGTATCACTGGTGAAGAGGTTTGAGAAGTCTGAATAGCATAATAAAGCAATGTTTCAAATGGAAGGATTATAATTATTATCCAGACTCCTGAAAACGAGGCATCAGGTGGCAGGGACTGTACGGTGGGACTTGTTGCTGCGCTGGACGTGACTGTGATATTACCGGTCGCCACCAGCGGCTCTGTAAACCACCCTCTCCCTCAGCCTGTCAATTACACAGTGACTTGCCAGCCTGCCCTCACTCATGGTATCTAGGATGTCCACATCTAAATGTTTCTCCTCCTGCTCTGGAACCAGCTCTTCCTGATGTTCCCCGAGTCTAAGAAACAACAACAACAATTTTCTTATAAAAGTGATGCCACTAACATTGGACTCAGGTCTCAAAGAGCTTCACACAGATTCCGGGAGATACTAGCAGCAAGGGCAAAGGGCAGCGTTTGAGGATAGTGAACAAAGGAACGGCCAAAGTCGTTAGATTCTGAGAGAACTTTGAAAGAGAAAGTCCAAGGCCGAGGGATTTGGGGGGAATTTGCAGAGAGTAGGGACATAGAAAAAACCTTACGTGCTCTTCGCCTCATCCCCCTCCACTGATGATGACCTGAAAAAGAGACAGAAAGGAGAGGATTAGCTGCTGGCAAGGCACTGGTGGACATGTCTGTCTGAAGATATTGCAGGATTGGCCTGGAGAATGTCAAATCTTCAAACCCAGCCACGTTGTGACCTGGTGAGTCTGGGTATGACACTCACCACTTCGGCTTGATGCTGGTCTTGAGCCTCTTGTGGCATTGCCAACTCAAGGTGGAGAGGAGAAGAGTGTTCTTCATCTTAAAACACAAAGCAACTGTTATTGTGAGCGGACTTAATGTCTTGAATCTAACCATCCATAACTGTCCACAGCCTTGGGATGCCCTCTCTAATGCAGCGGAGTGAGAGGTCCAAGTTTGCTGAGCGGTTTCTGTGTGTATTAGCTGGGAATCAACTGGAAAGTGTAATCCCCTTTTTTTGTGGGACATTGCTGTGCATAACTGACTGTAAAGTTTCATCCACAAAATATACTTTATAATAACTCCAGTGAAGAGCTTTGAGACGTCTGGGATAACATGATCAGCCAATGTATCAAATGCAAACATGACTATTACTTTTATTATTATTATTATTTGTATTGGCTGATTGCAGGGCTTGAAAAGTAGGGATCCTGTGCACCATTTTACTGCTTGCTGAGAAAGAAATGGATTGTAATTCAGCCTGGCTCCCGGTCACACATGGTCAGGATCACAGCGATCCTTGCCCACCAGACCACAACAACAACATCAAATGATATTTTTGTAGAGCATTTCCTGTCTGGAGGACATCACAATACACGAAAGACAGTGAGCTTCCTATGGGAAATAGTTTACAGTAACTCCGGAGAAGCACTTTGAGAAATCGGAAAGACATGAAAAGGCACTGCATTAAATGGAAGGATTCTCGTTCAAATAATTACTATCCAGACTCCCAATATCAAGGTGACAGAGATTTTACGAGTGGTACGTGGTGCTGCGCTGGATGTGACTGTTACCAGCGAACACCATCTAACGCTGCTCTGTAAAACGCCTACTCCCACGGCCCGTCAGTTACACAGCCACTCGCCCGCCTGCCCTCACTCACGGTCTCTGTGACGTCAACTTGTGTGACCTCCTCCTCCGGTACTTGCTCTTCCTCTTCTGAGTTGTTCCTGAGCCTAACAAACAACAACAACAACAACAACATAAACACTGTGGCTCCATTGCACTCAGGTTCCAAAGAGCTTCACACAGACACCGAGAGTTCCGAGCAGCCGGGAGACGGGTAGGGTTTGAGGATAGCAAGCAAAGGAACAGCCAAATTGACGAGTTTCTGAGCGAACGTTAAAGGCAGAAAGAGCAGGTCAGAGGCAGAGGGGTTTGGGGGGAGTTTGTGGAGTGTGGGGACAAAGCAAAAACCTTACTTCTTCCTCGCCTCATCCCTCTCCGCGGCAATGGTCTTGATCTGGAACAGAGACAGAAGGGAAAGGATCAGCTGCTGGCAAACACACAGCTGCCGTATTTGTCTAAAGACATTGCAGGATTGGGCTGGAAAATGTCAAAGCTACAAACCCAGCTGCCCTGTAACTTGGTGAGTCTCTCTGTCTGACACTCAACACTTTGGCCTGCTGTTCAAGGGCCTCTTGCGCCATCACCAGCTGCAAGTCAAGCGGCGAAGAGATGCCTTTTTCCTGAAACACAAAGCAGCTGTTAGTGCGTGTGGACTCAGCATCTTGATGCTAATGATCCTTAACTATTGAGAGCTTTGGGATGTCCCATCCACTGTAAGGGAATGAGAGGATCTAGTTTCCTGTATTGTTTCTGTGTGTTTTTGCTGGAGATTCACTGGGGATTGTCCTCCCTCCTCCTCCTCCTAGAGCCTCTCAGATCAGGGAAAACTCCACACTCCCGAGACATTGTTCTGGGTATCCCAGTCAGGAACTCAATGCCACCTGACACACACTTGCCAGCCTCCCACTGACTGGGATGGTAGCTGTCAGTGTCCAGCAGTGCATTTGGATCAGGAATTGCCATGTGCTGGATGCCGGAGGGGGAGTCCCAAGTAAAGCTGGGGCTTATGTATGTGTTCCATTGGCTAGTTCAGTGACCGATGTGGACCCATGTCTCCCAATGACTGTCTCTCATTCACTCCTTGGCTGTTTGTGGGACACTGCTGTATGCAACTGGACAACGTGATCAGCCACTGAACCAAATACAAGGATTATTGTTGTTACCTGGTTGGAGGGGAAGGATAACAAAAATTCCCAGCACCGTGCCATCATTATTTCTTCTTCCTGAGGAGAAAAAAAATGGATTGTCATCCAGCCTGGCTCCCAGTCAGGTGGTCAGACACATGGCCCTCCTCACCCAGCAGACCACAGCAACAATAAATTACATGACTTTCAAATGCACAAAAGACAGTGAGAATAATTTGGGAAATAGTTTACAGTATCCCTGCTGAAGCGCTTTGAGATGCCTGAATGACCTGATGAGGCTCTGCATCAAATGGAAGGATTAATATTGTAAGAATTATGATCCACACTCCCCAGAGCGAGGAAGGAGATAGGTGAAAGGGATTGTACAAATGAGATGTGTTGCTGCGCTGGACGTGACTGGGATGTTACCGGTCACCACTGTCTACGCTATTCTGTAAATTGCCAGCTCCCTCGGTCCGTCATTTACACAGTGACTTGCCCGCCTGCTCACTCACGGTCAGATGCTTGTTCCTCCCCTCCTTTTTCGGCATTCTGTTGCCTAACAAACAACAACAAATTGCCATGATAAACAAAGATGTTAATATTGGATTCAAATAAATGCACACAGATACCGGGAGCACCGAGCAAGGGATGGCTACGGTTTGAGGAATAAGTGATTAGTTTCTGTGGAGTGTCTAAAGGTAGAAACAGAGTTTGAGAAAAGGATTTGAGTTTGCGGAGATGTTTCAAAACCTTTACCTGCTCTTCTCCTCCCTCTCCGCTTCGATGCTCTTGACCTGCAGCAAAGACACAAAGGAGAGGATTAGCTGCTTGCAAGGCCCTGGCGACAATTTCTGCCTGAAGACATCGCAGGATTGGGCAGGAGAATGTTGAGTCTCCAAACCCGGCTGAGCTGTAACTCACTTAGTCTCTGGGTTTGACACTCACCAGGTTTGCTTGGCGCTCCTCTTCCTCCTGAGCCCATGCAAGCGCCAGGTCAAGATTGTCCAGATGCTGTTCTTCCTGAAATACGAAGCTGCTGTTAGTGTGTACGGACTCCATGTCTTAACTCAAAGCTGTTCCTCCGCTCAGTGGGCACCGGCCAACTTTGTGTCGCCTGCCCTGCTCTTTATTGATTCAAACCCGCAGCTCAGCCATGGTTGAAATGGATTGTCTTGAGAAGGGACATGAAGAAGGCAAGACCGTGGGTAAAATGGAGGGATTGTGGGTCAAAACTCCACAATGTGGGGGCAGAGATCTGAATGCTCGAGAGCTAAGGTTAGGGCAGCAAATACTTTGAACCTGATGTCCACCGAACGGAGGAAGCAGACAGACTGATTTGGGACTAAGAGATCAGAGGAGCAAGACCATGGAAAGCTTTGAAGCTTGGAATGAAGTATTGAATGAGCAGCAGTGAAGACGATGTGAGTGATCGGTTTGCGGAGCTTGGCAACGAATGGGACATGAGCTGCACAGTTACGAATAATCTGCAGTTTCTGGAGGGAGAGTTGTGAAGTCAAACATGTCTCCTGTATGGTGTTTGTGGGAAACCTCGGTGTGCAACTGATTGCCATATTTCGCCTGAAAATACACCATCACTACACTTCACAGAAATGTCTTGACAACGTGATAGGTGATGTTTCAAATTATATTACCTCATTGGATGCATCCGTGAATTTCTCCAAGTGCTCCCTCAACGATAGTTTGTCCTGAGAAAGAAATGGATTGTCATTTAGACTGACTCCACCCCAATCAGACGGTCAGGCACACGGCCCTCCTCATCCAGCAGACAGTGACAATACTGTGGGAAATGGTTTTAATATTGATTTTTCCTGATTCTGACCCAGACTCTAATGTCATTCAACAGATCACTGGCCTTGGACATTCCCAGACTGACGGGCTGTGTACATGGGCAGTGAGAGTGCGAGATCTCCTGAACTGTGTCTGGGTGTTGGGGTGTGAATATTGACTTATTGACTGGACACTGTGTACACCCTGCCGCACCCCTTGCTGTGTGTTGGAGGAGCCTCTCAGATCAGGGAGATCTCCACACTCCCCGGCCACTGTCCTGTGCGTCAGTCAGGGGCTGAATAACAACTATTTAAATTTGCCGCCTTGTGTCCCAGAATGTGTGTCAGGCCCAGGACATCCTGTGATGCGACTGTCAATCACCTCTCATCGCTTTCCCCCTCCCAAGCCCCGCCCCATGCACTCACTTTGGGACGTGGTTTCTCCTCCGTTGTCTATGAGCGCTCTGACATGCTGTCTGGCTTGGAAGGCGCTAAACAAGTAAGATCAGTTGTTGTTGTTGTCAGTGCTCCAGCCTCCAGAAATATTTCGCTATTTCATTCCTAAATAGTGCAGCCCAAATTATAAGATGACCCGCTCCCTTTGTTCTAGATTCCTGCACCAGAGGAAATAGTGTTTGTAACTACCTTATCAATACATCTATAATATTTTGTTTCGCTCCTTATCAAATGCCTTCTGAAAGTCCATGAAGCGACATCCATAGACACTCTCTTAAATCCAACCAGACTAGCCAGACACAACCTCCCCTTCACAAACCCATGCTGACTCTTTGACAAGCTCATACCTCTCCAATTGCTGTGACATTCTGCGTGAAAATAGATTTAACTATTTTTCAACTGGTGATGACAGCAGTTAAGACCTCCTTTCTCGCTCTCCCGTCTTAACTGAAGGGGAAACAGACAACGTTTCCCCACAAACCCATCGCCGGGTCTGACATCACAATCCACCCCCTGTGATACCCTGGGGTGTCAGCCTGGAAACATCATCGTCTGACCTCACCCACATCAACAGCCAATAGACAGCTCTGCCATCACAATACCCCGTTAACATGTGACTCACAGAGGAGAAAATGTACCCACATTTTTGTAACATTTCAAACTGACAGCAACAAAAACACATTACATTTGTATAGCGCCTTTCATGTAAGGAGGACATCACACGTCATCAAGAATCCACAGCCTTTAACGGGAGAGAGTTCCACCTTTCCACTAAATGTTGGGTCACAAAACGCCTCCTAATTTCATTCCTTAATGGCCCATAAGATGACACCCGCTGGTTCTAGATTCCCCCACCAGAGGAAATAGTGTTTGTAATCACCTTATCAAAATATCTATAATCTTTTGTATCGATCCTTATCAAATATCTTCTGAAAGTCCATATAAACAACATCCATATACACTATTATCCACTAATTCAGTGACCACCTCAAAAAAATCCAACTGAATTAGTGGATTAATGGATAATTCTCAAACCTAACTCTTTCACAAGCTCATACCTCTCCAAGTGTTCACTCATTCTTTAACGGGTGATGGATAACCCCGTTGAGATGTGATTCACAGAGGAGAAAATGTAACCACATTTTCTAATATTTCAATAATAGTTAAAACTGACAGCAACAATATTAATGTGGAGTCCTGCAGCTCAGCACTCGCCTTTTAATTGAGAGACCTGGGTTCAATTCCAGGCAGGGCGAAACCTTGGGCAAGTTTCGTTACTCCACACGCCTAATAATAATCCCTAAAAAAAAGCAATAATAAATTGGTCATTTCAATCGACTGTTTGTGAGACACTGCTGTGTGCAATTGGCTATTGTGTTTTGCCCATATAAATACAGTAAATTCACTTTATAGTATATTCTGTGAAGCACTTTGAGACGTCTAGAAGACGTGAAAAGCACTACATCACATGCTAGCATTATTATTATTACATTTTTATAGCACCTTTCACATTGGGAGGACGTCGCAAATCATAATGGATATTTCAAAGCTGCTCCATACAATCAAGGCCGCGCACTCCAGAGAAATCTGTTCTTAAGGCTTTTGAATAAAAACACAGAAACAGGAGTTGGCCATTCAGCTCCTCGAGCGTGTTCCTCCATTCTATAAGATTTTGGCTGATCTGTTAGCTTCAGTCCAATTACAGTATCCAGTTATAATTTATATCTCGGTGGAGTCCTGTAACTCGGTGGTTAGAGGAATCGCTTTACAAGGAGAGACCTGTGTTCAAATCCAGGCAGAATGAAACCTTGAGCAAGTTTCCTTACTGCATATGCCTAATAGTAATACCTCCCCAAAATTAAATTAATTAATTGAATACTAAATAAATCATTAATAGTTTATAAATCATAATAAATAAAATCAAAATAAATATGATTTTTTAAAAATCCACAACTGTTTGTGTGACACTGCTGTGCACAATTGGCTGCTGTGTTTTGCTCACATATATACAGTCAATTCATTTTACAATATATTTTGTGAAGTGCTTTGAGGCGCCTAGAAGACGTGAAAGCGCTTTATCAAATGCAAGGATTATCATTGGTGGTAGTAGTAGTATTATCCTACACACTTGCCACATATGCAAGGTGGTGAAAAAGAGGTTGGGAACCGATGGGCCTTGCAATGAAAGCGGGTGATTGGCTAGTCAGGGTGGCTGTTGTTGGACAGCCAATGGCATCTGCTATGGTGGGCACAAGTGAATTTGTAGACTGGAGCGAAGGGAGACTGTAGACGGTTGAGCAGTTAGCTGAGTCAGATAGGAGGGAACAGGGATGGGAGGATTTGGGGGAAGCAGCTCGGGTCAGTGGCGTACATCGTAAGTGTGGACTCTGAGATCAGGAGCAGACAGGTTGGGGTTCAGTGTGGCATTGTCACCGACCGTTGAGGATGACCATGGGGTGAGACAGACAGAGAGACAGACACTCATGTAGAGGGCGGCCTCGGGCCCCTCTGCCATTCGGGTCCCGCTCAACTGGGTCTGGCCTCCTCCTTGCCCACCCAACCCTCCGCAGTCATGTTTTCTGACCCGAAAAGTCACGTTTCCAGGCCCGTACTCAGGATGTTTAATGGGGGGGTGCGAATTGCTAGTGATGGGACCAACAATGGCCGGGGGCTTGGGGGCTGCGCCCGAAGCCCCCTCGAGGCTCCGACGTTTTATACAGTTTGAGGTCTTATTTAATCGGTTTAGAAGATCCAATATGAACGGTAAATGTTTCATGCCCTTGGTGTTTAAGAGCATCATTATTTATTCAGTGTTTTTATTTTCCCAGGTAGTCCGTGTCTAAATCTTTTGGGAAGGTCGAATGTGTTCGCCGATAAAAGCAAACACGATTGTTGACACGATGATGTAAGGAATGTGAATGATAAAGTAAATTACAATCCAATTAAAACAGTACAATGACGAATGCTTGATAAATGTATGTGTATAAGAGAAAATGATCATAAACTACGGATTGACAGTAACTAATAAGTTGTTCTGCAACATTTTTCTTTACATCATGGAGGTATTCTCAATATTTCCATGCTTTAACTGAATAAATATATTGTGTTACTTGAGCACAAATACATATCTTATTGTTATCCTAAGACTCAATTTATTTCGGACTGTAATGAACAATAATGTAAGAGTAAAGTATGAATTATGTGCTCAGATATTCCAGTAAAGCAAATTTTATAAAAGACAAGAAAATATACAGAAACTGAAAATCAGTGTAAAACAGTTAATTCACACGTGTTACAAGCCTGTTATCAGCATTATCCTGAAAATATCGTTGAACTGTGAGCAATAGTGTAGTTCGTTTTTATTTATTTATTTAGAATCACAATTAAAGGAAGTGACCCATCAAGCAATAGTGATCTGAAGAAAAAATACTTGAATAAATAAGGGAGGGGAAATTAATTATTTAATAGCGTTCCATATTCGAGACGCCTTGGTTGCTTTGAAGCGAATACGTCAACCACTCTACCAATATCGATTGCCAGGTTATAATGAATGTGCATTAACGTGAGTGCTGAAAGTCGTTCTTGCGTCATGCTTGCTCGTAGGTATAATCTGCGTAAAGCACTTGCACTTCGTTCACATTCGCAACTTGTTGCAGGAATAATGCAACACAATCTTAGAAGCACAGAGATATTAGGGAACATGTCATCATCACACTCCATCATTGCTGCTGCTGCCGTGGATGGACGTTGGTCAGAGGATAATGGTAGGAATCTGTGTTTCCATCTGAATAATTCTTGTGGGAACACTTCCGGTGAGTGCATATCTTCAGCGTATACTTCAACTACCTCTTCGAGTGATGGTACATCATCCCCACATAACACTGACGGGACTAATCCCAATAGCCTTGATGAAAGCACCGATAAATCGGAAAACTGAGTCAAGCTCAGAATGGATGTGGCTTAGGAATGGAATCGCAACGTTTCGACGATAATGCTCCTCAGTTGTAGCTGCAGGCACGTTACTACGCATGGTCTGCCGACCAACAGTCCGTGGCATTGATGGCATGACGTTGACAGCATTAGCCATTCTAACAGCTTGCTTATACGATCTTGAAAATTCGACTTCTACATCATCGCAGAGGGCTTTGTATACCGCTTTCACGGTTGAGATCTCAGTGTAGGCCTTGATGATGTCAACAGTCTGCCCTTGCAATTTTACTGTTATGCCAGCGAGATGTGACAAGAAGTGATAGATCGTAAGAAATGTCACAATGAAGTCGAAGGAAGTGAGACTTGCCAATAGAGATGCTGCATCACAGCGACTCTTTGGATCCCAACTAGCTTCCCTAAAATCTATGCCACATGATTCGACGTTGGTACCATGAGCAATATTCTCCAATGCTGTAATGATGTAGATATATGCCTGATAGAAATGAGTATATGCCTCGTGTCTGGCAGCCCATCGTGTCTTGCACAAGTCAAGAAGCCCCTTTCAATGTTTTGTTTCCTCTGGCAAAGCCTTTCTAATAATCGATTGCAGGAGACCATTGCGCTTTGGGCTTTCCAGGAAGAACCAACAGCATGCCTTTAGCTTGTCAATTGCGTTTCTTCTGCGTGGGAGGGAGCATGAATGCGCTATTACCAAGTTTAGGCAATGACCACTACAATGAACGTATACAGTTTTTGGTGACTGCTGTTTTATTCGTCGCTGAACACCAACATTATCACTTGACATGTTTGCAGCTCCGTCATAGCCTTGTCCACGGATGTTAGTAGCATCAAGGCCCGTCATCTTTAGAAAGTCCAAGATGGTACTGACGATGACTTCACCGGTGATCCTTGGCAATTTAAGAAAAGACAGAAATTCCTCCCTGATATCTTTATTTCTGTCAACGAAACGGAAACGAAAGGGCGAGCTCCTCTTTGTTGCTGCTAGTTACCTCATCAGCAAGTACACTAAACCATCGAGCAGCTTTGATTTCATCAATCAAATCACTGCGGATTATATCATGGCCGATGATTGTGATGATATCGTTCTGTATTCTAGGTGAGGTATATTTAGAATTCCTATTTGCGAGCCCAATACTAGCAAGGTGATGTCGATGAACCTCGTCATGCTTCGCAATCATCTGTAGGGCTGCCAGAAAGTTTCCCGGATTACCATTGTATTGTGTGACATCACTCTTAACGGTGTTACTTTCCACGACTCTTTCATTATCTCCTCTAAGTGCAATGCACTGATGTCCACAGAATAATACAGCTTCGGCAACTGTTCTTCTGATATGTCGATTTCTTTCAATGTTTTTCTTCTTTTCATCGACCAAACGAATGTCTATCTTATGTTGTGGGTTCGCATTGATGCCGATCTAATCATAGAATTTACGTGATAACCATTTTGTTCATGTTCTTTCGCCTTCTCGTTTAGTTTGTAGAACATGGTAAAGGGTGTATTAACAAATGCCCCCATCCGTTTCCTCTCACTTGTTTGGACCAGCAGTGCACAGTGAATGCAAAAGGCAGCATCTAATGAAGGAGTATAGACCATCCATTGGCTGTCCATAGTGCTATCCTATGGGAACCATTGCACGGTCACAGAACACGAGGTAACCTACATCGATACTCTGGAGCGCGATTCGGGTATTGGCAGGCGGGAGTTGTCAGGCTGCATGGAGAGAAGGGATCAGTGGAGAAGTGGTTGTCAATGCCCGAGTTCGCTCGATCAGATGATGATGAAACTATTTTTAGGCCAAATTCGTGCGACATTGATGTTTTTGGAATGTAGGTAAAATTGCTCCGGTAAATAAGGCCCTCAGCTGGTAAAGAGGTCGCAAGTGGTAAAACAATAAAAATAGCCCCGAGGAAACAATTTAAAAAAAGTTGAACATGATATGAAGATTAATCTGGTTAAAAATAGCATCACTCTGGGTACAAAATTGAATGTGAAATAAAGTAGCACTGTTTATTTTTGCGGTCATATTTTTTTTGCATGCCAGTGGACGTCTCTAAAAGCAATTTTTAATTACAGGAATACATTTTTAATAATATAAATCAAATGTGATAATCAAGACAAAACAAGAAACATGATATTTCAGAAACACGCCTATCAAAACTTAAGTCATTTTTACTTACATTTATCAGATTAAAATATGATTTCAGCTTCCACAAAGTGGTGCTACCTTTTTATGTAGTGACTGTATACGGGATGATTTCCAATTGACACACCACGTAGACATAGGCGCTAAACCATGAGTATTTCTTTTAAAGATAGGCATTCCCGTCCAGACACATATAACTTTTTTGTTGGGTTCTCAAAAGCTTTAATTTCTCAGAAGCTTGTAAATATGTTGTCATTGTTTGCTAGCATTACAGTCACACCTCTCAAAACTTGAGTAATTTTTACTTACGGTGATCAGATGAAAAGATGATTTTAACTTCCAGAAGTGGTGCTACCTTTGTGGCTGTATACGGGATGATTTCCAAACGAGGATGGATTTGAGCCTATGTTTACGTGTAAACATAGGCTCAAATCGTGTAAACATAGGCGCGCGTGTCATAGACTCGCAGCGTCATTGACTAGCGCGTCTATCGACGCGGTATGTTTTGGGTAGACGCCGATTCTGGTGTGCGAGTAATTTTATAGTAATACTAAAACATTCAAAGATGTGTATTTTTAAGTAATACATAGTTTTGAAGAATTAATTGTTACACAAATGCTCAATAAATTTACTTGGTATGTAAATTTGATAAAAATACAATTCTCTACCCCGGAAAATGTGGACCTTTTATAATTTGGGGGGGTGCGTACGCACCTGTCGCACCCCCCCTGCGTACGGGCCTGCGTTTCCCTCCCACTTGTTCGGCCTCAGTCATTTTGAAGCGTATTGAGACACTTGAGGGCATTATATAAATGCAAGTTATTGTTGTAGTTCTATTTGTCTCCTGTTCTTCAGTCAGTCCCATCTCGTACCTCCTGAGACCAACCACACTGTGGCCAAGTGTGGCTTAACAACCTGCGATTGGCTTCTCACCGAGTCGTAGCTGCATTTCACCCAGATCAATGTTGGTCAAAAATATAATACATTATACAATTGAAAATACATAAATATAATAATAAGAGTCATAATAGTAACAATAGTCATAATGTTAATAGTGGTCATAATAATATGGCCCCGGAAAATACAACTGAGAGATTATAATATCCCGGGCCAGACGGGATACATCCTGGGTTATCAAGGGAAGTAAGGGAGCAAACAGCAGAGGAACTGGCCACAATCTTTCAATGTCCCTTGGTTACAGAGGTGGTGCCAGAGGACGGGAAGGTTGCTAATGTTACTGCCCTGTACAAAAAGGGGCAGAAGGACAAACCTGGGAACTATAGGCCAGTCAGCCTAACATCAGCAGTGGGGAAACTTCTAGAGACGATAATCCAGGACAAAATAAATCTTCATTTAGAAAAATATGGGTTAATAAAGGAAGGCCAGCATGGATTTGTTAAAGGCAAATCTTGCCTATTAAGCTGATAGAGTTTTTTGATGAGGTAACTGAGAGAGTGGATGAAGGTTGATGTAGTTTATGTGGACTTTAAAAAGGCATTTGACAAAGTGCCATATAAGAGACTTTTAAGGAAAATAGAAGCCCATGGTATTAAAGGGACAATGGCAGCATGGATCCAGAACTGGCTGGGAGACAGAAAGTAGAGAGTTGTGGTGAACAGTTGTTTTTTTGACTGGAGGGAAGTGTACAGTGGCATCCCCCATTGAGACCATTGCTCTTTTTAATTTATATATAAATGATCTGGACTCGGGTATAGGGTGTACAATTTCCAAGTTAGCAGATGATACAAAGTTAGGAAAATTAGTAAATAGTGAGGATAGTGACAGACTGCAAGAGGACATAGACATAGAATGGTAAAATGGGCAGACAAATGGCAGATGAGGTTTAATATGGAGGAATGCGAGGTGATGCATTTTGGGAGGAAGAATGAGGAGAGGCGCCGGTCTCCCTCCGTCACCATTCACAAAAACCAGGAGAGTCAATATAGGCTAGATAGTACAATCTTACGGGTGGTGAAGGAACAGAGACCTGGGGGTTCATATAAGTAAATCTTTGAAGGTGGCAGTGTGGAAATATAATTAAACATATACCTATGCGTAATCAAACTATATTATAATTAGCATTAACATGTAATGATTACTAACTACATTATAGTTAAAACAGACACATAGTTGAGCTAAGAGAATGCTGACCATATGTATTATTTGGTCAGACAACTAAACCAGCTTCCCTAAGGTCAGGGTACATTGGGAGGGATGCCATTAACATTGGTCAACTGAAGTCAGGACAAAGATTCACACCGATTGCCTATGCAGTCCTGTGGGAGTGGATGAATCACTATCAACCCAGAACAGATAAAGAGACAGGCGTACAGACTGACTCTTAGTATCTTATGTATTTCATGTCAACACTTATTTCTCACGGGAACAGACAGGTGTCCTTGAGCCGGGTGGTACCACTGACGACAGCTTCTATATCTATCTCCATGTGACTTTGATAAGTAAATGTGTCAAGATAGCATTCATTTTCTTTTCTCTCTGTAATTATACTAATCCATGATGTATTGTTTTAATTGTATAAAAGGAGACATTGGAGCGTTTCCAAACTCAGAGGACAAGAGCGACTCCCATTGAGAGACGCATATTCTCCTCTCCTTTACTAGTATCGTATTAATAAAGCGCATTCTAATTATCTGTTTGAAGTGTTGTTTTCTAATAGATAAATAATACTACACAAATATCGGATTCAACAGCAGAACAGATAGATAAGGCTGTTAAAAAAGCATACGGGATACTAGGCTTTATAAATAAGGGCAGGGAGTACAAAATTCAGAAAGTTATGATTAACCTGTATAAAATGCCTCAGCTAGAGTACACTTCAGGAAGGGTGTCAAGACATTGGAAAGGGTGCAGAGTAGGGAACGGCGATATGGGATTTTTCCGGATATGGATATATCGGTTTGCTCATACCTGCTTAAACCGATCTATCGAGTTTTTATACTGCGCATGCGCGTGCATTCGAAGTGCGCGTGCATTGATGGCGCGCATTTATGGTGCGCGCTCAGTCGCGGTGCACGCACATTTCGAAATGCGTGCTCTAGGTCCAGAAAGTTTGTAATGTTGGTGTCAAGGTCTGTTGAATTATACGATGTTGTTTGCTCTCTACCTCCCCCTCTCCTTCTCTCCCTCCTCTCCTCTCTCCTTCTCTCCCTCCTTTCCCCTCTCCTTCTCTCCCTCCCCCTCCACTCTCCCTCTCTCCTCTCCCTCCTCCCTGTCTCCTCTCCCTCCTTTCCCCCTCTCCCTCCCTCCCTCCCCTCTCTCCTTCTCTCCCTTCCCTCTCTCCTTCTCTCCCTCCTTTCCCCTCGCTCCTTCTCTCCCTCCTTTCCCCCTCTCCTTCTCTCCCTCCCTCTCCTCTCTTCCTCTCTCCTTCTCTCCCAACTTTCCCCCTCTCCCTCCCTCCCCTCTCTCCTTCTCTCCCTCCTTTCCCCCTCTCCTTCTCTCCCTCCCTCCTTCTCCTCTCTTCCTCTCTCCTTCTCTCCCTCCTTTCACCCTCTCCTTCTCTCCCTCCCTCTTCTCTCTTCCTCTCTCCTTCTCTCCCAACTTTCCCCCTCTCCCTCCCTCCCTCCCTCCCTCCCTCCCCTCTCTCCTTCTCTCCCTCCTTTCCCCCTCTCATTCTCTCCCTCCCTCTCCTCTCTTCCTCTCTCCTTCTCTCCCAACTTTCCCCCTCTCCTTCTCTCCCTCCATCTCTAAACACAAAATAGAACACACACACACCAAAAACAAAATCTAGAGATGTATTCTCCTCCATTTCTTGCTTGAAACTAGCATGTAATGTCCACGTGTAAATGAGATCTATTACAATAGAAAAGAGAGAGACAGATAGTCTGACTGTTAGAGTTAGAAGCCAGATTATCACTGCTGTGTGTATCTGACTAGACACACACATAGAAGCAGTGATAATCTGGCTTCTAACTCTCTCACACACAAAAATAACACTTACAGCCACAAAATGCCACTTATTTTTATGTAGTCTGAATTAATGTCCTTCGCCATTGGTAAGCTCTCCTTTGCTATGCAAAAAGTGACAGCGTTCGTGATACTTTGCCACTTTTTGTCCCCTCTCTGGTACAATGTTCTCCTCTTAAATAAAGCAGGAATTGTTTGAGCTGCACTGGCCCCACTACCTGTCGCTTTCTCCGAAGCGCTGGTTCGACTTCCTGCTGTTGTCGACAATGATTTCGCTCTGAGGGCAGCGTGCTGGGCGGGGTGGTGCTGCTTAATGTGATGTCGCAGGCTGCTCGTGCTCGAATCAGATGTCTTAACCAAGACCTTGCAAACTGTACATCTATACACACCATTACTGACTGCATTGTTTTCAAAGTAGTCCCATACGGGGCTTCTTTTCCCCATGATGAGAAAGGTAAATTTTCAACCGACAATTTTCAGCGATGCGACTTTGTTAAGACGCCACGACTCACGTCGAGTATACACAGTAAAGTGTGCACGCGCATCGGATGTGCGCGCCCGTTAATTGTGCGCGCGCACCGAATGTACGCGCATTCCATGCTCTAGGTCTAGGAGGTTGCAATGCCGGCGACAAGGTAAGCTGGAAAAGATCGCATTACACTGATAATACCAACAATATTGATATATTGCCAGGAACTATATTAAAAATATAACGATGTATATTTTTTAAATCGAATCTCTCGATATAACGTTTTTTTTAGAATCACCATATCGGCATACCGATCTGAAAATCATATCGGGTTTAATCGAAAAACCGATACATCGCCGTTCCCTAGTGCAGAGGAGATTTACCAGGATGGTACCAGGAATGAGGGACTTCAGTTATGAGGAAAGGCTGGAGAGGCTAGGATTATTCTCATTGTAACTGAAAAGGCTAAGAGGAGACCCAGTAGACGTTTTCAAAATCATGAGGGGATTCGATAGGGAAAACAGGGAAAAACTGTTTCCACTGGTGGGTATGTCGAGGGAAATAAACAGAGTGTGTCAAGGAGGGACAATAAGTTCAGCATTGCACAAAGGGCATCAGTAGGGCAAGTAGGGGAAATGGTAAGAAATCTAAATTAAAGGCACTATATCTAAATGCACAAAGCATCCGTATTTAGATAGATGAATTAATGGCACAAATAAAAACAAACGGGTATTACCTAGATGGTACTATTGAGACATGGTTCCAGAGAGATCAAGGGTGGGAGCTAAACATTCTGGGGTTGTCGGCATACTGGAAAGATAGGCAAATGTGGAAAATGAGGTGGGTGGGGGGGGGGGGGGGGGGGGGGGGGGTTGGGGTGAGGTGGGAGTAACCCTGCTAATAAAGGATGGAATAAAAACACTGGAGAGGAAAGATTTTAAATCATAAAATCAGGATGTCGAGTAAAGTAGAAATACGAAATAACAAAGGGCAAAAAACCCTAGTGGGAGTAGTTTATAGATCCCTGAATAGCAGTCACGGAATTGCACAAGCATTAATCAAGAAATTAGAGGAGCGTGCAGCAAAGGTAATACACTGAGTGGGTGAATTCAATCTTCATTTAGATTGGGAAAACTAAATTTGGAAAAGTAGAGGAAGAGTTCATAGAATGTATTAGAGATAGTTTTCCAGATCAGTACACTGAGGAACCAATCAGGGAACAGGCAATCCTAGACCTTGTTTTGTGTAACACTGCAGGGCTAATCAGCAACATGGATGTTACGGCTCCGCTAGGGCAGAGAGACCATAACATGATGGAATTTAGCAACAAATTAGAGAGTGATGTAGTTAAATCTGAAGCAAAGGTCTAAAATTGAAATAGAGCCAACTTTGCACGTATGAGAAAAGATTAAGCTAAAATAAACTGGGTAATTAGTTTAAAGGATATGACAGTAGACCAGCAATGGCAAACATTTAAAGATATAGTACATAATTCCCAGTGATCACATATTCCCTTGAGGAATAAAAGTATCACGAGGAAAGTGGTTCAACCATGGCTAACTGGAGCAGTTATAGAAGTATACTTATAAGTTATAAAAAGTATAACATGTTATGAAGAGGCCTATTATACTGCCAGAAAGAGCAGTAAACTTAAGAATTGGGAGGGCTTCAGAGATCAACAAAAAAAACCTAAGAAACTGATTAAGAGGGAGATAATGGATTATGAGGGCAAACTAGCTCGGCAAATAAGGTCAGATTGCAAGAGCTTTTACAAGTACATAAAGAGGAAGAGACTAGCAAAAGCGAATGTGGGTCCATTACAGGCAGAGTGAGGAGAAACTATAATGGAGGATAAAGATATGGCAGAGTCATTAAATAAATACAATAAATACTTTGCTTCAGTCATCACGTTAGTAGACACTGAAACCTTACAAACAATAGAGGTGAACCAAGAAACTAATGTTAGTGAGCAACTTCAGGAAATTAACATCAGCAAAGAATTAGTATATATTAGGGAAACTGTTGGAATTGAAAAATGACAAATCCCCTGGACCTGGTTGTCTGCATGCTGGGGTTTTAAAAGAGTTGGCTGTTGAGATAGTGGATGGCTTGTGCTTGATCTTCCCAAATTCTCTGGATTCTGGAATGGTTCCCATTGATAGGAAGATCGCAAACGTAACACCACTTATTTAATAAGGGTGGGAGAGAGAAGATGGGGAACTATAGACCAGTTAGTCTGACATTGGTGGTAGGGAAAATTCTAGAATCCTTAATTAGGGACGTCATAGTGGGGCAGTTGGAAGACTATAACATGATTAGGCGGTCAACATGGCTTTACAAAGGGGAAGTCATGCTTAACAAATCTTGGATTTTCAGATGGCATTCAACAAGTGCCACATAAAAGGCTGCCACACAATATTAGGACCCATGGAATTAAAGGCAATATATTAGCATGGATTGAAGAGTGGCTAACGGGAAGAAACCAGAGAGAAGGGATAAACAGGTCCGTCTCAGATTGGTAGGATGTGACTAGTGGAGTGCCACAAGGATCAGTGCTTGGGCCTCAACTATTTACAATCTATATCAATGATCTAGATGAGGACATAGAACTTAAAATATCTAAATTTGCGGATGACACAAAGCTAGTTGGGAGAGTAAGCTCCGAGGATGACACAAAAAGAATGCAACAGGATATACAACAACAACATTACATTTATAGAGTGCCTTTCACATCGGGAGGATGTCCCAGGGTGCTGAGATAGGCTTGGTGAGTGGGCACTAAGGTGGCAGATGGAATATAATGTGGGAAGTGTGAAATTATTCACTTAGGTAGTAAAAACAGAAAAGCAGATTATTTTCTGGAGGGGGAGAGAGTAGATAGTGTTAGCATTCAGAGGAATTTGGGTGTCCTTATACACCAGTCACAAAAAGTTCATGTGCAGGTGCAGCAAGCAACTAGGAAGGCTAATGGCATGTTGGCGTTCATTGTAAAAGGGTTAGAATACAAGAGTAGGGAAAACTTGCTGCAACTGTATAGCACCTTGGTGTGACTGCACCTAGAATATTGTGTGCATATAGGTTAGTTCCTGGGAAGAGGGGATTGACCTATGATTGACCTAGGTTGGGTAATCTAGGCCTATATTCTCTAGAATATAGAAGAATTAGAGGTGATCTTATAGAAACCTTTCAGAATTTTAAAGTCCACCTGAACAGGCAGATGGGAGGTCTGTTTAATCTGAAGGATGACAACACAACAACCCCGCCCCAATCCCTGGACTGCATTGGAGTGTACCAGGCAGCTAATTCCTGAAGTGGACCTTGAACCCATAACCTTCTGACTCAGAGGCGAGACTGCTACCACTGATCCGTGCAGGTTAAATGGACTTTCCTATTCCATGTTTTTTCTTACATGATTACTTGAATGTTTTTCTCAATGAAATATTTGGAAGTGAAAGTTACACATGTTCCTGTCACAAGCAATTTCCTGTAAATGAATGAAATGGGATCTTACGTTTATCATATGCAGTTGGGAAGGATGTGTCAGTGAGGCTCACAGCTGACAGGGAATCTGACAGATTGCTGTTGAATCTCTTAAGATTAGTGATACATCTGATTGTTTCTCTGTGTCTCTGGGCTGACTGGGTAATGATCTCAAAGCCTCACACTGTTTAGTGTGAGCTTGTTCAATGTGTCAATCTGAACGCATTTTGGGGTCTCAAACACAACTTATTTTTGATTAGAACAGTTTTAGGCAAAAATGTGCTGCACTTTCTCTTTCCGCGGGAGTAGGCTGTATCAGAAGAAGGAAAGGCCTTTTTTTCACAGCTCCTTTACAGAAATAAATGTTAACAATTGTTTTTTTTTAGTCACCACAACAGCTGGGTTATGTACACCAGGGTCCCATAAATAGCTCTGAGGTGAAACATTAATTTATAATATATAATAATAATCCTTGCATTTGATACAGCACTATTCACGTCCTCTAGACGTCTAAAAGCGCTTCACAGAATATAATGTCAAGTTAATTGACTATTTGTGGGCGAAACTTAACAATATATAGAGAATTGTTCGTTAGGATATGTACCTTAGGATCTTTAATGGAATCTTGAACAGACGTGAAAGGTGCTATAAAAATGTAATTTTGTTGTTGGTGAACAGACAGTTAGGATGTCAATTTAATGTTTTCATCTGAATGATGTCTCTCTGATGCTATCCCCCAGTACTGGGCTGGAGAGACTTTCAAATTCAAAATCCCAACATAGTCCTGAAACCCACAACCTTCTGACCCAAAGGCAAGAGTGCTACTGACTGAACCTGGCTGGCAAGCTAAATAAAGGCGCTACAAGGTATAATTGCTCATTTTATCATTTGAAAACAAATGGGCAGAAAGGCAATGCAGTAGTTTCCAAAATTAAGATAGAATATTTTTAGAGATAGATGATCTCCTATCATAAATGTCAAATTAAGTGTTAGCTAGTTAGCTAGTTGAGTAGTTTAAACTTAAGCCTGACTTTTCACATAGTACCAAATTAGGTCTCGAGAGACTAAATCTTCAAGACCCTAATTGCTGACCACAGAAATGGCAGGAACCTAGGCGTTTTGTTAGATCCTGAACTTTCCTTCCTCCCCCACATCCGCGCCATAACCTGCCTTCCACCATCTAACTACAATGGTTCCACCATGCAACATCACCGATTCCGCCTCTGCCTCACCCCTCAAGCTTCCGAAACCATTGTCCACGCATTCGTCACATCAAGGCTCAACTTCCCAGCTCTTCCCTTCACATGCTGCAGATCATCCAGAACTCAGCAGCTGTGTCCTCTCCCGCACCAAGCTCCGCGACAACATCATTCCCCCCCTCTCGCCCAGCTCCATTGGCTCCCAATCCCCTAGAGGATCAAATTCAAGGTCCTCGTCTTCGCTTTCAAGGCCATTCACAGCCTTGACCCCCCTCCTATCTCTCCAACCTGCTGACTCCCTATCAACTGCCTGCCCACTCCATTCACCGAGCTGCGGTCTGCTCCATCTCCCCCATCCGACCGACCTACTACTGGTGGCCGAGCATTTAGCCTCTGCACCCACACTCTGGAATTCCATCCCACAGTCCCTTTGCCTCTCTTCTTCCCTTGCCTCCTTCAAGGCCAGTCTCAAGATCCTCCTCTTTGATCCTGCCATCTGCCGTCCTCCCAACTCTCTTCCTCCCCTCCCCACCACCCTGCCCCTCTCCCTTGCTCGGTTCCCGACCCCTGACTGTTCAGGGCCTTGGGACATCCTCCAGACGTGAAAGGCGCTCTATAAATGTAATTTTGTTGTTGTTGTTGAGTTATTCCTATCACTGTAGTTTAGACATAATACGTTCTGTAAAATATGGGAAACATTTCTCAGTATGTTTGGCTCTGGCTCTGAAAGAATAATTTCAAAAGTTTTCTAACTCCCCTGATTGCAGCCTGATGCAATACTGGACATTCTATCAGTTTATTCTTATGCTTTATGTCACCTCTCACCAATCCCTGCATTAGATTCTAGCCTGTAACTTACTACTGAAATAAACACATAGCCCTGCACCTCTAGATTTCAGTCTGTAATTCAATCCTAAATACTATAATTGCATTGTTTGCCAGTGATAAACCTAGTCACAGCAATAGTCACTGTAACCTGCTTTGAGTCGTTTCACACACAAAATGTTGCACATTTCCTCTCTGTAATCGCCCCACGATTAGATTGCAGAAATCTGTAACTCAATCTTTGGTAATCTAACTCAGGGTTATATATAATAATATATAACCCTGAGTTAGATTGTAAACTCAATATGAGCTGTTATTATTCTTTATATAAATCTTGATTTGATTGTGGTCTGTAACTCAATTCTGGGTCATATTATTCTATATAAAATTCTCCCTATTAGACTTCAGTTCTCCAATACCCACTTAAGCAAGTCACTGGAGGATAAAGCATCTTTGTACGAATGTATACATGGAATTCTAGTGCAATTACAGTCCATGTTTTTAGACTAAAGATTGTTTATTTTTGCTTGATCTAGAAAGTCATCAATTATACATGGACTCCAATGCAGTTTTCTTTTCAGCTCAATTCAGCCGCAGAATTTAATGGATGCGGATCAAAGACTTTGCATTTAACGTTGCTTAGAAAGCCTTGTAGCAGTTATTCAGAATAATGACATGAATCACTGTAGCAGTCTACCTTAACAAACCTTCATGTGTTACAGTCTGCCATTCCAAGTCTCTCCTTATTACAGGCCTTCCATGCCAGATAGCGCTTCATAAATCTCCCTATAGAGTACTGTACTGCAATCTTTGATTCCAAGCCTTTCTGTATAACAATCTACCATTACAAGGTACTCTATTACAATTTATCATTGCAAACCTCTTCTAACTATAAACTGACATCTGTAATAAAACTATTAATCCTTGCATTTGATATAGCACTTTTATCACATAATTGCGATGCCTCAAACACTACTCGTAGGATATACTCTGTAACGTGAATTGAATTTTTGGGTGAAAAGCAATTATGCACAGCAGTGTCCCACAGACAGTCATGGATTCAGTGACCAAATTGCAAACTACCATGCCAAATCTTTCCTTCATACAATCACCTACTGACAGCATTATTATTATCACTCTCTATCTTTACAACAACAACAAAATTGCACTTATATAGTGCCTTTCATGTCGGGAGGATGCCCCAAAGCGCTGAACAGTCATGTTCGCATCACCAAGCGGTGGTGGGGGGGGGAGGGTCGGGGTAGGAGAGAGGGAAGAGTTAGTGGGGGGTGAGTCGAAGGCGTGATCCAAGAGGAAGGTCTTGAGACCAGCCTTGAAGGAGGAAAGGGAGGAAGCAAGGTAGAGGGGCTGCAGGATGGAGTTCCACAGTGTGGGAGAAGAGAAGCTGAAAGCCCGGCCACCGATGGTTGGGCAGTTAGGGCGGTGGACACGTAGCAGGCCTGAGTCTGCTGAACGGAGGGTGTGGGCGGCTGATAGGGAGTCAGAAGGTCAGAGAGATAGGCGGGGGCAAGGCCGTGAATGGCCTTGAAAGTGAGGACGAGGATCTTGAATTCGATCCTCTGGGGGATGGAGGACCGGTGGAGACAGACAAGGGTGGGAGTGAGTCGTGAGGTCCTTTTTTAGCAGCTGAGTTGTGAGGTCCTGCAACAGTTGAATAAATTGCTAACCTCACCTTCCAGCCAAACGAGTGAATAATGTCTTCCCGGGTGAGAACACTGGTGCCTGAGGGGCCATGCGGCCAGCAACAAAGGTGCAGATTCAACATTCAATTTCTATCCACTGAAAGCAAAACTGAACAAACTCAAAAGAAAGTTAGGGTTGTGTTTAGTTGCTAGTATTTAAGGTTAATCCTGTAGCATAGTGCTGTAGCATCTATCCTGTACTTGTAGTTACAACCTGATCAAGACAAGGTGCAAACCACTGGAGGAATGTGTGAGACTTGAGTTCCCCCTAGTGGCTGAGGAATAGCAAGGAAAAAGCTTCCACCACACACATTGCATCTTATTTAGCCCAGATGTGAATTTTCATGTTTTGCTGATTTCTTCCTTTCCTCTGTAGTTTGGTAAAGAGATGAAAGTTTGAACTGTAAGCTCATATTTGATCAATGTTACTGATGTTTCATTAGACAAAGCTTTCAAAAACAACTTGCACTTATATAGTGCCCTCCATGCAGGGTAGTGTCTCAGAGCGCTAAACAGTAGAGGAGCCTGACTCCGTCAGCATGGTCAAAAAGGAAGGTCTTCAGGTGGGAGTTGAAAAAGGGAAGAGAGGGAGCAAGGGGGAGGAATTGAGGGAGAGAGTATTCCACAGTTTCAGGGCGTAATGGCTGAAAGCGCTATCCAATGTTAGAGCAGAAGGTGCAAGGGATGAGCAGGAGATGGTGCCAGTTGGTGGGGGGAGCAGGAGGAGTGGAGGGCAGGGAGGAGGAGGGTAGGAGAGTGACTCAAGGAGTGGTCTAAGAGAAATGTCTTGAGATGGGTATTGAAAGATGCCAAGGTGGGGTGAGGCGAAGGGACTGGGATGGAGTTCCAAAACTGAGACAGAAAGGCTGAAGGCCTGACCACCGATGGTGGCGATACGTGAACCTTTGGGACCTGTGTAGACAAAGTTGCACGTGACCTGAGAATGTGCGATGAACCAACATAAAGTATCGATTCCCAGACAGGGCAAGTTTCATTACTCCACATGCCTCTGTTTATCTAGCAGTAATTAGGAACCTGGTTCTTCGTCGATTTGGTGGATCAGGTCGTAATCCCTTTTAAAAAATAATAATAATAATAAGTTGGTCACTCAATCCACGACTGTTTGTAGGACATTGCAATGTGCAATGGCTGTTCTGTTTCGCCAACAAAACACGTAGTCAATTAACTTTACAGTATATTCTGTGAAACGCTTTGAGGACATGATAAGGCGCTATATCAAATGGAAGGATGATTATTATTTCAAGTAAGGACTATTATAATTATTAAAATAGCATTAAACGTTTAATAACGAGGGGTTGGGATTCAATGCCAAACGATAGGTTTATACAATGCAGGACTTTGTGAACAAATGGTGCAATATTCAAGTGAAATGTAGCAATCAAAGGGTTAATTAAGAATGAGCTGATTTTCCAGCTCTTGTATTTAATGCACTGCAAGTAAATATTAAGCACTGGTCTCTAGGTACGGAACATGAATTGAGGCCAATCCTGGGGGTATATAAATAAAAAGGATTAGCTGGTAACAATTCATCTAAATCAAATGTGATGAAATTCATCAAATCAGCCGCAATTTAATTTGAATTGGCTTTTTCCACGAATGCTATCTGGCTGCTCTGTTGCTTGGAGTCTCTTGGCTGGAAACTCAGCGGCTGTTTGTTCGAGACGATGACTGGATCTGTCACTTGGGACGATCGATGCGAGAGTTTCCATTCCCCTCCACGCGCTCCCAGGAGTCCTGCAGGTTCCCGGCTGCTGGTATCAGGACATGTGTTACATCTGTTGATCATTAGTGACACATCCCACTACAAAGGCAACTCCACTGCATTCCCTTCCTGTGACGTCAGCCAATGTACAGCTGTAACTCATTCACAACCAGCCCTGAGATTAAATCTCATGTCAACTCGTGTGGAGTATAAACACCGGCACAGACTGGTTGGGCCGAGTGATTTGTCCCGTACAGTAAATTGCTTGCTAATCTTCGTAAATCTCCTCCTCTACCCGGCCTTTCATTTATTGCCAAAACCTCATGTCTGCTCCCAACGAGAGGACATTTCAGGGTCTATACTTTGTGCTTTTTTTTTGCATTATGCAAAAACGTCATGCACTTTTAGAAGCAGAGAAATATCATAAAGACAATTTAAAGTTACAGAAGAAGCAGGGGAATGGGATTGGAGCAGACAACTCCACTGATGGGACAAATGGGCTCCTTCCTTATTGTAAATGAGATATTACTGACCCAAATAGAGCTAAATAAATGCAAGTCATTGTTGTAAACATATACTGACAGTTTTTTGGTTGTAAGATTTCTGTTGATTTATTAGATAACTACTTGAGAAGGGATAGAACTAAACGATAATAATAATATCATCCTTGCATTTGATGTAGAGCTTTTCACGTCGTCTGGAAGTCTGAAACAACAACAAAATTACATTTAAAGAGCGCCTTTTACGTCGCGAGGACGTCCCAAAGCACTTCACAGAATATGCTGTAAAGTGAATTCACTGTATATATCATGGCAGTTAATGGCGCACAGGAGTGTCCCACAAACAGTCGTGGATTTAAGTGTTTTGCCCTGTCTGGAATTGAACCCAGGTCTCCTGCTTGCAAGGCGAGCGGTCTAACCACTGAGCTTTAGGACTCCACAAGATGATTGGGACTGAAATGCTGGAATCCCGTAGGACGTAGGGGTAAAAGCTTCAGTATTCTATAATGAACCCCACACATGGTAAGTTAAAACGTTGGCTTAGTCAGTAGCACTTTCACTTCTGAATTAGATTCAAGTCTCGTGTTGGGATTTTGTGATCTAATTATAGGATGTAGGATTTGAGTTAAAAAGGATAATTTCAAGATACACTAGGAAGTGGGTATTCAACGATTGGAATAGGTTGTCAGGTTGAGGCTGGGACTGGACTCATTTGAAAAGCCGCTTGATGCTGTGACGTGGGGACAGACAGGTGGGTATTGTGGAGGAATGAGATAAGATGAGACAAGGGGCTTCTTCATCCAGATCAATCTTGTGTGGTGTTGTGATGATCTATAAGTTCACAAGGAATAACTACACCTTGAAACATTACGTTAGGCTAGAAGCAGTTGGGAATCACTGCAGCTTCACTAAGCACAAACTGACAGGTTAACAACAGGTAGCACTCGAACCTTAAAGATATTCTTGCTGGTTGGCATTTGTCAATGCTATGGTGTGATACAAGCAGCTGTGATATGTAAAGCAAATACTTTAACAAGTTCTAAATTACCATTTGCTGAAGGATAAAATGATGCATCGGTGCTGAATAATAACACTGAGAAAAACAGGTTTAACAGAGCATGGCAGGCAGATTAATCAAACTGTTTTATTGACGACTGGATAGAAAACAAGGACTAGGTGCATTTTTCACCCCCTCCCCTCCAGCCCTGCCCGACACTAGATATGAGTCAACAATATGCTGCATGACACTTATAATAATAGGTAATTCTCACATTTGATAAAGTACCTAAAACAATAAGTGTCTGAGTATTTCACAGGTAATTACTGACAAGTGTAATGATGTACGTTTGTAGGCAAATGCAGCAAGCAATTTACACACAGCGAGGCTCCACCACCAGTACGAAGTGCAGCGAAGAATCAATTTATTCGGCGAGCTATTGACCAGGACAGCAGGAGAAACTCCTTTCAGTCTCTGTTAAAGAAAATGTTTCAAAAAAAACATGTGGGGCAAGATTATGCCTGTTGGACTGTGGCCGTAAATGCGCATCAATTATGTATTTGGGGAATTAAATGTGCATGATAAATAAGGTAAATACCGTATACACCAAATCCTTCTGTCTTTATAGTTGTTCCAACAGCCATATCCATTAGTTCCCCTCATTAAAGTGTGCGGGTCACTTTCTCATGTAATAAATCATGCAATTTTGATTGGAAAATAAGCAGTGAATACCCATGTTGAAGTCAGCATAATACGTCTGTGTGTTCAGAGGTTGGCAGCAGAGGAGTGGGAGCTACAATAAAAGGACATATTTTCCGGATATTATATGTTCCAGGTAATACTGTACATTGATCACTATTTGGCAAGTCAACTGTGGAATAGATCAGCACAGCTTGAATCACAATGTATCCATTATTGTCCAGGTGTCCTGTACCTCAGTGGTTGGAGCACTTGCCTTGCAAGTGAGAGACCCGGGTTTGAAACGTAGACCAAGTTTCCTTACTCCACATGCCTCTGTTTACCTAGCAGTAAGGAGGAACGTGGTTATTAATCAATTGGCTGATCACTTGGGTAATAATCCCTCCAATAAGTAACTAATAATAATAATTGGGTCACTCATTCCACGGCTGGTTGTAGGACACTGATGGGTGCAATTGGCTGCCGTGTTTCGCCCACGAAATACACAGTCTATACATTTTACAGTATATTCTATGAAGCGCTTTGGGATGGCTCGAAGTTGTGACGATGCTCTACAACAAATTTTAAGGATTATTATTATTATTACAATTGAACTCATCTTATTGCCAGAGGTCAAACTCATTGCCATTCACTCCTGAGGTACAGAGTTTCACTGGATCGAATCCAGTTCATTTTGTAGGATTCGTGACTTGGGAATGTTCGAATGCTGAACTCAGTGTAAAATAATGGGCTACTACAGTCTTGTTTGCAGTACTTTGTATGTTTTATGCAGTCAGAGCTCACTACTGCAAATTATCTCAAGGCAGGAACCTGTTCCAAAAGTCCAGTCACGTTTGGAGAATGATATGCTGATACTAAGCAATTGCTGTTTTTGTTTCGAATGAATCATGGAATCAATGATTAAATGGGCTGTGATACAAAGATCTGCAAATTGGTTATTTCCATTGGCAGTTTATAGAACATCTAGCCCAGGCATAATATTCCTTGGCAAATAAGCTTTTAATTAAATAGAATTGAACCCTTGCCTAATTCTGTGGGCTATCTGTGCATGGCTGTCAACCTTTCCAAAGGTTTTTGACAATTGAAATAATTGCCTCTTTCATTCCACATGAAGTCTGGACTCCCAGAAGCCGTGTACACTTGGTGATTATTTCTTGTGAGAAGATTGATTATCTGAGGGTTTCTGCTATCTAGAGTCAGATCTACCCACTGACTCAAACCATTTCCTCTCAATGTACTGAATTCCAATAAACCTTTTGCCATTGACTCAAATGTAAAATTCCACTCTCCTAACTCCCCTTAACTCTGATTTAAATCATTATATTTTCTCAAATTTAATTTTTTCTCAGATTTTAAGACTCCTGATCTATGCTAACACAGGTCCCTGTGTAAGCAACAGTAATAACTTCCATTTATATCAAGCCTATCATAAGAATAATAATCCTTACATTTGATATAGCATTTGATCACATCGTCAAGACGTCTCAAATTGTTTTACAGGATATGCTGTAAAGTGGTGTGACTATATATTTTGTGGGTGAACGTTACAGAAACTTCTGGTTTGGAAGGTCACTAACACAGTCACTCTGTTACAATAACTCACCATCCTACAGCATGGCAACAGAGAGGATCATGAAAAAAGATTTATTCACTCCTGATTGAAATCTACATCTGAAGAGTCCTTAGTTTAGTGATTAGAGAACTTGTTTCGAAAACGAGAGAACCTGGGTTTGATTCCCGGCAGGGCAAAATGTTAAGCAAGTTTCATTTGTTCACCTTTGTTTACCTAGCAGTAAATAGGAACCTGGTTGTTAGTCAATTGGAGGATTGCTTTTCTGGGGTAATAATCCCTTCAACCAATTTTTTAAATTTATAATTTAGTCACTCAATCCACAACTGTTTGTGGGGCACTGCTTTGCACAATTTGCTACTGCATTTCGCCCATAATATATACAGTCAACTCACTTTACAGTATATTCTGTGAAGCACCTTGAATTCCCTCGAAAAACTGATAAGGTACTACATCAAATGCAAGGATTATTATTATCTGAAGGTAAGGGAATATTGCAGAGGAAAAGATCTCTCTTTCTCTTGACTTTTTTGACAGTCAGACAGTCTGCCTTTCCGCTACTCCCTCTTTGTTTCCTGCTTAGATTGACTTTAATCCCAGTCATCAGTGTCTAACAGTGACATTCAGCCCCATTATTAGTGCAGTACATGTGATTCTTGTGATAAGTGCTAGTGCTGACATTTAAGTGATTCTTAAATTAGATTGATCAATAAATGGAAATTTGGTGAGTATTTGTGACATTTGTCAAAGTAGACATTGTAGATAAGAGATCTGAACTTTAACACGTCTGGATTTATTGCAGTGAAGTTGCTTCAATCGATGCATAATCGAAACTCCTGTAGAATCCTTCAAAGGAACCTTTTTAGGAAATTTGTATAACTTTTGGTTGCTGTTGGAAATAGTTTAAACAAAACGGGCGGAAATATCCCCAAGTGCATAAAACTATAGTACTCAAAGATTCTGCGAGGTCAGATAGACAAGATTTTACTTTTTTGAACCCATGTTGGGCTGGTATTTAACTGATTATTTTAAATAAGTAAATATTTCTTTCTGATGATATTGATTCCATCATTTTTATAAAGTTTCAAATGCTATATACTGTATATCAAATGCAAGGATTATAATCTATAGTTGCCAGGTATGGTTCTGTCATAACATCTGCTTACATCCAGTCCATTGGAACCTCACCAGTGGTGATTGACATGTTGCTGCACAAATTTACAAGCTTATTTTACCAAGTACTGTACCAGTTAATCTGTCGTGGGCATTTAGTTGCTCACAAGCACTTTAAACCCACCTAGAACCTTAGCCTCATTAATATCAAAGTGGATGTTGGGAGACATTGGGAGACATTGTCTTCCCTAGAAAATAAAAGAGTTCAGGAAGGGGTCATTTAAGGAGGTAATAACCCCTTGAAAAATAAATTGGCTGCCATGTTTTGCCCACAAAATATATAGTCAATTCACTTTACAATATTTTCTGTGAAGCGCTTGGAGACGTCACAAAGATGTGATAAGGCGCTATATCAAATGCAAGTTATTATTAAATATGTTTGCTATCTGCTCTTCATTGGCACGTCCTCCCAACATGAAAGACACCCTATAAATATAATTTTGTTGTTGTTGTTGTTTTTCATTCTCTTTTCCAACCCCCTTGCCTGTCTTTGAGTCTCTTAGGCTTTTTAATGCCTTCCCTGGACACTCTTCTATTTAAGCTTCAAAACATTGTTTTGTTTGCCCTGATTTTGTGCATGTACTCTTGTATTTTAGCTTCAATTTAGTTCAAGTAAAGCATCCTTCAATAGCTATAATCAAATGGGCCAAATGGCCTACTCCTGCTCATATTTCTTATGTTCTTATTTCTCATTTATAAAGGGATTAAGGGGTATGGGGGTAAGCCAGGTAGCTGGAGTTAGAGTAGAATATTAGTCATGATAGAATGGCGGGGCAGGCTCAATGGGTTGAATGGCCTACTCCTGCTCCTATTTCTTATGTTCTTATGCAAGTACTGTACGTATTACAGGTAGACACCGCTTACTGAATGCCCGGTTAACAAAAAGTTCACTATAACGTAGGGAACGGCGATATGGGAATTTTCCGGATATGGATATATCGGTTGGCTCATATCGAGATATACCAAAATACCGATATTCTCCGTTTTTCGTACTGCGCATGCGCGCGCGCATCGGAGTGCGCGTGCATTCGGAGCCTATCTTCTCAGGAGGTAAATATCTTTCTCTCTCTGTGTCTCTCACTCTCTCCATCTCTGTGTTTTTCTGTCTGTGTCTCTCTATGTCTCTCTCCCTCTCTCCTCTCTCTCACCCCCCCCCATCTCTATCTATCTGTATATTATCACATCCACCCCGTCTCTCCCCCCCCCCCCCCCCCGCCGTCCCTCTCTCGCACCCCCCACCCCCGTCGTCTCTCTCCCCCACCACCCCCCCAGCCGTCTCTTTCTCCCTCCCCCCCCCCCCCCCCCAGCCGTCTCTCTCCCCCTTCCCCCAGCCGTCTCTCTCCCTCTCTCCTCTCCCCAGCCGTCTCTCTCCCCCTCCCCCCAGCCGTCTCTCTCCCCCTCTCCTCCCCCCCCCAGCCGTCTCTCTCGCCCTCCCCCCAGCCGTCTCTCTCGCCCTCCCCCCAGCCGTCTCTCTCCCCCTCTCCTCCCCCCCCCAGCTGTCTCTCTTCCCCCACCCCTTGCATACCTGTATTATGTATTCGAGGACTATGAATACAAGATGGCGGCTTTGCACCTCGGTCTGTGCATTGTGTATAGAGATGAGCATTCTGGATCTTGTAGTTGATTGTGCTCGCATCCCGATTTTTTACCTCGATATACCGTTTTTCGATATATCGGTATTTTTAAAATGTCTATATCGGCATACCGATATGAAAATCATATCGGGTTTTACCGATATACCGATATATCGCCGTTCCCTAATGTTTACACATACTTTAAATCTCACAGGCTTCTCGTGCGCAACTTCTCACGGGTAGCGTCTCTCCGGTTGCCCCTGCAACACATGCTCTGTCTTTAGCGTGCCTCAGTTAAGCAGTGCAGTGTAGCCTCTCCCATATCGGAGGAGCTTAAGCAGCAGGCTGCTTAGTGGCTTCAATAATAGTAAGTCGAGGACTGTCTGTATTTTTTTGTTTATTGTTGTATTTACTAACATTTTAATATTTTATTGTTGTATTTAAAGTTGTGTAGCCTCCAATAGTAGTTATATCTACCTTAGGCCTTCGCGAGTACAGGTTGAGCCCCTGCCCAGGTTCGGGTATTTCCAGGCTTTGGAACGCACATCATGTGTCCGGAAATGCCTGGGCCCAGCTTGCGATATTTCAGTGCGGTGACTGTGAAGACCTAGCCTGGAACAAGTAGGATTGGCGTTTTTATTCTTGCAATTTTTGTCACATTCTGGAACTCCGGATTTTGGCCGCTCAACTATACTCCGAAAATGTTAGCGCTAGGAACTGCTAGGAACTAAACTGATTTTAGCAGGGATGCTCGAGTTGGGACGGCGTTTTGGCTGTGGCCAAATACAGTATTACAGTTAAACTCTTGCTTAACGAAATTTTCGCTTAACGAAGGGTTTTAAAGTCCCTAACCCCTTCGTTAAGCGAGATCTACCTGTATTATCTGATCTGCCTTTAGTTATATATCCCTCACCTTTGCTTCTAGGAATAGGCTGATTTCTGTTATCTTTCTAACAGTGTGCTCACTGCTCATATACAGGTACTTTGACCCCCTTTGACCCTGTTACAGTAGCCTGTTTGGCCATCTCCTGTTTATACATCTAATTCTAATTCTCCCAAATTGCATCTCATTGTCTGTCTATCTATCAATCTTTTCTCTCTCCTCTTACTAATCCTCAAGTCACAGTACTTGCATCATCTATCCTATTGAAGTGAAACTATGTTTGTAACTCAACCTGTGTGAGACCTGTTTGCCTCCACACTGTTATCTTTTGCAGACACATGAAGTCCTGTAGCTCACAGGTTAGATCACTCGCCTTACAAGCAAAAGACCTGGGTTTCCTTCCACGCAGAGCGAAACCTTGAGCCACTTTCCTTACTCCATACAACAAATAATAATCTGCCTGCCAATAAACAACAATAAAGTGGTAATTTCAATCCATGGCTGTTTGTGGGACACTGCTGTGCGTAATTGGCTGCCGCGTTTTACCCAGATATATATACAGTCAATTCACTTTACTGTATATTTTATGAAGCACTTTGAGACGTCTAGAAGATGTAAAAAGTGCTATATCAAATGCAAGGATCATTATTATTACATTAACTATCTGACATTCAAACAGCCTTTGTTCCTCTCATTTCTTCAAATGTTTTCATTTTCTTATTAGTCTCTTTGCTCCTCAACCTGTTTGGAGCAGATGTATTCTAGGATTACTTTAATGTTCCCCTCCCCTCCTTGACATAATCCTCTTTGTGCACAAATTACATTTCCTTCAACTGAAGTTTTTCCTTTCTCTCAAAGTTACTGATTTATTCCAATTCTCCCAATTTCCTTCTAAATTAGTTTTGTTTAAATCGCTCTGAACTCCCCTTTGTTATTTAACTACTTCTGTTGATATGCTAATTTCCTGAGCTAGCTTGTTAGCTTGTACATCCCTTACAAGCTAACCGAGGAGAAGGGATGACCATATCTGTATAGATCTCAGGGACAAATTTGGACACTGATGGTTTGTGAGAACAAAGAAAATGTTAAATACTTGTATTATTAGATGTAGCATTCAAACTAGATCAGTCTCCTTAGGTGGTTATAGAAATCAATGGTCCCAGAATTAATCTTTGAATTTCATCTGTGCACATCGAGAAAGCCATAGCTCAAGCCCTAGGTTATAATATAACCTTTACTTATCTTAACCTGACGTCTTAGTGTAAGGTTTTGCCACTATCAGCCATCTGTACTTTCCACTTGTGTTGCGTACCGTTTAATTGGGAAAACTTTAAATAACTGAAGCAAAGCTCCCTCTGTCCTTCTATTAGTGTCTATCTGTCTGTAAAGTACACAGCAAGACGGCAGTGTCTTATCTCAAAACCTCACCACAGTGGTGGAGATGAAGATAATACCTGTTATTGAATTTATTCTTGGGAGTTCCTAACACTACTCGACCCCCACAGAGTCTTGTGCCACAAATGTACTGGGCGTCTGATCACCTAATACAAGAATTATTATTCAAGATCTTTTCTAAGAGAATGGTTGAGGGATGTACAGTAGATAATGAAAAGAAGGCAGAGTTATGTGACAGAGATTTCCTCTTAATACTTAGGGAGCAGTAAGATTGTAGGAGTAAGAGGCTACACAGAAGAGCAGGTAATAATAATAATTCTTGCATTTGAAGTACCACCATTGAGATGTCTCCAAGCTCTTCACAGAATATAATAATAATATAATAACATCACAATAAGATAATAATACAATAATAATATAATAATATATTGTGAAGTGAATTAACTGGGTACTGTATTTGGTGGCCAAAACACGGCAGCGATTTTTATTTTTTTTGGGTGAGAGGGAAGTTTACCCCCAGAAGGCAATCTGTTAACCGACTTGTATAGATTTACTGCTAGGTAAACAGAGACATATGGAGTACAAGTAATTTCCACACCTAAGGGTTCACCCCACCTGAGGATCAAACTTGAGTTCTCTCGCTTGGGAGGCGAGTGCTATACACTGCAGGACTTAAGTGCGTTTAGAGTTTGGCTTCACACTTAGTTACTTTTTTTCTCCCTGTTAATTTGGACAATAGTTTGGAGCCATGGATCCACAGAGCCAGCTACCCTCCTGTCTAATATCACCAGAGACACAGCACTCTCAATCCAGCTGTGGTCTGCGTCCTTCATCTCTGTAATTCTCTCTGGAAGGAAAGAGAGCAATCTGGAAAGCGTTCAGTCATTTTTATTATATATATATATACTGTATTGTCTTTTAATTGTCTAAAAGCACTAGAAATATTTGAATGCGGCCAGCATAAGGGAATTATATCAACCACAGCAAAGCAGCAACAATCCAGCGTATAACCACATATTACAAAGCTGCGACAACAACAAAATTACATTTGTATAGCGCCTTTCACATCAGGAGGACATCTCAAGGTGCTAAGCAGGCAATGAGCTGGGGTCGGGATCATGGAGGGTGGAGAGAAAGGAGGGGATCTTGAGTTGAATCCTCTGGGTGACGGAGGGACCCAATGGTATATTACAAAGCTGTTTGCAAATATACATCAAAATTGTCTATTTGAAGGCTGATTGTCTATTTGAAGGCTGCTTCATAAATGTTAACAGCTGAATGAGAGCTCCAACTAGACAGATGGCAGGAGCTTTGGGAAGTGGGTCAATTCTTAAAGGGATAAACTCACAATTCCAAAGTGTCCCAAATTTCATAAATATTAGAATATCTTCCACCCCCTCCCATCACCGCTCTCTACACTTCCATTAATCAATCAACCAATCAAAACTTATATTTATATAGCGCCTTTCATGTTGAGAGGACGTCCCAAGGCGCTGTACAGTCAGGTAGGGACAAGAGCAGGGGGCAAGGGGTTGGGGCATCGATGTGTTTCACCGCCTTCTCTATCTGTTTTTTTCGTCCTCCTTTAAAACTTACTTCTTAGATAATGCCTGTGATCAGCCACCTCTCCAACAATCTTTCACCCTGTCTTCCTTGATTGCCTTTGCACATTGCTGTGAGACATTTCCCTGCTTGAAGGCTGCAGGTTGTAATTGCTGTCCATGTAAGCCAGCCAGGTGTGGGCAGACAGTGTTGCTCTGCGTGGGATGGAGAACCATCGGGTTGATGTCAGGCAAGGAGAGTGTCAGTAAAGTCAGACCTATAAACCCACAATATATAGGAGTCAACATTCTGATATTGTTACAAAATGATCAACAAATATGTTGCCTAAAGCAGTCAGCAGTTATGAAGCCCAAAGGATGATACCTCCTCCTCCCCACCCCACTTGCATTTGATATAGCGATTTTCACATCTAGACGTCTCAAAGCGCTTCACAGAATATACTGTAAAGTGAATTGTCTGTAGGTTTGTCAGCGAATCGCACCAGCCGATTGTGCACAGCAGATAATAATAATAATCCTCGCATTTGATATAGCGCTTTTCATGTCTTATCGACGTCCCAAAGCGCTTCACAGAACATATTGTAAAGTGAATTGACTATATTTTGTGGGCGAAATGTGGCAACCAATCAATTGCGCACAGCAGTGTCCCACAAACAGTCGTGGATTGAAATGACCATTTTTATTATTGTGATTTTTTGGGAGGAATTATTATTAGGCGTGTGGAATAAGGAAACTTGCCCAAGGTTTTGCCCTGACCTGCCTGGATTCGAACACAGGTCTCATGCTTGTAAGGCGGTGCTCTAACCACTGAGCTACAGGAGCACCACAGATATATAATAGTGTCACAGACTGTGTTGATGACACCCCCCTGTAGCGTGTTCACAGCACTGAAAGAAGCCTTTGCAATAATAGAATACAACCCACCTCCCTGATTCCTATGAGTTTGCTCAGCACATTTAGACATAATTTCACTTGAAGTGAAAGCTGATGAGCTGCAGCTCGCTTTTGGCTATGAGGCATTTTTTAAGTAAATTACTGCCGTTTCTGGGTGGGCTGATACATTCACTGGGGAACCGTGTGGCTCCAATTCATACAAGCTTTCAAAAGCATCACATGCTTTCAATACAGAGTTTTCAGCACCAAACCTCGCAGGTCTGATTGACAGTCCATAGAGAGTATGATGCATTACCTTCAGAATGGCAGGGACACCATCTGCAGCAGAGACATATTTATTACTGGTGACAATTAAAGCAAGATTGGCAAACTAAGTAGGTCAGGAATGGCAAAATAAGGTAAAAGCAAAAACAGGTCCCAAGATATTCAGAGATAGATTGTTTGAATGGAGTGTGTGCGCGGCGCTCTCTCTGGAGGGACCTAACCTGCTTACTTAATACTGCAAAGAATCAGACGCAGGTTGGCAAGAGCCAAGACTTGGTGGGGGAGGGAGCCCAGAGTATATGGTAGGATAACAGCTGGAGCCTTAACCAGATAAAACCACACAGCTTGCCATTGTTATAATTCATCTTAATTCTTGGATTTAAAGTTGGAATGGCCTACAGGCTAGGACTGGGCAGAATTTCATTTCTCTGCAGTGGGCACTGTGTTTGAACCTCCCGGGCCCTGCCTCTGGAATGAAATGCCCTCTACGTCCTTGGAACTTTACAAACACGCTGCTGTGGTGGATCAGACTTTAACAAAGTCAGGCTACTACACGTGAGTTTCACTTCATATTGAAATCTTTATTATTTTGGGGAGCTTGGAGCTAAGATGGTGGGGGGCCTTGCTTACTGCTGTCAAGCAAGACCCTCATAACCTTAGCTCAAGGCTCCCTTAGCTCAAGGTGCTCAGGCCTGGATGCCCAGAGGGGTTTCCTCAGGAAAGGAGCTCCTTTAGCTTAGTGGTTAAAGCACTCGCCTTACAAGCATGAGACCCATGTTAAAATCCAGGCAGATCAGGGCAAAATCTTTGGGCAAGTTTTCTTACTCCACACGCCTAATAATAATCCGTCCCCAAAAAAACAACAATAATAAAAATTGGTCATTTCAATCCAAGACTGATCGTGGGGACACTACTGTGCGCAATTGGCTGCCGCGTTTTGCCCACAAATATACAGTCAATTCACTTTACATTATATTCTGTGAAGCGATTTGAGATGTCGATAAGATGTGAAAAGCGCTTTATCAAATGCAAGGATTATTATTATTATTCATCATTGCCACCCAGGTTTAGAGCAGCCACGGGGGGTAAATTTGCTGACAAGAACAGATCGTGCTGTCAATCAGAGACAATTGATGACTTGATATATGCTCTAAGAATGTCTGTCAATGGGCTACCAAGAAAGGTGGTTGAGTCCGGGATGCTGGCTTAATTTAAAGCAGCTTGATGCTGTAATGAGAGGAAAATAATAGGATTTAAACCCATAACCTTCTGATTCAGATGTGAGAGCACTAATTACTGAGCCGGGCTCTCTCTCTCTCTCTCTCTCTCTCTCTCACTCTCTTTCCCTCTCTTTCTCTCACAGTCTCTCATTATCTGAACCAATCTTGTAATTTTAGGAGATGTCAATGTTGTGATTGAGAATATTGTCTTCCCAGAAGCCGCTGAGCTGGCTGACAGTGGCTGTGATTGCAGGAGGCGGTCTGTTTTCAGGCTGTTTCTCAACTGAGAAAACCTCTAAATGTCTGAGAAAAGATCACAAGGTGAACAGCGGCTGCAGAACAGACGTGTAACCTTCCTTTGGGAATGTGGCAGGTCTTTGAAATTTGCAAGCAAACTTTGGAAGCAAATTTAAAAGCAAATTCCAGATGCGCAACAGAAGTTGAAATGTATGAATGGATTGCAAATGTCAAATTTGGAGTCCTGTAGTTTACTCGCAAGCTGCATCCCCTGTACAATCAAACCTGGGCTTGATTCCCGGCAGGGTGAAACTTTGGGGATGTTTCCTTACTTCACGTGCCTCTGTATACCTCGCAGTAAATGAGAACCCGGTTGTTGGGCGATTGATGGATCATTTTTCAGAGATAGTAATCCCTTCAAAAAAATTATCATTTGGTCACTCGATCGACTACTGTTTGTGGGATGCTGCTGTGCACAATTGGCTGCCATGTTTCTCCAACAAAATATACAATCAATTTATTTTTACAATATATTCTGCGAAGTGCTTGAGACATCTGAAAGACATGATAAGGTGCTATTTCAAATGAAAAGATTATTATTATTATTAGTGTGAAAAGACTAGAGTAAACATCAGGATTCTCCTGAGTTACAGACAAACTTTCCAAGTTTCGGACTGGGACTTAGGGAAAACGTGAATTTAACGTTTGAAACCAAATAGATTGAATTTACCAAATAGATGTAATACAGTATTCAATCTGAGGAGCAGATCACCACACATAGGCCTCCTGGCTGCCAGATTAAGTTGCTAGAGTGTGTAGGCAGCTTTCACTGCAATGCAAATCTGCCTCTCGATTCCCTGTCAGCATTAGAATTGGTGTAGGTTAAAAATCCACAAAGAAAGTTCAAGCTGCATCCGCTGTACATAGGAACAGGAGTAGGCCATTCAGCCCTTTGAACCTGTTCCGCCATTTAATTAGATCGTAATTAATGGGCAGTTTATTCTGATATAACTGAAATGATGGACATAATCCCTCTGACAATAATAGTTTCAAAAAATTGAGAAGCAGTCAAGACATTCTCGCTGTCAGTGTATATAACAAATACTCAGCAGTTGAACTGCCAGTGGGTTCATTATATCTAGGTGAAGTTGGAAAAATATTATTTTCCAAACAGTTCACACTTAGGTGAGAATTAGTCCAGGTCTTAAAATGGTTTCCAAGACAAAAGGCTTGAATTCAACAAATTCTGATATTTGAACCAGATGCCATCCTTCAGATGAGACATTAAACCGAGGTCCCATCCAGCTGTTCAGGTGGACATTAAGTGGGTGTGATTCTAAAAGAGAAGGGTGTTCTTCTTGCTCCCAGTGTCATGGACAATTCCCTACATAAAATTGGTCATTCACTTCATGGCTGTTTGTGGGACTGTTTGTGCACAAATGGGTTGCAACGTTTGCCTATGAATACACAATATAATGTACTGGGTACTGATTGACTTCTTGTCATTTACCTCATGAAAGCATCACAGACAAGCCTCATCCTGTTCTCATCTGACATCAACATCTACCACATCAGAGGGTCGATGGGAATGAGAACCACGGCTAATTTCTGAGAACCAGACATGCTGAGCCAAATTGCAACCTCAAACTGTGCTTTGGTTTCAAATCTGCAACCTTTTGGTGTGTGTGGCTCAATGAAACCCCAGGCCATGTGCTAAAACTACTGCACCAAAGCTAAAGTATTGCTGTTTATTTGTGTGGATTTGTTTTCGCACTTTTTGAGTCAGCTGTGATACCTCACATTTAGGAAACCCATTAGGACTCATAAAGATCTTGAAACCGATGTTTTTATGAGTGAGATCAGCTCAGCTTTACATGATGGGAAGTCAAATGACACTTGAGTAAAAGGGGTCGGGAACTGAGCCCATATAACATTTTTGGAGCAAAACGGTAATGCCAGAAAATTGTGCTTTTTCAGTGTTAGTTTCTGGCAGGGTGAAAGGCTGACGGTAGAGCCTTGGCAAGGCAGAGACATTTTCAGAAGTAATTTGTGATACTGGTTCAACAAATAGATCATCATGATAAATACTGTCTGGACATGTTAGCTGAGTATACATGTTGAGCAGAAAGCAACAGCAAACGAAATGTCAGCAGCGTAAATAATTAAAATCCTAAGAAAAATGGTTGCATTTAATATTGTGCTTTATCACTTCATCAAAATATTACAAAATGCTTCACAAAGTTTATAATAATCCTACAATCCTTGCATTTGATAGGACGCCTGATCACCTCATTGAAACGTCTCAAGGTGCTTTATAGAATATAGTGTAAATTTTAGTGACTGTGTATTTGGTAAGAGAATCCTTTCAACCAATTAGCACATATTATTGTCCCACATGAAACCACTAAGTGAATCATAAATTTTTATCTGACAAAATGTGGAAACTGGGAAAAACATTCGAATAGTGCCTTTGTATCTTTAACGTCCACCGAAACAGGTAGCAATCTCACCTGCTGATAGCCCCTCGAACAATGAACAGCTTTCCCAACACTGGTGTGATGTCAGCCTTATGTGAACTCAAAGTACTGATATGAGGTTTGAACCCACAATCACTTGATGATGAGAGTGCAAACAATCGGTGATGATTCACTGAGAATTTCAACCCCCATTAAGTGGCTGAATTCAACACAGAATACGCAGTGATCCGGGAACACCAGAATTCATTAACTTCTACTATCTGAGATCAAATCTGTCTTCAACCAGTTATTATTATTTAATTTTCATATTCGCGGCTCCAGTGTGGGATTCGCAGCCAGTGACCGTGGCGAGGTTACAGTTATGAAAGGAACTGTCTATCAGAAAACATTTTGTAAAGGCTATATACGAGATTGGGAATAAGAAAAGGGAAGCCATGTGGGCAGGCTGAGGAGGAAAGCCCTAATCGGGAGTGAAGGCACCTCACACTAGAATTGGAGTGTTGCCTAACAACTTTATATAAGGTCACGGAGTAGAGAGGTCAAATATGAGAATGAGGAAGCAATGAGGGAGGGAGAGGATAGAGTTGAGACTATGGGTTGGCCTGAGGAAAGTAATGGAAGGGAGATGTTGTAAATTTAACTGGGGAAGATAGTAACTTGCACACAAAATATACAGTCAATTCACTTTACAGTATATTCTGTGAAGCTCTTGGAGGTATCTCGAAGTTGTGATAAGGCGCTATATCAAATGCAAGGATTATTATCAAAAAAAAATTGTGAAGCCATTTCATGTGATAAGATTCTTTAATAATATATATTCTTTCTTAGGCAAAGAGAGTCTGGTTGTGAGCCTATGACTGAGGACAGGCAATGTTTTCCTCAGCACCTTGGGATATCCTCCTGACATGAAAGGCGCTATACAAATGTAATTTTGTTGTTGTTGTTTTCCATGGGAGGAATCCAATTCAATACAGCATAAAATGAGACTAGGAATCTCCCAAATACCATATCTACAGAACACAAACACAAATCAACCAGACTGACTGGATCACAACATGATTTGGTGTAGAGATCATCATTTAAACACATCTCAGTAAACATAACTCAAACAGGATTACTTCAGCTGAGCAGCTTTTACACAGCACTGTACTGCAGTCAATGTACTGATCGTAATGTGTAAACTATTTAAATGTAATTAAATTAATTGCTTTCTACCATTGACTGATTTTGTCACTCACTGGAAGTCTCGGTACAAATTGTTGAACGTTCCCAAAAATCAAGCTCGACTGCAATGGTGTCAGAAGAGACATTTAAGAGGCCACCTAATCAAAGTGTTTGAATTATGAAAAGGTTCAATAGGGTTATTGTAAATAGGTTGTTTCTACTGTTTGGAAACTGTCTGTACCTAGGACAACAGATATAAAATAATAGCTAGGGGGATCTGAAAGAGAATTTAGGAAGAACTGCTTCACACAAAGGGTTGTGAGGTTGTGGAACTTGCTACCTGAAGTGGTGGGCTGAATCAAATAATGTAGATACATTCAACAGGAAGGGTTTGCGAGGGAGTAAGGAATGGACGAAGACTCGTGTGGAGGATAAACTTGTTTTGGGCAGCGTGGCTTGCTTCCATACTGTTTATTATTTAAATTTTACAGAACGGCTCAAAAGGTAGCGCTCACACCTCTGAATCAGAAGGCTGTGAGTTCAGAGTCTCAGCTGATGCCCCAGTATAATGCCAGTGCATTGTTGGATATGCCATCTTTTGGATGAGGTATTAAAACAAAGTCACATCCTCCTGTTCAGGTGCACGATAAAGATCCCATTACAATATCCAGGTGTCTAGAATATCAATCCTCCAGATAAAATTGTTCATTCATTTCATAGCTCTTTGTGGGACATCGCTGTGTGTAAAAATGAATACCTGTGTTCACCCTCAAAATATAGTCACTGCACGTTACAGTAAATTCAGCATTCTAGTTACACACATTCTACAACCGAGCTGTTCATCTCTTTTATGTGGTAATTATTCTCTTTGAACATTGTGTTTTATGATACAAAGACCGATATAAGTCTTAGAGAATGCAATAAATTCCCACTGGGCACAGCCAGAATCCAACACTCCCAGCTCAGGTTAGACGCAGCACTGTCATAGTGCTTTATCAAGTATTGTTGTCATGTAGTGAGTGTTTCAAGCACAGGTTCTACTTTCACACACAGCGATGTCCCACAAGCAGCTGTGACATGACTGGAGGATATCATGGAATTTTTAACATCCATGTGAAAACCAGGCAGACAGGTACGTCTGTTTAATATTTCAGACAAAGGAGGCTTTACCTGACAAACACCCAGCACTGAGCTGGTATGTCAACCTGGACTGAGTGCTCAAATCCTGATGTCAACCTTAAACCCATAATTGACCAAGAGACAAGAGTATAGTACAACCAACTGATGCTGGCAGGTCTTAAACTGTGATATCCTGCACAATTCTATGCCGCAAACTTCTCATTCTCGCTCCTCCATTCAGCTCATGCCAGGGTCACTTAGCCTCTACACACCAGGGAAAATGGAATCTGTTTGATGTTACAAAACATCTGAACTGCTCGATAACAGAATAGAATAATAGTGTCACCTGCACACAATTAAATAAATAAGAGGAACTAAGTTTGATCTCTCTTTTTGAAGTTATGTCAGGAGGCTGCAAATTCTGTTTGCTGCACCAAGCCAATGCAGGGTGTAATCCATCTGCTTGTCTGTTCTCCCGCCAAGCCGCCTAGATAGGAAATGATCAAAGTAACCAAATATAAACAAGGTGCTTTTCGAGGAGGTGTTTTTGGGGGCCTTGAGGGAGACAGGGAAGGTGGGGTGACGTGGAGCAGCTCTGGGGTGAAGTTACAGAGGGTGGGCAACCCTCAGAGGGAATGTGATGGAGGATTAAATGGGATTGAGAAAGCAAAGATAGAGACACTCGGGCTCTGACTGGTGTAAATAGAAGAAATTAAGAAATGAAAGGCAGATTGTCTTATTTATTTATTGGTAAAAGATATGTGGATGTTTTGTTTTAGAAATGCACACAAGGGAACAATGTTCTGAATGGGAATGCTGCAGCATTAACTGTTGTCCAACCAGGTTAACAGGATTCCATTAGAAATAAGGGAGTGGATACAGATGTGGGAGTGGATGGGATAGGGGTTGAGTCCAGATGTTGCACAGCAACAGCATTCGTTGCTGCCGAGAATAATGGGTAGAGACTAAATGGCACCATATTGTACGTTTCGAATTACGTCCCAGAACACCTTTGAGGGTCGGTGTTTGAAATGTTCAACCCCAAAGCATCAAGCAGCTGGGCTGTCAACCTGTGCTCAATAATAAATGGACTTGTGATGTGCATGTTCTCTGCTGCTGCAGGAGATTGATTAATAAAACATGTCTGCGCAATGGGGCAGATTCCACACTGGCGATGTGACGCACTCCAAAAGCACAGTTATCTTTAATACCTCTACAAAATACACAGTTACTGCACTTTAGAGTACATTCTGTGAAGCTCTTTGTGACATCTCAATGACATGATAAGATACTGCATTAAATGTAAAGATTATTATTGTCGGTCGAATGTGTCTGCAGGCAATTCAGTGGTAACACACTGAAAGCAAAGGGGGAATGTGTAGTACTGCTTAATCACAAGGCATTATTAAAAAAAAATTATAATATAATCAGCAGTGGTAATGGTGAAGATAGGTAGAGAGTGACAGAGGTTGGAATTGCAATAATCCATGTATTTGATATACAATATCATCTATAATAACAAAACCTCTCAAAGTACTTCACAGAGTGTTTTTGTAGGTAAATACCATGAAGCGAATGAATCATTTATCTGGATCCCGGGAGAACCTCCCCTCTTTTGGAATAAATGACAATGCACAAGAATGTAAGAAACTAGACTGAAATGACATGCAGTAAAACCAATTTATTTCATGTAATGCTATCTGGCATTGTATTTAGTGATGTATGCATTCGTACAACACTTTAACATCCTTGTAGGCACAAACCATCTGCACACAGTGGATGGGCCAAATATTGCTTCTGACTTGTCGTTTCATAAATAATAGCTGATACCATAGATCAGGAACTGAATTCAGGTTTGTGAACAGTAAGCTTCAAGGATACATTAAAGTAAGGTCTCACAATTCGGTTCTTCTACAGTGGAAGCTGGTGTCTAAAACAAAATATGCATTGACACACACATAGTAACTCCAAGCCACAAGCCACAGACGAAGACATGTGGCACCATGTGTAATGACACCCCGACCCACAGTTGGACTTGGAGCCCCTATTTGGTGACATTGTAATGCAGCACTGGGGATGTGCTATATTGTCAGAGGTGTTGCCTTTTCGATGAGGTTAAAGCGAGGCTCCAGCTGTCTGACCAGATGGATGTTAAAGATCTCATGGCACTATTAAAAGGAAATTTTTCATGGTATCCTGGCCAACAATCATCCAAGCAAAATTGATCACTGACTTTATGGCTGTTTGTGGGTCATAAATCACAAAGTACTTCAAGAAGTACTTTGATTACAATTCATCCACATATCATAGTCTCTAGAGTTTACAATAAAGACTTTTTTCTGACTTGATAGGTTCTATACCAAATGTAAGGATCATTATTATTATTATTATTAAGTAAATGGCATTTGGGGTGGAAGTATATACCAGTTTTATGCACTTCCGGTTAACAGCAAACTGCAGTTGCTGTTTGGTTTTCTGTTTGGGTGAAGAGGAAATCACTATTTTGCCAAATTAGTGTCTATGTATATGTACAGATTACATTGGATTAAAGTATAAATAATTCTTGTCACAATGACTGGTCTGTCATTGGCTGCTATGCACATTGGTCACGCTTTCAGAAACGGCCACTGAGGGTGAGGAAACATGTTTTGTTTCACCCACAAAATATACACCAATTCCCTTTACATTATATTCTGTGCAGCACTTTGAGATGTCTCGAAGATGTGATAAGCCGCCATATCAAATGCAAGGATTATTATTATTACAGTCCCATCTACTGGTATCTCGAGAGTCAGCAGATAATATAAATTGGCTTCTGTTAATCTGTCTAGAAGAATGTGCAACGTCACCTGTTAATTTGTCTGCTTGGGAGTTATGTGAAATCAGTTTTAAGAGTGATTAACAAAATATGGTGATGTGCTTGCATTTTGTCACCTTAAAACAACACAATGTGATTTACAATGAATACTGTCAAGTGTAGTGACTGTTTTTGTAGGAAAACACTGAAGCCATTTGCTCATGGTAATGTTCTTTCACAAACTGTGGTCACTGAGTATGAAGGCAAACAACATTGGAAATAATTTTTAAAAACGTGCATTTGATACAGCTCTTTCCTCATATTCTAGACAAAGAGCTCTCAAAGAGCTTCACGGAATATACTGTGAAATGAATTTACGGTACATTGTTGGGTGAAACTTGGCAGCCAATCGCACACAGCAGTGTCCCACTGCTGTGCGCTTCGATCCACAACGTGCACTGCTGTGCGTGTTGTGGATCGAAGTGACCAATTTATTATTGTTTTTTTTCTTATGGGATTATTATCAGGCGTGTGGAGTAAGGAAATTTGCCCAAGATTTTGACATGCCAGGAATCTAATCCAAGTCCCTTACTTGCGAGGCAAGTGCTCTAACCACTGAGCCACAGGATTCCACAATGGATTCAGAATTGGTTGAAGTAGAGGAAGCAGTGGGGGGGTTCACTGTTAGGGGAATGAGGCTACAATGGAGTCCCTCCTGTTCCTTGTATGCGTTGGTGAACTGGATTTGGAGTTCTACAAATAAGATGGTTTGGAGATGATACCAATTTGAAGTGAACTGTGGAATCAGAGAAAGCAGCAAACTTTCTACAAAGGGAGCTTGATATACAGGCATATGCACAAGGGCTGATAAGTGGCACATTAAATTGAATGCAGATACACACAAGGTACTATATACTATATGTAGGATGCAAGACAGGAAACACAAGTACTCCATGGATAGGACAGAACTTGCCAAGAATACACAGCCTATCAATGCTGAGAGTGCTGAGATCCAACTTCTGTGGATTCGGAGACACAGAGCTTGTTTGTTCGCTGGAACATGCAATCTCTGGGCCAGGCTAGTGCTCGAAATACCAATAGGGACAGTGTAATGTAGAGGGAAGTGCTTTTCTATGATCTTCTCTTCAACCGTGCCTTTGGCCACCCTCCTACCCTCCCAGCGCAACACCCTCTCTTATCCCAATCACCCCATACGCACCCCAATGGCTTGGGTCCAAATTCCTGACTGTCTAGCTCTTTAAGACCTGATGTGAAAGGCGCTACACAAATGTAATTTTGCATTGCATTGTGTCACCCGACACCTGAGAGAACTTGATTTTATGATAATTAAAATAGAATCATACAATCCTACCGCACAGAAGAAGACCATTTGGCCTATTCAGCCTATGTCAGCTCTTTAGAGAGAAATCCAATTAGTCTGACTCATCCGTTCTTTCCCCCTAGCCTTACAATTTTTTTTCTTTCAATTATATATCCCAAATTGGCCCAGATTCAGAATAAAATGCAGGGAAATGAGTCAATGCCCAACGATGAAACACCTCACCTTGTTGAGCTAAAAAATCATGAGAACCAATAGATTTAAACAAAGGAAATGATAACTCAGTAAAAGAACATTGGGAAACTCAAATGCTGACAACTGTGCAAAAGCTGGACGTACTGAAAATGTGCTGTACTCAGCAAATCTGAAATGTTCCGTGAGTGGTTTCTATTCCCTTGAAAATCATTCATGGAACAGTTCAGATTTGCCAACCACAAGTCTCTTCCAATCATTTTATTGCTTCAGTTAAACCACATCCTCTGGAGGAGACAGATTTTAGAAACAATACCAAACAATAGCCAATAATATGGGTCATCAATTGCTGTCAATTACACGTCCAGTGCAGAGCACAAAGCAATTCTTGTTTGTACCACAATAAAGGGATTTGTGAATTACACAAATGCAAATCAACAAGACCCCATAGCACACGTTCAGTAAAGCATCACATAGTATAATTAAAGGAATTTTATCGAAACCGTTGAGAGTGGTTATACACCTAAAAGATTATCGCAAGCAGGGGGCGCTGATGTCAAGATGGGGGAAACTGGAACCTGGTTCAAACAGCATGGTCGAGGAAATCTGAATTCTTACGCAAGACGCAATCATTTTTAGAAGGTTAATCTTTGAAAATATTTGTTTTCATAAAGCTATGGAAAGCTCGATGATACTTTATATTCCCAATTGATACCAGATTTTGGAAATTCAGCCAAGATGTGAAAGTTGCTTACAGTGGAAGAGTTCAGCCATTTAGTAAATTCCAAAACCAGGCGTCTTGGGCCAAGTCTTCGTTGCTGCTGCTCATGTGGTTAGGAAAGCCGACATTGTTTGTTTCTTATTGTTTGGTTTACACGACGAATGAATAATGGTCATTGCATGCTATTCCAAAGCTCCACTGTTGGCATTGTGATTCGGGATCATTTCAGAGTTCAGTTATTGTCAAAGTACTTTACCACATCTACCCATTTGAATACACCAATAAATCAACCCACACTGAAGTCCAGACTGAAAGCTATTAAAGCAGGCTGCTGAGAAAGCTGCATTGGGATCCGGCCGAAAGGTTTCGGAGCCTGAAACGGCAACCAGTGTGACACATAAGACTTTTTTCTTAAAATTGAAAAATAAGAAGAATTCCTTATCATAGCATCGAGACGCCTCAAAGTGTTTCACAGAATTTGAGGTATAGGAGATTGACCGTGTACAGTATTTTGTGGACGAAATGAGGGAATTCTACAGAATTGGATAAAATTCATAAATTTTATCTCACAAGAAGCTGCGGAAAATTAGCTTCCAAATTAAGATCAATTTTTTCTAAGATCGTAAATCTTGAGATAAAAATATCTGACTAAGAGGTGGAATTTCAGACATCTGGTGAGTACCGGTATACACATTTCCCAATCGAACTCGGGTGGCTTTATCCATATTTCAAGAATAATAAAGAATTAATTTACCATTATACAATTATATTATATTTATTATATGAAGAAGTAACCCAAAGAAGGCATTCACTTGATGTTATACATCACACGAGAAAAAGTGAAGCAGTTTATCAGTGAAGGAAACCCAAGATTGAACCTTGCATCGGCATGGCCAGTGGTTATGTAGGCTTGGATTCATGCACACCCAGCAGGGAGTTGCTTTGTTATTGACTTCTATGGGCTCACTATCAATAGCTCTGACATTTCATCACAGCAGATAGTGGCTGTGTTAAACAACCATGTTTAATATTCCCTTTCATTGTTCATTTCCACCCCATCATTCGCTATTCAGTGTAACAAAATCTTGCATTTCTTTAGTGCTGTTGACACAGGTTACCATCTCGGAGTGCTTACATGTGTCCTTCATATGTACATCAGATTAATCCAGGTGATAGATATTGCTGTTTTCATTACTCACCAATAGTTATATGGGAAGGCCATTTTCTTTCAATCACACTTACAGATCCTTTAATTATCTTTTGATTTCAACCTTTTTTTCATTCTGTTTCTCGCAATCTTTACTCTTACTCTCTCTCTCTCTTGCCTACAAATACATTTTATTGTGTTTGACAGTAATTACAAGTGAAGCATTTTGAGAATTTCAATGTCATAGGCGCTGTATCAACTTATTATTATTCCCTTTCGTAAACAACATGAATGTAAGACCTGTCTAACTGTGGATCTTACATGTACTATGGCCTCATAATACTAAAGGGTTAAACATTGTATAACTTAGGAGGCTACATTAAGATATATTAAATTAAAACAAATAATGTATTTTTTATCAGATACGGGAAACAAAACAAGTCAATGAGTTTTTAATACAATAATAAACTATAATTAATAATAAACCAACTTTGGCCAAATGCGTTATTTTGTTTATTAAAAAATCTACAACTGGTTTTAAATTAAATATAATAGAATAATTTTTCAAAAAATAAATAAAAAACAAAGTGCATACTTCCAACTAATAGTTTAGCTACTGGCAGTAGCTATACAGTAGTCTGTTTCTTCTTCCAATGTAATCCCTGGACATTTCTTAAGATGGCTCACTGATCGCTTCTCCTTCTCTGTCCCTCCACCCCACCCCCCTGCTGATTATCTGTCCCACCGCAATAAAACATTAGAGACATTATTCTGTGCGAAAATAATTTGAAATGACATGTTGTTGTTATTGTTTTCAAATAATTGTACTTTATCTGTACCTTCAGCTGTGTCCTACCACAGCAGCTCCCATTCAGCCTTTCAGTTATTTCCTTTCATGTCTCATGATAATAATAATAATCCTTGAATTTGATATAGCGATTTTCACGCCATCCAGACGTCTCAAAGCGCTTCACAAAATATACTGTAAAGTGAATTGACAGTATATATGAGGGTGAAACACGTCAGGCAATTGCGCACAGCAGTGTCCCGCAAACAGTCGAAACAGATTGAAATGACCAATTTTATTATTGTGTTTTTTTTGGAGGGATTATTATTAGACGTGTGGAGTAAGGACACTTGCCCAAAGTTTCACCCTGACCTGCCTGGATTCGAATACAGGTCTCACTCTCGTAAGGCGAGTGCTCTAACCACTGAGCTACAGGATGCACAAAATTTTAGTAACATCTTAAGTTTGTAGAAACTATTTGCTAGACCTCACCTTGACACTGCTTTCAGTTTTGTACACCACACTTCAGGAAAAATGTTAAATGCCTTTGAGGGGCTGCAGATGAAATTTACAACACTAACAATTTGCCGGGCAACGTCTCAGAGTGCTTCACAATGGAAGAGCCCAAGGCGGTCGAAGGCGTATCCTGAGGATGGGAAAAGTGGGGGTAAGGCAAAGGGGTTGAGAGAGGGAGTTCCAAAGTTTCAGGGACTAGTAGTTGAAAACACAGTCATCAATGGTGGAGTGGAGGATTTGGGGGACAAGGAGGAGGCAGACTTGGTAGAGCAGAGGCAGCGAATACTGCTGTAAGGAGGAGATTAGAGATGTAGGTGGGGTGCAGAGGAGTGGAGGGATTTAAATACAAGAATGATCCCAGGAATAAGGGGTTCCACTAATGAGGAGAGGTCGGCAAACCTCTCGATTTTCACTGGAGTGGATACAAAGTGGACCTTCTAAAGGTGTACAAAATTATGAACACATACAGGATAAAATAAGGGAGAAGCTATTTCCACTCCTCTTCCTCATCTACACGCTTCCTCTTGGGGATGTGATCCGCAGACATGGGGCACACTTCCACATGTACGCGGATGACACCCAACTCTATTTCTCCACTTCACTTTGCGACCCCCAGTCCCCTGATGTTCTGTCAGCCTGTCAGACATCAGGAGCTGGATGAGTGCAAATTTCTTGCAGCTGAATGTTGACAAGACGGAAGCCATACTTTTTGGTTCTTGTCAACGTCTCCATTCACACGGCTCTCACCTCCTCCACCTTCCCAGTCTCCCCCTAAAACTCTCCAAACCTGTGCACAACCTTGGCATCAGGTTCGACCCCCAACTGTCCTTCCTCCCCCACATCTGGTCCCTTACCATCACTGCCTTTTTCCACTTCCGACGGATCGCCCGTCTCCGCCAATATCTCACCCCAAAAGCCATTGAAATCCTGGTACACGCCTTCATCACCTCACGGCTAGATTATTCCAATACCCTCCTCACCGGTCTCCCCTCCTCCACAATCCACAGAGTCCAACTCATTTAGAACTCTGCCGCCCGCATTCTCACCCGTACAAAACTTCGTTCCCCCATTATTCCAGTCCTTGCCAGACTTCATTCCCTATCTCAGAGAGGATCGACTTCAAGATCCTCACCCTCATCATCAAATCCCTCTACTCCTCTGCACCCCTCTACTTCTCTGATCTCTCTCCTCAAACCAGCTCCCGTTGCCTTCGCTTCATTGGGTCTGGCCTCCTCCATGTCCCCTGAATCCTCCGCTCCACCCTCGGCGGCCGTGCCTTCAGCCACTATGCCTCGAGGCTCTGGAATTCCCTCCGTCACTCCCTTCGCCTCGCCCCCTCTCTTCTCAGCTTCGGGTCCCAGCTGAAGAACTTTCTCTTCGACCGCGGCTTTGGTCACCTTTCTACCCCTGCCCCTGGCTCAATCCCGGGATCCGTTATTGTGAAGCGCTCTGAGACGCCGTACGGTGTGGAGGGCGCTATATAAATCAAAGTTGTTGTTGTATCATTCCAATGTGTGTACCTGGTACAAATGGATTACACGTGGTTTACATCTGGCACAGAATATAACCCATTCGATCTATAACGAACAATGAGCAATATCTTGAATATGAACATAAACTTGCTGAGGTCTTCCTGATCCTGAGAGAGGAGCAATTTCACCCATAAATTAAACCTTCAATTCACTTTACAGTGTATTCCGTGAAGCTCTTCGAGACGTGTCAAAGATGTGATGAGACACAATATCAAATGCAAGGATTATTATTATTATTAATATGAAATCAATTATAATCCGATCAATTCCTCTATAACTTTGTGCTTATTCTGCAACAAAAACATCTGCGTCCTATTTCATGGAATGACCAATGCTGGCTGCTGCTCAGATGTGATATTATTTAGGAAAATTGTAACATATGAAGTGATAATTAACAATGCTGAAAAGGCGACAGATTGATGTATTAATACTGATAGTTTTATTCCGACCGATCCTCACCCTCAACATAGGATAAAACTCTCCTCTGGCTGCGTTAAATGCAGATGAGAAGTGAAAAGATATATCTTCTAATCAACCCAACTTCTTCGGAAACAATTTTTATAATTTTTTCCTAACCTTGGTCATTTTCATCACTCATCTTCCAACGGTGTTTCTGGGCCAATGTATGAGCAGATTTACTGACTTCAGTGTGAAGCTTTCTTGGATGTTTCAACATGATCAGTTGCTATGTTAAATGCAAGTATACAATTCAAATTCTAACCAGGATAAAATAATGACTCCAATTAATGTTTCATCTGAGAAGTATCAATTGCCAAAACAACCAAGTTATCAGCAACTTCCTAGGTGGCACCTCAAGACATGGATCTCAACTCTGCCTGTGGAAGACAGGGTGCTTGATCCTGCATCCAAACAGACATTAAACGAATGAAAGGGAGAAAGCAATGGGAGAAGAGAAAATGTAGGCATGAGGCAGCAGCTGAGAAAACCAACAGAGTGTCACAGATGAGCTCATCCAGTCTTAACCTAATATCCACAAGCATGCATGTTCCAGTAAGGGTCACTGATCACTACCTTTTCTCACCCTAGGCTCTTGAAGCCAGTTGCCCACCACCATTCCCCACCAACTAAGATCAGGTAACTCGGTACAGACCTGAGATTAAAACCTGGGACTCAACTACACAGTGGGCAATTTAGTGATGAGAGGGGCTGCCTATACCTTGACGTCCACCTTCAATTTTATTTTGGCTAGGGGCTGGAACCTGCCACTGGAAGACTCTCTTCTCTGCTTCCTGTTTTTCCGGGTTATGAATCACTTTCAGAAATGTACCAAGTGAGGACAAGAAGCCAAATCCTAAAATGTTATTTCCTTTTTAAAAATATGGATAACATGAACTAAGAGCTTTTTGTATATTTTTGAATGGTCTGAAAATATGTGGCTTTTCCTTTTTCCCCATGAGTGCCTTCCATTGAAGGTTCAAGCACATCTTAGACATAGGTTGCAGCTGTGATTTGAGACCTGTGTGAACGGTTTATTTAACACACACTTATTAATCTTGGAGCCTGAAGTCTGGCCTCCCCCATCACAACAGTACGATGGAAATACCTGGTTGGCAAAAGTTGCTACACTTAGCAACGAGAAGGATGCCTTGCCCCCAACACCTAAAGCTAAGATGTGTAATCAGGTAGTTTACAAACATTTCGATCACAGACGGTTTAGGTATTCGTTGAGCAATTCCATTTAACAGAATCACCCAAAACTTTCAGACATCTAGCATGTGGCACTGTATCCAATTTCAGCATGGCAATCCATTCATCATTCGGAGACCTGAGCCTCAGATGGGAATATTTGGTGTTGGAATCAGGATTCCTCTGAAGTAGAAATGCTAGCTGCAGGATAGCTGCATAATGAAGTAGATTTCAATGGAACTGATCCATTTCTTGTGCCGTACTGACCCGTAAACCAAGATCAATATCCAACTGATGCTTGTCTACTGGTCCTTTCATTTGATATAGCACCTTAGCATGCCGTTAAAACGTTTCAAAGCATTTCACAGAATACACTGTAAACTAAATTGATTGTATATTATGTGGGTGAAATGCAGCAGCCAATCGCACACGGCAGTGTCCCGCAAACTGTTGTGGATTGAGTGACCAAATTATTATTATTTATTTTAGGGAGGGATTATTACCACTGGAAAAGCAATCCACCAATCAATAAACAACCGGGTTCAACCGGGTTCCTACTTACTGCTGGGTGTGAACCAAGGTGTGTGGAGTAGGGAAACGTGCCCAATGTTTCGCCCTGTCTGGAATAACACACACGTCCTTGCGTAAGGGGAGAGTGCTCTAACCACTGAGCTATAGGATTCCACACCGGGAGGATTGTTGGCCACAACATCAGGGGAGAAACTCCCTTAAACTATCAATTCGCTGGTTAGGACATTTTATGAGTTGGAAATGTTAATGGATCTCCAAAAACCAGGACCGATCCATCCTAATCAGCCTGTGAGTACTAAGATCCTACATCACGGTAGATTATAAAGGTAATATAAAACTGTCTGTTTGGGAAATTTTTAAACCCAGGACTGGAGTATAGTTAGTACAGTTTATATATTTGGAATCAATTTTTGAGATACCAGTGGCATCCTGTAACTCAGTGGTTAGAGCACTCGCCTTACAAGCATGAGACCTGTATTCAAATCCAAGCAGATCAGGGCGAAACATTGGGCAAGTTTCCTTACTCCACATGCCTGATAATAATCCCTCCCAAAAAAAACATAATTATAAAATTTGGTCATTTCGATCCACAACTATTTGTGGGACACTGCTGTACGTAATTGGCTGCCGCGTTTTGTGCACAAAATATACAGTCAATTCACTTTACAGTATATTCTGTGAAGCGCTTTGAGACGTCTAGAAGATGTGAAAAGCGCTATATAAAATGCAAGGATTATTATTATATCTCTTAATTTAGAGATCCAGGTGGAGAATCTTTCTGATAACAATAACTGCAATTTGCTGACTTGAAAGAACTCCAATCTGAAAATCATAAAATGATAGAACTATACAGCACAGGAGGAGGCCATTCAGCCCATCATGCCCATGCCAGCTATTGAAAGATGTGTCCAGATTAATCCCACTCCCCCACTCGCTCCCCACAGCTGTGTAAATTTGTTTTCCCCAGATAATTATCCACTTCTCTCTTAAAAGTTGTTTGATAGAATGTTTCCCCAAGTGCACATCATAAATATCACAAAATCAATCTCTCTATCTTTTGGCACAGGTTTTCCTTTGATCAGGGTACAATATCCGTACTGAGAAACATATTTCCAGTCTGGGGACAGCAATAACATAAGTAATATTCAGAGTAAAACTCAATAATGTTCAACAGATCTCAGAAGATTGTCAAATTCTGCATCTTACCATTTTTACCTGTTTTATGCTGCGGAGTCTTGTTCAAAAGAATTTGGATTGATAGTATCCAAACTCTTAGAGAGAGAAAGAGACCACAGAGGAGATTTTCAGACAAGGGCTTAAGTCTGGGCTGGATCCTATACACATTCTCGAGGTGAAAAGACAACATTCTGCTTGGCTGTGCTACCCAATCCATTTTGATCTGTGCAGCACTCCCCACACCCCCAGCTCAGGAAAAACATACCTAACAAGTTAGAAACTTTCAGAATAGAAGCAGGCCACTCGGTTTGTCATGTCGGTGCTGTTATTTTCATCACTGTTTGGTTCAAGCTCCAAGTCAGGACTTTGAGCTTAGAGCCCAGGCTAACACTGCAATGCCGTGCGTGTCTGTCCAGGTGGATGTTGAAGATGATAGTAAACTCGTTTCTCACAGTGTCCTGGCCAACAATTCCCAAACTAAAATTGGGGATTTACTTCTTAGCTGTTGGTGGGACATTGATATGGTGCTGTGAAGGCCTACAAACTGCAGTTACTCTACTTTACAGTCAATCCCGTGAACCTGCTTGATATTCTAATAATGTGGTAAGTCGCTGTATGAAATGTAAGGATATAGTCACACTTTCCAGCTCTTTCCTCAAACTTTTTCAAGGTTTGAACTTTCCAGTTGCTTATCCAGTTCCCGTTGAATGATTCTATTGATTCAGCATCAAACGGTACAGTACTTGTAATAAATTTCACATTCTCACAAAATATTTTGATGAAATTACTCTAACCTCTCTCCTGATAGACTGAGCCTAAGTCATCTCATCACCAGTTCCCCAACTAAAGAAAATAGTTTTTCCCTTTCATTTAATTAAATTATAAAAGCCTCTATCTATACCCCCTTCTCCTCTGCTGTAAATGAAGCCAGCCTCTCTTCTACATACACACAGGTGTACATACATATCTACATACACACACACATACATACATAGATACATACAGTATTATACATGCAATACAACATTATAATATTAGACATACAGGAAACTCCTGATAACTCATCACTCCAGAGGAAAGGGCTCAGTGACAAGTTATCAGGAGTGGTAAGTTAGGCATCTGTATAAATAGTGTAAATGTAGCCAGGATACTGACAACATAATGAGTTAAGTGGTAGTGACAAGTTAGCAGCAATTTACTGTATATTGCCTCCCACCTTGTACCTTCCTGTGAAATCGATTTCACCTTTCTCATCCCTTAAAACATCCATTAAACATCCATTAATCTGATGCAGAAAACTGAACACAACATTGTACTTCAATTTTGCACGTTTTATTATTTGCATCATGATAACTAACTACAGATCCCATCTACTGATAAGATTTTGTCAAAGTAGATTTTTTAAAAACTTTTCAATCAAATAGCCAGGGTGGCTACCAGATGTGCGATGGGAGGCCATCAAAGCCAGTTTGTCAGAATAACCTATGTGACCTGCAGGATGGATGTCATGGTCAGGCTCAGTAGTTGGTAGTCACAGACACACAGATGTTGGTTATTCCTGCAAAAATGGAGGTTATTGGAAGATCCTTGTTCGCATATTCAATGGGGATTTTGCAATAATTGAATCACCTAACAAATGATTCCCAACAATGATTTGCAAAGAATTGTTATCCCCTAAATAAAATTGGTCACTCACTCCATCTCTGTTTGTGGCACATTGCTATGCACAACTGGCTGCCACATTCACGCACGAGATACGCAGATACTCCACTTTACATTGTATCCCGTGAAGCGCTTTGGTCACGTAATAAGACATAACCAAACGCAAAGATTATTATCATTAACATTATTAATATTATTTTTAAATGACTGCATCCGAGCCAGCACCATCCTCAAAACAGATGTGAATTGTAACAGTTATTGATTCTGTTGCTGGTGTTTTTCAGTTTGAAAGTCTGGCTTTTTAAAAAAAATCCATTATGACTTTTTTCCACAGAATTTTGTCTTCTACAACTTTCTGTGTTAATCCCTGTTGCTGGAAATTGGTGGGGGGTGGGGGACGAGATTAGATTCCTACACGCCCTCATGATTGTGTCATTGCCATTCAGGACCCTATGGATTACAGTAGTTCACAGTTTACTGTCTAGATAAATTGGGCTGATCTATTGGTGGGGAGACTTAGGGGGTAGCAATACTGTATAAGCATCGCAGAGCCCAGCTGATATTACAGGATATTACAGTAATAGGAACTCAAGTCAAACTGTGAGGCGACTCACATGGACCTTTGAGTGTGTCTCTCGTTTCTTTTTTCTCTCTGGGAAGATTAATCACCATTCAATTCCAAATCTTTTCCTTCTCAATTGCCCTCGGAACCCTGGACTGCCATCTGGGATTATTGGAACGATTTTCTGTGTGTGTCTGTGTGGTGAAAAATTCCTTTAAATAAAACAGGTAGGATTTTCAAACTTTGTAACTCGTAACACGAGTTTTGACAGCAGCTTTCCTTGAAACATTCATTCTCTGCGGCTCGATTTCCTCCCTCTTTATTATAGTTTCCTCGCTGTCTCTCTCACTGAAAACGTTTCCAAGCAGAACAGTTTTGAATAGTTAGTTGTGGGATTGTTTTGTTGGGAGGGAGGGCAGAGAGTGTGCCTGTATCTATCTCCATTTCAGCTGTGTTTGTTGGTGTCTGTTAGTGTTGATTAGTTTAAGGTGATGTGTGTAATCCACACGCAAATACCTGGGAATCAATTGCTGACATAATGGAAAGTTGGAAAAGCATTGCAGGGTTAATATACTGTAGTATAAAGTATTGCCAAGATGCAGAGGTCTGACTTCATCACACCATTTGCTTTGGTGGAATTTTTAAAACAAAGTACACACCAGGTTGTGTTTTAACACTGTGCCTTTTAAAAGTTTTCCATTTGAAAGTGTGGAGGTTATTAAAATGTATATATATATATTTTAATTCTCTCCTTGATTTTAGGACGGTAAGTGTTTTCTGAAAAATACACACAAACTTTGCAACAGAAAAAGTTGAGTCATGTGATGGTATCTGTGTGTTTTTTTCCAGCTTCCCTCCCCCTCTCCTCCCCCAACTCAAGGCTTATTAAGGCAAGCTGACTGCTGTCTGGTATTTATTAGGCTGTAATTCGCTTGAGAGATGACGACAAGCGATAGAGTAAAACTCTCAACTCAACCCTGACTTGTTCTGATTCCCTCAGAGGGACATTACCCTGTAGGGCTGTCAGAGAGGTGTGATGGTCAGGTCTGATCAGCTCAGCTGTACAAAGAGCACTTTTCACTCCAGTTCACTCCCCATGCTTGTCCAAAATTTTCAAAAATCGTTTCCTTTTCATGGCTGATCATTCATTTCATGGCTGTTTGTGTGGAACAACAACAACATCAATTTATACAGCGCCCTCCACGCCGGGCGGCGTCTCAGAGCGCTTCACGGTAACGGATTCCGGGACCGAGCCAGGGGCAGGGGTAGAATGGTGACCAAAGGTGCGGTTGAAGAGAAAGGTCTTTAGCTATGATCTGAAACAGGGAAGAGAGGACGCGAAGGGAGTGAGGAAGGGAGTGAGCCTCGGGGCGTGGTGGCTGAAGGCATGGCCGCACCCCCCCTATCAGAGAGGTTGGGGGGTGGGGGGGGGGGGGGGGGAGAGGTAGGGGGGTGCAGGGGAGTGGAGGGATTTGAAAACAAGGGTGAGGATCTTGAAGTCGATCCTCTCAGGGACAGGGAGCTAGTGAAGCCTGGCAAGGACTGGGGTAATGGGGGAGCGAAGTTTGGTGCAGGTGAGAACGCGGGCGGCAGAGTTTTGAATTCTCTGGACATTACTGTGTCCAGAGACAATGCTGTGCACAGTTGTACTACCTTCTCGCCTTACAAATACAGTCACTTAATTTCACAATACAGTAAATCCCAGGCATTGCTTTGAGACATCCTTCCGACGTGATCAGGCGCCATGCCAAATGCCAAGTATTATTTATTACAGGTTGCATGCAGTGCGTGAGCCCTGTGTTCTCTGGATCCTGTACCACGTTGCGTTTCCTCTCTGCTTTTACACGAGTTTAGATCAACGGCACGATCAGTGCTGAACATGTCATCACAGCAGGAACATGGCTTCTGTGTTTGTGATGAAACGGCACGTGGATTCTTTGGCTAATGTTGACATTTCTTCCAGTCATGCCTCAATGAGACAAACACTCCACTGAGCATGTCGGTGCCTAAGTTGATTTGACTGGTTGGGGGTGTTTAGACTGGAATACGTGTACCATAATACTTCCACTAACAATGGCGGGCAAAGAATATACATGCCCAGAAAATCATCACGTTTTAGCATGTAAGACCATATTGTGTTAGTATTTGAAAAGATATTGTGGGAAAATCTTTGAATTTAGTCTCACTTTGGAAAACGACCTTCTGCAACTCTGAAAATGATCTAATTTGATGGAATTTTATTTTATTTCCGTATTGCTGTTCAATGTTGAATTTTAAGACAAATTGGTTTTGTGAGCTAAAAACTAGGGTAAATATTATTAAAATAATCTTTCATTTTATATAATAGATCCTGTATCTTAGTTTCGCCCACAAAATATACAGTCAATTCACTTTACAGTATATTCTGCTTTGAAACATCTTGAAGACATGATCAGGTCAAATGCAAGGATTATTATTGTATAGTCATTTTCACGTATTCACAGCTCGGATGTCGTGATAAAGCGCTATGTCAAATGCAAAGATTATTATGTAGTCATTTTTATATTTACACACCGGGAGGACATCTGAAAGTGCAGCTCAGAATTTAGTGTAAAGTGTAGTGACTGCATATTTTTGTAGACAAACACAATAGCTAATGCGCACATCAATGCCTCTCTAATTCCATGAAGGAATAACCAATTTAATCTTGTAGATTATTGGCCAGAACGGCATAAGAAATTCCATTCTCTTATAGGATAGATGGGATCTTTAGCGTCCATTTCAACATGCAGGTGGGTTTAATGTCTCATCTAAAGAATGGCACCAATCAATAGTGCAGCACTGTCCCAGCACTGGAGTGTCAGCATAGACCGATGTTGAAGCCCTAGATGGGGTGTGAACCCACAATCGACTGACACAGGTGAGAGTGATTCTCACGAGAGAGGTCCAACAAGGGCCTACATTGGAGATTCATCCCAAGACCAATGTGACTCAGTGAGGTTTAAAATGGTCTTGGAAAGAGAGGGATAATTCGAATAGATTTACACAGCTGTCTTTAGGATTAGCAGGCACACACTTAACTGTAGAACACAAGAGGGCTTCATAGGTTAGCCCATGTCTATATGCTCACACTGGTGATATCATCCGCAGACATGGGGTTAACCTCCACAAGTATACGGATGACACTCAACTCTATCTCTCTACCTCTTCCGTCGACTCCAGGACTATAACTGTTCTGGCAGACTGTCTGTCAGACATCAAGTCCTGGATGAGAGCTAACTTATTACAGTTGAATGTCAGCAAGACCGAGGCCCTTCATGCATCAGGCGCTGGCAGCATCAATCTCCATGGTTACTCACTCAACCTCACCAAGTCAGTCAGGAACCTAGGTGTCTTGCTCGACCCTCAACTGCCTTTCCTACCCTATCCAAGAAATGCCTCGCTCTGCCTTTCCCCACCTCCACAATATTTCCCAACACTGCCACTACCTCACCCCCAAAGCCGCTGAAATCCTCATCTATGCCTTCATTGCATCCCAGCTTGATTATTCAAACGCTCTGCTGGTCAACTTTCTCAATTCCTCTCTCCACAGGCTGCAGATAGTCCAGAACTCTGCGGCCTGTGTCCTTTACCAATCCAAAATCTGTGACCCCATCTGCCCCATCCTCGCCCAACTCCATTGGCTCCCCGTCATCCAGAGGATTCAATTCAAGATCCCGGTCTTCACATTTAAAGCCCTCCACAACCTCGCTCCATCCTACATCTGTGACCCTTTACCAACCTGCCAGCCCCCTCTGCTCAGCAGGCTTCATTCTGCTCCACGTCCCCCGATCCACCCACCCCACCATTGGCAGGTGAGCTTCAGCCACTCTGCCCCCAACCTATGGAACTCCATCCCACAGTAATTCCCTGGCCTCCTTCAAGTCTCGCCTCAAGACTCCCCTCTTCGATGGACCCCGGCAACACCTCGTTCCCCCCTTCCTTCACAACTCCCCCCCCACCCCCCTTGGCATCAGCTCGGGTCTGAAGGTCTGAAGCAGTAACTGTCCAGCGCCATGGGGCGTCCTCCTGATGTGAAAGGCACTATACAAGTGTAATTTTGTTGTTGTTATTGTTGCTTGTGCCCTAGTCTAACTGAATGTATTGTCCTGGCTTCACTTTCTCTGTCCCAAAAGTAGCGGCTACAAAACAAGTGGGAAGCAATGTCATTTCTCTCCTCCAATAGCGGTGGCCTGTGTTGAACAGAGCATGACATTTCCATTCCACGAGAACAGAAATATCATAATTAGACTTTCAGATTTTAAACAGCTAATTACTGAACCAAGTTACAATCATCAACATAAAAAACCCACAACAAATCTATCGTCTGTTCCTTGCCGAGCTGTTTGTTTGTGCCGTGGATTGTGTGTATGATCCACAGCGTGGAACAGAAAGACCACCAACAATTCATATTTTCCAACCAATTCTGTTTTATATTTGAGATAGGATGAAATCTGGATGAATACTGATCAGTTCACCTAGAGGGTACTTTTGTCGATGAACCGCGTAGGCTGAAGATTCAGTGCAGTAAATCTGAACCCTCTGTTCTGAAAGGCAATTCATTAACAATTGAGCCAATGTATTATCCAGATAAAAAGAAAAAGACTCTGGAGAAATATTGTTGTTGGTCATATTGCAGGTGAGCTTCGTAGAAAGTTCCCCCAAATCATCAAAAATCTGCAAACATACTGCATTGGATTAGTTTGCACACTTCAGATGTGCTTTTCCTGGAGTGGAGCTAGGGCTAAATTGTCTCTTCGTACAACTCCTGGTGTTTTATCTGTTCAAACATGCCAAATACACCAGCAGTGAATTTTACAAGGTATCTCGTGTTAACTGTTGGACTGCTGGTTTTCTAAGGTTTACGTTTACTTGAAACCTTTCACATGAGTAAAATTAAGGGGTGGAGGCAGAGAGGTCATGTTCATCACAGATGTGGAAAGTTAGTTCATGTCTGTGTGTCATCACAGGGGAAGTGTAGTGCATGAGGAAAAGAACGAATCAGGATAGTGGTTTGAGGTGCACCTCAGTGCAGGAGGCAAAACCATTGAAGAAAATAAAGTACATATAAGCGATGGGATAGGATGGATTGGCATCGGGAAAGTTGGACAACTCAAATGCATGCCTCGCCGGTCTCCCCAGCTCCACTATTCAAAAAGTCTAGTTCGTTCAGAACTCTGCTGCCCGCATACTTACCTGTACCAAATTCACCAGTTCTGGCCAGAATCCACTGGCTCCCTATCACCGAATGGATCAACTTCAAGATCCTCACACTCAAATCCATTCACTCTCTGCCACCTCCCGATCTCTCTGACCTTTTGTATGCATGCGGGTGAGACAGAAATACATCTAGCGGTCCTGATGTGAACCAGGAACGCAGGTGAAGGTCAATATATATAATAATAATAATAATCCTTGCATTTAATATAGCTCTTTTCAGATCTGCGAGGTGTCTCAAAGCATTTCACAGAATATACTGTAAAGTTTACTAAATTTGTGGGCGAAACACGGCAGCCAATTGTACACAGCAGTGTCCCACAAACAGTTGTGGATTGAAATGACCAATTTATTACAGTTTTTTTTATTATTGTGGGTTTTTTGGAGGGATTATTATTTGGCGAGTGGAGTAAGGAAACTTGCCCAAGGTTTTGCCCTGCCTGGATTTGAACACAAGTCTCTCGCTTGTAATTATCAGTGTCTACATGGATAGATGTGGATAGTGGATAGATGTGGTGAATGGTATTCCTTGGGGAACTGTTCTATGACTATTACTTTTCACTCTGCATATAAATTACTACAATACAGTATATTGCAAAATATACAATATATTCTGTGAAGTACTTTAAGAGTCTTGAAACTTGATAAGAACATAGAATTTAAGAACATAAGAACATATGAACATAAGAATTAGGAGCAGGAGTAGGCCATTCGGCCCTTCGAGCCTGCTCCACCATTCAATAAGATCATGGCTGATCTTCTCATCTAACTCTAATTACCTGCCCTATCCCTATATCCCCTAATCCCTCTATTTTTCAAAAATCTATCAGTCTCAGCCTTAAAAATGTTCAAGGACTGAGCATCTACAGCCTTCTGGGATAGTGAATTCCATAAATTCACTACCCTCTGAGTGAAGAAATGTTTCCTCAACTCTATTCTAAAAGGCTGACCCTTAATTTTAAGACTGTGACCCCTGGTTATAGATTCTCCTACCAGGGGAAACAGAGTCCCTCAATGCCTGCTTTATCTAGCCCTTTAAGAATCTTATGTTTCAATAAGATCCCCCCTAATTCTTCTGTACTCTAGAGAATACAGCCCTAGTTTATTCAACCTATCCTCATAGGTCAGTCCCCTCATCCCAGGAACTAACCTAGTGAATCTACGCTGCACCCCCTCTAAGGCAAGTATGTCCTTTTTTAAATAAGGAGACCAAAACTGTACACAATACTCTAGGTGCGGTCTCACCAGAGCCCTATACAGTTGCAGCAAGACTTCCCTACTCTTATACTCTAAACCTTTTGAAATGAACGCTAGCATGCCGTTCGCCTTCTTAGTTGCTTGCTGCACCTGCAAACTAACTTTTTGGGACTGGTGTACAAGGACACCCAAATCCCTTTACATACTAACACTATCTAACTTCTCCCCCTCTAGAAAATAATCTATTCTTTTATTCTTGCTACCTACGTGAATAATTTCACACTTGCTAACATTGAATTCCATCTGCCACCTACTTGCCCACTCCCCTAACCTATCTATATCTTGTTGCAATCTTTTGCATCATCCTCAGAGCTCATTCTGCTACCTTTCTAGGTGAAGGTGAAGGTCCATCTAGTTATCTTTCCACCATCCTGACAGTTGCTTGACAACGTATGTTATTTCTATTTTTCAGCCAACCTATCAACATCTACCTATGAGTTATTTTGATTCTCCTCAGTATTTAATTTTTGTATCAACTGCAAACTAAGATTTATAGCTAGATCTATATCTAACAACAATAATCCTTGCATTTGATATTGCGCCTTATCACATCTTCGAGGTGTCTCAAAGTGTTTCACAGAATATACTGTAAAGTGAATTGACTGCATTCGATGACCATTGTTCTTTTGCCCCTTTCAAACCCCGGTGGCAGTCAAGTAAATTGCATTTCCCTCCCTAGTACGCAAATGTGCACAATTGGCTACCGCTTTCTCTCACAAAATATACAGTCAATCCACTTCACGGTATATCCCATGAAGTCCTTAGAGACGACAACAACAGCACTTGTATAGCGCCTTTCATGTCAGGAGGACGTCTCGAAGAAGTGATAAGGTGCTGTATCAAATATGAGGATGATTACATTACATTACTTCTCTAGCTGAGATCACCAAACAGATCACTAAGAGATGTTAGATAGCTGCAAATCTCTATAAAATTGAAGAAGCAACAGTGAAGCTTCTTAGTATTATGAGAATATTTTAAGTGCTGTAGTATTCACTAAGTGCCATCCCTTGTCTGCCAAAGGCGGCATTTCAAAGACTTAAATGCACCTTTTCCCTCGCTTTGTCTTCCCTTTGTTCAGTGGGTTCACATGTATTCCACGTACCAAAGCTGGTCAATAAAACCTAGTGTCAGAAACATTCAAATTAGTGGATGTATTTCCCAGCACGGCTTTCTCAGTCAAGCTCTTACCGCCTGTGGTTTGTATGTTGCTTTAGGCAGACGCAGATTTTGCAGCTTCACAATGGAAAGAAAGCAAACCTTAGCCTAATTAGTAACTATCGATAACACGGTGTCCAGCTCTTTGGGACATCCTACCAGTGTGAAAGGCATTATAAAAATGCAGTTTGTTGTTATTGTTGTTGGCGAGCAGAACAAAAAAAGTGAAATAGTCATATCACCTTTGGAGACCACATGTGTTTCATGTGTGTAATAATTGACACTGACACAAGCGACTTCCAAGCGTGTGCATGTATTCAAATGCTCCACAAGTCATCCCTGAATTAGTTAATGTTATACAGTGTAACAGAAATACTGTTTTGAGTTTGGGGTTAACACCCCTCCTCTTATATATCCTGCACCCCTCATTCTCACTTGTCAGGACCATGTGAGGAATCAATGCATAATAATAATAATAATCATAATACTGTACTTGCATCTGATATAGCACTTTGCACATCTTCTAGATTCTCAAAGCGCTTCACAGAATATACTGCAAATGTGAATTGACTGTATATTTGTGGGCGAAACGCAGCAGCCCAATTGTGTACAGCTGTGTCCCACAAACAGTCATGGATTGAAGTGACCAATCGATTATTTTTTTGATAGACTATTATCATGCATGTGGAGTAAGAAAACGTACCCAAGGTTTTGCCCTGCTGGGAATCAAACCCAGGTTTCTCGCTTTCTAGGAGAGTGCTCTAACCACTGAGCTACAAGACTCCACAATAAAATGTCCCTCTCAAGTATCACAGCCGTTTCAGAGTGAACGTGTTATAAGTAAAATAATATAATCTTTGCATTTGATATAGCGTTTTTCACATCTTATCAACTTCTCAAATCGCTTCACAGAATATGGTGTAATAGTGTATATTTGTGGGCAAAACGCGGCAGCCGATTGTGCCCAGCAGTGTCCCACAAACAGTCATGGATTGAAATGACCAATTTTATTATTGTGGGTTTTTTTGGAGGGATTATTATCAGGCGTGTGGAGTAAGGAAACTTGCCCAAGGTTTCGCCCTGATCTGCCTGGATTCTAACACAGGTCTCCCGCTTGTAAGGCGAGTTCTCTAACCACTGAGCTACAGGAGTTCCATCGTGTTGCACAACATATTTGGATCACTTTGTAAAAAACAGTCAGGGGTTTGCTCTGCCTATATTCTCTCAACTTTGGATTGTAACAAATTCTTGGTGAAGATTCAAAACATCTGCTCAGTAAGCCCGAAGGTAGCTGCACCTCTTTACAGTTACATGTACCTCTGGGACTTAAAGGATTATTCGTTTCCAGGTTGCAATAAGGTACATAGGAAACAAGAACTTTCATTTTCATAGCACTTTATCATGTTTAACATCCAATGCATTTTTACAGTAATTGCTGTCAACTGTAGTATTTTTCTAGATAAATGTGCCAGCTATTCATGCAGCAAGATTTCACAAATGAAAGACTTTTCTATAGGATTATTGGCTGGGGCACCAGGGGAAACAACAGTACATTTCTATGGTGCCTTTCACTTTGGGAGGACTTTCCAAAGTGCTTGAGTGTCAAGCGTTTGGACCCGAGGTGGAATGAAAAACCTTGGTCTTTCACTGAGCTGTGAGAAGTGTATTCAGACATCCTCCTGATGTGAAAGAAACTCCCTACCTTTGCGAACACTATCATGGGATCTTTAATATCCAAAAAGCAAACCATGCCTTTAAGTCGCAACTGAATCATAGACGAGGACAGTAGATTATCAGTGGCAGATTACGAAGAAGTCTTCAATCAATCTTTGGATGTTTCGTTAGTAGCCTCACTGTCGCTGGAACATCAAAAAGAGTCTCAAGCCATTAGCTCTCGACACATTCTGTTCTTTGCAGGATTGTGGAAAGGTGTTTGATTTAATTAGAGTTCATAAGTGGCCTGAGGCTGCGACATCCAACAATCCTACTGACCCAGCTGCCCCCTCCTGTTAGTGAACACAGCTTCAGGTTCCTGGTCCAATCTGTGCAGCCACCATCGATAGGTGAGCTTTTTAGACATCCTGCACCTGTTCTCTTTAACTCCATCTCAAAGCCACTCTGCCTTCCTCTGGCCTTTCAGACACCCTTACTGTGTGTATCTTCTGAGTCCTGTATTCAGTGGGTAGAACACTTGCCTTGCAAGCGAGAGACCTGGGTTCTATTCCTTGGCAGGACAAAGTATTGGGCAGGTTTCCTTACTCCGCATACCTATTTGCCTGGTGGTGAGTAGGAACCTGGTTGTTAGTTATTTGTCAGATTGCTTTCCCAGGGGTAATAATTCCTTCAAAAAATAACAAAATAATAAATTGGTCACTCAATCCATGACTGTTTGTGGGACATTTTTATGTGCAATTGACGGTCGTATTTTGCTCTCAAATTATACAGTCGATAAACTTCACAGTATATTTTGATACGTCTCAAAGATGTGATAAGGTTGCAATATTAAATGCAAGATTTATTATCTTTTTGACTGTGCCTTTAGTAACCTTCCCTTTCCCACAGCCTCGGTCTTCCAGTCAGCTTTGAATGGCTCTTTATAGAAGGAAATTTTATTATTAATTGACCTGATATTAATTTCTAGAATTTTGTGTGTTTATTGCTGGTCCAAACCATTAGGGTATATTCCTACTAGTTCAGTGACATATACAAATACCATAGCACCTGGTTTACATCTTGATGAACAAAAAAACTTGACAGATACAAGATAAATATTGAATGTCAGAGTTTTGATGATACTGGAAAACACGTCAGACTTGTTTTCAAAGGTTGTGGCATTATTACAACCTTTGAAGTCAATTAATGTCTTTACACTCAATGACGTGTACACATTTCTGTACACACAGTACAGTGTGAATTGTTTTGCTTGGATGCAAAAAGTTTGAAAAGCCACACAAAATTTTGAAAAGAGTGGAAGAAATGCTTGAGTTTTAAAGGCCTCTAATGTGCCGGAATAAGTAAGGGAAGACTGTGGAGGTAAAAATTCCTTAGTTTTGAATTCTTGAGAACACCGAGATATAGAAAGTCGAATAACATCAATACCTCATAATATACAGTCTGATATAATGTCAACTATACAGCATCCAGGATAATATATTTGTTCCGTAATATTCACTGTGGAATATAATAATAATAAGCCTTGCATTTGATATAGCGCTTTACACATCTTCTAGACGTCTCAAAGTGCTTCACAGCATAGACTGTACTGTAAAATGAACCAAGTGTATATTTGGGGATGAAATATGGCAATCAATTAAGCACACCAGCACACCAGTGTCCCACAAATAGTCGTGGATTGAAGTGACCAATTTTATTATTTTATTCTTCTCGGGGGATTATTACCAGGTAGTGCAGAGAAACCTGCCAAACAGAAATAGATTCTCATTCCAGGTCTCTCGCTTGCGAAGTGAGTACACTTTAACACTGAGCTACAGGACGTATAATGTGAAATACGAAAGTTTGCCTGGCTTTTTCTTTAAAACACGAGAGACTGTATAATGCACAATATAAGAACTGTAAGAACTGAATGCAGAGGGCAGCATTCAGTGGTTATTCACTTCCACATATGCAATTAGAATGTCAGAAACTGAATGTCATTCAACAGATTGAATGTTAACAGACTGTGTCCGTATGTTAACAAATCAGAGCTTTGATTACTCCCTGCAATATTTTGGCATCGCACCTCATCGTGTTGTCCAGAAGTCTCCAGCTGCTTTTCATGATATACTGTAAAATGGATTGACTGTATTTTGTGGACAAAACTGTAGTTCACTACTGTCTGACCCAGAACCAGCACCACGTGAAATCCGAGAGATGCGGAACACTAAACCATCTTGGATTAATACACTGCCCTATATGCAAGCAGCGTCTCAGAGCTCTTGGACACATAATACTTATATCTGATATAGCCTCTTTTATGTTGGGAAGATGTCTCAAAGAGCTTCACAGGTTTTACTGTTAAAAATGTAGGTACTTTGAATATCATAGATGAATGCAACCATCAATTTACGCACAGTTGTGTCCCACAAACAACCATGAAGGGAATGACCCATTCTATTTGGGGGAATTGTTGGCCAGGACACCAGCAGAAACTTCTTTCCGCACATCGGGCGCTGCCAGCTTCAACATTCAAGGCTGCACTCTCCACCTCACAAAGCCAATCAGGAACCTTGGCATCACGTTCGACCATAAACTCTCCTTCCTCCCCCACATCCGTGCCTTGACCGGCACCGCTTATTTCCACCTACGCAACATTGCCAGGCTCCGTAACTATCTCACCCCCCGCGCTGCCGAAACACTCGTACATCACCTCACAGCTGGACTACGGAAACTCTCTCCTCGTCGGCCTCCCCAGCTCCTCCATTCACAGGCTGCAGGCCATCCAAAACTCTGCAGCCCGTGTACTATCCCGCACCCGCCTCCGTGTCCACATAACCCCCACCCTCGCCCGTCTCCACTGGCTCCCCATCCTCCAGAGGATCGAGTTCAAGATCCTCGACCTTCAAGGCCTTACATGGCCTTGCCCCGCCCTATTTAACCGATCTATTCTTCCCCTACAAGCCCACCCGGACCCTCCGTTCAGCAGGACTTGGTTTGCTCCAAGCCCCCCGCCCAAACCGCCCCACCATCGGAGTCCGGGCCTTCAGTTTCTCTGCTCCCACCCTATGGAATTCCATCCCCCAATCCCTCCGCCTTGTTTCTTCCCTTTCCTCTTTCAAGGCCGGTTTGAAGACTTTCCTCTTCGACCGTGCCTTTTGTTCCCCCCCAAATTTGTCGACCTCCCCTACGTGTTTCACCCCTTCCCGAACACTCCCCTCCCAGCTCGGGTCACACGCCTCCTGTGCAGCGCCTTGGGACGTCCTCCCGATGTGAAAGGCGTTTTATAAGTTTAAGTTGTTGTTGTTTCTCTTTTTCGAACAGGACCATGTGATTTTTAACATCCTCCTGAACAGGCAGACGGGACCTCAGTTTAACGGTCTCCCCTGGCCCCATTTCTGCGACTGTTTAAGGGACACTGCTGTGCGCAATTTGGCTGCCACGTTTCGCCCACAAATATACAGTTGGTTTTTCTGCTCTCCTTTCCCCTACCCCGGCCCCTCCCCTTACCCTATTTTTTCCCAAACCCCACTTCCCAACTGTTTGTGGGACACTGTTGTGCGCAATTTGGCTGCCGCATTTTTTCCACAAATATACGGTCAATTTTCTTACTTTCCTTCCCCAATAAGACGTGGAAATCGCTATATAAATGTAAGGATTATACCTCCAGTCCTCTGGCAGGGGTCGTGCCAGAGGACTGGAGGATAGCTAATGTTACTCCCTTGTATAAAAAGGGGCAGAAGGACAAGCCTGGTAACTACAGACCAGTCAGTCTAACGTCGGTAGTGGGCAAACTTCTAGAGTCCATAATCAGGGACAAGGTAGATCTTCACTTAGAAAGATATAGGCTAATAAAGGACAGTCAACATGGATTTGTTAAAGGCAAATCTTGCCTTACAAATCTGATAGAATTTTTTGATGAGGTAACGGAATGGGTGGATAATGGTAGCGCAGTTGATGTAGTTTACATGGACTTTCAAAAGGCATTTGACAAAGTGCCACATGAGAGACTTATTAGGAAATTAAAGGCCCACAGCGTAAAAGGGACAGTGGCAGCGTGGATCCACAACTGGCTGCGAGACAGAAAGCTGTGAAATCTGTGACTCGTGGTCACAGATTTAAAATAGTTTCAAGGCGCAGTAGAGGGGAGCTGAGGAGAATTTTTTTCACTCAGCGAGTTGTTCGAATCTGGAATGCATTGCCTGAAAAGGTGGTGGAGGCTGATTCGATAACAACTTTTAAAAGGGAATTAGATCTTTATTTAGGGAGAACAGGTCTATTAAGCTATGGGGAGCGGGCAGGGCAGTGGGATTGAATCACTCTTTTCAAAGAGCCGGCACAGACTAGATGGGCCGAATGGCCTCCTTTTGTGCCGTAAAATTCTATGAATCTATTCTATGAATCTATTATTATTATTATAACTTCTCACTGAGAGGCGATGGCTCCAATGATGCAGTACACACCCAGCTGGCACTGCATTGGAGGGTCAACAGAGATTATATCTGTTGCAAATTACAATGTGGGACTTGAACCCACAATTATCTGTCTCAAAGGTCACCTTCCTCCCCCTGCCCCTGACCTGGGATCTGTTACTGTGAAGCGCTCTGAGACACCGTCCGGCGTGGAGGGCGCTATATAAATCAAAGTTGTTGTTGTTGTTGAGTGCTACCGACTGAACATCACACATTTCTTGCTCTGGGTTGATGTCTTTTTGCTAAATAAGATAGCGGTCTCCAGCAGCTGCACCTTTAGAAACTAGGCTTGATGGTTTTTTGCTCCATTAGCCCTTCTGTTGAAATTACCGTTTACTATTAATAATAATAATCCTTGCAATGGATATAGCACCTTATCACATTATTAAGACATCTGAAAGTGCTTCACAGAGTATATTGACTGTGTACTTTGTGGGCGAAATGCAGCAGCCAATTGCATACAGTGATGTCCCACAAATATTTGTAGATTGAGTCCCCAATTTTTATTTTATTATTTTTGGAAGGATTATTACCGCCAATCAACAGGGCATGCCTCCTTATTGCTACAAAAGCAGAGTCAAATGGAGTAAAAACCTTGCTTTTGCCCTGCCCCCTCGAGGAATTAAACCCAAGTCCTCTCGCCTGAGAAGCAAGTATGCTAACCACTCTGCTATGGGACTACATCCTTTTCATGTGGAATCCATGCTTATCCAACATTACTTTGCCAAACCACATAGAATGCAGTGCAAATGAGCAACATAGAACTTGACCAGGACTCTAGCAACAGCTATGGGCTTTAGCTTGGGCTATTTAGGCTTGGGCCTAAATATCTGTCTATCTGTCACTCCTACTCTCATCCGGCTAGTTGGCTGCCCATCCCTCAGAGGATCAAATTCGTCCTCACTTTCAAGGCCCCTTCCAATCTCTCCGGCCTGCTGACTCCCTATGAACCTGCCCCCACACCGTTCGGCGAGTTCTGGTCTGCTCAATTTCGCCCATCCGACCCACCCTACCATCAGTGGACGAGCTTTTATCCACTCTGCCCCCACACTCTGGAATTCCATCTAACAGATCCTTCACCTCGCTTCCTCCCTTGCCTCCTTCAAGGCCGGTCTCAAGACCTTCTTCGATCGTACTTTCTGCCACCCTCCCAACTCTCTCCCTCCCCTCCTAACTCTCTCCCTCCCCTCTGCCCTATCCTGCCCCTCCCACTTTCTCATATGCTGACCTGACAGTTCAGAGCCTTGGCTCGTCCTCACAAAGTGAAGGGCGCTCTATAAATGTAATTCTGTTGTTGTTTTGGCACATTGCCTCCTTTTAACTAGAACAGTCTCTGGAATGTTTATTCTTGATATTCTCCAACAACAAGACACATGGCAGTAACTTATATGTTATAATAATAATCCTTGCATTTTAGATAGTGCTTTTCAAATCTTCTAGACCTCTCAAGTTATGGGGGGCTCAAACCAAAAGAAACCTCATTGGTATAAAACATAAACAGAGAGAGCTTGGAAAACTCATCAGGTCAGGCAGCATCCATGGAGAAAGGAAAGTGAGTCAATGTTTCGAGTCCACGACCCTTGTTTCAGATTTCCAGCATCTGCAGTATTTTATATTTTGCTCATTGGTGTAACGTTTGTCCAACTCTCACATTCTCTTCAGGCTCCGGTGTCTGTCAACAAATTAAACTTAATATCCTCACCCTCACCTCCAAATCACAGCACAGACTCGACCCTTGCTATCTTTGTGAGAGTCACTTTCCTCTTGACACTAATTCTCCCCTCCTCCAGCCACACTCTTCTGCTCTCCATTCTTGTCAGTCAACTCGAGCCTGCTGCTTGTTGCTCACCTGTTCCAACGTGCCTTTGGACACTCTGTCCTCCTGGAACTCCTTCTCAATGGTCGTCCAAAGCCTCTTGAAAACTTACCTTTTCAACTATGCCTAGTCACAACCCCCTCCTCTGCCCTCCATCCTCTCTTCTCAGTGCCTTGGGACGTCTCCTGACGTGAAAGGCACTTAATACAAGTGTAATTTTGTTGTATTTTGTTGTTCTCAGTATCTGGTAGTGACTTTGTGAAGTGTTTTGAGCTGTTCCCTTTCGCTTTATAATACATCTTCGTATTTGATACAGCACCCGTGTCATTGGGAACATCTCAACGCACCTCACAGAGCACTTGATCCTGTAAAGTGTAGTGACTGGGTATCACTGTAGGCAAAAGGCAGCTGTTGTGTAGTTAATGATCTTGGAATGAGTGAAAAGACTGAGTGTAGCAGTGAGAGAGGATAGGAGAGGCCTGGAGGGCACTGTCTAGTCTCTTTCTCAGTAGCGGAGTGAAAGCGCTGAAATAAAAACAGGAAATATGTGTAAATAAAGTTTAAGCAGAAAGTGCAAGACAGGCTCTGTTAATGACACAGTGAAAACTCCCCCTTTACTAAAGATCCCTGACCCGAGGGGAGATGTCACAGAGGAGATTGCTCAGTTAGGCACAGCTGCTGTTCCTCAGTGATATTGTCTTTGTGTAATGTGCGCTCTGCCTATGAGTATGAACTGGAACTCAGTTGTGTGTCTTGGTGAATTTGAATGAAACCTATTGTATTTATGATAATAGTAATAATATATTTTTTTAACTTAACATAGTACCTCCTTTCTCCCCTCTCTGCCTCCCTGTCTTTACCCCACCCCACCATTCCCTCCCTCTCCTCCCTTACCCTCTTTCCCCCCTTTCTCCCCTGGCCCCACTTCCGCGACTGTTTGTGGGACACTACTGTGCGCAATTTGGCTGCTGCGTTTCGCCCACAAATATACAGTCAATTTTCCTACTCTCCTTCCCCTGATCCCTTCCCCCACTGCTCTGATCCCTACCTGACTGTTCAGTGCCTTGGGACGTGAAAGGCGCTATATAAATGTAATTATTGATTGACAGGGAATGGTTGCTGGACGATTGTTAGACGATTGTTGGTTATTGTTTGTTGCTGTTTTTGTTGTTAATATTATTGCTTTTGTTGTTTATTATTGTTGTTTGATTCCCCCCCACCCCTGCCCCCATCTTCTTCTTCCCTCACTCCCTTTCCCCACTTTCTCTCCTCCCTTTTCCCCTTCCCTCCCTCTTCCCTCTTCCTGATCTTGCCCCCACCCATCTTTCCCTCCCTCTCTTCCTTGCCCCCCTTTCTCCCCCCTCTTCCTCCCTAACCCTAACCCATCCCACCTTTCCCTCCCTCTCCCCCCTTACCCTCTTTTCCCCCTTTCTCCCCTGGCCCCATTTTCGCGATTGTTTGTGGGGACATTGCTGTGCGCAATTTGGCTGCCGCGTTTCGCCCACAAATATACAGTCGACTTTCCTGCTTTTCTTCCCCCTGCCTCGACCCCTCCCCTTTTGCTTCTTTATCTCCTTTTGCCCCTAGTCCCACTTCCGTGACTGATTGTGGGACACTGCTGTGCGCAATTTGGCTGCCGCGTTTCGCCCACTAATATACAGTTACTTTTCCTACTTTTCTTCATCCTGCCCTGATCCTTCCCACCCTGCTCTTGTCCTACCTGACTGTACAGCGCCTTGGGACGTCCTCTCGACGTGAAAGGCGCTATATAAATGTAAGTTTTGTTTGTTTGTTTGATAGTGCTTTTCACGTCTTCCAGACATCTCAAAGCACTTCACAGAATATGCCGTAAAGTGAATTGACTATATTTGTGGGTGAAAATTGGCAGCCGATTGCGTACAGCAGCATCCCACAAACAGTCATGGATTGAAGTGACCAATTTATTATTGTTTTTTTCGAGGGATTATTATCAGACATGTGGAGTAAGGAAATTTGCCCAAGCTGTCGCCCTGCCTGGATTTGAACCCAGGTTTCTTGCTTGCAAGGCGAGTGCTCTAACCACTGAGCTACAGGACTCCACAACAGAAATCTATCAGGATGCTGGCATTGAGAGTGAGTGGGAAAGGGATTATACCTTATTTATACAGAGATTAAGAGCTTTCTTACAATATTGGATAAGAATCACCTGAGTGTCTCTGAATCGACCTCTTTCTCACTCGCTCTCAATGCCAGCACCCTGATACCAGTCAGATTTCTGTTGTTAGTGAGATTGTGATTTTGTTGGGCCACTAGAAGCCAAATACATGTCTTGCCTTCAAGACTGTCATTGTCAAAGGGAGACTTCCTGCCTCTTTTCACATCCTGGTAAATAATAATCCTTGGTACTGTATAATGTTTGCTTAGGTTCTCAAAATGCCCTAAAGCACTTCACAGGGTATTATTGTAACATATATAAATACAGGTACATTTTTTCAGCCTGTCATTAACCGTTTCATCTCAAAATCAGAGCATCATCGGGTCAGCCTGGAATTTGAACTCACAATCTAGGCTGCAACTTTACTACAATATCGGGGTAGTACTGCATTATCAGAGGTGCCGTCCTTCAGATGAGATATTAAAACAGAGTTCCCTTCTGCCTGTTCAGGTGGATGTTAAAAGAATCCCACGGCACTATCCAGAACGAGAAGTGAAAACAAAAATTGGTAATTCACTTCATGGATCATTGCTGTGTGTAAATTGCCTGCTGCCCTCTCCTAAAAATTCCCAGTCAGTACGTTTCACAGTAATATCCAGTGAAGTGCTTTAGATATTTTGAGAACAAAGGCACTATATCAATTAGAAGTACTAATTTTTTAAAATTTGTTATTTAAAAGAATATTTATTTAAGTGCAATGCTCAATCACAGTGCTACTCCTGAAGTTTGGAACTTCTGATCTTTGTTGCATTGCTGCTGTGATCAGTCCCATTGCTACAGAACACCAGTGATTTCATGTTGCACTGAATCTCAAGATTTTTCTCTGTGATCTTCAGGTTTTCAGTAACTTTAGAAAAAGGCACGAGTTTGATTTTCAACTAGATGCTCTTAATAATGCTTGCATTTGATACAGTGCCATATCACATCATCGAGACCCTCAAAACGCTTCATTGTAAAATGGTTTGACTGTACTGTATTATGTGGACAAAGAGAAAAGGAGTTTCTCCCAGAGTACTGGCCAACAATCCTTCAGATCCATTTATCATTTGCCTCTTGGCTATTTGTGGGACCCTGCAGTGTGCAAACTGACTGCCTGGTTTGCATAACATACGTAGTCAAAATGCTTGAGAGTAATTATTCTAAAGCAGTTTCAGAGATTTCTATACAGTAAGTGCCTTATAAAATGCACCTCTATATTTAACCCACTTCCTCAGGTTCTCACTCCCACTCCAACTCTGTAATATGCTTTTGAGATGTCCTTGTTTGTGAAGAAAGCTGTTTAACTCCAGTTTTACATCACTTTGAGTAATGTAAATCTTGCTTTTTCTTTTGCAGGTGATGGTTGAGTGGTGTTGATCAGTATTATTGCAGCGATGTGGATGTTGTGGGTCTCCTTACTGTGGGTGTCCGGCCTCGCTCAGTGGGCCAGAGGAGAGTTACTCACCACCCAACCAGGTAGAGGTTTATTATACAAAAACACTTTGAATCTCTTCATAAAGACTAACATTTGTTGAGGGACTGAAGTGAGATGCTCTGCCTAAAATATTCTAGCTAATGTTTTACGATCAAGCGATTTCATATTGGTAACAAGATTCGGTCTAAATAGTGAATTAACACTGAGGCATCTGTTAAAAGCGGAAACCTTGTTAAAGGCAGAGTATATTGAGGAGGCCAGAGGAAAGGCTGAGGAATGGAGGAACAATGTAAGAGAGCATCAGGCAGGAGTTGTCCATCGCATCGAGGAAGACAGAATAATAATAAACATTTGATACATCGCCTTATCAAATCACTGAGACATCTCAAAAGATACTGTAAAGTTATATGGTGAAGTGTGAATTGCCACAGCTAATGTATGCTTAGTGATGCCCGACAAACAGCCATGGAGAGCAGTTTTGGAGAGAGTTACATTGCTGCAGGTACTTTCCTTCCAGTGACATGAGGTCCTATCTGTCTATTTATGATATTGTTTGAACCGAGAGTTTCTCCTGATGTGACAATCAACATGTCTTTCAAATACTGATTCACTCTAAGGTTGTTTATGGGATCCTTTCTATGTGAAGTGGGGATAGGACCTAATGTGAAGTGGGGATAGGACCTAATGTGAAGTGGGGCATTTTATTTGCCTACAGAAAAACAGGCACTACACTCAACTGTTTATTTCACATCCTCAATAACATTCCCCGGTTACTCTTCGTAGTTACGGAAACTTAGTTTGAATCTGGGACCCAGCTGTCAATTTCTATATGACAAGAAAACTTAATACGATATCCAAACCCTTGATCAGTTGGAACACCGCTAACAGACATATTGTTTTAAAAAATAGAGAAAAATCCTAAAGTGGACAAACTTTAATGTCCCTGAAGTGAATCCAGCAATCATTGCTGCGCTCCCTCTATATTGTATTATTCGCATGAAAATTCCTGTAAACGCAAGTCCAAACCTGGATCATTTTTTCCAGTTAAGTTTCCTGGCAAGCATCACCCAAAACTGCAGGCAGGTACAGGAGAGTGGTGTGTGGGGAAGTTAGGTCCTTGCCTGCCTGCAATTTGAGATGATATTAAAACATTTATAAACATTCGGTAATGATCCAGATACCACGGCTCATTTCTGTGCAGAAAATCTGTGCTGCCATGTAATAATAATAATACGTGTAACCCCAATTCTACTCAGCAGGACCTGCACGGGTTAAAGCATGCTGAATACTTTACACTCTGGCCCCATTTCTCTGGCTGCTCTCATGGATAATTGAGAAAAGATTGGGAATGCTTAAGTGGAAATAGCAAGCACTATTCGAAAAAAAAAGTTTCCACGTGGACTGAAGCCTGCTGGGTTGGACTGAGTGCTTATGGATTCTGGGTGGTTTTATCTGAGACGGAAATACATTTAAAGACTTAATGTTGCTGGAACAGGGAATAATTAAATTAATGATTAATGCCAGACCCGACCAAAGTGGTGACACACACTTAGCAATGTGTGCCGTCCAGTGGGTGAAGACAGAAATGTTGTCCCATGTCCCTAATGTTTCTTCTCTCACTCACCACCAACAACCTCTTATTACAATGATACCATTTTACACATCGCCTTATCACATCTTCAAGATGTGCTTTGCAGAATATACTGTAATGTGGATTGACTGTATATTTTGTAGGTGAAACCAGGCAGGTAGCCAATTGCGCACAACGTTCAATAATAATGATTGAGTTTGGAGCTGTACTTACAGTGTGTGAACCTCGCCAGTTTGGTTAGGGTTGGAGGGCAGGCTGTTTACTTACCGTTATCAGTGTTGGAGAGAAGCCCATCTTTCACATGTATGGTACACTTTCAGTGTTCCTGTCTGCAAGAGCTGCTCCAGACATTTCAATACAAACTGAGAAGCTGTTTGCAGTGTTAAAGACTCCTGTTTCAGAAGTTTTCTGCATATTCAATTGTCTTTTATTCCAATTACAATCTATTCCCTGATCATTTCTTCTCTTAAGGCAACCATAATTGTATGTTTCACTTGACTTATCAAAATACCACACAGTTTTGGTGAAATGATTCCAGGCCCTAACTCCTCTTTCGTTGGTTCCCAGTCTAACTCTTCTTGAAATAAATACCAAATGGGAGGGCGTTTGAGAGAGATGGAGACTGTGGGTGGGATAGCTGATCATCATCATCCTTGCATTTGATATGGTGCCTTATATCAAGTCGTTGAGGTGTCTCAATGCGCTTCACAAAATTTATTGTAAAGTGAATTGACTATATTTTGTGGGAGAAATGCAGCAGCCAATTGTCCATGGCAGTGTCCCACAAACAGTGGAACATTCTGCACCAGAAAGCAAGGATGGTTAAAAAGCAAGGCATTGGGATCAAAAGTTCTGACAAGATCTTATAAACCTGGGAAACAAGCTTGCTGGGCTGAACAGCCTCCGGTTGTTCCTATTTTCCTGTGTTCCTTAGAGACGATGAAGCTTTGGACACTGGTTGGACTTCCAAGATAGGTCAGTTTGTGTGTGGGGGGGGGGTCACAGAGAATCATTAACCCCCATCTGCTTTTAGTATGGGTGGAAAGACAGCAATGGGGTTTGACTGTAGTCGAGGTGGGTGGTCTGTGAGGATTCTCAGCAGTGTGTTGTGCATCCCGTGTGTCACAAATTGCCAATCTTTTCTTTTCCAGATATTCTATGCCCTCGTTTAAACGATGAGGGACGGAAATCACAGAGCCAGGAGCAATACACTAATGCTTCAGGTGATGACTCTTTTTTTCATTTGGAAGCCGATTGCGCTTGGAACAAAAACAACAACAAATAACCTTTCATGTCAAGGGGACATCACAAGGCAGATTTTACAGTTTAAAAACAATATTTCACCTAGCCTTACCTTGCGAAACCGCTTTGCCTTAATCATTCTTGAACTTAGTTTGATGTCTGTAGAACCTATTTTTTTTCAAGAATTACCAGATTTTACTTCAAGGCTAAATATCAGAATTCTGCATGATGTAAATTTTTGTAACCAAATGGTCACACAGATGAGGACAAGGCAGTTCTCTGAGCTGTGTAGTCTGACCCTTAATTGTCAAACACAAATTGTGCAGAAGATACAGCAAAGAGCAACTAGATTGATGCATGGGTTGGGTGTGTAAGGTCTAAGTAAGACGTGACATGAGCTGGGAATGTTTACCGGGGGAAATGATGGGTCGAGAACTGCTTTTATAATTTGCAACTAGCACCATGATCTGAATCTCTGAAGGGTAAGGGGCAAGTAGACAAATGTACATTGAATGGCTTTGATGGCTTTAAGTGATTTAAATAGAATTGTTTGCCTGGGAAGTGGGAGCACTTGAGAGAGAAGAGGGAACTTGATTTTTTTAATGAAAAATGGGATTGTGTTTAGGGTGGGGGGGATATCTGAGATAGGGCAAGGTGGGATTTTAAAATGAGCCTCTTGTGACCTTTCTCTGTCCCTGCAAGTTCCTGTGTTGCACTGAACTGATCAACCAAGGCTTGTTGACCCCTGTAGTGATTGCATCTTAATCACATACTTCAGAGCTCCTCTCAGTAGAAGTTGGCACTGAACTTAGAAGGTGAACTTAGCCAGGATTCACACTCAAAATCCAACCATTTCTGCTGATCTGATCCAATGATTAGATTTTGGCGAGGACAGTCTTGGGCTTAGTTCTAATGGAAAACTCCTACAGGCAGCCTTGCTGTTGACACTGTAACAACAACAATAAAATAATAATACTAGTAATCAGCAGCACAGAAGGCTATTCGGCCCATCATGTCTGTGCCAGCTCTGAAAAGATCAATCCAACTCGAACCCACTGGCTCGCTTTCTCTCCATAGCTTTGCAATCTTGTCCTCCCCAAATACCCATCTACTCTCAAATAATGTAATAATCCTTACATTTGATATAACGCCTTATCACGTCATTGAGGCATCTCTTCAATGAATATATTATCAAGTGGATTGACTGTATATTTTGTGGGTGAAAATGCTGGTACAATAAAACCACGATAATCCGGCATGATTGGATTTTGAAGTTTGGTGGTATTCAGAACCTTCCCTAGCAATGGCTGGGGAAGCCTTGCCCATACACCACATGAGCTGCAAACACAGCAATGAAGCCAAAAAATGCTCAAGCTCCACCCACAACACCTGATGACAGAACGGCTATGCCGGGAACTGCAAGCAGCTGTTCTGAACTTCTGGAGATTTGCCGGACATCGGAATGGACAAAGGGATTAAGGGAGATAGGGAAAAGGCGGGTAGGTGGAGTTAGATTAGTAGATCATCCATGGTCCTATTGAATGGCAGGGCTAGAGGAAGGCTCGAGGGGCCGAATGGCCTACTCCTGCTCCTAATTCTTATGTTCTAATACTGTATGTGCAGTAAAGGCCCGTTTATCCAGCGCCCTTGGTACCTGGCCAATGCCGGTTAAAGTACATGCTGGATATTCGGCCGAAAACACACACAAAAAAAGAATTTTTCCAGATAAATTCCGGTTAATCGAATGCGGACCTTTTTTTTGGATGTACCGGTTATACGGAAGTTACGGTTGATCGGGTACCAGATAAACAGGATAAACTGTATTTTGAAATCTTGCCGATTTTTGGGAAGTTCCCGGCTTTCGGAATGTCGGATTATCGTGGTTCTACTGTAGTCCATTGACCACAAGGATTATGCAGATGTGAGGATTAATACTGCAACATTAATTTCTTTACTGTTCTGTGCAGGCTTCAACCTGATGAGAAGATTCTCGCTCTTTAAGACTCCAGTGATCAAGAAAATCCGAACTCCAAAGGGTTCTTTAATCGCAAAACTAGGAAACCTCCCTCTCTCCAAACCCACTGAGTAAGTTACAACCCATAAAGTTCTTGAAGCTATGTCTTTACTCTGGGTTAGGGCAAAACAGTGGGATTTAATGGACAGCTTACTCTGAGTGCAAATGCGGACTTGATCGGCTGAATAGCTCCTTCTGCACTGTGAAATCTAGGGCTGTGTAATCGGTGTTGACATAGATTGTACAGCAGGGAAACAAGCCATCCATCCTAACTTGTCCATATGTTACATTTACAGGCTATTTACAAGCTACAGTTTTCTACCTTAAAATGATGTGGATTTAGTGACAGTTTCTGGCAATGTTTTATTGACAGTGATCACACGCAATGATTGTACTGAATGGGTCACACCATCACACAGTGTGTTTGCAGGGACTCATTAGGTCATCGACTGCAATTTTCTTCAATGTGTTGACTTTGAGATCAGAGCCTGGGCTAACACTTCTGTGCGGTATCACCACATTAATAGGATGCCTTGCTTCATTTGAGATGATTAAATCAAGCTCTTATTTTGGATGGATTTTAAAGACACCCATTTGTAAAAAGGAAGTGGGTGTCTTTTGGTGTCCTGGGCAACAGTCCTTCATATAAAGCGTTGATTCGCCTCACAACTCTCAGTGGGAAATTAATGCAAATAGCGAGCAATCAGAGATGTTAATAATAATCCTTATAATAATCCTTGCATTTGATATAGCGTCTTATCACGTGTTCGAGATGTCTCAAAGAGCTTCACAGAATATACTATAAAATGAACTGACTAGTTGAATAGTTTGCGGGCGAAATGTTTTGACATTAGGGTTATATTGTATTGAAGGATTATTACATAATATCGTAGGTTGATCTTATCATCTTGTGTAAGGTGAAAGCATCAGCTTATTGAACACTAAACTGTTAAAAAGGCTGCATTGAGTGAGAGCCAACAGAGACCATGAGTTGACCACAAGGGCCGTGTATGATTTCCCACACTGCGGGTGTATAAGTGGGGCCCTGATTCTGTAGCAAACCTGCGTTGTGAGGAACTCAATTCATGAGAGTAATTAGTTCACGAGCCAGTTTTTACTGCTTCAAGGCACTGTATGTCCTTGTTACAGTTCAGAGACACAAGCTGCTCTATTTGGCAGGTTTGAGATTTTCTTTTACTTTTGATGTATTTTAAGCAGAGACGCAGCATTCATTAGGGTCGATGTTTCTGTGCTTTAAACTTTGGGGCAAAATGCTGATATTGTACACTTCCTTTATCGCAGTCTCCTGCCTGTGTAGTGCTGGGTAAAAGGGAGCAATTAACCCATACCTGGTGTTTTACAGCTCATATTTGCCTCAGTGGCAGTTCCTGTGTATTCAGCACAACATCAGGTAAAAGCTGCAAACCTGAGGAACCTTGTTTTTCAGCAATTGTACTGATCTGCTTTCTCTCTCCCCTGTGGTATTGAAAGCTTCTCAGAGCGATCGTGCACAGCACTCACTTCTGTTCTTGTGTGTAACCGGCAACGTTGCCTGTCTCTGGGCCTCATACGTGGCTCTGGAGTGAGAGGGTAAGGAGCCAGGCCTCGCCTGAAATCACTGCCAAAGTTGCTATGTGAGAATAGTCCCAGGGGCAGTGCCTTTTGGCTCATGTGCTTTGCCTGATAAACCAAAGGAACGTGCCGCAGGTATCTTCAATATGAAAAGGAAGGACAAGCTTGTCTATGGCGTCTCCATCTCTGATGTTTGGGAAGCGGGATGAGCGCTACAATATTCAGCCCATCGTGTCTGTGCTGCCGCTCACTCCTTGGAGTTGGAGCCTCCCACTCCTGATTCCCTCTCACACTGGAGTGGGTGCTTGTTACTGTGATCTCATTTGCAAAGTCACAGGATGTTCTCAATACAATTTGCTGCAGTGATCATCTTTGTTGCCATTCAGAGTTGTTCTGAGAGTTCGGGCTGTATGGTCCTGAAGCTTGCCCTGAGAAAGCGACAATGCGCAGTGGATTTACATTAAACGTGCGAGCGCTAGAGAGGTTTTCAGCTCTCAGGACAGAGTTGGCCTCACACTGGCATTTTCAAGTGAGGATTAATTTGAGTTGTCTTAACCATTAATCTCTTAACCAACCCACAATGACTTGTCAGGGCTCGTGTGGCTGGAAGCTATTTTCCCTGTCAAGTTCAGATTTGACCGGCCGATCACGTGGGGGCTGGTTTTATATTTCAGTAAACTTCATAAGTTGTATCAGATGGGACCATATATTTAATATGATTTCTGGAAAGTATGAGTTACGTCAAACTTGCATAGAATATAAACTTTAAAATTGGACTTGGGAAGATGTACAATTTAGACGATTATACGATGCATACAGATCAGGCTTATGTGAGTTTTACTGAATTGCATTTGTGCCTAGATACAGGGGATGGGTGGGGGGTGGAGGGAGCCAATCTGTCTCATAACTTCAGGGGTTGAAATGAAAGTCTGTCCATTTAATAGCTCTGGCATGGAAACCTTGCTTGTGCAGTTGCTGTAATTTGTGCAGCGATTCTGGATTCATCATCTGTTGTTTCCATTGCTAGAGGGATGTCAGTGTTTGGACAAGCAATTTGCTGGATCAGGATAACTGGAGTTATTGATTTTACACATAACATTCTCTCACTCAATGACCCAGATTAGGGTGCATTGCTGTGCACGGATATCAAATTTGAACCTTGCCTGTCCTGTGTCTCTCTCAGCATCTCTGCCCACACATACAGAATATAATGCTGTTATTTCCCAGGAAATCCCACCGGGAGACCCCTGTTTTATGATCATTCCAGAAACATTACACGGACAGTTTAGCTTCCTGTACAATACTCCTGAGCAATTTCCCTTGCTATAGATGTTAAAACTAATTGGTCTTTAAGAACCATTAGTGGCCAAGCTCCAGGCAATACAACCCCACTCACTCCCTGAATCTGCACTTTCTCTGACTGCCTTATGGACCTTCTTTAAAACCTCATGCTGATTGTGTGTTAGGCCAATATACAGTACTGAGAAAAACAGCAATAAAAAAATTACATCTGGATAGCGCTTTTCACATTGGGAAGATGTCCCAAAGTGCTGGATAATCAGAGATTTGGACCCGAGCAAAGGGTTGGGATCAGGAAAGGTGGAGGGGACAGAGGATAAGGTTAAGAGTGTGACCAAAGAAGCAGTCGAAAACTCCATTCTCTTTTTGAATAATACCAGGCGATCTTTAATGTCCACCTGAACATCTAGACAGGACCTCAGCTTAACATCTCATGTCTTTAATATCTCATTTGAACGATGATGCCTCTCACAAAGTACCACGCCCCCAGCACTGCATTGGAGCATCCTACCATTTCAGTCTAGTCATTGATTACTGTCTGCATAGAGAAAAATGTCCTCAATGAGAGCTACCTTTCTTCAGTTAAACATCAATAAGACTGAGGTGTTGACAGCATCACCATCCATCCATGGATACACGCTCCATCCCACTAAGCTAGTCTAGAACCTTGGAGTCTTGTTCGACCCTCAACTATCCTTTCTACGCCACGTCTGTGTCATGACCTATTCCCCACTTCCGCATTATTGCCCAGCTCAGCCACAGTCTCATGCCTCAGTCCGCCAAAACTCTCAATATGTATTCATAACATACTTGACTGTGCAAACTGCTTGTCAGCCTCCCCAACTCTTCCATCCACAGGCTGCAGATCATCCAGAACTCTGCATCCCGTGTCCTCTGCCTCACGAGCCTCCGTGACAATATCAGCCCCACCCCCGCCCGACTCCACAGGCTTCCCATCCACACAGAGGTTACAGTTCAAGATCTTGGTCTTCACCTTCAAAGCCCTCCAAGGCCTTGCTCCCTTCTACCTCTGCAATCTCCTAACCCCCTGCTATGTTGGCCGTTTCCTCTGCTCAGCGGGCTGCTTCACGTCCCCCGCCTCGCCCACCAATGATTGGCAAGCAGGCCTTTAGGCACTTTGCCCCCACCCTCTGGAACTCCATCCCACAGTCCTTCCGCCCCGCCCCATCCTTTACCTCCTTTAAGACCCAGCTCAAGCCCCTGCTCTTCAATCGTGTTTTCAATCAATCTCATTCCACACACCTGCCCTCCACCCTCCCCAATCCCAGCTCGGGTCCGAATTACTGTCTGTCCAGCAACTTCCAGTGACCTCCCGAAATGAAAGGTAATTTTACTATTGTAATTTTGTGGTTATTGGCATCCTGAAATTGCCATTTGCACCTCTGAACCTATGTCCTCTTGTTCTACTGAAGAGCACTAACTTGTCCTCCCGACGTGAAAGGCGCTACACAAATGTAATTTTGTTGTTGTTTAGTTGCTGCTGATAGCTGATTCCTCTAACACTGGGGATCCTGCTCATTGCTCTCCTCTACATTGCCTCTATGGCTTGAGCAGCCCCTTATGTGGTGGTGACCTGAGCTGTATGCAGTCTTCGTGGTATGGCCTGACTTGATCACTGTCCAGCCGTCTGGGGATCTAAATGCAATTCATGTAGCAATAATCACCAGCCTCCGGTTTGCCTTGTTTATTGTGTTGACGGTGACCAAATATACAGTCAATTCACTTTACAGTATATTCTGTGAAGCACTTTGAGACATCTCGAAGACATGATAAAACACTATATCAAATACAGGGATTGTTATTATGATTAAATGGTGTGGAACTCACTAAGTTTGGGGATTTTTTTTCTGCAAAGAAATGCCAGGAAGACACCACAATTGTGCTATAAGTGAACCCTCACCCCATTAAAAAAAAGCACATTATAATAGAGGATCTACTGTATTTACAATCAGGTGCTGCTCCGATTCATTTTGTCTGTTAATAATATTAAAAATAATAATCCTTGCATTTGATGTAGCACCCTATCGTGTCTTCGAGACAGATGTCTTCGAGACATCTCAAAGCGCTTCACAGGTTATACTGCAGAGTGTGTATTGACTGTATATGTGTGTATGTAATTCACTTTACAGTATATTCTGTGAAGCGCTTTGAGTCGTCCATAAGATGTGAAAAGCGCTAAATCAAATGCAAGGATTATTATTATTATATTATCATACCTCTAAGCCCTGCTGGGTGGTTGATGCTTGAACACCCTTCACTAGCTCTCCAGACACGCCGTGTGCAGCACTTCAGTGATACAGTGATTGTTTCCATGCCGTAGACATGTGTTTCCACGAGGGTTACCGCAACAGTTCACCTTCATCGCTACCCTGCTGCTGAAGAGGAAGACTCTGAGGGAGAACTGGTATCTCATCAAGGTCACAGATCGGGCGGGGCTTACACAGGTAAGGTGATAACAACAACAAAATTACATTTATATTGCACCTTTCACGTCGGGAGGACGTCCCAAAGCGCTGAACAGTCAGGTCGGGACCCAAGCACGGGGTGTAGGGGGGTCGGGGAAGGGGAAGGAGAGTGGGAGAGGGATAACACTGGGAACGTCATAGGGAGAGCAACAGGTAGCACTCTGGGATGCTAACCCTGAGTGAACAACACTAGCTAAATGCAACTTGTTTGGGGTGAAGTCCAGGAGAAATAATTATTCTGGGTTTATTTTTCTAATCCAGTTTAACATCTTCTCGTCCTTTCAAAGGTCTTGTTTTGAGGTTGAAATACCTTAGCTCATCTCTTTGTTGCTTTCAACAACAATAACTTACATTTATATAGCGCCCCTCACATGAGGTTGCGTCCCGGAATGCTTGACAGTGGCGGAGCACGATACCGAGCCGGGGAGAGGGGACAGTAAGCACGGTTAAAGAGGAAGGTCTTCAGTGGCGACCTGAACAACAACAACAACAGCAAGAAAATTACATTTATAGAGTGCCTTTCAAGTCGGGAGGACGTCCTAAGGCACAGAGAGTGTAGATTGGGAAGGAGGGGGCCAGTGACGGTGGATCAAAGGGAATGACAGACGAGCAAGAAGCCAGAGCTAGTTGAGTGGAGCCAATGGGTAGCGGGTTGGGGAGTAAGCAGGTCAGTGAGGTACAACAACTTTGATTGATATAGTTCCCTCCACGCCGGACGGCATCTCAGAGCGCTTAAAGGAGAGTGGGAGGCAAGTGCTAGGGCATGGAGGGATTTGAAGGCGAGTGTAAAGATCTTGAAATGCTCACCCGATGACAAGATATAAAGAGCAAGAATCAAATGTGTGAGATATTTACTGGTGGTGACTGCATTTTGCTTACAGTTTTCTGTGCGGGTTGACGGGCGGGACAAGACGGTGGAGTATAAAGCCCGGGGACAGTTCGAGGACTCTGTGCGCTGGGTGTTTGGCAGCCCTGGTGTGGCCAAACTATTTGACCTGCGGTGGCACAAGCTCACCATCAGCGTGCAGGGAAACATGGCATCCCTCTACCTTGACTGCAACCTGATCGCGATCAAATCAATCGAGGAGAGGGCAAGCATCAACACTGAGGGGAGAACCGTCATCGCAGCGACAGCTGAGGGGGAGAGACCGCTTCAGGTAACCCAGTTACATAGACCAGAGGTAACGCAAGGGACACCAGGCCTGAAGTAACCCAGTGATATAGCTCTGATTGCTGATGAAAGGTCATTGACCTGAAACATTAACTGATTTGTCCTCTCTCCATTGATGCTGCCTGACCTAGTGTGTGTTCCCAATGACTTTTGTTTTTATTCAGGTTACCAGCATCCGCAGTGTGTTGCCTTTGGAGCTGATTTCAGTCTTTGGTTTCCATTTAGAGATGCATTTGGTTTTTACACTACCCATTTTATGAATGTTTACCATACATGTGAAATCAATTTTATAGATGTGTTTTCGTCTCCAATTGTTTCTGGCTGGTAGTCTCTTTTCCTTGGTTAAATGCAATCTGTTATTGTTATTCCTGTGTAATACGATTAGCAGCCTTTAGTGTCCTCCCTCTCATTGTGTTCAGGAGATTGGAGGCTTGTCTTTGCTTGACCCCCTTTGCGCAGAACCAATTTATTGGCTTCCAACAAACTCATGGTCCATATACCATCAAATATACTTAATAAGACATTTGATATTGTAAGCTGTGAGATACACTGTTAACTCTGCAAGCCATAGACCTAAGCAATGGTAAGTAGTGTGGCAGTGGTTGCAATGGCTCGCTGCATGGTTTTAATTGGTGAAACTACCATCCAAATGACTACTCCCCCCCCCCACTAAAGTCTTGGCTCCTACCTGAACAGGAAATGGGCAAAACCTAAGTAGAACTCTTTAATTTGGTTTGGATACTCTTAGGCATGGCTATGGGCTTACTCATGGCTGCCAAAAATAAGATAGACAGAAACTCTTATCTGCTGCTGTGTCTGTCCATATAGAAAACTGGGCACAGGTCAGTACTCAAAGTGAACAAAGCCAGCAGCTCATGCAAAAGGATGTGGCCTTGTCTCTGATTTTACCTCTGCTCTTGGTCCCAGGTTGACATCCAGAAGCTGATTATATATTGTGACCCCTCCATGTCCGAGCTGGAGACCTGCTGTGGAATACCAGGCATTGAGGTAAGTGCCAAAATCCTTCCAGGAACTGATCATTCCCTGCCACAGCATCCAAGCCCCAAATAAGGAGACTATTCCTTTCCATTCAACCTCTATCCACACTCTTTCGGAGAGTCAGTGGCACCACAGGTGAATTGTTGCGGACACCAGCACTTTCTTCACCTTTGATGTTCACATCTCTTATCTGGGAGGTGACCTGCCCAATGGTGGCCGCTCAGTGAATCAAGTGATTGGCATGCACCGTACATCTTTTATTTGTGTCTATGTGACAATAGTGAGGGTTGTTTGTTATATAATCTGTTGTATTTAAAGTTGAGGAGTTAGTGCCAATTCTCTGATAATTGACCCAGGTTGACTGTCTCTTGCACAGTGTAAAGCACGGATTCCAAAGAGCAGACGGAACGCGGAGGCGAAGTTAACTTTGGCAGACGCTGCTCTTCAAGACAACGAGAAGGTGGATCCAAGGGTAAGCGATGGTTATTACATTGCCAACAGTTGAAGGCACTACCCAGCATTGCACTGAGTTGTGTAACCAGCCGGCTGTCAGGTTTAATTTGTGCCGTGTGCTGAGATACTAATCTCACCTGGGGAGACAATCAAGGGGGCGTCAGATCTGGGAGACATGGACCATAGGTGGGTGAGGAGGGGTGAAAGGGAGGCTGGGTTCCATCTGTTAGATGCTGTTGAGTGGCATGCAATGGAAAGTGAATATTTACTTTGGTGAGGACGGTATCAGGCGCTGTTATGATCTGAAACAAAAAGACAAAAATATTGCAGTTGCTGGAAATCTGAAACAAAAACAGAAATCGCTAGGAACACACAGCAGGTCAGGCAGCATTTATGGAGAAAGGAAAGTGAGTCAACATTTTGAGTTCATGACCCTTCGTCCGGGTCTGGGACCCAAAACATTCCCAGGAAGGATCGTGGACCTGAAACATTTTTTGTTTCTGTTATGAACTTTGTGTTCTGTCCACTTCAGTTAATTACAGTTAACTCCAGTAACTTTTTTTGTAGGCACACTGTAGAAACAGGTGAATTGTTGCGGATCCTGATTCCATTGCGAGGTTTAGGTTTTGTTGTCAATGTTTAACTTCCATCACATTGGCTGTAATTGGAGATTACGTTTGCTCTCCCGTTGGCCTGACCAGCAATTGCCCAAATAAAACTGATTGTTCCCTCCATTGCTGTTTGTCAAATGTTGCTATGCACAAAAGTGGCTGATGCTTTTGCCTGCAAAATACCCTGCGGCTAGACTTTACAATAAATCTCGTGAGGCACTTTGAGAAGTCCTCCTGACTAGTGAAAGGCATTGTATCAAATTGAAAGGATTGTTGTGTCTTTCTTTAGACTTTAGTAGTATGGTATTGCAAACTGTTCTGATTTTTTTTTAAAAAAGGCTTCAGACTGAAACTCCTTACAATCCACTGACTGTCTTTCCTTTGCAGCTGAAGCCTTTTATTCTTTTCCCTGTTGCTTGAACAGTTGCCTCATCATCTCTAATCCAAGACTGAAGGGCTGTAGTTTACAATGATAAAAAAAACTACGGTCATTTCAGACTGACATTCCATAGCTGCTGCTCTTCCTCAGCTTCTACTCGGCCCACATATTGCTAATTGATTCTCCAGATAAGTCGTGGCCAACCTTTCTGGTTGGTCAACAAAATAAATGTTCTCAACTGAATATTCCTTGATTTATTAAACACACAATCGAGAGCAGTGATGCATGGATTGGCCAACATATATCTAGATTGTGTGTTTTTATCTGTGAACCCTAAATGACTAATAATAATAATACTAACAATAATACTTGCAGTTGATATAGTGCCTTATCACATTGTTGAAACTTCTCAAAGTTCTTCACAGAGTATAGTGTAAAGTGAATATTTTATGGACTGACGAATAAAGAACAAGCACAAACTGTTCACTGAGGATTACAAGATAATGGCTGACTTCAATTAGTGTACAATACAACAGAAACGTGTACTTATACATGTGGCATTTCCCATAGAAGAGCATCTTCAAATGTTTAATTTGGTGACCAAAACAGCAGTCAAACAGATGTTTTTAGACTTGTTTTAGACATCCCACTAGCAAGGGATTGAGAGAGGGGGGGGGGGAGTGGCTAAAAATCTGTCCAGTTGATGATGGGATGAGAGGACACAAAGCAAATTACCACAGAGTAATGACCATAGTGATCAGAGCGCAAATGAGGTTCCTCCTCTAATTGCTTGTACAGATTTGCGTGACGGAGTTGTATATGTGATACGTGATAAATCATGAGTAAAACAGAGGGCCTGAGCTCTCTGGAACTGTTTTGACTTCGGGCCACAGAGAGTTTACGAGACAGATTTTTAGGCAGGCTCGGCTACATTTTACTCTCTGTCTGCTGGGCATTGCTGTAGCATTTTGCCTTGACCCCGAGCGTGAGTAACACATCTGTGTTTCTTCTTAACTGCAGACCGGCTACACAAAGTACTCTTTTCCCTCCCACCCTGGCCTCCATCAAATCACTTTGGAAGCCAGCCCAGTCTGAAGAGAATCCTAGCTTCTTATGTGGCTGAATAAGTTTGATTGTCTCACCAGACCTGCTCTCAGTGGCTGGCCAGTAAAAAGAACGCTTGCAGTGTGATAGTATCTATCACGTCAAAGCGTCTCAACACGCATTACCGTAATTATTGTAAGACAAACTACGTGAGACAAAGTCAGTCCCTCGATCAGCACCTCTTGTACTCTGCACTGTCTGACCACACAGCAGCCATAAACCCATCAGATAATCCCATCAAAACTTCAATGAAGCAACAGCAAATACGTGCTTAAGTTATGCTTTCTGTCTTGGTCCTGCTCTGTGTGTGTGTGTGTGTGTGTGTGGTCCTGTGGAGCTCAGTGATTAGAGCACTTGCCTTGCAAGTGAGAGACCTGGGTTTGATTCTTAGCCGGGCGAAACCTTAGGCAAATTTCCTTGCTCCACATACCTGATAATAATCCCTTGAAAAATATACAATAATAAATTGGTCATTTCAATCCATGACTGTTTGTGGGACACTGCTGTGTGCAATTGGTTGCTGCATCACACCCACAAATATACAATTGATTCACTTTAGAGTATATTCTGTGAAGCGCTTTGAGACATCTAGAGCATGTGAAAAGTGCTATATCAAATGCAAGAATTATTATTATCTCTCTCCTCCCTTCTGTCACTGCCTCCTGTCCTCCCTCTCTAATCCACATTATCTTTTTAAAAATGTATAAATTCCCTGAAGGTTTAAAAGCACACAGTTTGTCTATATAACATCACATCGCATGTACCTGCATTCTCGCATATGTAATTATCTATTTTCCACCCAACCTTTAATTATAACGTTTAAAGCTAAGCCTTTCAAATAAACTTGCTCAGGTCATGCCAACTTACAATAGACACGGTGAGTACAAAGCTGTTTGCTGACAGACTTGCCTCCCCCTGTTCCCATCATCTCCTCAGTTAGAACCCAGCTGTTCTCCTTCACATCTCATCTCCTTCCTGTCATTCTTGCCTCTCACGGGCTCACTGCCAAGTCATGATCCCAATAACATCTGCATTTACTGACTCCTAGGAACTTTATTGAGTTTGTGCTTAAAGAGAACTTGCTTTCCAAGTTTGCTTTCCAGTTTTCTCTCAGACCCTTTTCTGGACATTGGTTTGTACATGATCCCTGTTGACCACTTTGAGATGCTCTCTGTGAAAGGTGCTACTTAAGCAAAGTTGTTGTTGAGAACACATTGGAGGGGAGGGAGTGGGTGATGGAGTTAGGGGAGAAGTAAACATGATGTAAACAGATGAGAGAGCAGCAGAGGAATGAGCTCAGAAATAACAGCGACATCTTGACGCCTGAAGGAGATGGAGAGGTGAAAGAGCGATTCAGAACAACAAGAGCCATAGGGAGAGAAAGAAAGCATTGATGCGTGGAGAAGGTAATCTGAGCAACAGCAGCAAAGGAGACCTAGAGAGAGGTCCAACTGACAGGAAGGAGATGAGATGTTAAGGAGAGCAGCTGGGCTGTAACTGTAGAAAATATGGAAACAGGGGGAGGTAAGTCTGTCAGCACACAGCTTTTTAAACCTCAGACTGGATGGGATAGTGAGCGAGTGACTCTAACCTTGAAAACTCAGCACCAGGGACCTTAGAATACATTGAACACATATTGTGTTGAGGTGGAAGAGCACCAGCAAATCTGTTCAACAAATGAGTTATCAGTTATTCTCCACAAGGCTCCACCATAGCTTTAACCTTGTGATTGCTTTAGACAAATAGTATATCTCAGTTGGCAACAAATTCACCTGTTGGACAGAAAGCTGTAGGTTCAATCTCATTGTTGGAATTTGAGCTCACGAAACTCCAGTGTCAGAGGGTTAGAATAAACCCAGTCTAACTTGACCCGACTTTCAAATTCCTGCAAGTCTTATCCCTTCCAAAGTTACCCCCTCCTCTCTATTCTAGTTTATTGCTCACTCTGTATTCTACATGTTTCCTCGTTGCCTTTCCCTAAATCTTTCAGCCATCACCACCGCTGTTCTCCTTCACAACCATGCCATGACCTGCTCTGCCATCCCTCAAATCTGCAACGTTGCCTGACTCCAGCACCACCTCACCCCTCCCTCAGGCCGCTGAAACTCTCATTCACGTCAAATGCAAGAATTATGATTGCCATTTGGGGGATTTGGAGGACGGCAGTTCCTGTTAGCGGTGAGGCTGTGCACCATCTGTGCAACAATGTGTGGACCTCCATGTGTGGACCTGATGCCCGAGCTCGTCCTTTGGTTTATTATGATAACGACAGAGCAGCGAGGAGAGTGTTGCTAGCCTGGAGCGGCTGCTGTTGATTTTGGCTGGCGGTGTAACCACACTGATTTGTTGCCAGACTAGTCTGTTTAACACCTGGGGCTACACTTACCTGTGGAACAGGAGAAAGTTCCATCCCAATTCCAGTTTGCTGAACCCCCACCCCCCCACCCATGCCAACTTACAAAACAACTATAAAGTATCTGAAACCGTTCTGAAGTTTTATTCAACCGTCTTTGAAGCGGATCTTGAATGAATAGACCCCATTCATTGTGATATAAACACAGAAGTCGCTGGGAACACGCAGCAGCTCAGGCAGGGAGGGAAATTAGTTTACTTTTCAGGTTAATGCCCTTTCGTCATCACATTCATTGTGTTGACTGTGTTGTGCAAGCTCCAGTTATTTACTTGTAATCATTTGTTAAGGAATTTGTGGCCTATCATGGCTCCTTTGTAAACTTTGTTTGATTATTGACATAAACCTGTATCATTGTTCAAAGATAGTCACACTAAGGTTTTCGATGCGGGGTTGGAAGCAGCCATATCAAATGGAATCAACAGTGCCTTCATGACTGTATGTGGGATATTATATCTGAAGCCAATTACAAACCACCTCAACACCATTCCTTGTTGTCTCTGGCTTTGACCATTTCATCTTAAAGTCCCGATTTAAACCTCACCCTGTATAATACGTACCTCACAAGGCAGGTTTGGAGGAATATGACCCACGGTCCATTTAATCTCATCGTTTCAGATTCCCTGTCGTGCGGTTTGCTAATCATAGCTTCAAAGGCCTGAAATTCTGGGAGCTAAACATTGAAAGCCAATATAGTAATTCAAAAAAACTCTTACGTTAACTCCAACATGGGTCTTGAACCCGTAGCCTTTTGTTTTGATGAGTAAAATATTCACTATCATATACATATTCAGTGAGAGAGTGAATCTCAAAAATGACGTTATCTTTCACACCTTCACTCATTATTGAAGTCTTTCTCTCAGAATACTATATAGCAATTGTTTCTCTAATCTCTGAAGAACACTGGGGTACACTATTTCTTTTCTCCCTGCACTGTGTAGGTTTATTGAGTGGTTTTCTCATCAAACTCATTCTATCCATGGAGCTTTCCAAGACTATATCATTCTTAACTAAACCTCTTCCTTTCCATCTCTTTCACTTTGAAAACCTTTAAAAAGAAGAATTTTAAGGGGTGTGAGGGAACAGAGAGACCTGGTGATTTGTATTAGCGACTCTTTGAAGGTGGCAGGACAGGTAGACAAAGCCATTAAGAAGGCATATGGGATACTAGGCTTTATAAATAGGGGTCTAAAGTACAAAAGTCAGGAAGTGCTGACTAACGTCTATAAAACTTTGGTTAGGCCTCAGTTGGAATACTGTGTCCAATTTTGGTCCCCACACTATAAAAAGGATGTTAAGGCATTGGAAAGGGTGCCAAGAAGGTTTACTAGAATGGTACCAGGATTGAGGGACTTCAGTTATGAGGTAAGACTAGATAGGCTAGGTTTATTCTCTCTGGATTAGAGAAGGTTGAGAGGAGACCTAATAGAGGTTTATAAAATCATGAGGGGATTCGACAGGGTGAATAAGGAAAAACTGTTTCCATTGGTGGGCAAATCAGTGACTCATGGTCACAGATTTAAAATAGTTTCAAAACGAAGCAGAGGGGAGCTGAGGAGAAATGTTTTCACTCAGCGGGTTGTTTGAATCTGGAATGCATTGCCTGAAAAGGTGGTGGAGGCCGATTCGATAACAGCTTTTAAAAGCTGTTATATCTTTATTTAGGGAGAACAGATCTGTTAGGTTATGGGGAGAGAGTTGGGCAGTGGGATTGAGTTGCTCTTTCCAAAGAGCCGGCACAGACTAGATGGGCCGAATGGTCTCCTTTTGTGCCGTAAAATTCTATGATTCTATGATCAGTTTTGTGCCTAACCTCTTCCATCTTCCCTCTAAGTCACTGTGACCTTAGTCCTCTACCTTGTTTCTAAAGCCTATGCACTCACATGAGTTCTCCAGGTTCAAACCTCGTCATGACAACAGAGAGAGAGAGAGTGACAGAGGGAAACACACAGAGAGGGACAAGTAGAGAGAGACACAGAGAGGGAGAGAGAGAGTGACAGAGAGAATGATACACACAGAGAGAGACGGAGAGAGGCACAGGGAGAGAGAGACACATACAGAGAGTGAGGCACGTACAGAAAATGAGATACATACAGAGAGTGACACACAAAGAGAGACAGAGAGAGAGAGAGAAACCCACAGAGAGAGGTTGGGGAAAATCACCTATTGGATGTTGTGCCTTTTCTGGGGTAAAAATACAATTTTCCAGTATTAATTCTGTGCTTTCGCAGAATGTGCCACGACTGAATTTGCTGAATTCTTCTGGTGGCAAGTAACATTGTTTACACTTGGGCTGATGTGCGCAGAGCAAAGCTGTGGTTCTGGCTTTGGCTTGGCCCAGGCTCTCACTTTTCGAATGTTTGCCCACTTTGATCAGCTTCAGATGTGGTATCTGATAAACTCAACTGTCCCGAAGCTGTTGCCAAATGGAACAGGCAGGGCCTTGCAGGCCAGCTCCTGTCTGCTTCAGTCGGGGCGGCTTTTATTGTCAGACAAAATAAACATTCAGGTCCAAACGCAGAATCTCATAAAGTGTTGAGTTTATTTCCTTCAGTTTCGCTGCCACACATTTCGGGAAAGAAAGAGTAACCAGGGGAACCTATAGACCGAAACCGTCATTTGGCAACAATGGAATATTTTGGCTTGGCGGTGGCTGGCTTATCAGATACACACTGAAACTGGTCGAAGTGGGAGCCAAGTCAGTATTGATCTGATTTGTGTTAATTCCCCATTAATGTCTCTTCCTCTGTTCATGGCGTGGTGATACCCCATCATGTAGCGTGCACAGGATACAACAGTGTGCACATTCCACATAATATTTAGTTTACTTTACAGCATGTTCTGTGAAGCGCTTTGAGATGGAGCTCCTGTGGCTTAGTGGTTAGAGCACTTGTCTTGCAAGCTGGGGAAACCAAGCTGGGGAGACCTGTGTTCGAATCCAGGCAGGTCAGGGCGAAACCTTGGGCAAGTTTCCTTACTCCACACGCCTAATAATAATCCCTCCAAAAAAAAACACAATAATAAAATTGGTCATTTTAATCCACGACTGTGTGTGGGACACTGCTGTGCGCAATTGGCTGCCGCGATTCGCCCACAAATATATACAGTCAATTCACTTTACAGTATATTCTGTGAAGCGCTTTGGGACGTTGTTAAGATGTGGAAAGCGCTATATCAAATGCAAGGATTATTATTATTATTATTATTATGTCCTCCTGTAGTGTCCTCCTATAGTGTCAAATGTAAGGATTGGTGTTACAATTACCGGTTTCATATGAAATGGTTTGACACACGATCGGGGTCAGATTTTTGTTTTGGAAGCGGGCAGGGGGGAGGGTCAAGGCCAGAATGTCTGCCCACAGTCTGCAATTCACCCCAGCACCGACTGGAATATCAGTCTAGATTGTGAATTGAAAGTCAATTCAAAGTCCTGATGTGAAGCTTGAACACGCATTCTGACTCCAAGACAAGAGAGCTGCCAGCTGAGGCGGGCTGACGTACATACCCTCTCTATCCTCCATATGTCCTCCATATATCCTACAGTGCTATTCCCAGCCAGATATTTGTCAGATTATTTTTAGCAGCTGTTAATCAACAAAAAAAAGCGAAAACCTTCTTTTGTCGCACTCTTAATACCTGAGGGAAATAATCCTTGTAATCTCCAGACTCGCTCCAGGCTTGTTCATTTTAATTCTGTGTCCTCTAGTTTTCACAGTCCCTGCTTGTACCTACATCCCCCTTGTCTCTCAGGCTACCTCTTTTAAAGTTTATTCCTGAGTATTGTACATCTGTTTTCTAGGGGAGGTTCATGAGGGCTGCATAGAACCAAGGGTTTGCTCCTTGCTAAAATATTGATGTTATTCAATGAGTAGAGATTCAGAGACTATGATCTAAACTTGCGGAATTTCTTAACAGATCTTTTCGAAAAGAAATGTGGATTATTTTTCGTATTCAAATTGCCGCACATGATACAGTAGACACCCGTTTATCCGGCACCCTCGAGTCCTGGCCAGTGCCGGTTAAAACGCCTGCCGGATATTCGGCAGAAAACCCAACACAAACAAAATTATTAAATTGTATTAAAATTACATTTTTTAAAACATTGCATATTAATAATAGACTAAATAATCATTTATATGATAATATAATATATAAATAATAATTATAATCATTTTACACACAGCGACCAGGCAGTTCAGAGAGATCTTTAAACTAGTGCAAAAGTTACGCATCTGAATGACACTGTTCTCATTGCGGGCAGAAGAGAGGAAAGCTCGTGTTATTGAGAAAGCAGAGAGTAAGCGGATAAATTTTTCTGGATAAATTCCGGTTTATCGAATGCAGATTTTATTTTGCAGTGCCGGTTATACGGAAGTTGCGGTTGATCGGGTCATGGATAAATCCGATCAACCTCAACTTCCGTATAACCGGCACTGCTATACCGACTTCCACTGTAATTGCTGATTTACCTGTTCCGTATTAAGGAATCTGTGAAGAAATGACACAAATTAAACACGGATGGGACAGAGTTTGCTGCGAGTTTATCGTATGCAGAAGGATCAGAGTATTTTGTGTGCAATTCCCTTGGTGATGTTTGCATCCAACACGTCTCTGATGGCTTAAGCTGACTCTGAGTGACACTTGCTGTCTGTTTTCTTTCAGTGTAAATTATGCTTCAAGAGGCCTTTGGGACAAAATGTGAGTACCACACATTATTCATTTATTTAAATGTCTTTTGTTTTAAAAAAACTTCCTAAGATGCTGAAAATGAGTTGGCGTGAGTTGTGAGGTGTCCTCAGCAATCACAGCAGAGATTGTATTCAAATGAAGGCAAACAAAACGTGAACTGAATTGGGGACCATAGGAATATATGTGTGATACTGGGCTCCTTCACTGACCTACTGGGTAAATGTAAATCCGTCACAAGATTATACTGATCATGTAATCACAGATTCAAACTCTTTTCTGTATAAAACACAAAATACAGTACTGCAGATGCTGGAAACCTGAAACAAAAACAGAAATAGCTGAGAACACTCAGCAGGTCAGGCAGCATCTATGGAGAAAGGAAAGTGAGTCAACGTTTCGGGTACATGACATTTTCTTGGATCCGAAACGTTGACTTACTTTTCCTTTCTCCTTAGATGCTGCCTGACCTACTGAGTGTTCCCAGTGATTTCTGTTTTGTTCCCAATCTGTACAAAGTTAGCTTGTCTCGGGCAGGGATTAGATTCCAGAGCCCCTCATTTAGGGAGGGGGAATGTTCCTATATAATGTGGTACCTGTGTGTGTGTATTGTATGTGTGTCAGACTGGATCAATTGGTAGGAAGTTATCCAGAGTGTGTGGTGTAGTAATAATAATAATAGTCCTTGCATTTGATATCGCATCTTATCATTTCCTCGAGTCGTCTTAAGGTGTTCCTGGGGATCCTTTTGCTGCTCATGGGTTCGGACACTGTATCTCAGTGATGAGAGTAAACCCAGCAGGGCTGATAACATCAACTTCCTGTCGGCAGGCAAGACTGCCTCTTTAACCAGGTGCTTCACATTTTACCTGCTGCTAAAATATGAATTATTCCAGTTAAAATGGCTAATTAAAAGTTGTAACTTGGTGTTCAAAGGCTGTACAGACTGTTCCATTGATCCTCCTGAGAACTGAGTGTGAGAACAGCACGGATTTTACATTATGTTTGTCTCTGGAGACGAGATCATTTGTGGGGGCAACTTTTACCTTAATGACAGATTTTTTTCCCCCAAAGAGAGTAGAGATAGTAGAGATTGAGTGAAGCTCCCTCTACTCAATCCCAGGACAGGCACAGCACAGATTTGATGTGGGATAAAGCTGTAAAATTCCCTCTAAACTGCATCCCAGCCCAAAGCTACCAGCTACCTTTATCTTTGTTCCCTTTATTGTTTTCAATTATTCAGCATATCAACCTCAACCCACCCCTTGTGCTGATTGATTGAAATTCCGACGCCTGTTCCTTCAACTAGTTCAGAGTCGATGGGAATCCACCCGAGTCCAGATTTCTGTAGTACTTTAGAACCGTCCAAAATTTGCAAACTCTCAAATAAAACAGCCGCACGTTTTCAGTAAATCATTTAAACACCCTCAGAGAACTTCAAAGTTAAGACTGAATTCAATAATTTGCCAAATTCTGGGCCGTTCTGAAATGCCACATAAGAGTCCATGTAGATCAGGGTGCGATCTCCCCAATTATTTACTATGAAGTGTTGCATTGAAGTGTTTAGTAAATGAGGCTCTGTGATGTTACACTGAGAGTCCTGTAGCTCAGTGGTTAGAGCACTCGCCTCAGAAGCGAGAGACCTGGGTTTGATTCCCGTCAGTGCGAAGCCTTGGGCAAGTTTCCTTACTCCATATAAATTGGCCACTTCAATCCACGACTATTTGTGGGACACTACTGTGTGTAATTGGCTGCCGTGTGTTGCCCACAAACATACCAGTCAATTCACTTTACAGTATATTCTGTGAAGTGCTTTGAATCGTCTAGAAGATGTGAAAAACTCTATGTCAAATGCAAGGATTATTATTTATATATTTTAGAGCATTGTGTGTGTGGGGGCTGAAGTTCCAGAGATGTGGCTGAATGTCCCAGTACAGGTTTCTGGGATCTGCGTTGACTTTTACTGAGTTCAAGGGTTGAGATTCCACTTTGAGAACGTTGGGTTGATTTCCTCGCCCGAGGGCAGTCTCCACATCTCCAGCCGCTCAGTGAACACCTACAACAGCTGCCTAGCTCAACATCTGTGACTCAGCCCACTACAGGGAAGTGGTGTTGTGGGCAGTAATCAAACCCAGTGAGAAGACATTCTACCCAGTGAGAGCATTTTGTCTTGAAAGTTAAAATGGTTAAGAGCACTCGCCTCGCAAAGCGAGAGACCTGGATTCAATTCCAGACACAGAGAAATCTTGGGCAAGTTTGCTTACTCCACACGCCTAATAATAATCTCTCAAAAAGAAATGGATCATTTCAATCCACGACTGTTTGTGGGACACTGCACTGTGCGCAATTGACTGCCATGTAGGGTCCGGCGATATATCGGTTATATCGATATAATTTCCATATTGATATGCCGATATTGGAATTTAAAATATATCGATATATTGAAAAATTCAATATGAAAAAAAATTTGATATATCGCAAATATCGGTATATTGTGTCCGGCGATATATCGTAATGTCGGTATATATCGGTATGATGCAGACTTTTTCAAGTTGCGCACCCCCGAAAACGTCCGCACCTCCGAATGCGCGCGCATGCGCAGGACAAAAGCCCCCGCGATATCGGTATATCGGTATATATCGATATGAGCAAACCGATATATCGATATCGGAAAATTTCGATATCGACGGCCCCTACTGCCATGTTTCGCCGACATATATACAATCAATTAACTTTACAGTATATTTTGTGAAGTGCTTTAAGACGTCTAGAAGACGTGAAAAGCGCTGTATCAAATGCAAGGATTATTATTATATTATGGTTCAATATTGCGGAAAATTCTTACATTCAGCATTAATCTGGATGCTGGTGTTAAATATAATGACTACACTTCATATAACTCCTTTGAGGTCTGAAGGTATCTCAAAGCACTTCACAGAATTCACTGCTAAGTGTGATTAATGACTGTTACTTTGGAAGTAAACGTGGCAGCCAATTGCATCCATCAATATCCCTCAAACAGCCATTAAGTGAATACCCAATTTTATCAAAGGCACTATTGGCAAGGATATTACGAGAAACTCCCTTCTCTTTTCGAAGAGTGTTTGTCATCCACCCTAACAGGCAGTTGGGCACAGATTAATATCTCATCGAGTTTCCACAATAGAATGGAACCCCAGCACTGCACTGGAGTGTCGGCCTAGAATAGGTGAGGTCAAATCCCTGCCATGTGATTTGAATCTACTACCTCATGACTCGGAGAGAGCTACTAACTGAGCGTTTGACACCTTAACTTATTTTTTTGCAGTTCTTAAAAAAATAACTGGCTCCCAAATTAAGCAGTTTTTAAAAATATTCCACAATTCCGCACTCTCACGGATCTCAAGACCCAATGGGCTGACAGGTTAAGTTCTTTGTGCTATTTTGGACCCCAGATTTGCAGCTGGCCTTAAACACTGCCTCAGCAAATCATCTTTATATTGCACTATCTCTGGGAATTCACTGATGATTCAGGTCAAATGATGGAAGGCTCTCAGGAAGGTGCCAGGCTATTGGAAGAGGAAACTCAAAAAAATCCTGAGAATGAAACAGGAATTATATAATAATAATATAATAATCATCCTTGCATTGGATATTGCGCTTTTCGTGTCTTCTAGACGTCTCAAAGCACTTCACAGAATATACTGTAAAGTGAATTGACTGTATATTTGTGGGCGAAACACGGCAGCCAATTGCGCACAGCAGTGTCTCTACAATCAATCGCAGATTGAAGTGACTAATTTATTATTGATTTTTTTGAGTGATTATTATTAGGCGTGTGGAGTAAGGGAACTTGCCCAAGGTCGACCTTGCCTTGAATTGAACCCAGGTCTTTCACTTGTCAGTGGAGTCCTCTAACCACTGAGCTGCAGGACTCCATGTATTTTGTGTGTGAAATGCGGCAGCCAATTGCGCACAGCCAATTGTCCCACAAGCGTTCGTGGTTGGAATGACCAAATTATTAGTAAACAAATTTGAGGATGGAAATCGCATTCACTGCACACAGTCTAGTTGGTTGTCGGAGGGTTGTGGGGGAAGGAGAGATATGTGGAGTATTGTAATATTACAGTAAATAAGGTTTATTTCCAATCTTACACCTTTGTTTTGTAACTACTACATTAAAAGTTAATGTCTTAGGCTCTCGGTGGGTTTTGAAGGGAGAGGAAAGGAAGTTGCATTTTTATGGTGTCTTATATCGAAACACCTTAAAGCACGTTACAATAATTGTAAGTGTAGCAGCTGCTTTAGTAGGCAAACCCGGCAGCCAATATGCACACATCACATCCTGCAAACGATCAAGCGCAATTAGTCTGGAGGATTGGGAATGTTGGCCAGGAGAAATTCGACTTCGGTTTTGAAATAGTGCCGTGGAATCTTTAACATTCACCTGCAGATGGGAGTTTGGTTTAAGGTCTGATCTGAAGGACGTCACCTCTGGGAATGCAGCGTCTACTCTGCGTCACACAGGTCTAAGTTTAACGTGGATGTCGAACTTTCCGACACAGAGGTAGCACTGATCTGCCAACTGAGCCAAACTGGCATATGGTTTACTTAATGATACATGAGCGAGTGTTGGTGTTCTATCCAGACAGATAAACAGCTGTCGCAGGTTAATGAGCACAGTGTCAGTGGGGGGAGGGGAGGAGGTGAACAGCTGGCATGGGGGGGGGGGGGGGGTCAAACAGCTGGCAGAGTCAGAGAGAACAGTCAGCAATCGCTTGAATACATTTGGTCATCACGTTTGACATTGTGTGGAAATGCCCGTGAGTCGTGTGATGGACATGTGCCAGTATTGCCCTCACTGGGATGTATGTCCGTGATGCTGTCTGCTTCAACATCTGTGTGAGTGTTCTGATCTGATAATGTGTATTGTCAGCACATTCCCACCCTCCTATCCCACTCTTGAATAATTGATTACAGCATAGAAAATTATATCACTGGTGAAAATAGCGGCTGAAAATAGTCAAGGCTGTTGCAGAGCATTCATTTTGCTTAATGTTTTCACCAGTGATATAATAATAAACCTTACTTTTTATATGGCACTTTATCACGTTGTCGAGGTGTCTCAAACCGCTTCACTTCATTACGCTGTAAAGTGTAGCGACTGTGTATTTTGTGGGCAAATGCGGCATCCAATTTTGTGTACAGTGATGTCACTGCAAACAGCCAAGGAGTGAATGACCAAAGATTCAGTGGCTCAGTTAGACCGCGAGTGTAGTTAGGGATGGGCAGCGTATGTCCATATCATCCACTGATCATGTTTTGCTCTGTAATTAGTGTAGGTGACGCTGTTGCCCTCTGCTGGATGCGTATGTACCTGCACCTTGTATTTTTGATGGTGAATTGTGTGTATATCAATATTTTCCATGCATATTTCTAACAATAATAATCCCTGGATTTGACATAGAGCTTTTCACATCTACTAAAACTGTCTCACAGAATATACTATAAAGTGAAGTGACTGTATATTTGTAGGCGAATCGCGGCAGCCAATTGTGCACAGCAGTGTCCCACAAACAGTCGTGGTTTGAAATGACCAATTTAATTTCTTGTGGCGAGTTTGAGGCGAGGGTGGTTATGAATTCATAATATACCTGAAACAATGGTGTGCAAGTTCTCAATGTGATCGAAAGAGAGTCTGTGTCTGCTGTGAATTGATGGGTGGACGTCCTAAGGCATTGGAGAGTCGAGAGTTTGCACCCGAGCTGGGGCCTTTGAGAAGATAAGAGAAGGTGCGGTCCTTGAAACGCAGAAAGAAAGTGTGGTGCGCAACCATTCACCCCATGAGTTTAGTGAAATCACGAGAGGTTAGTGACCAGACTACATGTTTTGCTTGAGGAAATACAGAAACCAACGTGATAAGCTGCCATCCTTCAATTTAGAGTTTTGAGAAAGCTGTTAATTTTTGGCTTTCTCATTAAGCTCTTGCAAGATGCAAGCAGTGTGACCAGACAGAAGGTAATTAACCGCAATGAATGATCTCACTGATCACACTTAAGTGAGCAAGCTGTGTAACAGGCGTGTAAATGCAGCATTCCTCAGCTTAGCAAAGCTACTCCCTCCATCAGAGCAGTTACACACACATGCACACGGGACTCTGTCCTTACATTATGCATTATTCCACTCTTGCACTCTACTCCCTCTGCAATACACATGTGCAGCACGCTGTCTTTGCACCTCGATGTGATGGGTGACTTATTGAGGGTTTCCTGTTTTCACAAAGACAGAACCGAGAGCTTGGATTCACTAGCATTGGCGCAGATAAGATAAAGCAGGCCTGTTCACTGAACTGTGTCGCATAGCATCAAGTCTGATAACTCACTGAAGTTTTAATTGCACTCGGCTACAGATGTCACTCACATGGACAGAGTCTTGGCATCATTTACATTGCAATCAGTGTTCACACTGCCTTCAGGAGGTTTGAAGGGTTGCAGTTGTGGGCTGTGGACATGTGAGTGTCTTTCACCCATTTTAGAAAGCTGCCTGGGTAAAGACACTTAAAGATTCTTTGTAAAGAGGGGGCAGGGGAAATTCCCAGGACTCCATATAAAATGCAAGGATTATTATTATTGGCTTTGTGGGTCTCTTCTAGTAGTAACTGAGATATTGGATAAGACAAGATATTGGATTATCACAAGAAAAATAACACAATTCTCCCATTGACGAATGAGTCTCCTGGAATTAATGTCCATGGACTATAGGGAGAGAGACCCAAAGTGACATGATGGGACAGCGATAGAGGAAGTTTACAGCTGAGATTTTACCAAGGTTTATCTTTGAGTTCTCATTATTTGCAATACTTTTCTCTTCCCAGGATGAAGACTGCCTGCTGGTAAGTGACCTACGATCAATCTCTCACATTCCTGACGTGTTCGGAGCTCGGAATTAAATGACCAAAGGGTTAAAACTCAGAGTTAATTGCTATCAAGACCTACATTGTCGTAGCATGTGACTACCAATTGTCTAGCAATTCCCAAATTCCTATGACATTTGCAGGGGTATGTAGAAAGACAACAACAACAAAATTACATCGATAGAGCGCCTTTCATGTCGGGAGGACGTCGCAAACGGGGGAGTGGGACTGGTTGAGTAGCTCTTCCTATGAGCCGGCACAGGCTCGATGGGCCTCCTTCTATGCTGTAATATTCTATGACACTGAAGCAACCTCAGTTTGTCTGCATCTGGACCAAACGAGGACTCCAGACAAACGAGCCATATCTCAGGGTTGTCTATTGTTTGTACAAATGGAATATAAAGGAAGATGTTTTAGTGTTGAGACTGGCTAATGCCGCACCATGACCTGTTTGCCCTATGGACCTGATTTCCCCTGTGGCTGTGCTCAGTTCCAAGCAGTGAGGAGACAAGCGAATAAATAGCTGTTTTGAAATCTGTTCGGCTATTTTCCCAGTCCGTGAAAAGCCCCGTTGTTTATCTCTGAGACCAATGCTCTTTCCTGGTACCATCTCAGTTTTAATGATTCACAGGATGTAGGAGGATTATTTGGTCTTTTCTGTGGCTTTAATTTCACATTCGCTGACCTTGGGCAAAGCTCCACTCACAACAAGATTAACTTGGAGATTCTAGATTTTTTCATATCGAGAAGCAAAATTAAGGCCTTCAGAAGAACACAGAAAAAGGTTTGGAAATTAAGTCAATGGCAAATCAAGCAGATGGGATTACACGACTTCAAAATGATGCATTTTCCGTTTGTTTTTAAGCCTATTCTGTCCTTTTTTGCTTCTCTCCATCTCCCCTCCCTCCCCATGGCTCACACTGAAAGGACAGTGAGCACTGAGCTCAGGGGATAAGGAGAGGATAGGATAGTCTGAAGGAGATACCCTCCCGATGTGAAAGGCGATATATAAATGCAATGTGTTGATGTTGTTGTTGATAGAGGTATAGTCTTGTGCTGGGGCACATCGATATTGATCCCACAATATCAATATCGATGTGAAATGCAGAATGCAGTGTTTCACAAGCATGTAGATACAGATCACACTGGAATAGGGAAGTAGCTAAACACTTGAAAAGTAGAGTTTGCAAACAGTGTGGAGAAAAGGCAGGAAATAGGTGTTAAAATATCATATCTTACATCTGCAATGACCAGCAGGACTAGTGACCCATTGGGGTCACTAGTCCTGCCAACTAGTCACTAGGACTAGTGACTAGTTGGCTGATTGGCCTTCTCTTGTTCCCATGTTCCTGATTGGGATTAGATTGAGTGACTATCAGGTCAGGTTTTATTGCACTTGCTCATATCCACTGAGGACTGAGTTCCACTCCTGGTTTCTGTTTTGCCAGTTCTGTGTTGTCGTTTGATTTTTCTTGTATAAAATACAACATGCATTTTGATGTTGGACCAAACGGAACTGAGCACTACTGATGAATCAAACTCCAACCAGTTAGAAACACACTGAATTTCTGCTCTTGATTTTCAGTGCCCGCCAGGACAGAAAGGAGAGAAAGGACAGCCAGGTAGAACAGTAAGTATTCATTATTGTCACTGGAGCTTTCAAGTGTCTAATATACAGTGCTCTCACACTGAAAGGATGAAGTTATTTCTGATTGTTATTATTCTTTCTCTTTCCATCTTCTCTCTCGTGCGCAGTGATAGATTTCAGCCTGTTGTTTGTGCTCTGATTTGCTTTAGCCAGAGCCCATTAAAAAACATCCTTGGCAGAGCCTAATATTCAGTGTCAGTGTGTGCTGAGTTGGGTCATTTACTGGTGAGTTGCAGGATATGACTGTCAATAAAAGGAACCACATTACTATGTGTTGACATAAGGTGGACCTCACAGCCCTGACCCAATGTAATGGTTCTCACACTCAATTTCACATCCCTTCATGCCCTGGCACCTCCCTACCTCTCCCACCTTGCATATCCCACAATCCGCCAACTCCACTACACCTGCTCCGGCCTTCGGCATGTGTCTTGTGCCCTTTGTTTCTCCATTGGTGGCTGCGCTTTCAGCCAGTACACCCCAAAACTCTGGAACACTCTTCCTGTATCCCTCCGTCTTGCCTCTTCCTTTCCCATCATCAGGTTGTACCTGAAGACCTTCCTATTTGACTGTACTTATGATCATCTACCCCTCCCTCCAGCTGGGCCTCATGCTGCCAAGTGCTCTGGCATGTTTACCCCATGTGAGGGCTGCTGTATACATACAAGCTGTTACGGTGAGGCTAAAGATCTGAGCAGAAATTGCAGTGGTAAGAGCTGAACACACGCAAAGAAGTCATCAGGATGCTGCCAGCCATGAGCTATTATGCGCCATCTGTGTTTGTCTGAGATGTTCTCTTTAGTTCTCCTGCCAACATCTCCTCCGCTGTTGGCATTCATCAGTTCCACAATTAAATACCTCTGACCAAGAAATCACAAATTCAGAGAAAAAAAACATGGGGAGTTAACAATGAATTGGCATCTTGGGAATACATTGAATTTTGCACCATTTTTTACCCAGCAGTAAGTAGGAACCTGGTCAGATTGGCGGATCACTTTTTTTGCTGTTGAGTAATTGTTGTCCACATGTCATGAATTAAATCCACTGTATTGGCCCCCTTATTTAAAACATATACAAGTTGACCCCAGACATGTCCTTTTTGGCTTGGCACCAGATGTGATTGGAAGTCTAAATTTGTTTTCTTTGTTTTTGGCACAAAAAAAACTCTAGAATATTTCAGAAAAACAGCTGGATGTTTGGTGAATGACAGCTGAATTTGCTGAAGTTATCCTGGTGGGAGACTTGACTTATTCGGTGATTACCCTTACTGGGCTGCAGCCGAGGAACTGTTATTGTATCAACTTACCCATATCCCAAACCCTAACCTCTCTCCAGCCTGATTTATACTGGACTGAGGAACCACGTTGGGACTTTGAGCCCAGAGTCTAGTTCTTGGCTTTTGACTGCATTTTGGGAGATGCTGTCCTTTGGATAAGTACACCAAGTTCCCATCTGTCTGTTCGGGTGAATGTTAACGATCCCATGAAACTGTTCAAAAAGAGGAATGTGTTTCTCCCAGGCTCTTGGCCAACAATCCTCCAGAAAATTAGTCACTCACTTCATGACTATTTGAGGGATATTGCTTGGTGCAAATTGGCTGCCACTTTTAACTGACCGTAATTACAGTGAAGCGTTTTGAGACATTTCAATATTGCAGGTACTATTTCAAAAGTTTACTTTCTTTAATTGCATTAGCTATATTATTGAAGCTGAGAGTAAAGATTGGGTGGGAGAAGGAATCCCAAATCCATTTTTATCTCAGAAATCGCTGGGAACACTCAGCAGGTCAGGCGGCATCTATGGAGAAAGCAAAGTGAGTCAACGTTTCGGGTCCACGACCTGTCGAAACTGGGGCATATTTGCCCCTTTTATTTCTTCTGATTTAGAACATAAAACATGGAATCAGATATGGGAATCCAACTATTATCCATGCAGTGGTTACTGTAATTTAATTAATCTCAAAATGAAGGGGAGTTGGCATAGATTAGACGATTAATAATAATCTTTGCATTTGATACAGAGCCTTATCACCTCTTTGAAACGTCTCAAAGCGTTTCATGGGATACGCTATAAAGTGTATTGCCTGTATATTTTGTGGGCAAAACGCGGCAGCCAATTGTGCAGAGCAGTGTTCCATAAACAGTTATGGATTGAATGATCAAATTTTTTTTAAGGAATTATTATTGTAACTGTTATTATGATCAATCCCATCCTGAGATGTTTAATCCCCTCAGTCACATACTGCAGCTATCATTAAGGATCTCAGTTACGTAGAGCATCTATCAAAGTGCATCTCAGCGCAGTACATCTGCCAATATGCATCTCAGATGTACAGTTAATCTATCAATGTCCTTCAGTTACCCAGTGCATCTGTCAATATGCCACTCAGTTACATAGTGCCTCTACTCGGGAAGCCTGTAAAAGGTTCGTTCTTGACTAGCTTGGTGACAGAGACTGTTTCTGAGAATAAAATAGTTTAAAACAAGTAAAAATGACTGCCCCCCACCTCCGCCCCCACCCCCCAAACCTCTGGCATCTCTCCTCCGAGACCTGTAAAATCTGATTCTCTACAATCAAACCTTGTTGGGTGAGTTGTGACTTTAGTGATTGTTTTCTGTGATTTTTAAACAGGGCGAAATGGGATCTCCTGGAGAGTCCAGTTTGCTGGGATCTCAGGTAAATTCACGTCTGGTCGGTCGATCTGCAGATTTATCTGCTGCGAATTTGCTTTGGCTCACACTGTGGCTGTAACTCTCTGTATCGCTTTAATTAGCTTGTAATTGGGAATCAATGTTTCATATTTTATGGAACCCGTTGTGCATTTTAAAATTAATTGTGGAAGAGCTACAGGCTGTGAAGGTCGTCGATGAAGTCAGTGGGTGTAACTTGCTCTTATAGCACATAGATTCTACAGCATCAACAGACATTCAGCTCCATTGGCCCCTGTCAATATTTGTATTTCACCTGAGCCTCCACCCACCCTAATCCCTTTCTCTAGCCTTCCTCAAACTCCGTTTGTATATTGAACAATCTTCATGTCAGACAACTGCCTTGAAGCACTTTACAAATACTATGGGGAATCAACAAGCAGGAAGCAAGGAGGCGGATTTCAGTGGCTTGACCTGACGCACAGTGAAAGGATTTTTGAAGGCTGGAAAAGAATACACAAGGAAGATACCTGTTAGAAGGAGATTAACAGATCTCTCTGGTGTGTCAGTTTGCAACAATATTCTTGCCTCTAGGCTGGAGTGTTGTGCGTGCAAGTTTCACGTCAGGATTTGAGCTCATAATTTAGCCCAGTGTTCCTGTGGAGTGCTATACCTTGTAGGAGAGGGTGTGTTGCGTATGAGACGTTGAAACATCTAGCTGTTCAGGTGGACAAATCTGAAAAAGAAGTTAATTTTCTCTCAATATCCACCTGACCCAACAATCCTCCAGATGATGATTCACTTCATCTCTGGTTGGTGAAAACTTTGTTGGTGCAATTGACTGCCATGTTTATAAATGCCGGCAGTATACTTGACAACAAAGCTTTATGAAATGTGCTGTGATACTTTAGTAAAGCCAGATCAATACTTCAGGATGTATCTTTACACCTTTATGACTGGAACAGTTTGTTTGGGAAGGTGGTAGAGTCTACCTCTCCTGAGCAAGTTTCCTCACTCCACACGCCTGATAATAATTCTTCAAAAAACGATGATGTATTGGTGATTTCAATGCACGACTGTGTGGCAGCCAATTCCGACTGCTGGGCGGAATTGGCTGCCACGTTTCACCCACAAATTTACAGTCAATTTACTTTACAGTGTATTCTGTGAAGCACTTTGAGACATCTAGGAGATGTGAAAAGTGCTATATGAAATGCAAGTATTATTTTTATTAGAGAGGCCAGGGCAATGGACTTAAAAAGCAGCTTGTACAGAAATGGGGGAACAGTAGGATGAGCAGCAGTACAAGTGGAAACAGTACTGGCACTGTCAGCCTCTGCTTTCCAGTGGCCAGTATATTTTCAGGCATTTCAGTTTATTTTGGGGGCATTTAAGAGGTCTAACCAGCCCTGGTTGAATTTACTACACCTGATTCAAAGTGTCTTGTTCACCTCTGAATCCTCAGAAAGGTGAGAAGGGTGACACTGGCCCACGAGGATTGGCTGGGCTCCCAGGAAGAGATGTGAGTATCTCACCTACGTTCAAACTAACCTACTGGTTTTCATGTCTCCATAGAATTACCAATTTCTAACATGATGCAAGCTCTTTTAACTTATAATTATTTCTAACGTGAAGCTAGCTATTTTAGCTTAGAATTATTTTATTATTGTGATAAGGCGCCACATCGAATGTAAGGATTATTATTATTATCCAGCACTGGTCAGTACTGGCCCTTTTTTTTTACCACCCGTGCTACATGATTTAACACCACTCCCTTGTTCGTTCCCACCATAACCTATAATACTCCTTCAAGCGTTTATCTCATTACAGAATTCATGACATCGTAAACAGTATTCAATAAAAATCATCTATAGGGAGTTTCACTGTGTGTCTAACCTGCATTGTACTTGACCTGCAAGAGCTGGATGGTACAGTTCTGAGGGAGCTTTACTGTAGTTGAACTTGGGAATGCTGAATGGTCAGAGTAGAGGGAGCTGCACTCTATCTGAGTTACGTGTTTTGTCTGTGTGCACTGTGAGAGTGAGGTTTGGCAGGACACTTCCAGCAGAAGGATCACATATGTGCAATGAAATTGGCTTGCGCTGGATTGATGTTTAAATGAAAATGCAGAGGCTTTCAGTGTGATCCTGGAGGTCAGTAAATAATTGGAGAACATTCCCTGCCTCTAATGGCAGGGAGCCATTGTTTCAGTCTGCTTCAGGCGGAAGCCTGGCCAGATATAGAAGACGCAGAACACTAAATGCTGCAGATGCTGAAAGTCTGAAACAAAAACAGAAATCGCTTGGAACACTCAGCAGGTCAGGCAGCATCTATGGAAAAAGTCAACATTTTGGGGTCATGACCCTTTGTCAGAACTGGGGCATGTTCTCTAGAATATAGAAGAATTAAAGGTGATTTTATAGAAACCTATACGATTATTAAGGAGCATGACAGAGTAGACAGTGGGAGACTGTTTCCCCTGGTTGGAGAAACTATAACTAGGGGTCACAGTTTTAAGATTAGGGGTCAGCCTTTTTGCACAGAGTTGAGGAAACACTTCTTCACTCATGGGTAGTGAATATATGGAATTCTCTATCCCAAAAGGCTGTAGATGCTCAGTCCTTGAACTTATTCAAGACTGAGATTGATAGATTTCTTATGGATAAAGGGATATGGGGATAAGGCAGCCAGGTGGAGTTAAATTAGAAGATCAGCTTAGATGATCTGAAAGTTATCTTATTGAATGGTAGGGCAGGCTCGAGGGCCCGAATGGCCTACTCCTGCTCCTTATTCTTATGTGCTTATGTTAGGCGGGTGAGGCTTTTAAGGACTAACAGAGAGGAGAGGAAGGGAGAGGAAGATAAAGGAGTAAAAGTGGTAGAGGACAGGAAATTATGGACAGAAAAACCCATTAACCCTCCACCCATCCCCACAAAGTGGGGGTTGGGGGGAGGGGATTTCAACAAAACTGGAGAGATGTGTTAATAATGCAAAACAAAAGTGGGGGGGATTGCAACAGAACAGGCAGACCAGAGAGAGTAAAAGTGAGTCCGGGACCTGGATGATATGCTAATGGTCACAGAAGAGGATGGAGTGGGAGGGGAAAGGTGAGCTGTTATGGTCTGAAAGATGCAGAGATGGAAGGTGGGTGGATGGAGCTCAACTGGGATTTTCCCCCCCTCACCTTCCCCCACCCGCCCACACAGGGACACCAAACCTGCTGAAGCTCCCAGTAATAATAGCAAGTGACCATAAAGCCACCTCAGTATTCTGAAGGGAGTTTGCTTTCTGCAAAACTCTCAACTTTGTTGATGTCTCAACTGGCCGGTGTCCAAGTGGCTGACAGTCCAATTAGACGGTGTGGAAAGTAACTGTCAACAAGACAGACAAATAACTGCAAGGTGACAGTGGTTAGCCCTGACACTCTGATGCACAGAATGAAAGTCTCCCCCATCTACCACTGTGCGGGTTGGATTTGATGCAGAATAAGATTGCTAGTGATTAAGCCTGTTTATTTTAATCCTTGTCATTCCTTCTCTAACTTCTTATTCCTGCATCTTCTTTTTATCTCAGGGCAAATCAGGAGAGCGGTGTGTGATCGGACCAAAGGGTGCAAAGGTTTGTCAATGGTTTATAACCTGTATAAGTTGTTCGTGAGGTAGGTGGGTTGGGTGGGGGGGGGGTTGGGTTGGCGGGAGAGGCTATACTGTTGTACAGAGAGTGTCTCGAAGTGTTAAGTTGAGGATCACATCCTGAGCTGCAGGTCCACCTGTGAGAGACTCATACATTCACCAAGTCTGTCTCAAACTCTTTGAGACATTTCAAAGACAAGATAAGGCACTGCAAGTCAAATGCAAGGATTATTATTATTATTTTTACCGGGGTTCAGTATTCGAATCCCATTCACCTGCTCTTTCCCCATCAAGTCCTGTAGCTCGGTGGTTAGAGCACTCGCCTTACAAGCGTGAGACCTGTGTTCGAATCCAGGCAGATCAGGGTGAAACCTTGGGCAAGTTTCCTTACTTCACACATCTAATAATAATTCCTCCAAAACAAACCACAATTATAAAAATTGGTCATTTCAATCCATGACTGTTTGTGGGACACTGCTGTGTGCAATTGGCTGCCGCATTTCACCCACAAATGTACAATCAATTAATTTTACAGTATATTCTATGAAGCGCTTTGAGATGTCGATAAGATGTGAAAAGCGCTATATCAAGTGCAAGGATTATTACTATTATTATTAAGTCGAGTTCCCCCAGTGGAACTTTCCACTTTAATCTCATTCTCTCTCTCTCTCTCCCTGTGCCTTTTAATAGTTTTTTACATGCTGTTAGTGGTTGTCCTTCACCTGCCGTTTCTTGTAACGTTGTCCACATTTCTAAGAAGCCTTTGTACAAAACAGTATTACCTGGGGGGCGGTTCAGATTAACTTTCAGATCATCTAAACTCTTGAAAACTCTTGGGAGCTTGCGGAGCTTCTGGGTGTTACAAGTTACTCAGAGGGTATCAGATTGAAATGGCCCCATCCACTGGGAGTTCCATAGCGCACTGTATCAATCTAGGTAACAACTTGCTGCAGAAGTACATAGTCTCAGATACAAACTGTGACTGCGCCCGCAGGGTATCTGCTCTCTCCACACTTGGCATTGATGTGTTGCCGTCTGCAGCTTGGTACCTGAGAGTCTGCGAGGGGAGGGTGAGGGTCTGCGAGGGGAGGGTGAGGGTCTGCGAGGGGAGGGTGAGGATCTGTGAGGGGAGGGTGAGGGTCTGCGAGGGGAGGGTGAGGATCTGTGAGGGGAGGGTGAGGGTCTGCGAGGCGAGGGTGAGAGCAAAGAGAGGGATGCCGGGAAGGTGCACCAAACTGACTATTAATGATTATTAATGATGAGGTAAATATTGATATTAAACTGCACGTTGCACATGGCCTGCCATACGTTTTGTGCTAAAGGTCTGGCCGTTGTTGGTGGTTGCCGAGTTCTCGAGAGATGCAGTGGTTTGGTTTGCGCAGGGCTGATAATCCGCCAACTCTCGGAGGTGTTTTTTAAGAGCGAGAGATTGGGTGGGAGCATAACGTTCACAATGTGAATAAATAGCGCCATCTTCAGGCGATTAAACAAATGGGAAGTGAACTGTTCAAGAGGGAATATGTATAACAATGTAATGTTTTATCATGAAACTTGTACTCCCTGGCACCTCCTGATCTCTCTAATCTTCTACCCTCTCCCATTCCTCCACTCGCCCATCAACTCAGCTAACTCGGACTTACTGCATATCCATATAAAACACAAATGTTGAGCTGTGAGTAGGTCAGGATATGACATGTGCAAGTGACTGTCAGGATGGTGGAAGGCAAACTAGATGGACTTTGGTATTTCTTCATTTAATGTTTCCTATGTATCTTCCAAGCCCCCTTCCTCCACCTCCCAACCATCAGTGGCCGAGCCTTCAATTCCTACACCCTAACCTCTGTTACTCTCTCCCTCCATCACTCCATTTCACCCCCTCTCCTTCTGTCTTCAAATCTCTTCTTAAATCTTACTCTTTGAACGTGTCAATGAACACCACCACCCAGACCCCCATTCGCTCGAAGTCCAACAATGTCTATGTAAAGTGATGTGAGATATTACCCTATATAAAGGGCCCTATAGAAATTAAGTTGCTATTGGTTTTTGTACCATCTGGACAAGCCTAGCCAGTGTTTCTGAACACAGTGCTGTCAGAATGGTGCTATGTGATAAATGGCTACCGTGTCTATCTGCTTAGAAGGGCACCCATTTCCATGTCTCCTCAGTTACGGACAGTTCTTGGCAGAAAAACTGAAGGAAATGTGGCCCTAACTCCTTCCCGAGTGGGTAGATTATATGGAGGTTTTAACACCAATTTTGTTTCCTTCTCACTCAGGGAAATCCGGGAGCTGTTGGGCCTGAAGGTCTTGTGGGTGAGCCAGGACCTCCAGGTCCTCCGGGAATAGGAATCCCGGGAAAACCAGTGAGTATCCCGCTCCAGCCCTGTTTGTGACACTTGTGATGGAGCAAACTTTCCTCTCCTTTCATTACCTAGCTTGGGAGCACAGGCAGCAACATCAATCACATTTGTATAGCACCTTTCATGTTGGGAGGATGTCCCAAAGCCCCACTTAATCTGACATCGGGGGCGAAAAATGTGATTTTATACAGTAGATTCACTGTGAAATGTCACATTGTGAGGGGGCACATTGTATATCGTTGCTGGTGATATTATCACATCAAACAAAAAGAGAGGTCAAATGCAGATCAATGGTTATCCCTGGTCTTCAGGGATAAAACTCCATTGGTCTTGTCCAGCGATGATTACAGACAGCGTTTGGCCACATTTGGTCGACACAGTATCTCACACAGCAAATTCCATAGCAAATGGTGTGTCCGCCGAGACGTCTCACAGAATGCCCAGGTCGGTGTCTGTGTCATAGGGTCACATTTTACGCCCAATAATTCAAAAGTAGACAAGTAGAATTTTTAGTGCTATAATCTTTCACCTCTGGACTTAAATGGAGACCAGTCTGATGTGATGAAAATCTCCAATCTCTGCTGAATAGAAAGGTCTTAGCTCGAGGGTGATTTAATCAACTGTGTCTGAGTTCATGGCAGAAAAAGTCAAACGCCAGAGAAAAAGGGGAGAAAGGTTTTACTGGTGTAGTGCCAGAGAACTCCTCCGAAGTCAAGACACATTGTTTGAAAGGTGTAGAGGATATGTATCTAACCTGTGCTATACCTGTCTTGGGAGCGTTGGATGGATAGTGTAGAGGGGGTATTACCTGTATCTAAACTGCTCTAACAGACCTGTAAGTGATGGATGAACAGTGTAGAGGGAGCTTTACTCTGTATCTAATCTGTGCCGCATCTGAATAAAAACTGGTCAAATGTAATGAACGGAAATGTGTCACCAATTTCACATTTCAAGCTCCGCTCAGGGGCTGAGAGGAGAGTGTGAAAACACTGGGAGTTTGTGCTGCTGCTTCTCCAAGCCTCCATGCTGGGCAGTCGGCTGCATTGCAGTTTTCACTGAAGCTTGTTTAATGATCTTGTCTGCCCCCCACCTTCGATAGGAAGTGATCAATGTGTTGTCAGTCACCGCTGAAGGTTCTATAATGTTCTTTCTTCTTCCAAAGGGACTGCCTGGAGGACCACCTGGAACAAAAGGAAAGCAAGTGAGTGAGGTCTCAGGCCACAGCACAGGGACATGGGTATACACGGGGTTGGGAAATGAGGAGCAGTCCATCTGACCTGTCTGAACCACACCGCTCACACACGCTGTACCCTCAATCCAACTCAGCACCAAATAACAATCCATTTCACTCCCGGATGTTCTAACACAATCTGCCTCGCTGGTAAATGATTCACTTTCTCCAATGTCAGGATGTCTGTCCTCTGTGCAATATTGCAAGCAGAATTATATCCAGTATTACAGCGGGGCTCAAACCAATGCCATCCCCCCCACCACACTGTTCAGTATCACCGTTCTGCTCAGACCCCACTCCTCTCCCCATCCTTCGCTCAGCTTGCTCCAGCCCTTGTCCACTCAGCTCGCCATCAGCGATGGTGATTTCATCCACAACATCCACAAGATACTAGAAAGTCTTGGGGTGTAGTGGGTGAAAACAAAATCGCTGATGAAAGCACAAAAGCCACTATCGTTCACTCTCCCAGTCTTTGTCCTGACAGAAAGCTCCACTACATGCAGTCACTGATCCCAAGGACTCCCGGCACATCTCCCAAGGATTTATCTGTCTGTCTGCCACTTCTACTCTCCAGACCTGCTCCCTTCCAAACACACGATTTCTCATCTTCCCATCTATTTCCCACGCCTCCATTCCCAATATAAATTACCTCAGCTTAATTTGCCTACAAAATACACAAATCCCTACGCTTTGCAGCAAATCCTTGAGAAGGTTCAGGATGTCCTCCTGATGTGAATGGCGCAGTATCAAATGCAAGCATTATTTTTAGTATTAATTGCTATTTATCGAATACACATTTGTGTAGCATGATGATCCTTGCCTCTGGTATAGATATATATATCACCTTGTTGAGACTATATTTACTATGTATGTAATAGGACACTTAGTCACTGGGGGGCTGTAACTCATCAGCAGGGAAGCTTTTTATTTGCATGTCGATGATGCCTGAGGGACTCGGGGGAAGATTTCCACATTGATCTCTGACTCGCATTGATTTTTTCTGAGGTAACAAGTTTCACTGATTTAATCTTCATTGCCCAAAGCAAAAAGTGTGGCTGACGCAGTTTCCATTACTTTTTTTTAAAGGAAAATTAAGTTATGTGTGTTTTTAATGTACTTTTAATATTGCATGGTTCACAACAGTTGGACTTTCTTTCTCTCAGTTGTTAGTTTTGCTGCGTTTCCACATGGGCACAGTGTCAGTCGCTTGAGACGTTAAACAGACAGCACCCTGCTGTAGCAATTTGTGCTGATTTTAGTTCTTTTTCATTGTGCATCTGATTAACTCCCCCCTGCCTTCCCTACTGTCCTCTTTTGGCAGAACGCTATGCCCTTGTGCAAAGATAGTAAGGCATGGGAGCATGGGGTGGGAATGAGGGTGTGGTCTCCAGCTGGAGACAAGGCCTAGTACAGGGCAAGTAGCTTTTGTGCCTTTCTACAGGGTGACCAAAAAGTCATCATCTCCAACCTATTATCTAAAACAAATCAACATTTCTCTAAGACTTATTTGACATTGTAATGGTACCATGATGTTCTGGTCACCCTTTGTATTTGTTTTATGCAATAATAATAATTATTATAATACTACTGTATTTGTTTTGGTCTTGTAGCACTCATTCACCTTTGGTCATGGGTCCAAGATCCAAGCCAGGACTTTGATCTCATAGTATAGGCTGACAGTCCAGTGAAATGCCAGAGAAATGCTGTGTGGTAGTTTTTTTGTAGCTCAGTGGTTACAGCAAGCGTCTTTTAAGCGTGAAACCTGTGTTCGATCCAGGCAGGTCAGGGCGAAACCTTGGGCGAGTTTCCTTACTCCACACGCCTATTAATAATACAAACAAAATTGTCATTTCAATCCACAACTGCTTGTGGGAAACTGCTGTGCGCAATTGGCTGCCGTGTTCCACCCACAAATATACAGTCAATTCACTTTACAGTATATTCTGTGAAGTACTTTGAGCCGTCTAGAAGACACGAAAGGCAAGGATATATATATCATAATGCAAGGATTATTATTATTATTATTAGCGGAGAGCTGCGGAGGTGTCATACTGCAGATGAGACTAGAAACCAAGGTCCTGTCTGCCTGTTCAGTTGGATATTAAAGATCTCACAACGCTATTTGAAAAGAGGATAGAGTTTCTCCTGGTGTCCTGGCCAAAACATCCCCAAACATTCATTCTAATGGCTGTTTGTTTAACATTGCAGTGTGCAAATTGGCTTTTCTGCTGGCCTAAAATTACACAGTTACTACATTTTACAGCAAATCCCTAGCAAGTATTTTGAGATGTTTGATGTTTACAAATACTCTATCGCAATAACAATGCTTTATTGTTATGTACACAATAACAATTGTGTACATAAGCGGCACCGCTTATTTCCACCTGCGCAATATTGCCAGGCTCCGCAATTATCTTACCCCCAGCGCTACTGAAACACTCGTGCACGCGTACATCACCTCACGGCTGGATTACGGAAACTCTCTCCTCGTCGGCCTCCCCAGTTCCTCCATTCACAGGCTGCAGGCCATCCAAAACTCTGCAGCCCGTGTACTATCCCGCACCCGCCTCCGCGACCACATAACCCCCACCCTCACCCGTCTCCACTGGCTCCCCATCCTCCAGAGGATCGAGTTCAAGATCCTCGTCCTCACCTTGCCCCGCCCTATTTAACCGATCTACTCTCCCCCTACACGCCCACCCGGACCCTCCGTTCAACAGGACTTGGCCTGCTCCAAGCCCCCCGCCCGAACCGCCCCACCATCGGAGGCCAGGCCTTCAGTTTCTCCACTCCCACCCTATGGAATGCCATCCCTCAATCCCTCCGTCTCGTTTCTTCCCTTTCCTCTTTCAAGGCCGGTTTGAAGACTTTCCTCTTCGATCGTGCCTTTTGTTCCACCCCGAACTCTTCTACCTCCCCTTCGTGTTTCACCCCTTCCCAAACACTCCCCTCCCAGCTCGGGTCACACGCCTCCTGTGCAGCGCCTTGGGACGTCCTCCCGACGTGAAAGGCGCTCTATAAATGTAATTTGTTGTTATTTGTTGTTGTTGTTACACTGTCCAACCCGGAGATGGAGTGTTTAGTGTCTACATTACAATGTATGGTACGGAAACATTTGGCACCTCTGTTTATACTCCACACAAATCTGACCTGAAGAGACTGTTTAGATCTGACCTGGAGAGGCCATGTGTGTGTGGTGTGTGTGCGTGTCCAGAACAAGGCCTTGTTCACTCATCACTTTCTGTTCTGTAGGGAAACGATGGGAAGTCAGGCACTCCTGGTGTCTCTGGAACTCCAGTGAGTATCAATCACTTCATCACTGTATTGAGACAAGAAAAATACTCTCTTACTCTTGTTGTGTAAACACGTTTAAATGCGGGATCTGAGCCAGGTAAAGAGTCCGCATTATCCTCGATGAGGACAAAATTCACTGCGTACACAGAAAATTATCGAAACTCTCTGGTATGTTTAATATTCATATAACTCTGTTTCAAGCACTGGGAGTCTGGTGTGTACCAGAAACTATAGAGTGGAAACTTCATATCCTTGTTTTATCTGATTCTCTAGTTAATCTCTGCCCTCTCTCCTCCCCACAGGGCAAAGATGGAATCCCAGGGACAACGGGAGCAAAGGTGCTTTATTTCATTATTGACAAAAGACAGTCTAAATTTCACCTAGTTTTAGTCTGCAAAACTATTTTGGCTTCAAAATTCAAGAATTTTGAAAAATTCATAGAATAGTGGAAAACTCAATAAATAAATAAATTCAATCTGAATTTGCAAACCTGTTTCCTGCAGGTCTTAAATTTAAGATTTTTCTCCCCAGTTTTGTACAGTCATAAATTTGAAGGAAAATGGTGTTACGGACTAAGAGCAGGTGATTGAAGGATTGCTTTCCGGGAGTAATAATCCCTCCATTAAATAATAAAAAGAATTTGGTCACTCAATTTATTACCGTGGGACACAGCTATGTACAACTGGCCACCGCGTTTCACCCACACAAATAGGTAGTCACTACACTTTACGCTATATTCTGTGAAGCGTTTTGAAACGTCCTGAAGACGTGATAAGGCGCTATACAAAATGCAAGGATTATTATTATTTTATTATAACCTAAGCTACAAATTTGCCAAGGTTTCTGAAGCTGCATCTAACCCTGTGATAGCTAATTCCGTGTGGCATTTGCTCTATTTATTATGTGTAATGTTTTCATGATTTCTAGGGAGATTCATGTGGTGTTTGCCCCACCACTCCAGAAGGATTTGGACCGTCTGAAGAATTTCCAGGAAGAACAAGAGTCCCGTTTGGGAGGGGAGAGCCTGGGAATCCGGTAAATGTTAACACTATAATGAAATTGATGCTCGTTGGATTTCCTTAGTAATATGGTCTCTCTTCAGGGTGCCCACTTGCTCAAGTCCCTTTGCAGTGAAGCGTATAGGAAGGAGAAGCTGGGAGGGAAACATTTTCTGTCACTGCTGGTCAGTGGTGACTCGATGAGCTCTAGTGGAGTGTTACAAGATTTCTGTGTCTCAACTCAAAACCACAAACTTTTGAACAGTGTGAGGCCATGTTAAAGTGAAGTCCTATAGCTCAGTGGTTAGAGCGCTCGCCTTGCAAACGAGAGACCTGGGATAGAATTCCAGCATAATAATAAATTGGTCACTTGATCCATGACTGTCTGTGGGACATTGACTGCCATGTTTCGCTAACAAAATATATAGTCAATTCACTTTACAGTATATTCTGTGAAGCGCTTTGTTAAGTCTCAAAGAATTGATAAGGTGCTATATTGAAATATAAGTATTATTATTAAACTCTGCCCGGTACATCTGAATGCAAGGAGTCTCCAACTGAAAAGGTATGAGTGCCTGGCCACTCTTCCTCTATAATCGGGAATGAAATGGAAAGAGGTTTAATTTTAACTCTCTTGCTTCCTTCTCCAGACCTTCCTCTTTGACCATACCCCACCTCTTGATTCCAACCCCTAGCTTGGGTGCAAACCCTTAAATGTCCAGCCCCTTGGGACATCCTTTCTACATGAAATGCAATTTGTTTGATTGGTTGTTTAGACTATTGGATTTCTGTACAAAGGGAGTGAATAGGATGGTTCCTATTATCCTTTCATCTTTAATGTTTGTATTTTGCATCACCTTCTCTAGAGTCATCTGTGGTACATTGTTAATGCTTAATATACGAGGGTTATGTTGAAACTTGTATCCCGGTTTGTGTTGCTAATAAAAAGCGATGGAGGAGGCTGCCAAAATATACAGTAACTGAAAAATGCAAAGCAGCTAAACTTGGACGACCGAAGCAGTTACACATAATTAATCCCCTGGAAACCTTTTGATGGATGTCACATCTTCATGGGTTTATGTGTTCATCTTATCTTATGTATTCATGTGCCAGAGTTTTTCTACTTAAAAGGGAAAGCTGCTGAACATTTTATATGGCTGCTGAAAGCCATTAAGGCTGTTCTTTGCCTTGTATTTATTAGTAGTAGTATTTATGGTTTGCCTCTGTTTACCTATCAGTAGGTAGTTATCGGTTGTCAGGCAATTGGCAGATTGCTTTTTGGAGGTATTAATCTGAACCATCCCCCAAAAATGTGGGTCATGAAATACAAAATAAACAAAACCCCAAATATAATTTACAATATAGTATACCATATATTATGTGGGTATATTCTGTAAAGTGATTTGAGACATCTCAACTACGTGAAAGGTGCTATATATCAATTGCAAGGATTATTCTTTGCAGAAGGCGACCCTTTTACCTTCTACGTTCAGTCAATTATTGGAGCAATTAAAAAGAAAGTCCTGCATGAACAGATCGTGGTGGAAGAATGACGAGAGAGACAAGGAGAGCGCAGGCCACCGATTCTCCACCTTGAGGTTCAGAAGGCTGTACATTCACCAAGGTTTAAGAATTAAATTCACACAAAATTATGGAAAATTCTTAATCTCTGCCTTAGTTTGGGAATTGGATTTACGTCATTCTTAAAAACAAAAATCACTTCAAAATTTAGACTTTCAAATTTCAGAATTTTTTGTTAGGTTAAATGAAGCTAAATTAGATCTTTATTTAGGAAGAACAGGTCTGTTAGGTTATGGGGTGGGGGGAGAGCGCGGGGCAGTGGGATTGAGTTGCTCTTTTCAAAGAGCCGGCACAGACTAGATGGGCCAAATGACCTCCTTTTGTGCCGTTAAATTCTATGATTCTATGAGATCTCTGGTTTCAGCTGGATCATTTGGCCAGGTGTTCGGTGCAATGGGAGAAATGCTTCATGATTGGAAGCATCCAGCCAATCTGTATCGTATAGATATAATTTATATATTTTACATCCCTCACCCTCCATATGCAGAATGATTTTTGGTTGGTCAGCCAGATGTGTCTGACACACACGGGTACCTCTCACCATGCTCCAAATCCAATTGATCGAACTGTAGAGATTGCAGAAGTCTTGGAACAGAACGCTTACTCTGTCACCTTGATGGTGTCCAGCACCGAGACTCTTCACCCTGGCTTCTCAAATAAAAATTGTGTTTTCAGCGCCTTGGGACGTCCTCCCGACGTGAAAGGCACTCTATAAATGTAATTTGTTGTTGTTGTTGTTGTTGTTTTAAAGAAGGAAGTCTTCTGTCCACTTTCTGTGTCTGGGGGTTGGTCACCAGCAGCTATTTCCTAAGAATCCTTACCAAGTGAAAAAAACAGCAACACGTATAATTCATTTGAACCCTGACTGAATGATTCACCAGGATATGGTACAAGTGTTTCCAGACTGGCTATTTTTAGCTGGATTCCTGTGCCTGATCCAAGCAACTTGCCAAAACAGAGCATATTGGCTGGAATCATCTGTAGCACAGATCCCCAGTTATACCATCCGTTCCAAGTTTTCTTTGTGTCCCTATTTCGCCACTTTTGATCCAACATTCTGAAAGTTTTTTTTACACCCAACATTAATCTTTCATAGCTACTGAGTGGTTAACCTTTCTACTTAGCGTTCACTGTAATGTCATCCTGAACACAGAAATTGGTGGCTGCTATACACTGTGAGATGTGAGACCTCATCTCCAATCCTGTTTAGTTTCATGATGATCTTAGACAACTTTGCTAAATTGTGAGGCTGCTTATTTCTGTTGGTGATCACCTCACAATGATCAAGCTCTGTATCAGGACTTGAGACTCCTAGAACTGCCAATGTAGAGCTGTACTGTATTGTATTATATATCGTGCTGTATTTTCACTAAATCAGTGGGTGTCGTTGCCTGGGAAGACACCAGGGACAGAAATGCCGACCAAGCAGTAATGTCACATTTCTTCGATGTCTTCCCAACATGAGAAGCCTTACAAATGTAATTTTGTATTGTATTTCACTATGTTAGAATTAATTAGTTACGGGCCTCTACAAAGTTGTTGAATTGGTTTTAATGTATAAAATGTGTCTTCCCCCGATTCACAAATCGGGTCCTGAGGCAAGGCTAAACTTAACCGGTGTCTGGAATGCATCATTCATTGCTCAGTTGCAAAAATATTCTGTTTGGCAGTCGGTGTGTCTGATGTAGTCATGGGAACGAGCTGGAAAGCGATGGTTAATTACTTTTAAGGGCACAGAATTATGTGCCTTGACAAGCGAAGGTGTTTGCTCCTGTAATTATTTCACTCATCTCTCCTAGGGCAAACTAGGTCCAGCAGGAGCACAGGGAGAAAAGGTGAGTTCACAGATCAAGAGGAAAGCTGTTGTCATATTCTGCTAACGGCAACTCACTTACTAGCTGAGACAATTGTTCCTGGGTGGGTGATATTGAGATCAGGACATTGATCTTGAACCCTTCTAAATTTAGAGTCTATGATCATCTCCTCTTCCACCTCCTCTTATCCCTTACTCAGTATCTAATCTCAACAACAACACATTCATATATTTGTTTCGTGCACAAATATAGTCAATTCAGTTCACAGTATATTCTATGAAGCGCTTTGAGACTTCTAGAAGACGTGAAAAGTGCTATATCAAGTACAAGGATTATTATAAGGATTATTATTAAATACAATTAATTACCTGTTTCATGGCTGTTTGTGGGACATTTCAAGTGTGCAAAGAGGTTGCTGTGTTGACCTACAAATACACAATCACTCCACTTTATAGTAAACCAAATGAAATACTTTAGTACTGTGGCCCGACATGAAAGGCATTATACCAAATGTAAAGATTATTATTATTATTAAATGGGGTTTCTGTTTGCAATCAAGCCTATGAGATATTGAGATTGAGAATTATTTGACTGGTAAAACCCAGAAAACATATAACATGTATATTATGCATATATAAAACCCCCCAAAACATGTATATTTCACCCACAAATATACAGTTAATTAACTTGACAGTTTATTCTGTGAAGCACTGTGATGTCTAAAAGATGTGCAAAGCCCTATATCAAATGCAAGCACATTATTAACAATAATAATAAATCTTGCATTTGATATCAGCCTTATCGTGTCTTCAAGATGTCTCAAAGCGCTTCACAGAATATAGTGTAAATTGAATTAACTGTGTATTTTGTCAGCATTATATATTACAGAAAACAATCAGCTAAAAGTAGCCTTAATAACTTAAAAATTACATTAAAACTGTAGATTTGTTTTAAATAGAGGAGTCAGGCGAAGATGGCAGAAATAGATTTGCGGAAGCTTGTGCGGGAAAGGACACGAGCTGCAGAGTTCTGGACAGTGTAGTTTGTCTAGCGATGAGATGGGGAGAGTTTACAATATACTGTGAGAACAATTGAACGGACTAATAAAGAGCCGTTGGCAAGTTTTATGTATTTCTCTACTTGGTTTGTCAATCAATAGAGAACTGAGTGAAAGGTGTAATTGTACGGAGAGCAGTGATGCTGTAAATCCTAGAGTGTAACTTGTGCATGTTTTCCCTGTAAAATCTGAAGTGGCAATTTGAAATTTCCCAAATAACCAATTAAATTAAGAGTCTATTGCCTGCCAGAGTCTGGAGATGTTACGATTTGCAATTCCAACAGCATTATTTATGTTTGTTTCGTGTCACTGTGCTGCTTGCTTAGCCAAAATTCCATCGCATATCTTGTTTCCAAACAGTGATGCATTATCTGATTGATGTCTGATTTACATTCCACACAGGGTGACACAGGGGAACCAGGCATGAAGGGAGCCAAGGTGCGTTCACTTGTTTTTTAACAAGTTTGTTTTTATTGATCCTAATTCCGTATTATATTCCTCAGCTCCACCAATGCTGGACTAGCTTTCAGTGACTTAGCCTCCTGTCTCTGAAATTCCCTCCCTAAATCATTCCGCTCACACGCTCCCATCCCGCTTTCAAATCCGTTCTAAAAACCTATCTCTTTGACTGTACTATTGGCCGCTTGCCTTTCCTGCCCTTTCTATATCATGTGCGCTCCCATTCCATCTCTGTAAAGTGGTCACCTTTTTCCCCCTGGCTCGGCCCCAGGATCTGTTATTGGGAAGCGCTCAGAGACGCGGTCCTGCGTGGAGGGCACTATATAAATCCAAGTTGGTGTTGTGGTTAAAGTGCTTTGAGACATTTTCCTGAATGTGTAAGCATTTTTTGATATAATAATACAGCTCATTACCTGCCCAGCTTTGAATAGAAATGTCAGCGATCGTGTTTTTTTTGCACATGTGCTACAGGGTGACTCATGCAAGACATGTCCTACGCCGCCTGATGGGTTCACGAGCAACGTTGGACTGCCTGGAGCTCCGGGATCTAAGGGTGACCAAGGAATACCAGGAACTGGGAATCACGGAAGACCTGTGAGTATCACAGCACAAAGTTCTCCCATTGTGATCAACTAAAGCAGAACCTTGTACAGTAAAAGCCCGTTTATCCGTGACCCGATCAACCGTAACTTTAGTATAACCGGCACCTCAAAAAAAAGTCTGCATTTGATTAACCGGAATTTATCCAGAAAAATATATTTTTTTAAACAATAATGTTTGGTGTGTTTTCGACCAAATATCCGGCACGCGCTTTAACCAGCATTGGCCAGGTCCCGAGGGTGCCTGATAAATGGGCTTTTACTGTAGTTCCTGATACAATATTTGGGATCCAGAAAGCCACACCTTTCACTGCTCGCCAGATGATTCCTAAAATCAATGGGCCATTGGGTGACCTCCAAAGTCACTTCCGGTTTCCTACACACCAAGGATGACCTAATGACCCAGACCCTGGTCTTTTTTTAACAAGAGGAAGCTAAAATGGCTGACTTCCTGGCCATTGGGTCTTGGCAATTGATTTTTGGCCTAAGACGAGACAGTGAAGAGACAGTGGTGAGATGATGAGCACCTGGTCAGCATGTGAGACATCTCAGAGGTGATCTTGTGGAGGTGTACAAGATATAAAGCAGGATTGAATAAGTAAACCCAGAACAATGTTTTCACTTACACTGAGACAGTAGAACAAGATGACACAGGAACACATGAAAGGTGCAATATTAATGCAAGTTGCTGTTGTAGTTGAATAGAGCGCTCTGAGATGCTATTCTGTGTGAAGGGCTGTGTATAAAGTTGTTGTTGTGGAGTTGCAAAGGTCAATGTCAGAACCGGCATCAGGACGTGTTTATTACCTAGAGGGTAACTAACCAAAGACTTAAACAGGTTACGAGAAAGACCAGATTCTGGACTTGTTATAAAACAGCTTGATGCTGTGATGAAAAGATGGCAATTTGGGTTTTCGGGAATGAAGAAATTAAACAGGCTGAAGGACTTCTTCACCTAAAGTGATTTTGTGACCTGGTGAGGGAGCATGATTCGATCGTACAGTATGTGTGTGTGTGTGTGTGTGTGGATGGGGAGAGTGGATGGGAAGGGTGGGGGTGGTCTAACAAATGGTTTGGATGAAGAGATTCCTTAAATATTAAACAGGAATGACCAGTATTGTGCAGGAACTTGTTGGTCAAAGTTCATGTGATCCATGCAGTTTGCTGATCTCAGCTTGCATTATGTGGAGAGATTGAATCGACACTGGCCTTTTCAGGGTTAGGAAAGTGAAAACCAGCCCACGTTCCTGATGCTGGTCCCTCTTCTGATTATGTTCTCTTGTGGGGTGGGGGGGTGGGGGGTGAGGAGTGGTCAGCCTTGGCTGTGATGCCCTTTTCAGTGGTGTGGCCTGTCCTGCACACAGACCACCACTGGCAGCAGGGTAACGGAACGCAACTAATGACAGCGTGGCACCACAACTAGCAAGTGAATGTCAGACCGGGAGCAGAGAGTGAACGGACACCAGTGGGGAAAAATGGAAACAAAAAATGGACGCAATAAATAAAATTTATATTAAAATTCTGTCATCAAAAGCTGCCCTGCGCCTCTGAACTGTGACATCTGGTTGCTGTCAGGAGCTAACGAACGGCTTTTTAAACCTCCCCAGGGTCAGCCCGGAGAGCAAGGATTAGAGGGTGCAAAGGGACGGAAGGTAAGATCATAAGTGTCACTACCTTTAAAACCTCTTGACAGCTATTTTGTTCAAAAATCTATTAAGTTGTCGAAAGTTAAACGGAATTGTGCACGGACTTCACTCACATCTGATCTGTTAGGATGAGAATACTGTTGTCCTGCTGCCAGTGGCTGTCGACCTCTCACGGGAGAGTAGAAAGGATACAGAAGGTCTCCGCACTATGAGACTTCTCTGAATAAGGGAATTTTGCCATTGACTCCTTTCCATTTTGCTATCGACTCCTGTAGCAAGGTGTGTCTCTGTATCGAGGCCACTTTTGACACTGGGAGGCTGCATCAGGAAACATACCATGAAAATCATGCCGTTATTATCACGATCACCAAAATGCCCTTTCAATGAGAACAGAGACTTTCTATATCCTGCCACGACCACACTGGGAGAGGAGTCTTGTGTATCTATTCAGTGAAGGCCACTATATCTGACCAACATGGGAGCTGACGTGACCCATATGAATCCAGTTAGCCTTTCACTGGTTGCATGTTCCTGTGGATTGGGTGTGTGATCAAAGGGAATTTTTCCTGTTACGATTCTGACGGAAGCGTTTTTTTTAAAATAGTGGAGTAAAGGTTACAATATGAACTTAGACGAAATTCAGCAGGTAACCTGGCAGCAGGTGAACACTGTTTGTTTACTGTTTGGATGAGTTGACACAGTTTCTCCTCTACAGGGTAACACCGGCGAACCTGGACGCATAGGGAAGACCGTGAGTCTATACGTAGCTTCCATTTAAGATCTTGTTTGTCTGTAATTTGTTGTTATTTAACATCAGATTTGTTTCTAACCTGTGCTGCACTTGATGTGGGGGTGTTGGGCGAGGTACAGTACTGTACAGAGAGTGTTACCATGTCCTCCCAACAATGTTAACATAACATCGCAAGTATCCAATCCCCAAATTTGTTTAGTTTAAACAAACATCCATTTGGCTTTTAATGGCAGCCGGACTAGCTGGAAAACAGAAACCCTTCTTCATTATAGAATTCTCAGCCTTTTCAAATCATTTGTTTTCCTCTGCACATTTGTGTGTGTGTTGGGGTGTGTGTCTCTCTGTGGTTTTTTCTCTCTCTGGACTCTCTACATGTGGTTGCATGATAAATATAATAGTGTAAGAACTTAGACTGTACAGCAAGATGTAGCCAGGCTTATTATCAGTTCCTGCAACCCTCAGAATAAAGACACTTTACAACCTGTGATCCCAGTTGGCCTTAACAGTAGACGCTAACTCTGAATAGTCGGTGCAATAAAAGTTTGCAGGGGATATACTCGCTGGGGTAACCTGATGTGCCCTTTTTTGTAACTGAAGCATGTTTTGTATTGTTAGGGGAAGCGAGGCAATTCAGGCTTAGCAGGACAGAATGGGTTGAAAGGCAACAAGGTAAGTGATGGTTATTTTCATTCTTCTTGTCTCTAGCTAAGGCTTTCACATGTTACAGACATCAGCGGAAATCTATGGGGACGAAAGAAACAAAACAGTGTGTTTTCAAAGCATCTAATGTGTAAAACTGTTATTAAATGATAAAAGGACCCTGAGCTCATTTTGATTTCTAGATCAGATACAATACATGGAACATCGTCCACAACCCAGAAGCCCCCTGTGTAATGACCATATATTGATCTACTATTTGAGAGTTTTCATGAATGTTTCATATTTTTAAGGGTGATCAAGGGAACAATGGTAAAGGAGGACCACAAGGAATTAAAGGAGAAAAGGTTAGTGTTGCAGTATGTTATAAGCTGTTGGAGGATATCCTTTACTTAATGCATTGGCCTCTGTATCATCCTGTAGCTCAGTGGTTAGAGCACTTGCCTTACAAGCGTGAGACCTGTGTTCAAATCCAGGCAGGTCAGGGCGAAACCTTGGGCAAGTTTCCTTACTCCACACGCCTAATAATAATCCCTCCAAAAAACCCACAATATTAAAATTGATCATTTTAACCCATGTTAAAATGGGTTCCACAGAGCTGCCAACCAATACGTTTTTGCCGTATTTAGTACTGTAAATTGAAGTAAATACGGCAGTACCATTTTTCTTGGTAAAATACGATTTGTGGAAAATCCGAATGTTCCATGCTCTGTCTGTCTCTCTCTTTCTCAGTCTCTTTCTGTCCCTCTCTCTCTCTCTCTCTCGCTGTCTCAGTCTCAGTCTCCCCCTGTGTGTGTGTATGTCTCTCTCTCTCTCTCTCTCTGTCTCTCGCTCCATGTATCTTTCCGTCTCGGTCGTGCTGACGGTCACAATCTCACTCACAGTCTCTCTCTCTCTCTGTCTCAGTCTCTTTCTCTCTAACTCTCTCTCCCTGCCTTCAATAGCAGTGCTACCTACCTCATGCCGTCGCTGATACACTGTAAATGTTAGCGGTGGGCGCTAGGCTGAGCTCAAGGCATTACTGGGAATGATTTTTTTCATATACGGAAACACAGTAGGGACCTCCCGCTTAATGCAATTTTTGCTTAACGAGGGGTTTTGAAGTCCCATTTTACTTGGCATCTTTTCGCACTGTCATTTTTTCATTAAGTACCAGTAGATTCTGGAGAAAATACTGTTTTTAGCTTTCAGGAATACTTTTTTTTGTTAAAAAAGGTTGGCAGCTATGGTTCCAGTGTTTGTGGGACACTGCCTTGCCCAATTGGCAGGCACGTTTCACCCTCAAATATACAGCCAATTCACTTTACAGTATATTCTTTGAGATGTCTAGAAGACGTGGAAAGCACTACATCAAATGCAAGGATTATTATTATATTGAACTGCACAGAACACATGTTTCTGCACCTGTGAGATACAGCAAGTACAGTAAATGCAGTCATCAAATTGCCAGCTGCATCATTCTGCAGTGAGGGGTCTGGTAATGTGCATGCAGCACAAATACATGTATTGACATGTGATATATTAGCGTGTACACCATTGGTGTGTACACTGTTGGGCTGGCGTGTACTCTATTACTGTGTACTCTACTGGTGTGTAGTCTACTGGTGTGTACTATTGGAGTCTATCCTATTGGAATTGGTTGTCACAGCTGCCACTGCAATCTCTACTTTCTCATAACACAGGGGGATGGATGTGCTGCATGTTTGCCAACAAATCTCCATCCGGCTGGGATCAAAATAGGAGAAAAAGGAAGTGGCACCTTTGAAAAGGGGACATATTCTGTTGCTATGAGTCAGATTCAGACCCCGGTGAGTACCTCTAAATGCAATTCTTTCAAACAGAGACATAAACCTTCAGGAAAACAGAGAGTGAGGGAATCAGTTAAGCAAAATCAAAACAGAAATCGCTGGGAACATGCAGCAGGTTGGGCAGCATCTACGGAGAGAGGAAAATTAGTTAACGTTTCAGGTCAATGACCTTACGTCTGTGTTCTGACATCACTGTCATAAACCCTCCACTTTGCCCTTCACATCACCCTCACCCAGGCCTCACCAGCACCCAGAAGGTTGACCGCTCAGGCTGTACCTCCAGTAGTTATTATAGTTTTATATTTGAAGCAGTTTACATAATACAGCATTCTGTTACACCCACGAATTGTCCAAGAGAGGAAAACATAATCTATCACTAATCTATTGCTGTTCAAAAGCTTTTGAAATACATTTTGTTCTGTAGCCTTTTACCCTTCCAATTTCCTCCCTCTTCCTCCTCTCGGAAGATATTTGACTCCTCGTTGTTTTGATCATGTTTACACCAGGAATGACAACATTTGGCCCATCATATTGGTGCTGGTATTAACGCCCCCACAAGACATGTTGATTCAAATCCAATCGTTTACTCTTCTCCTAACTTTCTATCATCTTTCTTCAAATCCCTTTTAAACGCTGCCAGCTGCTCAGTCGTAGAAAGAATGGAAGGGGAAGCAAGAAAAAAAAGTATTTAGATGGACAGTTGTTGGAATATAGACCTCTCTGCCACAAACCACAAGTGAGGCAGAGCCCAAGTGAAGAATAAAGAGTATGGAGGAGCGAGTGGGAGAGTGAGATAAGACTAGGCAGCTCATCCACAGAAAACAATGGGCAGAATTAGCTGCGTCTGTGCCAGAACATGCCACAGTTCCAACTCCTGAGAGAAATAAGAGTACAAATTCCGACTGTTAAGATGGTCAAAATGTTACTGTTTTTAATCAAAATTTTATAGGGGTGCAACATTCCATAAACCAAGCGATCTAGTGAAATCTCTTTGATATTAATTCACTTTTTCCTTATTTCCCCAGGGTCTACCGGGGAAGCCTGGAATGAAGGGGATGAAGGTACATTCCGAGAGGGTTACTAGGGGTGGGGTGACCCAACCCCCCCCCCCCCCCCCCCCCCCCCTCCAGCCACCACCACCATCTAGAGAACCTGCAATCATGGTGTTAACAGTGTTTACAAAGAACAGTCAGTAGAGGAGCATTTTCAGTCCAAAGTGTCTAAGGATCCTGATGGGCACAAGGCAGAGTTTTAATCTCGTTTCCCTGCCTTTTTTCAATATCACTCCTACATCTCAAATATCTAGACATCTTCCTTCTAAATATCCGAGTGGTTTCCGCAGACCCACTAGGGTTTCCCGGGGGAGCTAGGAGATATTTTCCTCTGGGATTGACCTCTGGCCAAATCTAAGAGCTGCTTGGCTCAGTCAGTAGCACTCTCACCAGAAGATTGTGAGTGTGGCCACATATTCTCGACTGCCACTTCAGTGCAGTGCCACAGAGTCCTCACGTGTAGTTAAATCTCGTTCTCAGGTGGACGCTAAAGATCATTGACACTGTTCAAAAAGTAAAGGGAATCCCTTCTGCCGATCCTCCAGATACAAATCTTTCAGATAAAATTATCATTTTTTTCATGGTATCTATGGGTCTTCACTGTGTGAATAATCTCAGTGTAATGGACAGTATTGTTTAATGATTTGAGGCAGTTGAGTTTGATAGTATGATAGGGTTTTGTAGAAGTGCCATTTCTTATTATTATTGTGTGACGCTTTGTGGGAGAATTGAAGGTGTTTATTCTACTGTTTGCAATTGGCTCCCTCCTTTTGCCCACAAAATTTAGTCACTGCAATTTACTAATATACTGTGTGAATGCAAGGATGATTATTATTTATTTCAATAACCAGTGATTGTGTTAAACCTGATCTAGGGAGACACTGGGGAAGTGGGACAACCTGGAATGCCAGGTCTTGGAGGAATGTCAGGAATTCCTGGGGATTCAGGTAGCCGAGGCCCACAAGGACCGAAAGGTCAAAAAGTGAGTTAACAATGAACAAAGTCTACACTTCATGTTATTGAATGTCCCGCACATTAATGTCCCACGGCCACTCCCAGCATTTCCAGCCTTTCAGGATCTGTCTTCCATAACATTTAGCTCACATCTACCTTAACCTGATCCTCCCACTCTGCTCTGTAAGCCAAAGCCGTATCGAATGGGTGGTCCTAGGTACACAAGCAGCGGGCAAGCTTACCAGACAGTGTTATCAATAGCACACTCTAGGGTCCCTAAGCCTTGGAGTCCTGTAGCTCAGTGGTGAGAGCACTCACCTTACCAGCGTGAGACCCATGTTTGAATCCGGGCAGGTCAGGGCGAAACCTTGGGCAAATTTCCTTACTCCACACACCCAATAATAATCCGTCCAAAAAAAACACAATTATAAAATTGGTCATTTCAACCCATGGCTGTTTGTGGGACACTGCTGCGTGCAATTGGCTGCCGCATTTTGCCCACAAATATACAGTCAATTCACTTGACAGTATATTCTGTGAAGCGCTTTTGAGACGTCGATAAGATGTGAAAAGCGCTATATCAAAATGCAAGGATTATTTATTTTTATTATATTATCAGCCTATGCCTGATACTTTCCGGGAATTAGGTCAGCAGGATACATCCCTCCAGGGAGAGAAAGTGCACATTTCATTCCAACCATCTACCTGTGGAATTTCTATGTGCAGGTGGGATGCATGGAATTCTCAGCTTGGTTTGGTTACTCTTAAGCATGGTGATGGGTTATACACCCAGCTGAACTCACCATAACTACATATCCATATCATGTCCCCCACACTCATGCTGTCTCACTGTGGGGTGCTTTACTCCCTACAATATGCAAAATTTCCTAAAAGGTTTGATAAAACGCTATATCAGATACAAGGATTATTGTGGCTGCTGTGGCAATCAGCAAACCTGCTGGCACATTGTGTTGAATCTGAGCAGAGGCATTTCGTTAAACGTAGAACATAATGTATTTTCAGCACCTAAGAACGAATAGAGGTCAATGTCTGTGCCATTGCAACTGTATTATTTCCCATTAATATCATCCCATTGTCCAGCTCTTTAGACATATCCCTTGTAATATATAATATATGATAATATATTTATAATAATCCTTGCATTTGATGTAGCGCTTTTCACATCTTATCAAAGTCTCAAAACGTTTCACAGAAAATAATAATTCTGTGTAATAATTCTGTATAATAATAACACAGAATAATTCACCCTCAATGGTCGCTCATGGTAATGAATTTGTGGACCCTGTGCTTTAGCGGTTAGAGCTCTTGCCTCGCAAGCCAGAGGATCCAGGTTCGATTCCCAGACAGGGCAAATCTTTAGGCGCATTTCCTTACTCCACATGCCTCTATTTACCCAGCAGTAAATAGGAACCCTTTTTTTAGTTGATTGGTGGATCGCTTTGTCAGGAGTAATAATCCCTTCCATTTTTTAAAATAAATAATAATAATTTGATCACTCAATCCACGATTGTGTGTGGGACACTGCTGTGCACAATTGGCTATCGGGTATCACTCACAAAATGTACAGTCAATTCACTTTACAGACTATCCTGAGAAGCCATTTTGAGACGTCCTGAAGATGTGAGAAGCCACTATATCAAATGGCTTGACTAGTGACTATGTCCGCTTGTTTTGGCTTTCCCCACCAGAGAAAATAGCTTCTCTCTATCTAGGAAAAGCCCCAGTCTTAGTTAACCTCACTTTGTTTCGTACATCTGTTGTTACCTCCCTGCTGTCGCTATTTGATCTGTGGCATTTATTTCACCCTTTGCTGTGCAGGGAGATCAATGTGAGGTCTGCCCCACCATTCCGGAAAACTTTGCGGGTGTTATCGGACTTCCTGGCAGACCAGGACCTCAGGGTGATCCGGGGCACCCTGGCATCGGAGAGCCTGGCAAACACGTGAGTTTCTCATTCTTAAAACTAGAGTTTACACAACAACAACTCATGCAGGGTAGAGCCACAGAGTGCTTAACAGTGTATGAGCACAACAGGGAGGTGAACATAAGCACATTCGAAGAAGAAGGTCTTCAGGCACAACCTAAGCATGGGGAAGGAGGGGATAAGGCAGACGGATTGAGGGAGAGTGCTCCAGAGTTTCAGGGCATAGGGGCTGAAAGCGCAGCCGCCAATGGTGGAATGAAAGGCACGAGGGACAAGCAGCAGGCAGGTGCCAGATGAATGTAGCCAATGGGTTGTGAGTTGGGGTCTGAGGTCTGCCCCAAAGTCATTGTTCTGATTGGCTGGCATATTTCATTATCTCCTGTTCCTATGTAAAAGAACTGGGCTTAGATCACCCTAGCCACTGAACCCCATCCACATATTTGTAACCTCCCACTTTGATTTCTGAAGTTGCGCTCCTCGCAGGTTTTCGTAGTCCCACCATCCACAAGGTCCAACCTGGACAACACTTAGAAAACACTGCACCTCAATCCTTACAAGATTCCACTAGCTCCCTATCTCCAAAAGGATGCATTTCAGCTGCAAATTCCTTCATGCCCTTGCATCTCGCTACTTCTCTGACTTGCTTGTATTCCACACTGAGGCCCTTTACTGCTGTGCGTTCACAGGCCATTGTTTGTCAGCATTGGTGGCCATGTTTTGTGTCACCTAACTGCTAATCTCAGGAACTTTCTGTTTCTATTCCTCCTGTTTATCTATATTTAAATCCCACTTTATTTTAAGACTTACCTCTTCAACTGCGCCTATGGTCATTGTGCCCGCCCTCCCTCCCTCCCTCCCTCCTTCCCACCCACCCAGTTTGGGAAGATTGCTATACAAATGCAAATTGTTATTGTAGTTGTAAAACACAGAAATAGGATATTTTCAGCAATGGATTCTTTGTTCACTTTGTGAAATTTGAATTGTTTTAGGGTCACCCAGGAAAGCCAGGAATTCCAGGCTTACCAGGTGTAAAGGGCGAGAAGGTAAGTGATGGTGGTGATATTGTCAACACTGCATTGGTCACGAGCACTGATCGAAAGCTAATGTGCCATGTTTTCAACAGGGACTTCAGGGACCTGTGGCAGAAGGACAGCCAGGACCTCGGGTGAGTGAAGACCCTCCTGTCTTTGATACAAGCTCAGGGGAAGGTGTAGATTTGTACCCAGATTCACGGGATGTGGTTAGTAACTGTACGGAATGTGCAACGGTATAAAAATATGAGAACAAAAGGATAAGGAGCAGGAGTAGGCCATTTGGCCCCTCAAGCCTGCCCCACCATTCAATAAGATCATGGCTGATCTTCCAATCTGACTCCACCTACCCGCCCTATCCCCATATCCTTTAATTACTTTATCCATAAGAAATCTGTCAATCTCAGTCTTGAATATGTTCAAGGACTGAGCATCTACAGCCTTTTGGGATATGAGAGCCAAGGAGATGGAGACTGCAGAAGAGGCAAACTTTTGTCTCCAAAAAGAATCAGAGTTCTGGTACTGTAAGAAGCTTTAATGAATCCAGCATGATGGCCAGAAAGGATTGGATAAAGAAGGCCCTTTGCTCTATTTATCTTATATTTCCAGCTTGTCAGTCTGGGTTTACTTTCTCAATCTCCTTCATTATCTTATCTTAGCTGGGAATGCACAAAAATCACAGTTAGCCCTGACCCAGTAATGGTTTTGCAGTGGGTCAGAAAGTCATCCAGAAATGTGTTAGAGAATATAAATGACTATTTGTATTGAAATATTTTTACTCATTTCCAGGGAAAGGATGGTTCAGTGGGAGCCAAAGGAGTTGCTGTAAGTAAAACACAACAAGAGAAACAAGAAATCAGAAAAGTGATGGTTCACAGCAGGGTTGATTAACAGTGAATCAGGGGATTAAGTGAGGATCCATAGATACTTGTGGGTAACTTGACAAAGGAACCCTGGCAACACATCAAAGTATCACAATACACCATGCCTGACACGTCGGCAAGTCAGTCATTACGCATTGTATTTCGGCAAGTCAGTCAATACGTATTAAATGTATTTGTACAGTAACTTTCAATTAAAATACACTCTGCAAAGCACTCTGCAAATTAGAATTCATTATAAATATGCGTGTACACAAAATATACTCTCGACGGAGGAAATAATGCAAGTCCCAGAATTTAATTGAACCTAGTGCTGGACGCAAGAACAACAAAATTACATTTATAGAGCGCCTTTCACTTCGGGAGGACATCCCAAGGCATGTGGCGGGAAAGAAAGAGAGAGAGAGAGCAGCGAGTTGGCTTGTTATTTTGTGCAGCCTCACACATTGCTGTTGTGCTTTGTCTCCAGGGCGTTCCAGGTGTTCCAGGTGGTCCTGGAATTCAAGGGCTGAAAGGCAATAAAGTAAGCGTATAACAGAGAAAGCGAGACATTGAATGTTCATCTGTCATCTCAGAGCTGCCATTAGGGACTGAACGGTGTATTACCTCAGCAGCTCATGAGTTGAGGCAGGCATTTGCCCTCTGGGGGTCATGGACAAGGCAGTAGAGAGGGCAGCTGGAGGACAATGCAGACAAATGCAAAAGAGGGAGGAAAGTTATAGAAAATACATCTATCATCATTGTTATATTTCTATATGAGGTGGAGGAGCAGAGTAAGCGAGGAGAATGGGTGTATGGGACATTAAAGATAGGCAAATACCATTTAAAAAAAAAATAGAATTCTAGATACAAGAGCAAGAAGGTAATGGCGCATTTCTATTAGTTTGGCTCCTAGAATATTAAGCAGTTTTATGCAGAATGGAAAATTTGCCCTTGTACAGGAGGGGGTTTATTTTTGTATACTTTGAAGCACAATGATTGATCTCCATGTGTGTCAGGCAGCAGTGCTTTGGGCGTGAGTTAACTTACATCATCTTGTGCACAGGGACTAGCTGGAGAACACGGCCCACCAGGGCTTCCCGGCGCCCCTGGTGTAGGAATCCCTGGTATCAGGGTAGGTGCCCTTGATTTTTCTTTCGACTGTAATTTTATTTGCCAACTTGCACCTAATACATTCCACAACTAGGTAAGTAGACCGCGTCCCTCCAGGGAGAGAGTGCGCATTCCATTCCAACAATCTCATCTCTGGGATTTCCTTGTAAAGGTGGGATGCATGGAATTCTCCGTTTGGTTAAGATTTTCTTTAGTTAGCACGATGATAGGTTTCTGCATGAGTCAGACATCCGGCAGGCCCCCCCGCCCCCCCCCCCCCCACCACCACCTCACCACCCCAAATAGATTTATCTTTCTTGCAATGCTCCTCATGCCAATGGCTGTACTGTTCAAAAACATTTTCAGTGCATCAACAACCACTCAGGCTGACCTCACAGGCAGCAGATGAGATGTCAAACCTAGGACCCGTCTGCCTGTTCAGTCGGCTGTCTAAAATTGTGTGATGGTGCATGAAACAGCAATTGCTCAGTGACCTGGCTAACATTCCGCTATAATTCAACACTCGCCTCGCAAGTGAGAGGTCCTGGGTTTGAATCCCAAGTAGGCAAGGTTCCTTTCTCCACTCCACATGCCGCTGTTTACTTCTCAGCAGGTAGGAACCCGGTTCTTAGTCGAACGGCGAACCACTTTTCCGCAGATAATAAACCTTTCCAAAAAATAAATATATAATAATAAATTGGTCACTAAATCTACGACTGTTTGTGGGGCACTGCGGTGCACAATTGACTGCCATGATTCTCCCACAAAATATACTGTCACTTTGAGACATTGCAAAGGCATGATATCAAAGGCAAGGCATTGTTATTATGATTCTGGAAACAAACACAAAAATATTGCTTTTGCAACCTGCAGACGTTTCTCAAATAGGGCATCTGGCCCTAAGCAGCCAATAGGTTGGACAACCCAACAAGGGTAGATAAATTGGTTATTCACTTGATGACTATGTGTCAGACAATGCTGTTTGCAGGTAGCTGCCTCCCAATATTAGCCTCTCAATGCACACAGTCACTACACTTAATAGTAATGACCTGTGAAGTGGTTTGAAATGTTTAGACATCAGACCTGCTATAGTAAATTAAAGAATTATTGTATGTATTGTGTTTTCACTCTCTTAGCCTTTTTTTGTGTATCCAAACTCTGCCCCTGTCCTCCAGTTAACTATTGAGTTGCCTGTTTATTTTCACTAGGGAAAAGATGGCCAGTCTGGTGATCCAGGGTTACCAGGAAAAAGAGGTTTCCCTGTAAGTATTCTTTAACTTATTAGCTGCTGATTCCATATCACTGTTAATTTCTGAAACAGAATATCACTCAGTAGGTGAGATTGAGATATAATACAAAATTTACATTTATTTAGCGCCTTTCAGCTCCCAGCCAAGGGAAATGATTGGGAGGGGGAGGGAGAAAGCCGATGGGGAGAAGATAATTCAAAGAACGATCAAAGAGGAAGGTCTTGAGGTGCACTATAGAGCAGGTGAAGGAATGAGCAAGGTGAAGGGACTCCAGGATGGAGTACTAGGGATGCATGCTGAAAGCCTGACCTCCAGTGATGGGGTGGGTCAGCAGACGTAAATCTGGTTGCTGAGCAGAAGGGATGGCCACGTTTGAGAATGTCCCAGAGGTAAGGTGCGATAAGACCATGGAGGGATGTAAAGGTTACAATGAGGATCTTAAACTTGATCCAGTGGGCGACCGGGGAGCTGGTGGAGGATGGAGATCATAGGCGAGTAGTCCAGAGATCAGAAAGTTGGAGTAATCCAGTCAAGATGTGATGAATATGTGTATTAGAGTTTGGTAGCCTGAGGGGAGAGGTAATGGCAGAGGCAATGTTACAGATTAGTTGCCGACTCCCAGCACATTACATGCTCCCTTGCTGCTCCTCTGATAGGAAATGGTTCTGGATATTTATCCCTATGTTGTGAAGAGTAACTGTTGGTATTTTCTATATTTTAGGGTGTAACAGGAGGGAAAGGCGAGCAGGTAAGATTGGAGAAGTTGATGTATGTAGGAGATTAATGTGTTTAGGATTGTCAACAGTGATCCAGTAACCAATGTTTTGCAAACTAAACCTCCTTTATGTGCTCACTTGTGATGGATTTTTTTAAAAAAATGCAAGTTAGATAGTTTTTTTTTAGGAATTAATATCTTCAGATACAATACTGTATATAGTTTGGGACACGAGATGTACCTGCGACTGCCAGGATGTTGGAAGGTGAACTGGAAGGACCTTGGTCTTCTTTTGTCTAGCAATTATTATGTTCTTGTGATCCCTCTCAGTATATTGAAGCCCTGCCTGCTCAAGTATTAATGTCAGAAATGTCACTGGACCCTCTCCAAGACTAGTGAATCCTTCCTACAATTGGGTTCCCCATACCACACAGTACTCTATATAACTGGATTAAGTTCTCAGCCTTTTACAATAAACACCAGCAGCCGACTTACTTTGTTAAATTTGATAACAGTTATGGGTTACCCATAACTGCAACACGATAAGATCCACACCCCTCACAGTAACCCTGTACCATTAACGCAGTCCTCACTATAATATTGATGTCGCCCTCCGCACTCTTGTGCAGCACAGTGAGGATTGATATACTGCTGAATTTCTCTATTGATCCCTATGCTGTGTAGGGAGAACGTGGCGAGTCTTGTGCGTGTCTACATGGACGCCAAGTTGAGCCAGTGACACCGAGTCAACCAGGAGACATAGGCTATCCCGGAGCTTCTGTAAGTATACACAGCTGTGACATGTGAACAAGAGCATCGTGCTGAGAATATGCTGATGTCTCCCTGCCACGAGACATTTTGACATTATAGATGCGATAACAGCAACAACAATATTACATTTGTACAGCGCCTTTCACAATCGAAGGCGTTGAATAAAATGCACTATCATAATATCGGCTTGAGGCAGACTCCTGGGTGTCTCACTATATAGAGCACGAGACTGATTCATGCATCACTATAAACACACTTGAGGTGTGTGAGAGATACGTTTAGGTGTTGAAGTGCTTTGAGACATCTCAATGACATGATAAGGTGTATATATCAAATGTAGGGATTATAATATTATTATTATACCATTGCAATTTACATTGATGCAGTATCATCAGGAGGACAATCATCATTGCTGGATGAGGAGCTGAGATTGGGGTGGGAATTGGGGGTGGGGAAGGGCAAGATGACCAAAAGCACTGTTAGAGTAACCCTGAGATGTGAGCTGTGCCAAGCAAGAGGGAAATGAGCGAGTCAGAGAGGTCAGAGAGCACGAACAAAAAGGCTAAGAAGCCCAAATGATGGTGGGCGAAGAAGGTTGGGGACTATGAAGCAGGCTCAGTGAAGGGAGTGGCGAGGTTGGTAGGGTTGAAGGAGATCACAAAGGTAGGAATGAACAAGTTTGAAAGATGTGATCAAGAATCTTGAATACAACACTGGTCCATAATAATAATAGTAATAATAATAATCCTTGCATTTGATATAATGTCTTATCACATCTTCATATGATATACTGGAAACTTTAGTTACTGTGTGTTGTTTTGACGAAACATGCCGTAACAAATGTAATTTTGTTGTTGTCGTTGTTAACGTGGTCCATAGTGTATTAATGGAGCCGAGCAAGGATTAGGGTGAACTGCTCGTGGAGTTTAGTGCCGGAGAAACTCCTGGACTAATCATTTTCTTTATCTCCTGAACCGCGATCAGCCAGGGGCACCAGGAGACAGAGGATCACAAACAAAGCGAACAGGCAGTCAACAGGTGAATCCCAGAGAGTCCCCACTTCTGCGGTTCACGTCAATGCAAACACACACACACACACACACACAGACACACATACACAATGCATGTGCAAAAAGAGGATACCAGTGATTATTTATACTTTAATGTGTTTATGTCCCTTTGATTGCTTTGTTTCAGATGCCACTGGGGCCCCCTGGACCTCCAGGCCCCCCTGGGCCCCCAGGACTGCCTGGCATCCCAGGCCTTCAGGTGAGAAACGTTAAACTGTGGTCAGAGGAAGGTCCATTAACTGGTTACCCACTTCACAAAACACATCCCACTCACTGTAACAATGATACATTCCTCAACAACAACTTGTATTTATATAGTGGCCATCACACCTGGTAGTGTCCCAGAGCACTCCACAATGGTGGAGCACAACATTGAGCTGAGGGGAGGAGGTGGTGGGGGTGGGGTGGGGGGGTGATCATAGGCATGGTTAAATAGGAAGGTATTCAGGCGTGCCCTAAAGATGGGGAAGGAAGGGGCAAGGCAGAGGAATAGAGGAAGTGTCTTCCAGACTTTCGGCTGAATGCATGGCCCCCAGTGGTGGAACGTAGGGCAAGAGGGATATGCAGGAGGACAAAGCCGGTTGAGCGGAGGCTGTGGATTGTGGGGTAAGCAGATCGGATGGGTATTTAGCTGCCAGGGTATGAAGGGATTTGAAAACGATTGTGATGATCTTGAAATTGATCCATTCAGCAATAGGGAGCCAGTGGAGACCGGGTAGAACTGATATGACACTGACATAACCCTCACCCCTTACTTTAACACTGATCTAACTCGCATTCCTCACTACATCACTGATATGCTGCTCATTGAAACACAATGCAACAGAGGTATTCTCGCCCAAACACAATAGCACTCTCTGTCATACCACACTTGCCCTGTGTGGTGGAACACACCTTGACTGGTATCATTAATAGTCTCCTTGTTGTTTCTCATACAGTTTCTCAATACAGAAAGAAGACTGAACACACAGGTACCTGTCCAGTTAGGGTAGCCAACCCTACAACGCACGGCGATCTTTGCATTTCGGGCCCTAGGTTGCCATCAGTTATTTGTGGAACGCAATAACTGAGATAAATACACATTCCCGCTGGCTGGGCTCCTCCATTTTGGCTAGCGGGATGTCATCTCCAGTGTCACACGGAAATGCAGAGCGAACTTCACAGAGATGCTGACACAGAGATAGAGATGCAAAGAATGCATGTCACCAAGGGAGGGGCAGTAAAACCACATCCTGTCTCTACAATGCCCTGTCTCCCTCTCTAACACCCAATAATACACAGTTTCTTCATTTCCAGAGTTTACGTTATGTTAGCAAATATTTCCAAGAAATATTCAGCTTTTCAAATGGATATTGTGCCCTTCAAGCCAGATGGCAAGTCAGAGCATTTAAACAACAAGGGGGTTACAATCTATATTTCCTCACTGAAAATTGGTGGAGTGGAGGGGCCAGTTCTGTGTCAACTCTTTGATACCAAGCTTCTCCCAGTATTTCCATCTACAGTCAGATCTCTGATACAATGGGATTAGTTTAGGTTCAATATTCAGTTCCTGTCTTACAATTAGTCATTTTCTACAATCGCCCGCCGCTCAGCTCAGCACTGCCTGGTCACCGTGGATGACGTCCAGCGGGAAGTTGGCCAAGCACCAATTTTCCACCTTGCGAGAGTTTCCATCAGATTCCAGGGCACTGCTGACACCAGTGTTACAGGAATCCAGACAACAACAACAACTGGGATATATATCGCGCCCTCCATGCCGGACGGCGTCTCAGAGCGCTTAGTGACAGTTAGCGGCAGAAGCCTCATTACCTGTTTAGGGCTTTAGCTTATAGGGTTATTGACAACTGAGTGGCAAGAATCCTTGTTTTCTCCCCACCTCTACAGAAAGCATTCTTTTCTAGTGTCTTCGCTGATAATCTCCAGATTATCGTTACTCCATCTCAACTGCTGTGATGGGACCTTGCCAGCGTAAATTGCTGCCACATTTGCCCACAAATGCAGTCAGTCTACTCGACAGTAATTACTTGCAAAGCATTTTGAGCTGTTTGACATGATGAGACACTATAAAAATGCAAGTTCTTTATTGCTGCCTCTCACTATTTGCAGATGTTAAGCAACCAGCAAGGTCTTCTCCAGTTTGCACTGTGATAAGTTTTATCCCAACCAACGAGAACAGGTGCCTCCTATTCATCTCTGATATGCATTCCGAGACCTCAAGACATAATAATATAATAATAATAATCCTTGCATTTGATATAGCGCTTTTCATTTCTTATCAAGGTCTCAAAGCTCTTCACAGAAATGCTGTAAAGTAAATTGACTGTATATATTTGTGGGTGAAACACAGCAGCTAATTGCACACAGCAGTGTCCCACAAATGGTCATGGATTGAAATGACCAATTTTCTTTATTATTGTGGGTTTTTTGGACTGATTATTATTAGGTGTGTGGAGTAAAGAAACTTGCCCAAGTTTTCGCCCTGACCTGCCTGGATTTAAACACAGGTCTCACGCTTGTAAGGTGAGTGCTCTAACCACTGAGCCACAGGAGCTACACGAGACAATGGTGACCAGACACTGAATTTATAAATACCAGTAAAAAACAGGTCCCCGAATAATCTCACAATTTGGAAATTTGATGATGAAACACTGAAAATGAAGAAATGTGCAGATAGCATGATACTGATTGTTTCCGTCACTAATCTGAGCTCTGGATTGACCTTCTTTGTAGCACTCTCGGATATAACACCTGGTCCTGCCCTTCATAACACACCTGGCTCTCCAGCGTTTGCTGCTCCTGGCCGTGACCCTCTAACCCAGCCTCTGTTTTTCAGGGAGTTGCAGGCGATGATGGAATGCCCGGCACACCAGGCCTGCCCGGAGAGATGGTGAGTATATTGTGTGCCGTGTGACTTCACATTGAAACAGGAGTAGGCTATTCAGCCCCTCAAGCCTGTTCCATCATTGTATAAGATCATATCTGATCTGTACCCCAAGACCTGTTACCTTCTCGCTTGCCCCATATCCCTTAACACTCTGACCTAACAAATATCTATCTACTTCCATCTTGAAAAGGTGAATGGATCCAGTGTCCACAGCCTTTTGGGAGAGACAGTTCGAGAACACTCAACGGGTCAGGCAGCAGCTTTAGAGAACGGAAAGTGAGTCAACTGATGAACGGTTCTGATAAAGGGCCTTGGATCCGATACGTTGACTCACTTTCCTTTTTCCTTAGATGCTGCCAGCGATTTCTGTTTTTGTTTCAGGTTTCCAGTTTCTGCAATATTTTGCATTTCGAGATTTCCACTACCTTTTGGGTAGCTGCCTCCTGATTTCACTAACAGTTAGCTAGGAGGAGGTCAGAGTGTTATTCAGAGAGGAGTGGATGTTCTGAGGCTAGCTAACTGATAGGGTGACAGCCAATTGTGAAGTCTGTATTAATTATTCCCTACAGCCTCATTGCGAGGAGGCCTGGAAGGAGCTGAGTGCTGCATGGGTGCGAGAGGTTGCTTAGGTGCGTGGAGAGAAGGGAAGCTGTGGGGGAATGGACTAGAGAAACGCTGCACTCACTGCCCAGCGCTGGTGTACATGGGTTTCACCTGTGTTTCTATCACCCTCCCCCGGTGGGGAAATGGCAGAGAATTTAGTCTCTCCCCAGAGATCAAGACCTTGCTATGAAGGGAAATACGATTGTGTGTGAAGATCGCTAGTGGATTTCAGACAATGGGTTTGGCTGCACACTGGTGTCTCCCAACAATAAAACAGAGAAGTGGGAATGTATCATGGTTGCCATATTGCTATATTTTCAACTGTGTTTTTCCGTCTCTTCTCTGCTCCATACTGTAGCAGCCACTGTCGCTGGTCGCTGAGCGTAACCACACCCTGCTCAAGGTGAGAATCCTTTAAATGTCCCAGTCCTCATTATCACTCAGAGACATAGGAACATAGGTACAGGAGTATGCCATTCAGCCCCTCAAGTCTAGTCCATCATTCTGCAAGATCATGGTTGAGCTGTACCTCAACACCAACTGCCCTTGCCCATATCCCTTGATATTCAGATCTAACACTTCAGTCTTGAAAATATGTATCCACAAACTTTTTTGGGAGAGAGTTCCAGATTTCCACTGTCCTTTCTTTGGGTGAAAATCTGCTTCTTGATTTCCTGATATGCTCTGTTTATCCACTATTCACTTTGTTCAGCTGGTGCGCAGAGCTGTCCCTCTGCCCAGACCCCAAAAGTAGACCCAAGGCCAATAGTAGTCCACACAACCTTTATAATAATACCTAATAAAGATAAAATAAAGGCCAGGGTATTGCTGAACGCAAAACAGTTTCTCTTTTCTTCTGTACTTGACAGTAAATCCTGTGAAGTACTTTGACACATTGTCTTGATGTGATAGGCAATATTTCAAATTTAAGTTTATTACTGTACGCTTTTCTGTAAACTGCTTTCTTTCCTTTTACCCTTTCACACACATTCTTTATCTCCCACAGACTCTCGCTGGTTCTCACAATGTATCTTTCATTCCCTGTCTCTCTCTCTCACACACACATACCCAACAAATTACATTTGTGTTGCGCTATTGCGCCTTTCACGTTGGAAAGTCAGGCATTTGGATCTGAGCAGGGGGTTACCGAAGGCGCAGTTGAAGAAGAGGGTCTTGAGAAGTGCCTTTGTATTGTTCTTTAATCCACAATAGGCCATGTTGATTCAATCCAATCTTGATTGCAACTTTATAATCCAGCTTCTTTCCCAATACCCTCTTTCACTCACTCTGTCTCTCTCTAACTCTCTCTAGTCATTATTCACCAGAATCCTTACGTAGCTGTTGCGTAGTTAATTGCCATTTATGTTATTAACTCTAATATGCAACATACCGTACTTAATTCCCACTTATGTTTTTAAAGTTAATATGCAAAAGCCTTGAAGGAGGCAAGGGATGGAGCAAGGCGATGAAACTGTGGGTAGGAGTTATGTATAACCACTCCCTCTTGTCTTGTCTCTCTGCAGAATATATGTGGAAACTGCACCTTCGGGCAGCCTGGAGCCCAGGGTGTGTCGGGGGTCATAGTGGAGAAGATGGAACATGGCACTCCAGGAGCAGCTGGTGTCGATCATTGTGAGAAGGTCAGTGCGCGGTCACCGATAACTATAGGTCCTTCAGCAGCCCTCCCTCATCCCAACCCTTTAGGGTTATTTGAGGACACTGATTGTCCGACCAAGAGCTGCAGCTGAAGCAAAATCCATCACAGCTTTTAAAGGGACATAGATAATAGGAAAAATGCGGATGATTTGGGGGGAAAGGCGGAAGCGTGGGACTGAACAAATATTTCCTATAGGCACGAGGGGCTACTGTAGTGACAAATCCCATTGAAGTGAATCTGTCCGCACTCCTCATTACACTGTCCACTCCTCTCCTTCACGCTGCCCACTCCTCTCCTTCTCACTCCCCCTTCACCACAGGGTTAGGTCACCTTTCTCTCATCCTTTGCTCCAGCACCCCTCATCCCAATAATAAAATTGGTAATTTCAATCCACAACTGTTTGTGGGACACTGCTGTGCTCAATTGGCTGTCACGTTTCGCCCACAAATATACTGTCAATTCACTTCACAGTATATTTTTTGAAGCACTTTATGACGTCGATAAGATGTGAAAAGCGCTTTATCAAATGCAAGGATTATTATTATTCTCTACACCCATCTATCCCCCCACATTTGACCCTTCCACACTTCCCAGCGCCTGACCCCCTGCACACCTCTGCCCTCTCCCACCACATCCGCAGAATCCCTAGCCTCGGTTTTCCCATTGGTCCTCGCCCTGTAATGTATTTATTTCTGCACTGATTGTAGGAAGGATCCACAACACCGGACAGTAGACAGCGACAACAACCACAACAATGCTGGTGTAGTTGACACAGTTGGTAGCAGCTTCACAACAACAACTTATAGTGCACCTCACGTAGGGTATTGTCCCAGAGCACAACACCAAGCTGGTGGGAGGCTTAGGGAGGTCTTCAGGTGGGACCTGAAGATGGGAAAGGAAAGGACAAGTTGGAGGGATAGAGGAAGAGTGTTCTAGAGTTTCAGGGCTTAGTGGGTGAAAGCATGGCCACCATTGGTAGAACGGAGGGCGCGAGGGACAAGCAGGAGGCCGGAGACAGTCGAGTGGAGGCAGTGGTTTGTGAGGTAAGCAAGTTGGAGATGTGGGAAGGTGCCAGGGCACGAAGGAATTTGAAAACGAGTGTGAGGATCTTGAAATAAATCGGATCGGCGATACAGAGCCAGTGGAGCCAGGGCTAGAACTGGTTTTGATGGGGGTACGGAGTTTGGCAGAGTTTGGGATCACCAGGATACAGTAGCTGGTGGAGCTGGGGGTATTTGAGAAGTTGATTCAGGAGGTAACAAATTTCTGCATCAGAAGGCTGTGGGTTTAAGCCCCAGGATGAGATTTGAGAGTCACAGTCCAGGGTGATAGTGCAGGCTGGGAGTGTGATCAGTGAGGCTGTCCTTCAGATGAAATGTTAAAGTGAGGTTCAGGTTGGCATTCTGCTGCCATATTAGTTTTGATATGTGACTGAAGCTCTGAGAGACGCTTTGACATTAGATGTATTATATACAATCCAAGAATTATTATTGTTATTATAACTGGTTCCCTTCCATTTCTCCTCAGTGTAAGCTGGAGCAAAGGGAGCTGCCCCGAACGGAGGAGCAAAGGGTACGTACACAGGACTGTCCACAATAAAAGCTCAATCCACAATCACAGCACTGGACATGGTCTCAATCCAACCCCAGTCCTATAACCTACATAGTGACTGCTCCAGCATTACCCTCCGCTCACACAGTGTTTCCCTGCTCACACAGAGATACCCCCTCTCACACCACACAGTGATACACCCCCACACACAGTGTGGCACAGTGATACACACACTGAGTACACGGCTTCCAAATCGAGATTGAATATAAGAATTTTTCACAATTTGGGTTGACTAAAAGCCTGAAACTAAGTTTGGGTCTCTGATTCGGTTCCCGTTTATATTACACACACGTATATATACTATATACATACATATATACAGGAGTCACTGTGTCCATTGAAGCCGTACACCTATATCTCTCAATGCAGTTGCAATATTTTAACTACATCCAACTGAATGTGCAGAATGGTGTGAGATGCTCACGGATGGCTCACGTCTTAGTGATTGCCGCTGAGCCCAGCCCTCTCCTGTTGAGCTACAGGGAGTACGTGCTGCTTTTGTTGTGTAGTAAGAGAGCTTGAATCTCACCACGTTTACAAACTACAAGTCATTGCACTAACCTCATGAAGGCGAGGAAGCAATTACATTTAACACAAGAATCTCCTCAAACTGGGGGGAATTACCCTAAAAAATACATAAATGTAATATCAAAGTAAAACTTAATTGAAACATCATTGTTGCAATTTACTTGAGAAAATGCTGGACACTCCAAACAAAGACAGGGTGGATGTCCAGCAGAAGTGGCTCAGTGGCTATATCCCACTCTCTCTCTCTCTGTCTCTAGGAGTAAAATGACTGACCCGATTGTTATTGATTGTCACGAACTTTAACCAAATGTTTTATTTTCTCTCCGCAGGTAAATGGCCGTGACTGTACACAGCCTGGGTCTCCTGGGATGCCTGGAACCCCAGGCCATGCTGGGCTCAAAGGAGAGCAGGTGAGGATACTGGAGATAGGTGCGGAGGTCGGGGCAAACACAGAGGAATTCTCGTCTCTGGATCGGAAGGTCATGGGTTCAAACTTCCCGTCGGGGCTTGAGCTCGCATTTCTAACCAGACATTTTAGTGTAGAATTGGCAGCGTTCCATCATTAAACATGCTGTTGTTTGTGTAGGATGAGATGTAAATTGTCTATTCGGTGATAATAATCATCCTTAATAACAATAATAATAATCCTTGCATTTGATATATTTTTACGTCTTCTAGACATCTCAGAGCTCTTCACAGAATATACTGTAAAGTGAATTGACTGTATATTTGTGGACGAAACATGGCAGTACAGCTGTGTCCCACAAACAGCCGTGGATTGAAACGACCAAATTTTTTTATTGTTGTGTTCTTTTTTTGGAGGGACGATTATTCGACATTTGACACAGCGCCTTAGCACGCCTTTGAGACTTCTCAAAGCGCTTCACAGAACATACTGTAAAGTGAATTCACTGTGTATTATGTGAAGTTAAATTTCCTGTGGGATGGTTGGGAGAGAATGGAGTTCCTCCCAGTACCCTGGCTGACAGTGCGCCTAATTAGCCGTATGTTCATCTCATGCTGGCATTGGGACTGCGCTGTTTGCCACATTTGCCTGTTTTTAAAAACAAAACGTTGACAGTGTTTACTAATGATGATAATCCTTGCATTTGATATAGCTGCTTTTCACGTCTTTTTCAAAGCGCTTCACAGGAAATACTATAAAGTGAATTGACTAGATTTGTGGGCAAAACCCAGCAGTTAATTGAGCACAGCAGTGTCCCAGAAACAGTCATAGATTGAAATGATCAATTTATTATTGGGGGGTTTTTCGAGGGATTATTTTCAGGCTTGTGGAGTAAGGAAATTTGCCCAAGGCATCGCCTGTCTGGAATCAAACCCATGTCTCTTGCTTGCAAGGCGAGTGCTCTAACCGCTGAGCTATAGGACAAATGCCTGGTTTCATTCAGTTACCACATAGCAACCACTGTTACTGAGATTATTATTACATATATATATATGTGCATACACATATATAAAGATTTGAGGAGTGCTGCAGTTTGACACCAAGTATCATGGATAGGGACCCACTCACCATAAAGTAATTTAAAATTATTTACTATAAAGTGCTTTTGGTAGTTTCGACTTTGGAGGCTTAATAAACGTGTAATTTCTTTCCTTTCAGGGCGCCCCAGGTCTCCGAGGATACATGGGTTCCCCTGGACCCCCGGTAAGTGTCAGACCGGGTCGGGGATGGGGTAACCACTGATTGAGAGAATATGGGACATGAACAAGGAACATGATGTTAGTTGTCAATGTGTGAGTGAAACCCATACGGAACACACAAGGCGTGAAGGCTGAATCAATTTCATGCCAGCTGACACAGTGCTCCTCCAAGAGGCTCTGGGCAACATCACTTGACCAAACTCAATGGGATATTCACCAGCCACCAGTCGTACAGCTCCACAAGATCACAAGTTTGGTTTAGATGAAGGTGGCCCTTTTTGACGCATTAAGTTGGCCTTCCTAATGTCATTCTCTCCTTAATTAATACAAATAATTCTGCTCTGAAACCATTTGTAAAGTGAGCACCGTCTGTCAGGCTATGAAACTAATCAGCTGTGATTCCCCACAGGGTCCCCCTGGCTTTCCTGGCTCTCCAGGCTCCTCCGGTTTACCTGTAAGTATCTGGTGGGAACACTTCCTGGAGTCTTCCTATTTACCGCAGTGGAAAGGGGGGGGTGGGGGGGAAGGGGCGGGGTGTGGTGTAAGGGGAGAAGGAAGACAGATTAAAGGGGATGGTGGAAGGTGTGGACAGGTAGGGCATGCTCTGGGATGGGTCAATGGAGGAGTTCAGCCCAGGAATGGCAGGCTGATCTGTCTGGTGTTACCTAACGGTTAATGTGGATCAGTAAGAAAGGATTGTGATTTCATTGTGAGTTATTGGGAATGGCATTCAGCAGCTATTGAGCAGAGCCTTCACTAATTTTGGAATAACATTAAAAATTTGGGAGTTGCGTTAGTCGGTTAAACAGCAGCAGTATCCCAACACACGCTCAAGCTTCATCTCTTTCCCAACCTGCGCCACATGCTGTCTGTAATGAGTTAAGCAGAGTGTTCCTCTGTGGAGAATGGGCATATTGCACTCCAAACATGCAGAAATTTCCATGTGTAGGTGGTATACATATGGGGAATTCTCAGTCCAGTCTGGATACCCTCCAAGCATGGTGATCGCATGTATCAGACACTAGGCTGCCTTAAAAAAAAATCTCTCGTCTGTTCAGAAGAGCTTGATTGTTAAATGTGTTTCTATGTCAGGGACTGCAAGGTGAGCGAGGGTTACCAGGACTGTCCGGGCAGAAAGGAGAGCAAGTGAGTTGGTACTTTATTCACCCCAGCAGTTGTAGTTTGCACATCTCAAGACCTACCACTTCACACCACCCTCAGCTCCCATCCCCAGCTCAGTTTCCCGGACAGTAAAGTCAATCGCTTTGGGATGTCCTCCCGAACTCAAAATGTAAATTTGCTATTGTCATATTGTGCACGAACAGGGCAAGCCATAGCAAAGTATCTGTCGATCCTAGAGTAACTCAATAAGCAATCATACATAATCTATCTCTCCATGTCTCATTCAAAAACAGTGACTGCACAAATATTAATTACTGTGACCCGTTTGGGGTATTTGAATGCAATCAATTATTATATATTTGAAAAATGTGGTTACTCGTTTCACAACTGCTTGTGGAGCATTGCTGTTCGAATTTGGCTGCTCCGATTATTTCCCCTCAAAAACACACAGTAAATTCACTTTACACTGAATGCTGTGAAGCGCTTTAAGACGCTTCAACGACGTAATCAGGCACTATAGCAAATGCAATAATTGTTAATACAAAAAATACATTTCTTCCTCTTTTAATAAATGGCCATTGATTTCCCCGTTGAATGCTGTCATCCAGTTACTGAACAGCTGCATCTCCTCAACCTTCAAAGACATTTGCCTCCCCGAATCCAGAACTGAGACAGTTCATGTCCACGTCTCAAATTATTTTCTTCTTTTCCTCATCCTGCTGAGCCTTCGACACTATTGACTACTCCATTCTCCTCTTCTTCTCCTTTCTCATCCACCTCCATGGAATTCCAGTCGGATTATGATTTTCTCCATCCTAACGTCTTTGCTCCCATCATCTGATCAGAAAACTGTGACGTGCCTCATCCCCTCCCCAGCCCCATTTCCCACTATTGGCAGTCAAACCTTCAGCCTCTACTGCTTCAATCTCTAAAACTCCCACAAATTCTCCATCTCAATCTGTCTTCCAAAGCCATCAAAAAACCTACCTATGGAATGAGAAGATGTTCCATAACTAATATACTGGCAGAGCAGGGATGAACAGATTCCTTCTGTTTCCTCATTTGTTTCCCGTGACTTCTTTATCAAGCATTCCTTTGAGAAATCTTGCAAATTGGATAAGCAGGTGACATGGTGGCATGTTATCATGCATCGCCGTAAACCAGTCGTGGGGAGATGAGGAGACAGGGCTCACACTTCAACATCTGATGCACTGAAACTTCCTCAATGATTGAATCTTCCATCAGCTCAGAGTAACCACACTTTCATGTCTGTCTCTCTACCCCCAGGGTACGGCAGGTCTCCCAGGATACCCTGGATCAGGAGGCCCTCCAGGAATGCCGGTAAGTTTCATCCTTGCACTGTGCATTAGGGCAGAGGAAGCAGCTCCAAAACTAACACCTTGTTCAGGTCAGAGCCTGAGTCAGGAAAGATGTTGGGTTGAGTGTTGCCACAACACCACATGCAGTGAGCTCCGCCATACCTCAGTGCACTGGACTCTGCCCTCAACCTCTGTGACTCGAGTCTGAATCGAATCTAGGTGAGACAGTGGATGTGTCTGCTCTTAAGATGTATCTGCTCTTAAGAGCTGTGAGGAGCTGACTGCCAGTCTGCCCCCCAAACACCCAGTGACGGCAAGACCCCAGGACAAACCTGCTCATAGTTTAGCCTTGTTTTGCTACACTCGCTCTGAGAGACTACAGAATTGCAAACAGGAAACGTTAAACCAGTGAAGTGGCACTTTTCTGAGGTGAGGGAATAGGGAAATGGTTGGGACAATATAAAAATAGCTTTATTCTAGATCTAATGTGTGCTGCACCTGACCTGGGAGTGTGGGTGGGGTTGGGTGCGGGGTGGAGTGGAGAGGCAGTGGTGATGGTGTTGTACTCTGTACCAAACCCATGTTTGTCAGATGTCCAATGACCAACAGGTAGGGTCCTAGCGGGGAAAGCAATGGGAAAGCTTACCAAACAACAATATCAATGGCAACCTTTGTGGTTTTAGCTGGTTAGACCCACACTCTGGGGTCTCCAAGCCTTGGCTGTTGCCAACCTTTGCCTAATACTTTCCAGAATTAGACAAGCAGGATGTATCCCTCCGGGGAGGGTTTGTGTCCCATTCCAGCAATCTATCTCTGGGATTTCCATGTACAGGTAGGTTACATGGAATTCTCAGTTTGGTTTGGATATTTGTAAACATGGTGATAGGTTTCTGCATGTGTCATCACCCGGCTGACCAAAACAAATGGGATTTATCTCATTCACTTTGAAACATTACAGTTGTGAGAAAGCATTGCATGTTCTAATGGCCATTTACGTGAAACCACTTGCTCTAACCTCTCCTCACGATGATCCCAAGCCATCGAGAGACACCTATCAATCACTCGTCCCCGTTTGTTTTCAGGGAATGAAGGGAGAGCGTGGAGCCAGCGGATCCACGGGACAATCAGGAGCTTCGGTGAGAAAGGAGTTGTTCTTTTCCTCTCGGTTCTGTGGTTTGCATTTCTTCCGTCCGCGATCGAAATGCCTTCTAAAATTCCAATACATTATCTGCCCCACTCATTGTTATCTGAGCGACACTGCTGATGTAAATTAGCTGCGCTCTATTGGTAAATTCTGTGGAGCGCTTTGAGGCATTTCATCGATGTGGTAAGATTTTGATGTCAAATGCAATGATTGTTATTATCTTGTTCTTGTGTGCAGGGACCCCCTGGTTCTCCTGGCTCCCGGGGCCCCATTGGACCATTGGTGAGTACATATCAGTCTGAGTTTACTGCAAACAGAAGCCAGTTGTGATAGCTGGTGGGCGAGGGCGGGTTTCGGAAGTTTATGGAATAAAAGGGGAGATTGAGCAACATTTGTCTTGAAGTCAGAAGGCATCGGACTCCATGATGTAAAAATGAGCAGAAGCTGAGGACAGTAAAAAATTAATGATAGGCAGCTTTTAAGAAATTGTTTGTAAGTGTCTCTAGTTGATGTCCAAACTCAAGCTCCTTCCCCAGGATAAAGACATAACTATAATACTCACCTACTGTGGCTTCACTATTTTTCTTTGGAAGGAATTGAGCAGGTCTGGGGTTCAGTTCTAGTTCCCGGGGAACACTCAAGAAAAAGGGGTATTTGCTAAATTCTAAGTCAATAGAGTAAATGTAGATCCAGTTAGAATGTATCCTTCACATGTAAACCATGTGGATAGAGGGAATTACAGGTGCATTCATGATTACTCGTGAAAAGGATTTCTTAGACTTAGAATCAATTAACCCAATCTATTATTAAATAGCAAAAAAAAGAGCACTTGTGATTGCCTCTCAGCCCGTGGACACACATGGGTAATGCCCGCGGCACACACTGGACCCCCATTTGTCTGTTTCGATTCAATCAACTTGAACAGAGATTACAATAAAAGTGAAAATTATAACCTACTTTTACTGCATGTTCACAAATGCAAGTGACTGAAACTAATGCCTTCTCATGTGAAACCCTCGTTTGCGCTTTGACAGGGACCCAAAGGTGAACGTGGATTGGCTGGTTCTCCCGGGGAGAAGGGAGATCAGGTTAGTACTTCTGCAATTTGTAATTAAAACTGTAGTTTGTAATTAAAACTCAACTGCCCCTCCCTCCCCATCCTCACTGAAAGCTTGTGATTCTGCCAATCCTCACTCCAGATTTGGGGGTAAACGTTGTGGACTGTGATGTATGATGTATTTTTCTGTCGTCGACAGGTCACTGGTTCTGAGATTATTCACACTTAGGCTTTGGTTTGTAGTGTTAACTAAAAGCAGTGGGAAACTTGGCAGAGAGCACTCTCAATGGAACACTACGTAGTTTTAGCTGGTTAAACTCCAGCAGTTACCCTAACGATTTTTGCCAACCAGCGTCTAATACGCTCCAGAATTATGTGAGCAGGATGCGTCCCTCCAGACAGTGAGTGCGAATTATATTCCAGACACAGGGAGATTTCCGTAACTAGATGGTGTATGTATGTGGAATCCTCAGTGTGTTTTAGATATTCATAATGCATGTGTCAGACACTCGGCTGACCAAAATATGTTCCAATATTCTTTTCCAGGGATTTCAAGGACAAGCGGGATTTCCTGGGCAACAGGTGAGTGTTATCTTAGGAAGGATGACACTGAGCTTCAATGCTGTTGTTTCTAATCGAGCTTCCAGTTTCTGCTTGATGCGAAAAATGGATGTTAGCAGATTGTTTATTTCTGATAAACAATCTTATCAGAACAATCTTATCAGCTTAGCGCAGTTGGTAGCATTCTCATCTCTGAGTCTGAGGGTTGTGGGTTCAAGCCCTACCTGAGGGATTGAGTTCATAGCCTAGGCTAGGAGTGCTAGGAGAGCGCTGAATGATTAGACATATCGTCCTTTGGATCAGACGTTCAAATCATCTGGGTTCTATTTACTTGTTCAGGTGGGCAATTTCGATCCTGTAATACAAGTAGAGAAGGGAGATTTTTCTGATGTCCTGGCCAACAAATCTCCGGATGAAGATTATTTTCTTTTATAAATTGGTCATACACCTCACTTTTTATAGGACTATTTTTGCTGTTAGTCACATTTAAACATGTCCTGACTAACTAACTAGGTGGATGTGTGAGGAGCCTGAGAAGAGAGAAATGAGAAGCTGGGCGTTGATTACAGGATGCAGTGAGGAGGTGTTGATGCGGGGCATTGGTTAGGAGCTGTAAGGACAGAGTTTTTCCGTGTAATTTGGGGAAGGTTGTGGTCGAAATGGAAAAGGCGAAGTGGAGATTCATCAGGAGGAACCCAGGAATAAGAGGATACAGTTCAGAGGAAAAGCTTAAAACTGTGACTGTTTCACACAGTAAAGTTAGAGAGACCTTCTCTCTCCAGGTGTGATCAGCTGTGGTTGACTGCTTGTCTCTGGTAGGAGAGAGAGGGACAGCTAGGGATTCAAAAGCGAGAGTGATAACCTGGTTCTCCTGTTGTGCCAGTTGTGGAGTCCTGTAGCTCAGTGGTTAGAGAACTCAAGTTGCAAGCGAGAGACCTGGGTTTCATTCCCGGCGAAACCTTGGGCAAGTTTCCTTACTCCACATGTCTGATAATAATCCCTCAAGTAAAAAAAATAATAATTTGGTCACTTCAATTCATGATTGTTTGTGGGATCTGCTATGCGCAATTGGCTGCTGCTTTCACCCACAAATGTACAGATAATTAACTTTACAGTATGTATTCTGTGAAGCACTTTAAGAGGTCTAGAAGATATGAAAAGCGCTATGTTAATTGAAAGTATTATTATTATAATTGAATAAAACAGCCTCCCTCTGACACCAGAACCATATAGCAACTACCAACAGTGTCACTCGTAGCAGCAGAGAGGCTCGTCAAAGGGTTAAAATGAAGGCTATCCTGTATCAGCTCCACTCTCAATCCCATTTTATGTCTGCTTGTAGGGACCGATTGGATTCCCAGGAAAGGCTGGACAAACTGGGTCTCCTGGACCTCCGGGCGAGAAGGTGAGTTCATTCCTGATGGTGCAAACTGCTGTTAATCAGTCTCTGTGTTGTTCTGACTCTGAAGTGAGTGAGTGAGTGAACCTCAACACACTTGAAACAACCACCAGCCTAGATGCTGTATCACTTTTGAACATTCCCAGGAAATGCATATCCCAGTTCTACAGTGAAACCTCACTGATGTTGTGGTATAAATCACCGCAGACCGGCAAATGGGAAGGCAATTCCCCCAGTTAAAATTGGTCCTATGTTTCCTAACTGTTTGTGGGACATTGCTGTGATGCAAATTGGCTGCTGCGTTCTTTACGGTGCGTCCTGTGGAGTGCTTTGCGACGTCTTCTCGATGTGGAAAGCGCAGTACGAAATGCAAGGATTCTTCTTATTGTAATGTGTAATACTGTTGTTATTATTGTGTAATGCTGTGTAATATTGTGTTTCAGGGGATTGGGGGAAATCAGGGAGAAGTGGGACCTACAGGCCCTTCAGGACGTCCCGGCTCCCCAGGGTTGCAGGTGAGCCCCTCTCCGTGTGTCTTGAGCGAATCCCTCCAAACAAAACACATTAATAGAATTGGTCATTTCAATCCACGTCTGTTTGTAGGGACGCTGCTGTGTGCAATTGGCTGCCTCGTTTCGCCCACAAATATACAGTCAATTCACTTTACAGTATCTTCTGTGAAACGCTTTGTGACGTCAAGAAGATGTGAAAAGCGCTATATCAAATGCAAGGATGATGATTATTCTTATTATTATTATGCAAACTAGAGACCTAAATACGGGTCTCTGGAGCCAGGTCACAAGTCCAGGGTTTTTATCGGTTAATTTTTTTCTGATCTTTGCCCTAATTTCACAAATCTGTTAATCCATTTTCTGCTCCATCCCTCCCCCAACTACCTCACCACACACACACATACACACACATTCTCACCCCTCCAGCCAAGAACCCACTTTACACCTGATAAGGAACCACACGTGGGTACTTTGAACTTAAACACTTTACGGCACATTGTGTGTGTCTCAGTCAGTGTGAGGTCACAAATCATAATAGGAAGAGTCCAACTGCAGATCTACGACGCAGACTAATTCATTCCTCCTTCCATTTTGACCTAACTCCCCTAACAAAGATCAACTGCTTCCCTTCACCCAATTCTGATTTCATGTCCACGTCTTTCCCTTGATACACAGTGACTACAGTTTGTGACGGAGTCTTTCATCTGGTGCCTTGTCAAACACCATTTGGGAAGTTTAGATGTACAGTACTGTATTATACTGCTTCCCACTGTAAATCTGAGTTGTCACCTCATCCAAAATAAATCCTTGAAATTGATCAGAACTATCCTTTCTGAACTGATGTTAGCTGCCAATCATCAGATTATTTACCTGTAGGTCAACCTCCACTTCTTTTCTGATGACTACCTCCCATGATTTTTCTAGTTATTAAGGTTGCATGTTTCACCCACACATTATACACTTTACAGCCTATTCTATGAAGCGCTTTGAGACATCACGATGACGTGATTATTGAACGCAAGTATTGTTATTATTATCATTGTGTTGCTTCCTGTCTCTGCAGGGCCCCCCTGGGATGGAAGGTCTCGAAGGGAAAGATGGAAAACCGGGGACTCGGGTAGGACTGTTGCCTGATCACCAAGTGTTCTGGGGTTTCCACGGTGATGCCGGGCAGCAGTAACCAGCTTTGATTTGTCTTGCAGGGCGAGTTTGGTCCCCCAGGGCCGCCGGGACACCGCGGTCTTCCGGTAAGCCTTCAGCATTTTGTCTTTAATCAGCGTCACATTCACCGTGTGCAGGAGAACTGTGTCTGTTAACTGGGCTTTGCTTTATTTTGAAAGGGTTTCAAAGGAAAACATGGACTGACCGGGCAGCCTGGACTCCGGGTAGGTATTCCCCTTTGTGTGTGCGTGTGTGTGCGTGTGTGTGTGCGTGTGTGTGTATGGAGTCCTGTAGCTCAGTGGTTAGAGCACTCGCCTTACAAACGTGAGACCTGTGTTTCAAATCCAGGCAGTTTGTGGTGAAACCCTTGGGCAAGTTTCTTGACTCCTAATAATAAACAAGTTTTTGTATGGATTATTATTAGGTGACACCTAATAATAATCCATACAAAAACAACCTATAATAAAAATAATTAGTCATTTCAATCCATGACTGTTTGTGGGTCGCTGCTGTGGGCAATGGTTGCAACGTTTTGCCCACAAGTATACAGTCAATTCACTTTGCAGTATATTCTGTGAAGCACTTTGAGACGTCTAGAAAATGTGAAAAGCACTGTATCAAAATGCAAGGATTACTATTATGCATGCATGCCTGTGTGTATGCTTGTGTATTCAAGTGTGTGTATGTTTATTGGAGTGTGTAAGTATTCATGTGGAGTCTTAAGCGTCCGGTCTATCTGTTTGTGAGGCTGTACAGACTATGGAGCCTTTGGGAGAGCTTTGACGTCAACCTCTGTTTATTCCAGGGAGAGCCGGGACCACCCGGGGTCTCAGGGAGCCAAGGGCGGACGGGGTTTGAGGCAAGTATTAAGAGTTTATTTTCCCATATTTGTTCCGCGTGAGGCACTCAGCCGGAGTCAGAGCAAGAGTCAAAGTGATTCCGTCAAAGCTGGATTCCATACATCAGTGTTTCATCCTTGAAACTTTGTGACCCGCAGTTTGTGTCCTTGTGACGAGAGCGGCTGAAACGCTCATTCCTCTCTCATTCCCCTCCCGATCTGTGGCCTGTTTGAGAGGAGGACAGACTGCGGCGCTGGGGCTGTCAGCAGATTGTTGTCATTGTTTCTATTCCTCCGCAGGGGGAACCGGGGCCCCTGGGGCCGGCAGGACCTCCAGGACCCCCCGGCCACATTGTGAGTTTTCAGTGTTCATTTGTAATGTTGTGTTGAATGACCGCTAGTGCGAGAGTGTTTCACCTGTGTGTATGTGTGAGGATCTGTGCCTATGGATATAGGTGTCTGAGTGGTTTGTTTGTGTTTGTGCCACTCAGTAACACACAGTGTGTGAGAGTGTCATGCACAGTAACACACAGTGTGAGTAAGTGCCACATACAGTAACACTGTGTGAGAGTGTCACACCCAATAACAAACTGTATGAGAGTGTCACACACAGTAACACATTGTGTGAGATTTACACCCCTGTTGACTTGTATCTAACCTTTGCTGTTATGCTCAGGGCACAGCGGGAAATCCAGGCCCATCAGGGCCAATGGGACCACCTGGACTGGTAAGTAACAAACATGATTTATATTGAAGGTACCTTTTGGTTGCTAACAGAACATGTCCTGTGATTCAACAATGACAACTTACATTTACATAGCGCCCTTCACGCAGGGTAAAGTCTCGGAGCGCCTTACAGGTGCCATCTGACCCTGGGCCAGGGGAAGAGGAAGTCAAGTAGGAACCATGATCTGAAAAAGGGGCACTAGTGGGGGAAAGGCATAGGAATTGAGGGAGAGAGTTCCAAAGTTTTGGGGCACAGTGGCTGAAAGCATGACTGCCAATGGCAGAGTGGAGCGCACGAAGGGCAAGCAGGAGGTCAGAGCCAGTCGAGTCAAGGCGCCAGCTGCTGGAGAGTAAGCAGGTCAGACAGGTAGCGAGATGCCAAGGCATGAAAGGATTTGTAGATGAATTGTGACTGATCACAGCGCCCACCCTCTCTCTCTCACTGTATTACACATTGACTTAGCACAGCTCTCTCTCTCTGTGTGTTATACCCTGATTCAGCACAGCGCCCTCTCTCTGTGTTCTGCATTGACTTAGCACAGCGTTCTCTCTGTCTCTCTCTCGCTGTGTTATATTCTGACTCAGCGCGTCACTCGCGCTGCTTTGGATTCTCGAGCTTTTGTGTGTATGTGAGACCCATCCGGCTGATCACAGAAAACCAAACTGGTTAACGAATGCCACTGCCTGGATCTCTTGCAGGGAATAAAGGGTGATCGTGGCTCGACAGGAGAGCGAGGGCTGCCGGGTCTGGCTGGCCTCCCAGGACCACCTGGCCTCTCCGGACTAGCGGTAGGTCACATGTTCCAACTCTCTACTCGATCCGAGTCAGGCTGCTTGTGTTGAATTTGTTTCAGTGGACGAGGGTTGAGATCACGCAGTTAGTTTCAGAAATTCATCCAGTGCAATAGGTAACAGTTCATCTCCTGAAGTAGGAAATTGGTACAAGATTACGTGTGTAGATCAAGGGTCTCATCGGGTAAAAACAGATTTTGTAACTATATTTCTGTAATTGGACTCGGTGGAGGGAGGATTGGGTGGCAGGAGGAGGCGAGAAGAATAAAACACCCACTGTCTATCACGTTCAGGTGGCTTGCACTACATTGTAGATTGGGATGCCAGGAGATTTGCTGGTACAACAACTACTACTTGCACTTGTGTAGCTCCCAACACCAGGAGGCGGCCGTGGGGGAGTTTCTTAGTGCTGGTAACCGTAGACACACACTCAAAGAAAAAGTCTTCAAGTGGGGTCTGGAGATAGGCAAAGAGGGGGCAGGATAGAAAGTTTGATGCGGGGAGTTCCAGAGGTAGTGGCTCAAAGTATGGCCACAGATAGTGAAGCAGAGAGGTTGAGGGATATCTACAACAACAACAACAAATTACATTTATAGAGCGCCTTTCACGTCGGGGGGACGTCCCAAGGCGCTGCACAGGAGGCGTGGGACCCGAGCTGAGACGGGAGTGTTTGGGAAGGGGTGAAACACGAAGGGGAGGTAGAAGAGTTCGGGGTGGAACAAAAGGCACGGCCGAAGAGGAAAGTCTTCAAACCGGCCTTGAAAGAGGAAAGGGAAGAAACGAAACGGAGGGATTGAGGGATGGCATTCCATAGGGTGGGAGCGGAGAAACTGAAGGCCCAACCTCCGATGGTGGGGTGGTGCGGGCGGGGGGCTTGGAGCAGGCCAGGTCCTGTTGAACGGAGGGTCCGGGTGGGCTTGTAGGGGGAAAGTAGATCGATTAAATAGGGCGGGGCAAGGCCTTGAAAGGCCTTGTAGGTGAGGACGAGGATCTTGAACTCGATCCTCTGGAGAATGGGGAGCCAATGGAGACGAATGAGGGTGGGGGTTATGTGATCGCGGAGGCGGGTGCGGGATAGTACACGGGCTGCAGAGTTTTGGATGACCTGCAGCCTGTGAATGGAGGAACCGGGGAGGCCGACGAGGAGAGAGTTTCCGTAGTCCAGCCATGAGGTGATGTATGCGTGCACGAGGGTTTCGGCAGCGCGGGGGGTAAGATAATTGCGGAGCCTGGCAATATTGTGCAGGTGGAAGTAAGCGGTGCCGGTCAAGGCGCGGATGTGGGGGAGGAAGGAAAATTTTTGATCGAACATGATGCCGAGGTTCCTGATTGGCTTTGTGAGGTGGAGAGTGCAGCCTTCGATGTTGAGGCTGGCAGCGCCCGATGTGCGGAGGCGCTGGCTTGAGCCAATCAGGAGGGCCTCGGTCTTACTCACGTTCAATTGCAATAAGTTGTCCCTCGTCCAGGACTCGATGTCGGACAGACATGCTGTCAGAACATCGATGGTCTGGGGGTTGAGGGATAAGGCAGAAAGGTACAGCTGGGTGTCGCCCGCATACATGTGGAAATTTACCCCATGTTTGCGGATGACGTCGCCCAGAGGGAGCGTGTAAAGGGTGAAAAGGAGGGCGCCTAAAACAGAGCCCTGAGGGACGCCGTGAGAAACTGTGCGGGGGTTTGAAGAAAAACCGTTGGAAGAAACAAAATGTAAACGGTGGGTCAGATAGGAATGGAACCAGTCAAGGACTGTGCCTTGTAGGTTGAGGTGGGAGGAAAGACGTTGAAGATATATCTAGATATACAAGCCGGCTGAGCAATGGGATGGGGTGGGTGGAGTATGAGCAGATTGGAGGGGTTGGGAGGAAAAATTGGTTTTCACGAGCAAGACTGCTTCCTGGAACTAATTCTTGTGTGTGTTTTATGTCTGTTTCATTAGGGCGAACCCGGTGAGGATGGACCAGTGGGGAAAGAGGTACAATGCATGACAACAAACGCAATCTCAGTTTGGTTGAAGTTGAACAGCAGCATTGAGTAAAATTGTGATTAGGTCAAGGAGCCAGTGTATCCCAGACAAGAGTCTGGAATAAGGAGAGAGTGTCAGGACCATGAATCCATTAATCACTTCACTAACGGTCTGATCTCGGACCTGTGACTCCGCGTTGGTGTCAAGGGCTGAATCTACTGTTACACATTATAAAGCACTTTCTTTTTCGGGTGTGTTTTTAATGGTGCGGGTGGTTGTTTAAGAGTACAGCTTCCCGCGTAGTGCTCACAGCTTACTGTAGCATACACCCTCCCATTCAGTGCAATGTGGCCCCACTGTTTTGGGTTCATACTGTAATCTCACATACAGCCCCTGACATGGAGGTGAACCCGCCCTCTACATGCTGCCAAGTCTCCACCCATTGTGGCTCAGAGCAACGAATGTAGATTAAAATAAATGGGCAGGAAAATTCTCGGGACTTTGCCTTGAGCAATATTTGACTACAAATATATAGTACCTAACTTTACATTGACTTCTATAGCAGGCTTTGGAATATTTTGATATGGTTTTGAAAATATTATCAAAAATGCAAGTCCTTTCTATGCTCTCTGTTTGTTACAACTCTCACCGGTGCTGTGACTTGTGTTTTTAGGGACCAGCTGGTAAACCTGGAGAAGCAGGAATAACTGGACCCAAGGCAAGTGAACACTATGAAGAACATCATCTTCTGACCTCTGGTCTGTCAGAATTCCTTAGGTGTCAGTGTGCATATGGAAAGCTAAACTTACCTATAAATACACAGTTGCTAGACTGTGCAATGAATCCCGTGACACATTTTGATAATATTACATAGCTATGCTTGTAATACAATTATTAATAAGGGTGAAAATTCCTTGATAAGGAACCTGAGTCGTGTAAATCAGGATTCCTTCCAATATTGCAAGGGAATGTTATTCCCACGAGATCATCTTCTGGAGTGGAGTTCCCACTGATTGACTGTTATTTTTAATGGGAATAATTCCTTATTTAAGGAAACTTGTCAATAAATGCCTCAAATGAGATCTCTTACTTTGTCTCACATAAACTGACCTTGTGCTGATTGCCCAATGAATTGGTGTAACTCACAATGGTTCAGTTCACTTGTGCAACATCAGAGTTACGTTGATAGCCAGGAGCTGAGGGGCAGGTTGCAAGGTTTTGCCTCCAAGTTCCCTTTAGCATTGATCAGAGAACGTCGCTGTAGGAAAGTAGATCCAATATCAGGCGATCACAGCCAGTTAGGGATATCACAGAGGAAACACAGCTAAATGCTGCCTTCATCACCTTGCTGCAAGGCTTCTTTCTACGTGGGCAACTTGATTTTGATGGTGAATCCTGCTCCAGCCTAGGAAGAGATATTAAATACTTATTTCCAATATTTTTTCCTTAGGGAGATCCAGGAAGTCCAGGGGAAAAGGGTTCCCCAGGAGAAAGGGGGAAATCCGGCATGCATGGGGGTTCAGGAAAGAGTGGCTCCATGGGGCCAACTGGACCCCGTGGTTCCCCTGGAGATAGAGGATCACCTGGATCACCAGGATCTTCAGGAACACCTGGTGTGCCAGGAACACCGGGAACGGGGGTAAGGATTTATTGTTTTATCATCACTTTCCACACCGCACAGAGGTTTGCCATGGTAGACGTTATAATCTCAGAAAGGAAGGTAAAATGAGATCGTAAGAGAGGTTGGATTAATAAAGGAGGCTGTTTGGCCTACGTGATCTCATCCTTGCTAAAGAGCTTGATGTTAAAACAGGAAGATGGTAGGGCTGATATTGTGGAAGCACAAGATCAAATAGGCCAAAGAGACTCAATCAACCCGACTTCTATCATATCCTGTATTGGAGCCACATGACCAGAATAATACTGTAAACCAGTGATTTATGTCATAAATCAAGAAAAAACTGAAAACACACTGCCAATTGAACACAGACCCTCCTGGACTTGTGCAATGAATCTCAATTTCGGAAAGAATCCTAATATTCCTTGTTTCTTTCAAACAGGCTGAATCCATTAACTTTGATGAGATCAGGAGGATGATAAGACAGGAAGTTATCAAGGTGTTCGATGGTAAATGCCCAATTGATTTCTTCCATTCCTTTAATTGTTTGTTTGGAGGACACTGATGGCCACGGATTAGCTGCCATGTTCATCTACAAAATATATTCATTACACTTTACAGTTCATCCTATCAAGTACTTGAGATATTCTCCTGATGTGAAAAGGATTATATCAAAGGCTTATTATTATTTATAATCTCAAATTCATGACCTCTTCTCCTCAAATCACTTATTAGCTGAGTAATTCACATTTAGGTCACAGTTGTAAAGTGATGCATCAAACTCCAATACTATTGGGCACAGAGCAGTGATGCGATCAGAGTCAGAGTGCTGTAGCTCAGTGGTTAGAGCACTCGCCTTACAAGCGTGAGACCTGTGTTCGAATCCAGGCAGGTCAGGGCGAAACCTTGGCCATATTTCCTTACTCTACACACCTAATAATAATCCCTCAAAAAAAAATCGGTCATTTCAATCCACAACTGTTTGTGGGACACTGCTGTGTGCAATTGGCTGTCGCCTTTCGCCCACAAATATACAGTCAATTCACTTTACAGTATATTCTGTGAAGCTCTTTCAGATGTCTAGAAGATGTGAAAAGCGCTATATCAAATGCAAGGAATATTATTATTGCGAATGGAGAAGTTTATGTCTGTTTCTCTAACCTCCTCTGGGAGGTAAGGAGGTCTTGTGTTTGAGCCTGAGGTGATAAATCCAATAAAAGAATGGTTGTGGGTGTGTTCATTTCTGTAGTATCTGAGCCTGGCAGTTTAACTTTACTCTAGGAAACTGTTTAATGGCAGAATGAAGCTCTGTCATTAGGAAAGGTTGTGGAGAAGAAACCACCTGTCCGTTCTTCCCCATGAGGGGAGGTTACAGGGACCCTCCATTATAGGTGGGAATGGAATCAGGTGGGTTTGGGAGACAGTTACGTTCTCAATTAGGAACTTGTGAATGTGAGCCTAGTAAGATGGTTAAATCGGAAATAAATATAGACTGCAGTCGTTGCATATAACATAGTGTCTTATCACATAATTGAGACGTCTCAAAGTGTTTCACAGGTAATACTGTGAATTGTTTGACTGTATATTGTGTTGTTGAAATGTAGCAGCCAGTTTAGCATAGCAGTACCCCACAAACAGCCATAGAGCGAGTGACCAATTTTATTTGGGGGATTGTTGGCCAGGACACTGGGAGAAACTCCCTTCTCTTTTCGAACAGTGTAATGGGATCTTTAACGTCCACCTGAAGAGGCACAAGAGACCTCAGTTTAATGCCTCATCTGAAGGACAGCACCTGTGACAAAACAACGCCATCCAACCCAGCACTCCTTTAAAGAGTTAGCTCAGGCTATGTGATACCAATTCCTGATGTGGGGCTTGAACACCAAACCTTCTGACTCAGGGTACTGTGTCAATAAAGCCTATGAGGAAGAGTAGGTCCATCTAGATGCAGAAGTACACACATTTTAATACAATCTGAATATCTCAAGTAGCTGATTGGGAACCCTGTACTTCCTTGTGATGAAACTTGTGAGTGCTCAGGTTATATCATAGCCAGTTTGGGCTTCCTGATGGCCTTGTGTTATGTTCTTTAGAAAGAATGGCTTACTACCTGTCCAGAATACAGACGCCATCAGAGATAACGACCTCGGGCAGGCCAGGCACTCCTGGAAAATCAGGAAACCCTGGTATCCCAGGGGCACCAGGACAACCCGGAATTCCAGGACAGATTGGAAGAGAAGGACGTCCAGGGATACCTGGGGGTAAAGGTAATGAGAGCGTATACTCATGGAGTATATTGATTGGTCTACAATAATAATAAATAATACATAATTAATCTAATAACAGTATTACTATTAATCTCTGAAAAATCCAGAGCTCTGCCCAAATCATGTCTATAGTATCTTCTACACAGATATTTTGTTTCTCAGCCTTAAGGTGGCAAATGAGAAATATAGGGAATGTGACATATGAAATAAGCACTTCCGGTTTATTTTATTAAATTGAATTCTTATTCTTTACCCTATATTTCTTTGGAAATAAGTTTATTTCACTAATCAAAACAGTTTATTTCTCAAAGTATATAGTTCAAAGACATGAAAAAAAATATTTTTTATTTTTTTATTTTTTACCCCACTTGCCACCTTAAGAGAACCAAATTCTGTGAACATCAACCTGTCATACTTATCAACAACAACAATTTGGTTGTTGTAATTATGTGTGTATATACCTTCTCCTTTCCCATCTTTAGGTTGTGCCTGAAGACCTTTCTCTTCAGCTGTGCTTAAGGTCACTTCCCACTCCCCCCAGTTTGGCCTCAGGCTTCGCCATTGTGAATGGCATTTGAGACGCATGTAGGGTGCTACATAAATGCAAGTTGTTGTTGTTATATCAAACAGGATTCGTAATCTTCCAATGTAAATTGAATTTATTTCAGTCGAAATGCTAATTGTTGCAACGTTTCTTGAAACAGGTGAACCTGGTATGAAGGGTGAGCGCGGGATGCAGGGGATAGGCAACATGGGAGATTCGGGACCACCTGGGCCTCAAGGTGAGTGAAGGGCTGTGGCGTTCGATGTGAGTGGTACCTCCTCAGACTTCCACTTCACTAGTCTTTCCTCCTCCAATTCCTCAGCCCCTTGAGCATGTTCCACAATTCTGTAAGATCAAGGCTGATACCTGTACCAATTACCCAGCCTTGCACCGTATCCCTTAATATCTAGACGTAACAAATATCTATCCACCTCAGTCATTAATTAGCAAGTGTTCCATGAATACCATTCCAGATTGTAATATTTATTTCTCTGTGCTTCAGGGTTGCCGGGACCCCCGGGATATGGTAAATTGGGACCACCAGGTCCAGCAGGACAGCAGGGAATTCCTGGCGTTCAAGGTCCTCCTGGCCACCAAGGATCAACAGGGAAAGATGGTCGTTGTTTACCCTCGGATTGCCATATGAATATGAGGGATCCAGAGCCTTATAACCCCAAGAATTCAAAAGGACCCCCTTATTGGGCCAAATGAGATTTTATATTTTTTTAGGGAGAGGGTTATGGGGGGGATGGGAGTGGGTGGGGGGGAGGTGCTTATATTTAAAAATGCGTTCAAGTCCAGATCTTTTCCCTTGTTATTCCTTTGGATGAAGGCTTCGCACGTGGACAACCATCACCTGATTCGTTCCTGGGTGACAGATTCAAAGCTTAGTCACTGGGACTGAGCCCCGGTCCACCAGCCATCAGATGAACCACAATCCCAGATAACCAAGGTTTGCATTGACATAGTATATCCACTGAGAGCATATATGGGTTCCAACAATGGGGTAGAGTGCCATGCTTTACCTTCCCCTTCCAAACATACGCACACGCACTGCACCACCCACCTGGGAGGCATCAGGCAGCAGTCATGGGGTTGCTCTCTTTTGCCACCTAGTAGTCAAATTGTAGCTTCATTAGGAACCACAGCAGTGATGGCGTCAGAGGATTGTGAGAAATGTGTTTGGGACTGTATTGGTCTCAATGCAGTTTTGAATGGATCTGAGCTTACAGCACAAAATTGCTCCTAAATTGGCATTAACTTAGGGATTTTGTATTGACGAGTGTGGGAAGGGGGACAGCTGGTGTGGGAAGGGCCTCTGGTACGAGGCTAGGAGGCAGTCGAGGGTGGTTTTCTGAGGCAGGGATTGATACTTATTGCAGTTATTCTGCTCCATGTCCTCCAGGTGTTGAATTCATGTGCTGACATGGGCTCTATTGCTGTAATTTGAACCTTTTGCCAATTCGCTCCTATGTGCTTGCAAATGAAAGCAGTGCAGTTTCCAAGGTATATTTTTTATGTTAACCTTGTTATCTGTCATTTATAACCACAACATCTCTAAATTCAAAGCATTGAGGGACAAATGAGCAAAGTTTCTCAATGGAGCAGGACAAGGGTTTAATTTATCATCAACATCCACCATCCACCTGTTCCACCATTCTGTTAGATCATGGTTAATCTGTACCTCAAACTCCAACAGCAAACAACAAAATTACTTTTGTAGAGCGCCTTTCATGTGAGGAGGATGTCCCAATTACCTACCTTTGCCCCATATCCCTTGATGCCCTGCCCTAACAAATATCTATCCACATCAGTCTTAAAAATTTAAACAGGTCCAGTGTCCACATCCTTTTGGGGCAGAGAATTCCAGATTTCCACTACCCTTTGCGTGAAAAAATGTTTCCTGATATTCCTCTAATTTTAAAATTATGACCCATTAATCTCTTAACATCAGCAATCTTGTCTTTACCATCTTAGAATGGGAAGTCGCCATAATATACATTGCAGCGAGGCTTGTCGGGAGTTTTGCCCTAATATTGAAGAGATTGTGGTCAGAGAGTGATCTGAGTGTTAAAATTTAGACACGTGTCCCTCAACAATACTTCCCTCTCTTTGAAAGAGTGCAAAAAAAAATTGACCGCTTTTAATTAAATAAACTATCATTGCATTTTACAGCAATTGTGTAACGGACTGTCTTATCAACTCATTAATCTCATGATGGTGTGGAATAATAATAATAATCCTTACATTCGATATAGCGCCTTATCACATCTTCGAGATGTATCAAAGCGTTTCACAGAACTTAGAATGTAAAAGAAGTAAACTTGCATAACTCATCAGTTAGACACAGTTGGAATATTGTGTCCAGTATTGGTCACCCCACTTTAGGAAAGATGTCAAGATTATAGAAGGGGTGCTGAAGAGATTTACTAGGATGATACAGGGGATGAGTAGTTTGACCTATGAGGAGACTGGAGAAACTGGAACTTTTATTTTGCTGGAACAATGTTGAGGGGTGACCTGATAGAGGTCTCTTGTCAAAACCCCTCATAATTTTAGAGTGCAAAAAAAAATTGACCGCTTTTAATTAAATAAACTATCATTGCATTATACAGCAATTGTGTAACAGACTGTCTTATCAACTCATTAATCTCATGATGGAGAGTTAGACCTTGAGTTGAGCATAGACCTTGTGTTTTTTCCACACTGCAGGTCAGGCCTCTTCTTACCCCTTGTTCCCTCTTGTTAGCCCCTTGCTGGTGTGTTTCGCATATGCTTATGCACATTTTAGGACCTGCAGGTACAGGTCATTGAAGAATGTGCACTTTATTAGGCGTGTGGACGAAATTGTGGGTATTCTGGAAGCAGGACTTCCCAAGTAGATGTGACCCTAACTAAATTGTAGACCCTAACTCATTTCTTCAGTGAAATTCCTTCTCCCTCCCCTCCTTATTCTCCTTCCTGCTCCATCCTGTCTCGTATTATGTTGTGCTATGTACTCATAACCCCCACTATTGCCTTATGTGTGTTGTGGACTTACCTGTGTGGTTTGGTTTGATTGCTAGGTCTCCAATGCCCTGTGAAAAGAGTTTTTGAGAAACGCTTGTGCTTGTATCTTGTTAAATGTGGAGACTCTTCCAGATCCCTGAATTAAATTAAAGGGCATTTTGTGGATTTTCAAAGAATTGATCTTCTGCTTGGCTGGCTTTGCTCTGTTCCTTTGTTTAATTTGAGATCCTCACAATTAAAGCTCTCCATGTCCTCACCCCACCCTATCTCTGTGACCTCCTAAGCCAATCTGCCCACCTCCTCCACTCAGCAGGTTCCAGCCTGCTCTACATCCCACACCCCACCCTTGGCAGGCATCAGCCACTCTGCCCCCAACCTCTGGAACTCCATCACGCAATCCCTCCAACTTGCCCCCTCTCCCTAGTCTCCTTCATGTTCTGCCTCAAGACCCTACTCTTTAACAGTCCCATCAGTCACATGAAATCCTCTCCTTCACCCTCCCTGTCCTCGACCCCAGCTTGGGTCTGAAACAATGACTGACCAACACCTTGGAACATTCTCCTGACATGAAGGGAGCTTTACAAGTGTATTTCTGTTGTTGTTTGTCGCTCTCCTGTAATTATCCAAACTTTCTCCGCAAATAGAGTTTTTGGCCCATCACGTTGCTGCTTTGTTTTTTTTCTGTGAATGATCCCATTTTCATTTCTCTCCCATTAATGTTTTTTTTTACTGCTCAAGTGTTTATTCAGTTCCTTATGCAAACCACAAAATCTGTAATTTAACTAGAATGAGATGAGAAAGAACTTGTTTTTTTATACAGTGTTTCATTGGAGTAAAACATCTCAAATTTCTTTACAGTCATTACTGTCTCTTGCATAAGTTAAACCAACTATGGCAGCCATTTGCTCATATCAAGATTCCATACACAGCTGTGAGGTAAATGATCCATTTGTGTCGGGAGGTACGTTGGAGAGAGAATTCCCTTCTCTTCCAAATTATGCAATTGGCATCTTTAACATCCACCTAGTGGAGTGGAATCTCAATACTACTCAATGAGTGAAACACTCTTCCTCGTATCCCTCTACCTTGCCCCTTCCTGAAGGCCTTCCTATTTGACCACGCCTATGTCCGCCACCCACCCGGTTCAGCATCATACCCTGCTAGTGTCAAACACTCGGGGACTCCGCCTTGTGTGAGAGATGCTTTAAAAATGCAAATTGGTGTTGTATCAGCTCAGCTCCCAGGTATTGAAACCCACAGCCCTCTGAACCCTGAGCTGTCACCCAATACTGGCTTCCTGGTCATGCAACCTCACATTACCTGCCCTGGTCTTTAACTTACACTTTTGTCGTTTTGATGAACGTTATTCATGAGTGGGAGAGTAAGAATGATCCCAAGTGACCAGGCTCCCGTTTCCCGTGCCTTCTTGTCCGTGAGAAATGCCAAACCGCAGGATTAAAACTTTGTTGTTGTGTTGACTTTCAATGATGGGATCTGCCAATAACTTGCTAGGTAATCTATGAGTGCTGTTAATCCAGTCCAGTGACCTTCAATTCACCCAATACCAGAGAAACCTCATCTAATCACATCCCATGGCCTTGAATTCAGACCCTATCTTCAGTGTGGCTTTGAGCAATTCCACAAACAGGTACCTGGCTGGATACCTTGCCAAGTGCCACATTTGTGTAGTATTATAATGGGTTAATTACAAAACATTGCAAATTCACATCCAACACCCAAATATCCCACAGACACAATAGACCAAATAGCTGTCTTCTGAGCAATACATTTCTATGGTTTGTTCTTCATCTCTCCACCGCCCCCACCCTTCCACCCAATCAGTCTGGATTCAACCTCAGCTCATCAAGGGGCAGGAGTGAAACATTTCTGAGATTTGACAATCCTCAACAATTCAATTTAAACGCCTCCGTTGAACTTTTACCAAAAACAAGATGCAGGTGATTTGGGGACTTACATGGATAAAACATCAAACAGTCTTCCTTCGGTTCCATGGTTTTATGTACATATTTATTACAGGCTCAGTGGAAAGCTAAAATGCAACTAAAATATAAAGTAGTAAAGCAATGTTTCAAGGCCTTGCACCCAAGTGTAGTGACTGGTCTTCATCTCCTCCAGCTGACAGAAAAGCGTTAACTTTTACAAAACGTGCGTTTTATTGGATCTTACAAGGGAAAAAAACACACACCGTCTTTACAGTGGCACAAGGTTTCAAACATAATAAATAAATTATGTCAATTAATTCAATCAACAGCGGTGTTGGGTGTTACTATGTGGCTGAGAACAGTGGCTTGTTAAATTGTTTTACTTGTGAAATTGCAACTAGCCCAGTTGCTCAGATCATGAAAACAAGGAGCCGATTGAGAAGATTAACTGTCATCTCGCCTTTTTGTTTGATGAAATCCGATCCATAGACAATTGGTTGCTTTCTAGCTGTTGCCAATTTCATTCACACTGAAGGAGATGCTGCGAAAAGATGGCTGGTCTCTGCCATCTCTGCAACCCACCAACCCACCAAGGGATCTGTATCTTTGGGGGCGGGGAAAGAGTGTAGAGACCAATGCTTCTGCACCGCTAGCTTTATGTGAACCCATTCTAGATCGCTGAGGGACTATGCCAATCAACCTCAACAAATAAGAGTTGGGCAACAATTCAGCAATGTTGTCTCAACTCAGTGAGAGCCTAGCAACATCCAGCCTACACTAGACTGATGCCACTACACAACATCACAGTTCAATCGTCGGGCAGAGACAGCCTTCTGGAATAAATCTGTACTAATGTAGCATGGATGTGATATGCAGAAAGGCCTCCTCTGTGCTATTGACTTTCTACAAAACTTATTCACAGTCAGAGGGCACAACGAGAGAAGCATGCTCAGCTCGATGGGTCTCTACATAGACAATTGAACAAGGGATCCCACCCTAATTAATACACGTTTAATCCCCCAAAAGATAAAACAATATGGATTTCTGCTATACACAAACACACACACGCAAGTACTGCAGTAGGACTGAGCTTTATACAGGGGACAGAGGCTGAGTTCATTATTAACATCTCAATTGGAAATAATACGTAAGTGAACAAGAAGCTAAGGAAAGAAATGAACTTTTTTTTTATCAATCCTTCAGATGTGGAAATCGAGGCTGAATTCGCCTGACTCGAAAAACCTTGACTAAATCTCTTTGTAAATCTCTGCATTTGGGTTAATTCTATGACGTGAGAAAGGGGTGATCTTTATTAAGTTTTTGTTTTCCTTTTTTTGTGAAAAAATAAAAGCACCAAATGGTTTTAAACCAGAACGATCATTGAGAAAAAAAAATTCTGTGTTTCTCCTGCTGGCTCTTTCTCTCCTCTTCGCTGCACATGCAGTTTCTCTGGTGTTTCCCTGCACGTCTGGTAGGGGCAGCACAGTTCGTTCAAGGGCCCTTCATGTCCGGACCACCCCCGGAGGACAGGAAAGCCGAAGCCCCTAAGCAAGCGGCCATTTCACAGAATCCAGGAATCCCATTACTTCCCGGTAACCCAGCTGGACCCGACTGCCCTTCAACCCCAGGCTCACCTCGCTCACCCTCCCGGCCATCTCTGCTGCGTCCTGGCATTCCAGGGAGTCCTGTGGTTCAAGAGCAAACATTACGTTTCAACTGATGGAAGCTGAACAGGCGTGAACACATCATGGCGTGATGGATTCACAACATGCACTGAAACTGATGATAATTAATCCATCCCCGGAAGCCCCCAGACTCCCAGGCACCGTGAGATTCATGAGCTGCAAACACTTTGTGACAATCGTCACTGACAATCAATGTGCTGGACACAGGACCTTTCCCCAACCTCCTAACCTGACAACAAAATTACATTTGTAGAGCACCTTTCACATTGGGAGGACGTCCCAAGGCGCTGAACAGTCAGGGGTCAGGACCCAAGTATGGGTTGTTGTGGCGGGGGGGTGGATGCAGGGCAGGCTAGAGTGCGCCTGAAGCCACTGTCGAATAGGCGGGTCTTGAAACAGGCCTTGAAAGAGTCAAGGGAGGGAGGAAGGGGAAGAAATTGTGAGATGGCGTTCCAAAGGGTAGCGCAGAGATGCTGTAAGCCCTGCCACCGATGGTAGGGCAGGTTGGGCGGGAGATATGGAGCAGACCAGAGCCCGCTAAACGGAGAGAGCAGACAGGTTGATAGGTGTCAGTAAAATGGGAAGGGGCAGGGCCTTGAAAGTGAGGACGAGGATCTTGAATTTGATCTTCTGATCTTGAATTTGGGAGCCAGTGGAGCCGGGCAAGGGTGGAGTGACGGGATGGCCAAGCCTGGTGCGGCAGAGGACACGAGCTGCAGAGTTTTGGATGATCTGCAGCTTGTGAGGGAAGAGATAGGGAGGCCGATAAGGAGCGAATTGTCAAAATTGAGCCTTGAGGTGACAAATGTATGTGTAAGGGTTTCAGCAGCCTGAGGGGTGAGGCAGCGGCGAAGACGGGCGATGTTGCAGAGGTGGTCACGGTACGGATATGAGGGAGAAAGGACAGTTCAGGGTCAAACAAGACACCCAGGTTCCTGACTAGCTTGGTGAGGTGGAGTGTGCGAGATCTTATTGATTGCTGTGAGCGGCCTGGAAGCCACATTGGACTTCATGAAACAGGGAATATCACTTTCAATCTGATTTTTAGTCTCAGTTAAGTAGGATCCTGCTTGAGAATTCTATCTGATGGGAAGAGTGTCTGGAACTCCACTCAGACCCCAATCTCCCACTGGAGCCTCCTTTAGCCATAATCTGACTGTGAAGTAATGAGATCAATGTCTGAGCAAAATGCCAGAGACTCTCCCTCGGACTCCCAGGACCTGTGAGATTTATGAATTACAAACACTTTGTGATAATCATAAATTATTTGCGCCACTGACAATGACAATCTGAGAGACTTTTTTGAATTTTTAGAAACACAATGAGACAGAGAGGAACACAGAAAACCACTGAGAGGCAGAGAGACTGAGACAATGAACAGAGAGGCAAGGTAAGACTCTGAAGGGCACAGTGAGACAGAGATAAATACTGTGAGACACAGACTAGAGGCGCAGACAGATAGCGAGATATTGAAAGGCACAGGGATAGACATACATAAAGTACTGTACTAATGTAGTCACGCACAAAATTTTACAATAGATCTGAATCAGTTATGAATTGGTGCAGAAGTAAATCCCTTGGAGTGAAACGGTGAAACACTGAGAGACACAGAGATTCTGAGATAAGCAGTAAACATCGGAAAAGACAGATTGAGATACTGAGGGGCATTAAGAAAGGCACACATAGACACAAGAGGCTCAATGAGAGAGAGAGACACACACATAGGAGCAAGGAAAAATAAGGAGTACCCAAAGACACAGACACTGAGAGAGACTGAGGACAATGGAAGGAAACTCAGTGAAGCAGGTTCCTACCTGTGATGCCAGGTGGGCCTGGAAGGCCTCGGTGCCCACGTCCTGGTGTACCTCGATCTCCTTTGAATCCTCGCTTTCCTGGATGTAATAATAATTTGATCATTTCAATCCACGGCCATTTGCGGGGACATTGCCATGCGCAATTAACTGGCTGCGCATTTCAACCACAAAATATACTGTCCAGTCAATTCACTTTACTGTATATTTTGTGAAGCGCATTGAAACGTCTCATGATAAGGCATGATATCAAATGCGTATCATAATATGCTGCAAGCTAACACACATTAATATGTCCTGCAATTCCTACATTGAGGCAAGGTTACATATAGAGGCTGGGAGTGGAGTTGGGAGGTGTTGGGGACAGTAAAGTAAAACTCCTGTACTTTAGAGAGAAAGTTAGAGAAAGGGGCTGGAGTTAAAGCCAGCTTTTCCTTTGGCAGCAGAAGGTGGGAAGATGGAGGAGAAAGAGATTCATCTCGTCTCCCAACAGTGATCCTCAGGAATAAGAACATAAAAACATAAGAATTAGGAGCAGGAGTAGGCCATTTGGCCCCTCGAGCCTGCCCCGCCATTCAATAAGATCATGGCTGATCTATTCTAGCTCCACCTACCCGCCTTAACCCTATATCCCTTAATCCCTTTATCCATAAGAAATCTACCAATCTCAGTCTTGAATATGTTCAAGGACTGAGCATCCACAGCCCTTTGGGATAGAGAATTCCATAAATTCACTACCCTCTGAGTAAAGAATTTTTTTCTCAACTCAGTGCGAAAGGGTTGACCCCTAATCTTCAGACTGTGACCCCTGGTTACAGTTTCTCCAACCAGGGGAAACAGTCTCCCACTATCTATTCTGTCGTGCCCCTTAATAATCTTATAGGTTTCTATATTCTAGAGAATGTTCTCCTGCAGAGGGTAGGCGACAGCTCAGACTCCTGACTCATGTGTTCCTTTGGAATGTTTTTAACTGACGGATGAGAGATTCATTTATTACCAGAAATGGCTCCTACCTTTGGCTCCTGTGTTGCCGATCTGTCCTTGGACCCCTGTGTGTCCATGCAGGCCTCGAGGCCCAGGCGATCCATGGTCTCCCTGTTCTCCAGGGGAGCCTGGGTTTCCAGAGGGTCCTGGTGGCCCCGTCATCCCTGCTCCGCCCAACACCTCTCTCTTGGCACTGACTGCCATCGCTGCTAACCGCTCTGTAACAGACACAAGAGTTGAGAAGATCCTCAAGGCTCACCCATGCTTGGGCTGAGTAACACAGCCTCTAACACTGTCCATCCAGTACCACCTGGGCAGGTATAGCAGGGTTTTATATACAGAATTAAAGCTCCCTCTACACTGGACTGAAAAGATAAGTCAGACTTGACCTTGAAAATAACCTTTTCAAGCTCTGTGACAATTCCCATTTGCAGGACCAGCCGTGCTGTGTCCCCTCAGTCACTGAGTTTACCAACCCAGTCATCACCCTGTCCAAATTGGTTTCATGCAGTGTCCTCACAGTAAAAGGGTTCATCTCAAGAGTTATTTATGTCTTACAACTGGGAATATCTCAGCAATAACTCCCAACAAGACCTGAATGAGATTGCTTAGCCCCATGCTAGTGGTTAGTGGAGCTCCTGTGGCTCAGTGGTTAGAGCACTTGTCTTGCAAGCTGGGGAAACCAAGCTGGGGAGACCTGTGTTCGAATCCAGGCAGGTCAGGGCGAAACCTTGGGCATGTTTCCTTACTCCACACGCCTAATAATAATCCCTCCAAAAAAACACAATAATAAAATTGGTCATTTCAATCCACGACTGTGTGTGGGACACTGCTGTGTGCATATGGCTGCCGCGATTCTTCCAACAAATATATACAGTCAATTCACTTTACAGTATATTCTGTGAAGCGCTTTGGGACGTTGATAAGATGTGGAAAGTGCTATACTAAATGCAAGGATTATTATTATTATTAATACACAGTAACATTTCAGCAAAAGCCATTAGTACCAATGCTACATTCCGTTCCAATAATGTCTTATATAGTTATACTGCCTTTAGTACTAACGCTCAACATCATTTAACACTATAAAGTCCATCCATTTCATCAAAATACAACCTTTGGTAAAAGAGAGGGAGATTCCATCAAAACTGAGCCCCATTGTGAAGGTAGTTAAAGTTCCTAGCTGTGAATCACTGGGGCAGCTTAATTTCTGGAATCCAGACAACAAAATTACATTTGTATGTCACCTTTTAGATCGGGAGGATGTCCCAAGGAGCTGAACAGTCAATGTTTCAGACCCGAGCTGAGTTCAGGATCAGAGAGGGTGGAGGGAAAGAGGGGGATTTGGAGTGACCAATGGGACCGTTGAAGAGGAGAGTCTTGAGGCGGGACATGAAGGAGGCTAGGAAGGGAGCAAGGCGGAGGGATTGCAGGATGGAATTCCAATGGTTGGGGGCAGAGTGGCTGAAGGCTCGCCCACCAATGGTAGGGCGGGTGAGTTCGGGGAACATGGAGCAAGCCAGAGCCCACTGAGCGGAGGGAGCCAACAGGTTGGTGGGGGGTTAGGAGTTTACAGAAGTAGGGTGGGCCAAGGCCATGGAGGGCTTTAAAGGTGAAGATCAGGATCTTGAATTGAATCCTCTGAGTGATGGGAGTCTAGAAAAGATCCTCTTTAGCGAACACTAACTTAGTTTAAATATTAAATGGAGTTTGCAGATTATTACTTCAGTTTGCTCAAAAAAAAAGGGGATATAAGGAAATTATTTTCAAATAGTAATAGCTTCCAAAATACTAAAACCAACAAAATGACACCTGTATAGTGCCTTTCATGAATAGTTTCCAGTTCAATCATTGTCACACAGTTGGGGAGCAAGCGGTCTGGGATGCTAACCTGTGTGAGAGGCACCATATAAATGCACGCTGTTGATGTTGTTGCTGTGGGGGGTGGTGTCGGGATCACATTCATCAAGAATGTAAGAAATATCACCTGTGATGATTAATTGATCACCAACACCATAACCTTCACCCACGGACGCAAAGACCCACAAACTCACACTGTGCATTGGCGGAATGGATGGATAGTTGGGCTGATGTCCGAACTAACCTTGCATCATTTTTAAGACCACTTCAATAATGTGCTGGTCATCTGGATCTCTTCCCTGTCAAGAGAACATCAAAGAGATGGTGTGAGTCGCTGTCTCCGAGCCGCAACATAATTTTACATCAAATCTTAAGAGCTTCTCAATCTGCCTGAAAATGTTGTATTCCTGACAGACATCAGCCTGGCCCTATTGGTAGTATTCTCACCTCTGGGTAAGAAACTTTTCAGTTCAACTGGATGCTGCATTTGCCCCACAAAGTACAGTAAACAGTTAATCACCAATATACTCTGTGAAAGGGTTTCAGACATCTAAATGACATGTGATACGGCGCGATATCAAATGCAAGGATTATGATTACAGTAAAAGCCCGTTTATCCGGCACCCGATCAACCGTAACTTTCGTACAACTGACATCGCAAAAAACAAGATCCGCATTCGATTAACCGGAATTTATCTGGAAAATGCATTGAAATATTTTTGTTTGTTTGTTTTTGGCCGAATATCCGGCAGGCTCTTTAACCGGCATTGGCCAGGTCCCGAGGGTGCCCGATAAATGGGCTTTTACTGTATTATGAGAAGCTCCACATCACGATCTGGGCTTCATTTAAGGGAATAGTGAAGTCATCAACAGGAACCCTGGCTGGTCTTTCTCGTTTGGTCAATCGATGCTGAACAATTGATTGTCACACCTCTTCACTGGCCTGGTTAACCCAAATATAGTACAGCTTTCATTTTATTTTCTAAAATTCAGTGTCGAACGAGTTGACAAAGTCTGTTCTACATTCAGGATTGGCAAGATATTAGTTTGTAGATATTGTCCCACTAATGGATCAGTTTTGCCATCTCATGGTGCCTAGTGGTATTACCGAGGCTTGTGAATTTAGTTGAAACAGCAGCAACTCTTCAGGAGCGATTTTTCTAACTTTTTTCGCCTTCCTCATCACAATCTTGAGTTCATCTTGAGAATCTGATGATTGGCAGCTAACATGGGTTCAGAAAGGACAAGTCTGATCAATTTCATGGATTTTTTTGATGAGGTGACAACTCAGATTTACAGTGGGAAGTAGTATAATACAGTACTGTATATCTAAACTTCCCAAATGGTGTTTGACAAGGCACCAGATGAAAGACTCTGTCACAAACTGTAGTCACTGAGTATCAAGGGAATGAAATGAAATCAGAATTAGGTGAAGGGAAGCAGAGGTCTTTGGTTAGGGGAGTTAGGTCAAAATGGAAGGAGGAATTAAAGAGTGTGCGTCATAGATCTGTAGTGGGACTCTTCCTGTTCCTGTTATGATTTGTGACATCACACTGACTGAGACACAAGCAAAGTGCAATGAAGTGTTTAAGTTCAAAGTACCTGAGTGTGGTTCCTTATCAGGTGTTAAGTGGGTTCTTGGCTGGAGGGGTGCGTATGTGTGTCTGTGTGGTGAGGTAGTGGGGAGGGTTGGAGCAGAAAATGGATTCACAGATTTGTGGAATTAGGACAAAGATCAGGAAAAAATTAACCGATAAAAACCCTGGACTTGTGACCTGGTTCCAGAGACCCAATCTCAAGGTCTCTAGTTTGCATAATAATCCTTGCATTTGATATAGCTCTTTTCACATCTTCTAAACGTCTCAAAGCACTTCACAGAATATACTGTAAAGTGAATCGACTGTATATTTTGGGGTGAAACACGGCAGCCAATTGCGCACAGCAGCGTCCCACAAACAATCGTGGATTGAAATGACCAAGTTTTAGTTTTAGTTTTTAAACTATTTTAGGGGGTTTTTCCCAGCTGCTAATGAAAGGTTTATATAGATTGATTACCTCAGCCAATCTGACAGGTGATTAATGGCTCTGTACTTTAAATCCAGAATCGCTAATGTTCTTTTCATAGTTTTTTCTATCTGCGATCCCAGCACTTTAAAAATCTATGGAGAGTATTTATAATCTAAGAACATAATTGGAAAAGAGAAGGGAGATTCTCTCAGTGTCCTGGCCAACAAATACCCAAGTAAAATGGCCGTTCACTTCATGGCTGTTTGTGTGGCTTGTGCACTGATGTCCATAAATTGGCGGCCATTGTGCACAGTCACTACACTTGACATTAGCTACGAAGAGCTACGAAATGCTTCAACAGTGTAGGCATTATATCAAATGCAAGGATTATTATTATTAATATGTTCTATGCTTCAAGTCATAGAACATACTAATTTGTAGGGTTTGGGCCTTCGCGGTGTGGGCTGTTTAAGTGAGTCTCTACAGCCCAAACCGTGAAGGCCCAATTGCAGTATTGAGAGGAGTTCCAGCCCATATCTGCCTCCTCCTATATAACGGAGCTCGTTCTTATCACTTACCGGCACTCCCTCACGCCCACCTATGCCAACAGTGCCTCGCTCTCCCTGGATTCCTCGAGGGCCTGGGAGTCCAGGCCGTCCTTGCACCCCCGGCTCACCAGGGTCACCAGCGGGTCCTGGGTATCCCTGCTCCCCCGGGACACCTTCCTGCAGGAAAACACACCACAGGTCAGACTCGGGCACAAGAGACCAGGCTCTGCAGAGACCATGGACCTTGTGATATGAGATTAGTTTGATGGTCACCAGGAGATGGAATCATCGAGCAGTGACCTCTTGCCACTGCCTTTTGATATTTACCCTAAATTAAACAGAACTGAATAAAAATTGATAATTCCACCTCAATAACCAGATAATTCTACCTCATAGTTGGAGTGATGGAACCATTGATCTTTGATCTTCGACTGGCCACAAGCTCATTCTGTAGTTTTGATCCATGATCTAAAATAGATTGGGGGAACAGGCTCAAGGGGCTGAATGGCCTCCTATCAATGTTAAATATAACATTGATGAAGATTTCAATGGGGTTTAATGGAAGCTGTTGTACGGTCAGCTTTATTGCACAGCACTGTTATACAGTAAAAGTCAATTTATCTGTGACCGGATCAACAGTAACTTCCGTATAACCGGCACTGCAAAAAAAAAGGTCCGCATTCGATAAACAGGAATTTATCCATAAAAATGCATCTTTTTGGTGTTTTGTGTTGCGTCAGTATTTTGGAATGCTGCTACTAGATGCCTGATGGTGGCGCTAGCTCAGAATGCTGCCAGTATTGTAAAGCAATGCACTCTCCGGAGTGTACTCTGTGAGAGGCAGAGCGGGGTGAGTTCATTAATTTAGATTTAATTTAGCCACAAAACAGCAAAACACACACACACCCTGAGCAAAGCTTGCAGATCAATTAATTGGCTTTTATTTTAATTAAAAACTCATCCCTGCAATGCTCGTTTTACAGAGTGCAGTGTTTCAAATTAGTGCACATGCGCACACAGGCATCGCAAGGCTTTTTGGAAAGAAAGTTAACTGAACTGAGCGGCCGCCGCTCACTCTCTGCTTTCTCAATAACACAAGCTTTCCTCTCTTCTGCCCGCAATGAGAATAGTGTCATTCAGACGCGTAACTTTTGCACTAGTTTAAAGATCTCTCTGAACTGCCTGGTCGCTGTGTGTAAAATTATTATAATAATTATTTATATATTATATTATTATATAAATGATTATTTAGTCTATTATTAATATGCTATGTTTTTAAAAAATTATTTAAAATAAAATGTAATTTTTTTTGTGTTGGGTTTTCTGCCGAATATCCGGTAAGCGCTTTAACCGACACTGGCCAGGTCCCGAGGGTGCCGGATAAATGGGCATCTACTGTAGTTCTGCTTGTGGCTGGGATTACGCTCATTTCTGAGGGCCCATTGTGTGCCCACACAGCAGCCAGTTGCCTGATACAGTATAATGGTGACATCTACTGGAAAGGAATGGATGTTGCACTAGATGTCACCATTACATTCAATGAGCATTGCGGTCCTGATCTACTACAAGGTGCATCACTACAACAACAACAACAACAACAACAACAAATGACACTTATAGAGCGCCTTTCACGTCGGGAGGACGTCCCAAGGCGCTGCACAGGAGGCGTGTGACCTGAGCTGGGAGGGGAGTGTTCGGGGAGGGGTGAGACACGTGGGGGAGGTCGAAAAATTCTGGGTGGAACAAAAGGCACGGTCGAAGAGGAAAGTCTTCAAACCGGCCTTGAAAGAGGAAAGGGAAGAAACGAGACGGAGGGATTGGGGGATGGAATTCCATAGGGTCGGGGCAGAAAAACTGAAGGCCCGGCCTCCGATGGTGGGGCGGTTCGGGCGGGGGGCTTGGAGCAGGCCAAGTCCTGCTGAACGGAGGGTCCGGGTGGGCATGTAGGGGGAGAGTAGATTGGTTAAATAGGGCGGGGCAAGGCCATGTAAGGCCTTGAAGGTGAGGACGAGGATCTTGAACTCGATCCTCTGGAGGATGGGGAGCCAGTGGAGACGGGCGAGGGTGGGGGTTATATGGTCGCGGAGGCGGGTGCGGGATAATACATGGGCTGCAGAGTTTTGGATGACCTGCAGCCTGTGAATGGAGGAGCTGGGGAGGCCGACGAGAAGAGAGTTTCCGTAGTCCAGCCTTGAGGTGATGTATGCGTGCACGAGTGTTTCGGCAGCGCGGGGGGTAAGATAATTGCGGAGCCTGGCAATGTTGCGCAGGTGGAAGTAAGCAGTGCCGGTCAAGGCGCGGATGTGGGGGAGGAAGGAGAGTTTTTGGTCGAACGTGATGCCGAGGTTCCTGACTGGCTTTGTGAGGTGGAGAGTACAGCCTTGGATGTTGAGGCTGGCAGCACCCGATGTGCGGAGGCGCTGGCTTGAGCCGATCAGGAGGGCCTCGGTCTTACTCACTTTCAATTGCAGGAAGTTTTCCCTCGTCCAGGACTCAATGTCGGACAGACATGCTGTCAGAACATCGATGGTCTGGGGGTTGAGGGATGAGGCAGAAAGGTACAACTGGGTGTCGTCCGCATACATGTGGAAATTTACCCCATGTTTGCGGATGACATCGCCCAGAGGGAGCGTATAAATGGTGAAAAGTAGGGGGCCGAGGACAGAGCCCTGAGGGATGCCCTTGGAAACTGTGCGGGGGTTTGAGGAAAAACCATTGGAAGATACAAAGTGTAAACGGTGGGTCAGGTAGGAATGGAACCAGTCAAGGACTGTGTCTTGAAGGTTGAGGTGGGAGGAAAGACGTTGGAGGAGGATGGTGTCGGACCGAGTTTTTCTCTGCGCTGGCTCACTGAATCCAACAGGCAATCCCTGAACTTGGAATATGGAAGCTAGTATTCAGTCTGTGAATAGACTGTGTAAACTACAGTGGTAGATTCCCGAAGTGGAGAGAGCAGAGTGAGGGAAGGCTGAGATTCCTGGACAGGAAAGTATAAGAGTGATTGAGAAGATTGAGATCCAGACAGCAGAGCCCAGAGCAGCTAAAAAAAATTTCAGACAAATAATTATAAATGTGTATGTCACTGACCTCCCCAACTACTCCTGGCTCTCCCGAGTCACCCTGTTGGGGAGAGAAGGAGAATGCACAAGTTCAGCCATTTCATTCAATACTTATTCAAAATAAATCAAACGCACGTTCATTTCAATTAAAATTCACCATAGTTCTCTGGTACATTGTGCAGTCTCCCTCCAACAACCCTCAAATACTTTCATTTGCAACCCTGTGCCCCTCCCCCCAAATCAACACCCTCAACACCCCACCCCGTTGCCCAAACACATTATCGGAGGTGCTGGCCTTCAGATAAGACTTAAACCAAAGTCAGGCGGACATTAAAAATCCCATAGCACTATTCGAAAAAGGGGCCTTCCTCCTGGTGTGCTGGCCAACAATCCCCCAAATAAAATTGGTTACTCACTCCACGGCTGTTTGTGACACATTGTTGTGTGCACACTGGCCGCCAGTGTCACCACAAAATACACAGTCACTCCACCTTACAGGTATATCCGTAAAATGTTTTCCAAATGTCATGATCAAATGCAAGGATTATATATTGTTATCATTTTTGTTTAAGAGCAAATAGTTTTAAAGACTGAGAACACGAGAAATTCCAGTCTTTTTTTGCTGCTTACAACAAAATTATATTTGTATTGCACCTTTTACATAGGAAGGATGTCCCAAGGCACTGACTTACACACCCAAGATCCAATAGGAGAGAAACCCAATGATGAACAGCAGAAGAGCGCCCGTTAGTTCACGTAGTGAGTAATTCATCTTCCCACAGCTCCTCAGCCCAGATAGGGGCTGACATTTGGGGCAGTAAGGATTGAAATGGTAGAGAGCCCATCACGCTGTTCTTACACTTTTATCATTTGCTTCCTCCTGACCACTGAAACACAGGGATATTTCTGAGCACTGAACACATTACGGTCAGTTATAATAATCTTTGCATTTGATATAGCACCTTATCAGCCTCACAGGGCTTCACAGATTATAATGTAAAGTGAATTGACTGTATACTTTGTGGACAAAACACAGGTTGTAATGAACACAGTTACTTCCTGTGTTTATTACAATCCATTATAATACACATTTTAAATTATACACAGCGTTTCACATTGGGAGGATGTCCCAAGGCGATTGGATTGATACAAGAGTGAAACAAAGTCATTACACGTACTAAGTGATTATTAACCAAGTTAAATATTTTTTTAAAATTCTTGTTGCAATTGGCTGTCACATTCCCGGTCTGGAAATATATCACCAATGGACATCAACACACTCAATCCATGTGAATGTATAAAACACTAATGCGCCATGAAATCAGGATTGCAATCCCCCAACTGGTAAGACACAGTTATATAGAATAATCACAGACGCAAAAATCCATTCATGTATTTCTCATTCCCAGTGAACAGTCTCGCTGGTTCTCACCGGTTCTCCTTTCTCACCATCCAGACCTTCGACCCCAGGGTCACCCTACAAAACAAAACACACGCACATGAGCACCTTTTTATAACGCATTTATATATGTTTTCTGCTGCTTAATGCCGGTAACTAGTAACTATGTATTGTTCAACAGAGGCTTGACAGTAAATGCTGTCAATTGAATTGAGAAAGTAAGAAAGTAGGAAGTGCAAACAGCCCATTCAGCCCGTCAACCCCTCACTGCTGACAACCAATGGACAATCCTGGGACTAACCAACTCATACCACTTCCTGAGGAAACGTTCTACAGCAAAACTCACATTAGTCTGATCTGTATCAATCGTATAATCACCTAAGGGATACATCTGTCTAAATCCTATTGAATTTCCTGTTGCTTATATGTTTCACATAACTTATACTTTGCATAATTCATATTAATGATCCCAACTGGTCTGATTAACGTGAGGTTTTTAATGTACAAAGTTTCTGTCTGACAACTCTGGGACATGTCTGACCTCAGCACCTTCACTGGTGCTTCTTTATCTGTGTCCTTGTAACCTTCAGTGTAACCTTAACAGTTCCAAGCCAGATTGATTCATTCCTGTATCCAGTGGCAGTAGATCCACACCTACTGCTTACCTTGTGAAATCAGCTCACTTGCCACACACCATCGATGGAATCTGGGACTTCCTGCTCTATATGACTGAGCACCAGACTCTATATACTATAATTCAATAGGCACACATCTTTCTGGTGAATATACTTTGATATAGTGAAGACCTGAGGTTATATTGTGTGCAGAAGTATCTTGTGTAATTAATGGCTGTCATTTTAGTGAATATGTTATCCATTTACTTACAAAGTCACCTTTGAATCCTACTTTCCCTTGGAATCCCTAAAAAAAAGGAAGGAAAAAGTTAACAACAACAAAAACAACAACAAATTGCATTTATTTAGCATCTTTCTTGTTGGGAGGCGCTGGTGCTGGGCAATGAAGGGATTTGGGGGATCAGAGATGGGTGAAGAGGGGTGGGGGGTGAGGAGGGAAGATGACCGAAGGTTTATTCTGCGGACAGTATGTGGAGGTCACTGTTTATTTCACAGTTGCTGTTTCTTTTTCTGTGGCACCTTCTATCATATCACCAACATGCAGCACAGAATGGATTGGAGACATGTGGGAAATGAGGCAATAGCCACATCAATAACAATTTCGATTTATATAGCGCACTCCACGCTGGACGGTGTCTCAGAGCGCAAATCAATCGGATCTTAGGAGACATTAAGTCCATGAAAGAGAGAACACAAGATGAGTACTGTGGGACAGAGTTTCAGTGGGTGGTGAGTACAAGGGGACCAAATATTAAAGGGTAGTGGTGCAGGCAAGATTTTCTCTATGTATTCTGGCCAACCATTCTGTTATCTCAGTACTTCCCTCTCCCTGCACCCTATCCCTTAGAAATCAGGCAGAGGATTTGTGTTAGTGATGGTATTACTGTGGTAATTCTCTAAATGATGATACAAGAGTCACAGCTTAAACTCCTTTCTAATGTAAGGTCTCAGCCTCGTTCAGTTAAATGCAATTGCATCTCTGGGTTGTAAGTCCAAGCCCTAAATTGAGATTTTAGCCCATAGACCAAGTAGACAACGCTGGGAAAGCTCTGTATCTTTCAGGTGTTAAACCTATTCAGGTGGACGATCAAGATCATATGACACTGTTGGAAAACAGAAGGGAGTTTTCTTGGTGTTCTGGCCAAGATAAATGTGGTAATTCACATCATGGCTCTATGTAGGAGGTTGCTGTGTGCAAAATTACTGCAGATTTGAGCTACAAATACAGCTTATATAATTGACAGTAAAAACAACAAAATACTCTCAGATATTTGGATAAGATCAGGTTTCACTGTACACCCCACTGATGTCCCTGAAACCAGGCTTTAGAGTAAGGAATCCCAATGATTGCATGTGCTATATTGCGAGGTATTCTTACCTTGTCTCCCTTAAGTCCAGGGATGCCTTGAGCTCCTGGGAACCCAGTGGGACCTCGCTCTCCTTTCACCCCCTAGGAACAGGCCAGAGATTGATAAGTGTGAATGAACCACCGAAAGATTTCATAAACATCAACAAATTTACATTCATAGAATGTCTTTCACATTGGGAGGACATCCCAAGCAGTTGGACAATATCAGGTTTGCACCCAAGCTGGGGGTGTAGTTGGTGGGGGTGCAAGGAGGGGTGCGGAGAAAGTTTGGACATTCTTAAGCATGGTAAAAGGTTTCTGATTGTGCATCAGACACCGGGATGGCCAGATTCAAAGGTTGTGCAGATGAGAATCACTCTGATGGATCATCACAGGTGAGTTTAAAACACCAGAAGCAGGAATGAGAGAGTATTGCTTCCCTCTAACCTAGCATCCAGTTATTTATAAAATGAAATCTGAGTTTCTGAGTACTTTTATGACACAGTCCCAGAGCATAATGTCTCTTTAGCTAAACTGGAGTAAACTTTATTTCCTAATAACTTAGGATCCTGATGGCTTCAACAGAGCCCCAGTATAAAAGGTTGATGATATTCCTCCAACTGCACCTCAATCAAACCATTGAGAACATTTTGCTGGATCAACAGAAACAGTTCTGTGTCACACAGGAGCTGGAGGACTTACCAAAGCAGCCACATAGTTCACATTCCATTTAATCAATGTTTCTTTCAACTCTCAAGTTACTGTGTCAATGTTGGCTGAGATCAGAGAGTCCGACCGCACGGAGCCTGGCTCTCTGCCACAATAATCACAACTGGTCTTTTCCTAGAAAACTGCCGACCACAATATGAAAGTGCTGTTTTATTTAATGTTTCACCAGTTGGGACAAGCACCACAGGGTCACCAATTGCAGTGTTCCTCAACTCGTTCCTTAATTGAAGAGTGCCATTAATAATTAGGCCAGAATTCTATAAAATGCATCTTGGAAAAAAAAACCTATCCCCCTGGGGTTGGGATTGGTGGGGTTGGGGAGATAAGTTCAGTCTCCATGGAGCTCAACTGGCTCTAGGGTGACATGTTTGACAATGGAATCACATTAGAATTGAGTCATCCCCCTGTCACGATCTCAACGGTTCCTAAGCAGGACAACAATATACTGTTGATGACGGAGCAGCCAGCCTAGCACATCAGCAGGACTTGAAAGAACCGACCAGGCACTGGGGCAGGTATTATTCCCACTCACCTCCTGTTAAATTTGAAAACTAACGGCTGGCTGGGTATTTGACTCAAAGCAGAAAGCCGACAATACTTTCAATGGCAATCTATGTACTTTTAGCTGGTTTAACTCCAGCAGTTTTCCCAGTGCACACTCCGGGGTTCCACAAGCCTTGGGTCATGCAGACATGTGCTAATTACTCTCGGGCATTAGGTAAGCAGGATGTGTCTCTCTGGGGAGAAATATATTCTGCTGGCACTGATTTGATTCCAAACACAAGAATTTCTGTGTGTAGGTGGGATGCATCAGTCTGTTCAGTTTGAATATTCTTAACAATGGTGATTGGCATCTGCATGTGTCAGACATATGGCTGACTAATAAAATGCAGGGATTTGGAACCCAACAAAGATGGCAGCCACCAACATGAAACATGGCTGCCCTCTGCAGACTGCAACTCCAAATATGGAGGCTTTGACTTTTTTCTAGGCTCTAAATTAACATTTTGTATGCCAGATTGCTGCTTTCAAGACTACTTCACAAGATAATAACTCACATTGCTATCCCACAAAATGATGCCTTACACATTCAGCTTCAAAATACCCGGGCTTCTTTCTGCTCCAGTTTCACCAATTAAATTTGTGCAATCACTGCCCCTGCCACCCCAAATCAAAGACTCTATATGATGCAGAGAGTCAGTTCCATTGGAGCTGAGTTGATTGGAGTTGAAGTACAGATCAGCCATGATCTCATAGAATTATGCAACAGGTTTGAGGGACTGAATATCCTACTCCTGTTCCTATGTTCCATGTGACATACCCTAACAGTAACATGTGATCCAAATAACCATTCTTGATGTGCATATCTGTATGGTCAGTATTGGGTTGACGTGTCTGCCTTTATTGTGAGTGGGTACCAGCGCCTGGTCCCAAATCTATCCTCACCCAACATCAATACAACCTTCAGTAGATGTGTGGGCACTGATCAGGAACCTGTGCCTTTTCTCTCTAGGCCTAGAGATGCTACAGTTGTGGGTAGTGACTCCTACTGTAGTGAAATAATTTTACCGCACAAGCGCTGCTTTTGGTCTGCTTTCAGTGTCTCTTTATGTCTCCTCCATTAGCAGCCGCTAACTCTAGATACTTACAGCTCGCCCTCGAGGCCCGGCAGGACCACTCATACCCGCCATACCTCTGTCACCCTGCAACAGAGAGAGAGAGAAGCAACGTCAGTCAGTGTACAAGTCACAGGCACTGAATTTTAGAGAGGGGGAATATCTGAATCTCTGCTGAAAGGCATGTTTTATTTCATTTTTCTCCTTTCCTCCTTCCATATGGTTGTGTTACGTCACCAGTGGTCATTGTACACTTATGCGTGTGAATGTCAGAGGCCTTCTTAACTGTTAAGAGAGCATCACAGCCAATTCCTACCTTGACCAAGCCTACCTTCTTCCACTTTTAGAACACACACACGCTTACATCTTTCTCAACATCATCCCCACTCCCCCCACACACATCCAACATGCTTTGATCACCTTGAGACTAGGTCCTCCAATTTTCTCCTTGTTGATCTCCATTAGATCACTCATCTAAATCTGCAGCCATTGTTTTCCTCTGCTCCAGATTGAACACACCCATTATCCCCAATGTAGCTAGGCTTTCAAACAAAAACAGAAGTTGCTGGGGAAACTCAGCAGGTCAGGCAGCATCCATGGAGAAAGGAAAATGAGTCAACGTTTCGGGTCTGCAACCCATCATCAGAACTGCAGGGTTGTAGACCCAAAACATTGACTCATTTTCCTTTCTCCATGGATGCTGCCTGACCTGCTGAGTTTCCCCAGCAACTTCTGTTTTTGTTTCAGATTCCCAGCATCTGTAGTATTTTGTGTTTTGTTCCAGCTAGGCTTTCACTTTGTCCCAGTACCTTAATGGATCAACTTGAAAATCACTGTCTTTGTCTTCAAACTACTTCATGCTCTTGTCCCACTTTAGTTCTGCAATCACCATCTAGGATGTCTGGAACCTCCCTCTGCTCTTACAACCCTGGTCTACTACTGCCCATCCATCACTCGCTCTATCCTGCTATCAAACCTCCTGCTTGTATGTCCTGCTCTAAGGAATATTTTTCTGAAATCCATTTGTCTCGCTCCTTTACTCCGATGTTCTTGTTTTATGTATCTCTCTGACCATCCCTTTGATCAGCAACCTCACATTATGCACAATATCCTCCCTGTTGTGTGATTTCCATTACAGCTGTGCAGTGACTGGAAAGTGCGATGCATGTGGAAGGCATCATAGAAGCTCCTTACTAACCTACGTTTTAGCTGTGGAGCTTTGTTGAGACTTGGTATAGATTTTAGTTTCTATAGATTTGCGCTAGTTTTATTTCTATAGATTTGTGCGAATTTTATTTAGTGCATCATCACTTACCTTCTCACCTTGAGGACCTGGTGGACCAATCTCACCCTGATCTCCACGCTCGCCCTGCGAACATCAAACCAGTTCATCAGTAGGACATCTCCCAGAATGTCACATTGCAAGACACAGCGAGAAAGGGTTTAGTGATTTCTCTTACAGGTTTGCCTCGACGTCCAGAAAGGCCGGTCACTCCACGCACGCCTCCCTCCCCCTGTATCATAAAAATAACATCAGTCAAGTACTGAGCAAAAATCACGTGCGCAATCCTCTCAGTAAGCAGGTGGGGGGTCACATTGCACGTCATAGTGAGTGGGGGACACAGTAAGAGGGCAGGAGACAGTTACTGTGTGTGTGGGGGGCGGGGGAGTCAGAGTAAGTCATGGGTGAGTTGTAGTGAGTGTGTGCTAGGGGAGTGTTACAGTGAATGGGGGTGGAGTTAGTGGGTAGGGGCAGGTTTATAGTGAGTTGAGAAGGGGTTACATTGAGTGGGTCTGGGTTACAGTGAGTAGTGATGGGTTACAGTGATAGTGGGGGTAGTTATACTATGGGTGATTAGGCTGGAGTACAAATTAAATGTCATAAAGTATCTATATAAACTCTCAGAGAATCTAAAAACACATTGTCCACATTGTGTTTTAAGAGCAGAGACTGTCAAAGACAGTGTTAAAAAGGTAGATTGAATCCTCTGTGCCCTAAATATAAAGCATTTAAATTGTAATAGCTTCATAGAAAGGAACAAGAAGCAGTTTTTCTATCATTTGCTCTTAAACTGCTATCAATTCAATTCCTGTAAAGTAGTTTGAATCAAAATTCTGTGTAGAATCACTCTTTACCTTGTCACCAGGTCCGCCTTTCTGCCCAGGCTGGCCTGATAAACCCTGCAAAACACCACAAACCATCAGACCAACCACAACAACTTGCATTTATATACAACACCCTTCACTCTGGGTGGTGTCTCAGAGCACAGATCATTACTTTAATAACCATTCACAGAACACCTTCAAATGTATATGCTGTGCGTCACATAGTTATGCAGACGTGGAAACAAGCCATTTGGTCCACTACTCTGTGCCGGTGTTTATACTCTACATGAGCCCCACCCCCCACCACCCATCCCTCCTATGTGGTTCGCCCACAAAATACACAGTCAATCCACTTCACAATAAATCTTGTGAAGCGCTTTGGGATGACACTCCTGACATGAAAGGAGCTTTACGGAATATAAAGATGATTGCTAATATTACTGTTTTATGAATATATACCCCTCTAGTCACTTCTTCCTGAGATACATATCACGATTTGCACAATTTCTGCTGTATTTGGTATTAACCGCTGTATATTTACTAGGTTTGTTTCATTTGAAACACTTTTAAAATTGCTACATATTATACGCAAGGTCCCACCACAGTCAAATACTAATACTGTTCTCTTTCACACACAAAATCCTGGCTTTCCAGCCCGGGGTCCCTGAAGCCAACTGTGATATTCCCATCAGTGCTCTGACTGAGGTGAGGACAACTCAGATACAGTCACTAATCTTGATGGTAATTACCTGCGTTGCATTTTGCGATGTTTCAATGTGATAAAGGCGGAGTTGACAAGGCGTGACTAAAACACAAGTTTTCTTTCTCTCTTACAAAAGCCTTGATTATTAAACGGATGGCGTTTGTCAAGTACAGTGATACTTACAGCACCCCCCTGCGAGCCAGGTGCCCCTGGGAGTCCTAGTCTGCCTGTTCCTCCCTACAATGGAACATAAAGAGAAAGTTAAAGCATTGCCTATTAATATGCAAAACGCCCCCTTTAATGGCATAATATATCCCCCCGCAATATCATCAACACCGCCCCTTTAACACAGAATAAATATGGGAAAACAGTCATCAATATGTGACTGTAGTAGACATATTCCTCAGCCCTCAGTAACACCTCCTTTTTGGGACAGATGGGAGCGAAACAGACACTTTCTTGTATTAAGGGATTTCAGACACAAGAGTTTGCCACTGTGAAGCACAGAGCTTGTGTTCCATGGCATTAACCCCCACCCCACCTCTCCCACATGCCCCCTCATTTGCCTGTGCCAAGAGAAATTGTGTGTGCGTTGACAGAAGTCAGGGTATTAGGTATTATTAGGGGCTCCAATTAGTGAATTTAGGAGGTATTAGCGAGTTAAACTAGCTAATTATGATTTCAAGCTGCATGTTAACTAATCCCAAGTCAATCTGATTCAAGTCTATGTGTGTGAACCATACAACACTTCTGTAAAATGCAAACTCACAAAATATAGAAAATTCATTTCATTTTACAAAGTAAAACGGGATTGCAAGCTCACTATGCAAAAATAATTCATTTTTTTGTGGTCAGCTGGTTCGATGGGAATAATAATAATAATTATTATCATAATGGGAAATCAATAAGAACACAAGTGCGTCAAAAACCTTTGCAACATTAGAGTAGCTTTGTAATGCAAAATGTAGAGGAGCACAGTGGTAACCAGTTTGATTTAGGAATTTTAAGCAACTGGAGATTCAACAAAAGGTTATAATGTAAAGCAAAGACACGGGTATCTTATTTGAGCAGAATCAAGACTTTAGTGTAGTTTTGAGGGGATCTGAAATGACCTTTCATGAATTGTCTGAGTTAATAGGTTGTCCTCCAGCCCATGTTTATCGTTTCACTGTTAAATACCTTCATACCAGGAATACCAGGATTTCCATCTTTGCCATCGATCCCTGGTAAACCCTGAAATAAAACACACAGAACGGGTTAGAAACAAACCGGCAGATTTTCACAGAGCCAAGAAATAACTCTTAGAAGCGCAGACATTTTCGGCAAAGGAAGTGGTGCAGAATTTAGGCCCATCTCCCCTGCCATTCCCCCTTCTCTCACCACCCACACCATATTTTTATATTTCTCCTTTGTAGAGAGTTAGCTGCTTTCCTATTAAACGTGCGAATTGGCTGCCACATTCGCCCAGAAAACTCGCTGTCACTACACTTTAAACAATGAAGCATTTTGCGATGTCCTCCTAACATGAAAGGGGCTGCACCAAATTTGCAGTTAGACCAATTATAATCATCAAGGATGATGATTATAATTTAGATGCAGTCTCAATCACAGAGCAAATGCGCATTTTAACATCCCTTGGAGTAAAGAAAAATCCCAATCTGTCCCTTTGCTCTTAACTCCAATCAGGATAGCTTTTAGTAGACTGAAATCTCATTATCACCCACTCTCCTGTTATTACATCATTGTAATAGGAATTGAAGAGGATAAACAAGGGACAAGACCAATGCCCGGATCCTTATTTACTGAATAAAATGCGAAGATAAAGATGCCACATTTGATTCCTGTCTATTACAGCTCATTTTAAGGCATTTTCTGATCTTATTACACATTATTATCTTAACGTACATTGAAAGTTTATATCTGGGAGCCCAGGAGCTGTTTGTGAGCATAAAGCTGCCTCTCTGCCCATACACACAAACACTAATTCAGATCAAGTTAGGCCAGCAATCCCCGTCACTCGCAATGGCTGTTTTTTGGCCACTCGTAAATGATCCCCAACAAGGCAGGAATCTAAGATGCAAAGGTCTTATTGTCAGGTTTTTGTTGCTACTATTATTCAGAATACGGAGGGTGTCTCACATCATGTCCAGTGCTCCCAAATCTGCTACACCATGAGTTGGAAAGAGAATAAGGATTCCTCCACATCAATCCAATGATGTGACCCCAAATTCCTCCCCTGATGCCTTGTCCACATCAGCCACACTGTGACCTCTGAGTGAGATGGCCAATGCAATGCCAATCCTTGTTGTATTAACAACAGCTTTCCTGCTGTGCCATTCCACAGTCGACCCACTGGCTGCCCGTCAGCCAGAGGATCGAATTCAAGATTCGCTTCCTCCCTTTCCTCCTTAGTGTATGCCCACTAACTCTTCCCTCTCTCCCACTCTCCTTCCCCTTCCCCCTACCCTGACCCTCCCTCACCCCGCTCGGGTCCTGACCTGACTGTTCAGTGCTTTTGGACGTCCTCCTGACGTGAAAGGTGCTTATTTTGTTTTTGTTGTTGGACCCTCACAGCTGGCAGAAAGAAGGGACTTTCATCCCACCGGTTCACGCCAGACTCAAACCAAGGTCCTCGGGAGAGGAAGGAGCAGTAAGGCACAGCGAGATCCAATCAAATTAGGAAATTAAACTTTTGTTACAGCCAAAGGAAGTTACAGAAATTACTAACGTTCTGTCCCTTGAGTCCAGTTAATCCCTGACGGCCACGTAGCCCTCGTTCTCCCTGAAAGACAAGAGATACAAGAGCATCAGAAACAGATGAGTGCTTCGCCTATTTTGTGTTGGAATTAATTCCAGCTCATAGGTTTCTCCAGCAACTTAAATATATTTCTAGGATAAATGCCAAACGACAGGGTGGAAGTGAAATGTAACTGTTGTTTTGAGTTGTTGAATCTGTTAGTTGTCGCCCACAAATATATTGTCAATTCACTTTATAGTATGTTCTATGAAACGCTTTGAGACATCTCAAACGATAGGATGCTACATCAAATATTTTTTAAAAAGAGGATTTTTTCCCATTAATTACTATTTCCTATTGACTCAGCCTGGTTTAGTGGTAGCATTCTCTCGCCTTAGGAAGAGAACACTACTTGGAATCACATAGTCTAAAATGCCACTCCAATACAGTGCTGGTGAGGTGTGTTGCTTTGTTGGAAGTGATGTACTAGAGATGAGAAGTTAAACTGATACCACTACTCCCTGTTCAGGACTTTAAAGATTCTATGGTGCTATTCAAAAAGGGAAGGGAGTTTCTTCTGGTGTCCTGGCCAACAATCCTAAAGTTGGTCATTTGTTTCATGGTTGTTTGTAGCATTAGTATGCAACTGCACAGTCACTCCTATTTACAGTGAATCACTTTGAGATGTTATCCTCCCATGAAAGGGTCGATATCAAATGTAAGGATTATTTTTATTTTCAATGCTGCCATGGTTGTTTTGCTCATTGTGGTGTTTTAGAGCCCTCTTCCTAGGTTTAACTCAGTGTGTATCCAATGAACCAGCTCTGTAAACCTTGGCTCCAGTTATGAGAGCAACAATCAGAGATGTAGCCAGAAACCAAAATGGTAGCAGTGAAGTTACTGAAACTAGCTTCAGGTACAACCTCTGTCCCGGGGTGGGAAGGGAAGGACTTTCTTACCAATCTTGGCATGGATGGTAAATTTCGAGGATTCATAAAATATAGGATATTCGATAAAACAGACTGAATCTGCTATGATATGGTTTGGCTTCAGCTGCTGAGACCAAATTTATAACACAGAATTGCTAGAAAATGGATACCGATCAGGTCAACTCTGATGTCACTTCCTGTACCATGTAGAGTAAGCGGGCCAGTAAGTATTGGACGTTTAGTATATAAATGTAATTTTATTGTCGTTGTTGTTACCAACCTACTGTATTTGTTGGTCCACAGTGCAAAAGTGTTGTAAGCGGATCAGCCTCCACATGGAATTTGTTATGTAACATCTCATTTTTCACCCCATCATATACTCTTTCACGAAAGTCCCACTCACCTACTCCAATATCAACCTTGGGATGTCCTCCTGACATGAAAGGCGCTACATAAGTGTAATTTTGTTGTTGTTCTTCTTCTTTACAGGGATATGGTTCAGATTTCTAAGAATCACATACTGACTGAGACTACGACTCGCAGAGGAGAGTAACTAAGGTAACTGTGGTAGCTCCTGTCATTTGGGAGCCAAATCTCCTGTTAGTACATCATCTACCACCATCTTTAGTGATCTAAACCCAGTGACTGCACTGCATATCACAGGACATCCTGAACTGAGGCAACACAGGTAGAACAAGTAGAGATGCCATTCTGAAATACTTACCACTTCTCCTTTCTCACCAGGAGCCCCAAGAGATCCTTCCGGCCCTTGGATGCCCTAGGTATACATAAGAAATACACAACTTGTTACATTTCTGATTAGAGAAATGAACAAATAATTGAGCACCAGTGCAGCCAAACACATCCCAGACACAGTTCTACTTTGACTCCGTGGCTGCAGAGTCAGTAACTAGAGGGCATCACTTTAAGATCTGAACCAGAAATCAAAGGCAGAGGTGAGATTTTTTTTTACTCCCATACACACTCACACACACACACAGGTAGAGGTGTGTTGGAATATGAAATGCCTCAACAAAACCGATGATTGAAATAAAATCCATAAAATGGGCATTTTCAAAACATTTGAAAACAAAAACTAAAGTATAAAAGTATCTGTATAAGAGTAGGGGGAGGAAATAAATGGGCTGAATGGGCTCCTTCTGTGCTGTATGATTATAAGATTCTGGATCTCCTATAGTGTCTAATCAAATTCTACAACAATCTGAAAACTGTAAGAAGCAGGAGGTACTTTAAACCATTGAAATGGACAGTGCAGAAGTTAGCCCATTGCATTTGCGCTGGATTTATCAGTCCCAATCTCCAAACCCTTTGAAATGATTCAATTTTAGATACCATTTTAGAGGTCATATCTTGTGGATCTATTCATATCTGTGAGGAGGTAACAAATAGATAAAGACTATAGAGTAGATACAGCTAGTGGCAGTTACTTATGAAAATATATGTATTTTCCAAAGTCCTTTGGAACCTTTAAAGGACGATGATAAGGAGTTTGGGATGTACTGATCAAATGCTGCCTCGTCTTGCTCCTCTCCTGGCAGTCTCTCCAGAGGAACGTGGATCCAGGCTCACATGTATACACATAAAGAATAGAGCTATATACAGTTCACTGACCTGAAGTCCTCTCGGACCTACTGGACCGATCGTCCCCTTATAGCCAGAGGGACCCTGTGGGTAAACAAGCAGCACAATGAAGCACTGATGCGATCGTCAAGTCAAATCATCCTTGCATTTGATACAGTTGTTATTCCATCAAAAGGTTTCAAAGCACTTCACAAGCAATTGCTGTCCAATCTAGTGATTTTTTTGGAGCTAAAAGCAGCAGCCAATTTGTGCATATCGGGTCTAATAAACAGTCATTAAGTGAATGACCAATTTATCTAGAGGATTACTAACTAGCGAGGACACCAGAAGAAACCTCCGTTTCTTCACCAATAATATCACAAGATTTTTAACATTTACCTAAACAGACAGATAGGATTTAGTATCTCATCTAAGGAGCACCATCACCAACAATATAGTGATCCCTCAATACTTCACTGCAAGCCGAAAATATGAGCTGAAAATATCCAAAGTGGGTCTTAAACTCACAACTTTCTGCCCCAGAAGTAAGGGTGCCATCAAATGTCTTACGCTGGCCACCATTATTATTTATAATAATTTGCATTCATGCCACACCTTTCATGTAAAATATATATATCTTGAAGTACTTTTCCAAAATGGAATTGATCAGAAATGAATATTGTTATGGAGGCGAACACGGCAGCTAATCTGCACCTGTGACAATGATTCACAAACAATGATACGATAAGCAGCCAATTTATTTGATTTGGGAGATGAATTTGGATGCCAAGGGCTCTGGGACAAATGTAATTTTGTTGTTGTTGTTGGGGCACTACCCTGCACAAAGTTTATGGTATAAGCGCAAGTTGTTGTGGTTGTTGGATGTGGAAGGGAAACCAAGATAACTGGGAGAAACAGTCCATATTTCTTTTCAATCACAAGGCAGATGTAATCTAAATTAATACCAGTCAAAGAATGGGATATATAAAAGTGATACTGTAGTGACTTGATAACTCAGAAGATGGCCATTACTTAACATGCCATATGCTCAGTGATATCACTGGGCATGATGTGAATGGCAAATTTACTGTCACTGCTAACTTCACACTGCAGCCATTATAGCTCGGGTATCATTTGGGTTTTACTGTCACCTCATTCCTGAAGTAATCCTTGCATTTGATATAGCACTTTTCACGTCTACTAGACGTCTCAAAGCGCCTCACAGAATATACTGTGAAGTGAATTGACTGTATATTTGTGGGCGAAATGTGGCAGCTAATTGCACACAGCAATATCCCACAAACAGTCATGGATTGAAATGACCAATTTATTATAAGTTGTTTTTGGACAGATTATTATTAAGTGTGTGGAGTAAGTAAACTTGCCCAAGGTTTCGTCCTGACCTGCCTGGATTCGAAACACAGGTCTCACGCTTGTAAGGTAAATGCTCTAACCAATGAGCTATAGGACTCCACGTATATGGTTGTACAATATGGTTACGTAGACAACAATATGTTCCCGCTGACGTGAAAGATACTGTATCTAAATGCAAGGAATATTATTGCCATTATTAGAAAATGTAAGAAAACAAACATTAAAAATGGGAAAACAAAATGAAATTTCCCAGAGGGATTGGCATAAAAATCAACGCTTTGACTAGTTCAAGGTTTCTTTTCTCTCGCCATAAGTGCTTTGTGGGAAAGGAATTCGGGTCATTCTCAACCCAGGGGTCTCACAGCGTGAAACAGCCAGCAATTCAGCACTAAATTGACTAGCGTCTTGAGATGTCCCCCTAATATGAACGGCTCTATACAAATATACAAGAGCATTCGCCTTGCTAGCAAGAGACCTGGGTTTGATTCCAGGCAGAGTGACTTCTAGGATTGGAATGAGTTTGATTGTTGAAGTAATGTAAAGAGAACCTTTTCTCTGCATCTGAGTGCCCTATACCTGACCTTTGAGTGCTTGATATTATCCCTGCATCCCTCCTTCCAAATATTCATAATTTCCTGTATAAAGTACTTGAATTTTAATCATAATAAATGTATTTGATAAAATGCAACAATAATAATCCTTGCATTTGATATAGCACTTTTCATGTCTTCTAGACGTCTCAGAGCACATCACAGTATATTCAGTGCTATAAAGTGTAGTGGCTACTATTTATTTTTATAGGGAAACTAGGGAGACAATTTGCCATAGCAAAGTCCACAAATAGAATTGGTAATTGGTAAATTAGCTATTTGGAGGGTTATTGGCCTGGACACCAAGACTACATTAAATAACATTAGGGTTTGGTTTATCAATACTATTTAGCATCCAGCGATCCATAAATAAGATTTGCTCTGAACCTTTATTTTGCCTGTGTTTCCTATCTTCAGATTCCTCTCATAATAACAGCAACAAATTGCATTTATATAACACCTTTCATGTGGCATAGTGTCTGGGACCATAGGTCATCCCAAATCGCCCTCTTCCCTCCACCAGCTCGAGTCTAAAACAATGTCCAGCGCCTTAGGACGTCCTCCTAACGTGAAAGGCGCTATACAAGTGTAATTTTGTTATTGTCGGAGCACTGTAACTCAGTTGAAGGTAATTCCTTTTGATGTTATAGATTTGTATCGGATGCAAGGATTATTATCTTTATTATTTAAGGCAAGTCCAAATCACAGACGTCCTCCCAATGTGAAAGGCTCTATACAAATGTGATTTTGTTTTTGTATTTAACTCAGAACTTCTGCTGTCAATCTAGCTGTCCATTGCCAAGATGTCCTCACTGTAATAGAACATAACCAGGTGAGGCCAGACCAGCATTCTGTACAGAATCACTTCCTGTGACTACCACTCGCTCTGAGGCACTACAGATAGATAGAGGTGCGATGGCTCCATTACAGATTTAACCTCATCAATTAAATATATATTATAGTATACTATATTCTTTGAAGTGCTTTGAGATGTTTTAAAGACGTGATGAGGGTCTATATAAAGAATTCAGACACTTCTACATCGGAGCCTCAATGCCAATAACTGACACGTGGTCACATGACATTTTACTTCACACGTCTGAATTCCACTCCTGTTTGCAGTGCTGCTCTTTGTAAACGTTATCTCAGTAATTTAAATTGAAAGAATATAAAATTAAACGCTACTTACCTGTTTCCCCTTTGGTCCCATCATCCCAGGGTATCCTTGAAGCCCCTGGGGGCCCTACATATAAAGGAAACATGCCGTCATTAAACACATACATCTTATTAAATTTTGGTTTCTTCTCTACTGTGAAACCGCAAGAACACGAAAATGCCATTCAGCCCGTCTTCCAAATCATTCACAGCCTATACGCACCATTCCCCATCGTATTCAATCACCCAAGGAACTCTTCTATTTAGCTTCTCCCCAATCCTCGAATACTGTATTAATAATATCAATAATTTTTATCATATAATCCACTGTCCAGAATACCTCTGCTAAACCCTCATGTGCTTGTTCTCAAACCCTACTCTCCCCCACCACAACCCCAGGCTCTAGACAATTTTGGGCGCATTGAAATAACTAATTATCTGAGACACCAGCCCTCCTAGAAACACCAACTATCTCTCCACCTGTCAGGTGCTATGCAGTTCATTCTGAACTCTGCTGATGGACACAGCAATAAGTTTTGCGGTTAGTTTATACCCAACAAGGGCCCAGCCCCAGGCTGCTGACCCCTCCAGTCACAGTCTAACCGCCACCTGTCTGAGGTAGTGCGGTGTCTCTCATTCACTCTCTGTGTAACATAGGGGAAGGAATAACTACAAATACTTTACTTGAGAGCCTGGGATGCCTTGTTCTCCAGAGATGCCGATTTGACCTTTAACTCCCTAGTAAAGAGAGAGAGAGAGAGAGAGAGGAAAACAACATTAAAATATAAATACAATGCAATTTACATTTATATAAATCTTCATTAGTGATCAACATGTTCCACATCAAAGAGTGAAATTAATTCAGTGACGAATAATCCAAATTGCGTCCAGCCTCATTATCGTAGGATTAAGAGAAGGCATTATTTATTATAATTTATCAGATTATAATAAATCTTTAATTCCCATTTCTCTTCCTATTATTTTCTTATTCTTCTTATCCTTCAGATGAGACATTGAACCAAAGGACTCTTGCCCTTTACCCCAAAACACACACATTAATACCATTGTGGCTCTCCTTTGCCTGGGTGAATTAGTATCAGTTAGAAACAAGGATCACAGAAACAAGAGTAGGCCAATCAGATCATTGAGCCTGTTCTGTTATTCTATTAAATCATGGCAAATCTGTACCTCCACTACAATTATCTGCTCTTGCCCCGTATCCCTTAGGGTTAGGTCTAACAAATATTTATCCATCTCAGTCTTGAAAATTCGAATGGTTCTGGCATCCACAGCCTTTTGGGGAAGAGAGTTCCAAATTCAACAAGGAAGCACACAATCTGACAGAGCATTTGGTCTGAATCTAACCCCAATCCTTTTGATTCAGGTATTTATTTAACTAATCATCTAATTATGGGATGTCATTGTTTGAAATGTTGCGTTGGCCAATATTTGCATTTTTTTGGTAAAAGGTGCTATCTAAATGCCATTATTAATTCTAACAGGTTATAATAATTATGGGTATAACATGTTATGTTAATATTATTAGGCATCTAGTTTAACTAAAGAAATACTCACCGGAGAACCCTGTCTCCCTGAATCTCCAATTGATCCTAGCCGGCCCTTGTGTCCCTGTAAACAAAAATATAAAAATCTGTTTATTTCCATTTCTGCCACAACAATAACCCTCAAAGTACCATCCTCACCAGGTTCATTGTATCAAGGTATGAGATTTAAACTTTGGTATTGGTTCCAGCATTTTTGTTCTGGTTTAAAAAGAATTTAACAACCTTAATGGTTGGCGTTTGGTGAAACACATGCTGAATAAATCAGAGAAATACACTCACCTTTAAGCCCTGAAGTCCTTGGGGGCCTTTAAGTCCAGGAGGGCATGAGGTCGGGCACTGCAAAAGAGCACAGCATTGAATTGGAGACAACCTGGCTTCTGGACACGATACACAAAGGCATCAACTCCTCAAGCCTCCACTCGTTTGCATCCCAGTTACTGTGTGGCCTCATTATAACACTGTGTTTGGGATCCATTAATTCCCAACACACGTTATAGCACTGTGCAATAATAGAGGTTACTGCCCACAGATCCCGCCCACCAGTGCCCACACTCAAAGAAAAAAATGGCCACGTTCCGGTTCATTAGGTGATTGTCAGTGTTACTTTTCATTAAACAGAGATCAGGAGCCACAATCAATGTTAATTTTTTTCTCCCATTGGCAGTAGCCTCAACCGCTACCCCAGGCCATGATCAGACAACTCAGCACAATTCTGGGGATCTCACCAAGGCATGAGATCCCTCCTGACCTCAACACAAAACAAAAAAACTATACTTTACAGTGAAATCCTGGGAAGCGCTTCGAGACATCCTACTAGGGAACGGCGATATATCATATATCGCTAAAACCCGACATGATTTTCATATCGGTATGCCGATATAGACATTTTAAAAATACCGATATATTGAAAACCGGTATATCGAGGTACAAAATCAGGATGCGAGCACAATCAACTACAAGACCCAGAATGCTCATCTCTATACACAATGCACAGACCGAGGTGCAAAGCCGCCATCTTGTATTCATAGTCCTCAAATACAATATACAGGTATGCAAGGGGTGGGGGGAGAGATACGGCTGTGGGTGGGGGGGTGAGGGGGAGAGAGACTGCTGGTGGGGGGGGGGTGAGGGGAAGAGAGACGGCTGGGGCGGGGGGTGAGGGGGAGAGACGGCTGGGGGGGGGAGGAGAGGGGGAGAGAGACGGCTGGAGGGAGGGGGAGATAGACGGCTGGGGGGGGGAGGGGGAGAGAGACGGCTGTGGGGGAGAGGGGGAGAGAGACGGGTGGGGGGGAGAGGGAGAGAGAGATGGCTGGGGGGGAGAGGGGGAGAGAGACGGCTGGGGGGGGGAGAGGGGGAGAGAGACGGCTGGGGGGGGGGGGAGGAGAGGGGGAGAGAGACGGCTGGGTGGGAGAGGGGGAGAGAGATGGCTGGGGGGGAGAGGGGGAGAGAGATGGCTGGGGGGGAGACGGGGAGAGAGACGGCTGGGGGGGGGGAGAGGGGGAGAGAGACGGCTGGGGGGGGAGGAGAGGGGGAGAGAGACGGCTGGGGGAGGGGGAGAGAGACGGCGGGGGGGGGTGGGGAGGAGAGGGAGATAGATGGCTGGGGGGAGGGGGAGAGAGACGGCTGGGGTGGAGGGAGAGAGAGACGGCGGGGGGGGGGGGGAGGAGAGGGGGAGAGAGACGGCTGGGAGGAGGGGGAGAGAGACGGCTGGGGGGGGAGGGAGAGAGAGACGGCGCGGGGGGGGGGGGGGAGAGAGACGACGGGGGTGTGGGGGGGGGGATGAGAGACAGGGTGGATGTGATAATATCGGGGGGATATCTATAGATAGAGATGGGGGGGATGTGAGAGAGGAGAGAGGGAGAGAGACATAGAGAGACACAGACAGAAAAACACAGAGATGGAGAGAGAGAGAAAGATATTTACCTCCTGTGAAGATAGGCCCCGAATGCGCGCGCACCCGTAATGCGCGCGCACCCGTAATGCGCACGCACCCGGAATGTGCGCGCACTCCGATGTGCGCGCGTATGCGCAGTACGAAAAAACAGAAAATATCGATATTTCGGTATATCTCGATATGAGCCAACCGATATATCCATATCCGGAAAATTCCCATATCGCCGTTCCCTACATCCTACCAATTCATTTTATTATTATTAACACTGTCCAACACACATCAAGGTGAAAAACAGATGAGATTCTCTGGATTATCTTTCTTTCTGTGCTGACTGCTTCTGTTATTTGTTCAGACACCAATGAGAGGTTTCAAAATACTTCACAGTCCATAATAACATAACATTGAACACCAGACACAACTTGCATTTCTAATAGTGCCATCCCCGCAGGGATAGCGTCTAGAATGCTGAGATTCAGTAATCAAGGAAAAGATTCTTACCAGATCTGCACTCCCCTCTCCAGCATGGACACCACCTGAATTACCCTTGAAACAGCGAGAACATGAGAATAAATGTTAGACCCAGCCAGTTACTTACTGTACAGACTGTTGGTCAGTGCTCACTGTGGAGCAGTAGTGATGTGTATCTCATTAATACATGCTTGTGGTGAGTACCATGGGGTTAAACTGGCACCATTCGTTATACAGTATTAGTTACAGGGAATCTCACCAAAACTCTGTGACATTGTTCACCTGGAGTTTGAGTATATTTTCCTTTATCTAGTGACTGCTGATTTATAAACCGAGTTTATTCAGTCCGATAGAAAAATAAATGTTGCAGGCCACACTTTGTTGTTAACAGGGTTTCTGAAATATTGAATCCAGGCAACCAAGTTATAAAGTTATTACATGAGAGAGAAAAATACATCAAAACCCACTACCATGTGACTCACTGAAGTCTATCTCACTGCTCATACATTACATAACAGTACAATTATTATGTGTACCCAGGCTGCCAGAAATAACACACGGAAAGTGTTCAGTGACAAACTAGGGAATCTCTGGCGTAAAGTCTCTATGTCTTTGCTATTCTTCCTATATCACTGTGTCCTGAACGAGGGACAACTTCCTCCAACTAAACGTCAATGAGATGGAGGCCCTCCTGATTGGCTCACGTCAGCGCCTCCGCACCTCAGGCGTTGGCAACATCAGCATTCAAGGCTGCTCTCTCCACCTCTCGAAGCTAGTCAGGAATCTGGGCGCCTTGTTCGACCCCAAAACTATCCTACCTCCCCCAAATCCATGCCATGACCGGTACAGCCTTCCACCACTTCTACAACATTGCCAGACTCCGCCACTACCTCACCCTCCCATGCTGCTGAAACACTCATCCACGCTTTCATCACACCTAGGCTCGACTATGGGAACTCTCTCCTTGTCAGCCTTCCTAGCTCCTCCCTTCACAAGCTGCAGATTATTTATAACTCTGCAGCTCGTGTAGTCTCCCGGACTAGGCTCTGCAACCACAACACTCCCACTCTTGTCCATCTCCACTGGCTCCCCATCCCCCAGAGGGTCGAATTCAAGATCTTCGTTCTCACTTTCAAGATCATTCACTGCCTTTTTCCCGCCTATCTCTCCGACTTGCTGTCTCCCTACCAGCCTGCCTGTCCCCTCCGTTCAGTGGGCTCTGGCCTGCTCCATGTCCCCCACCCAAACTGCCCTACCATCGGTGGCCGGGCTTTCACCCTCTCTGCCCCCACTCTCTGGAACTCCATCCCATAATCGCTTCACCTCGCTTCCTCCTTCTCCTCCTTTAAGGCCGGTCTCAAGACCTTCCTCTTCAATCGTGCCTTCTGCTCTCCTCCTCACTCTCCCCCCGTTCCTCCTCTCCTTCACACTACCCTGACTCCCCCCACATCTGCTCAGATCCTGTTCAGCGTCTTGGGATGTCCTCACGACGTGAAAGGCGCTCTATAAATGGAATTGTGTTGTTGTTGTTGTGTCCTAGACTGCGGCCTGCTTAAATTCGGCAAAGTTACTTGTTAAGGAAAGCTCACAATTTCTTTGTCTCCGTCTTCTGAACTATCCACCTCAGCATCTTCTTATTGCATTCAGGCTGTTTGTTCATTACTGTTTGTAAATGACTGTTTGGGGGACACTGCTGTGTGCAATTGGCTGCCGCGTTTTGCCCCCAAAAATACAGTCAATTCACTTTACAGTATATTCTGTGAAGCACTTTGAGACATCTCGATGACAAGCTAAGGCACTATATCAAAGGATTATTATTATTACTACTAATTCTAGCCTGGCCATGAAGTATAATTGCCTGTTACAGTATTAATATCTTGTAATTATCTGTATTAAACTTAATTTCCAAATGATGACCCCACATCCTACTTCTCTTTGTAAGGTATTTGTTGCCTCCTCTAATTGAACATTCCAGCTTGGTGTCACCTGGAAATGTAACTGGCATTAATGGGTCTGCTTCAAGGAACAGGAGGATTCCAACAGCTTCTCCATCTATACAAAATCACTGACTCCGTTCAGGCAGAGTCCATGTGGGTTTCAACAAGGAAACAGTTGGGTACATCCCGTACCACTGTAGCTTACTTAGTTAAATCTAGTTTCTCTTTGAAAGTGGAGTATGGATTCTGCTTCAACCACCGTTCCTAGCAGTGCATTCCATATCCTAAATACTCTATGGGCAAAAATATTCCTTCTAACTTCCCCATTTCTCCTAACCTCCTCTCCATGGGCCTGGGAAATAGGATTGAAAGTAGAGACTCGATGGGCCAAATGACCACCTTCTACACTATAAATGTCTATGATTGTGGGTTAAGCTGCAACTGCCCTTCATTGTCAGAAACAGCAACGAGGAACAATGTGCCAAATTTGTGAGAAAGGGGTTCAGTCTTTAGGAGCGAATAAAAAAAAGTGACACATGACAAGAGCTTGAATGAGATGTCCAATAACTATTGAATCTATGATGAAACGTTCACTCTCCAAGAGGTTGAAAATTGGATTCAGACATTTGAGCAGAATTCCTTACTTGAATACCAGGTGGTCCTGGGGGCCCAGCTGGACCTCTTTGTCCCGCCGTACCCTAAAAGCAACAAATGAGCAAATGTCAATTTAACATCATTTCAACATGCTTTACAAGAAAAATCTCCATGTTCAGTTGGAACACAAAGGTAGGGTGGGTGCAGTAGTGATGATTGTGAAGGCAGAGAACAGAGTAAATGAGTGACTTTTTCTCGCATTTCTTGTGCTAATTAAGGAAAGGTTGCTAACCACCATGATGTAAGTACTCTCCACCTCCTGTAATTGCCTTGCCTTGGTCGCTCAATCGCCTTTTTTAACAAAAGTATTCAAATTTTATTTAAATATAGGGGTGAAATTTGGAATTGTTTTAGGATGTTCCTTGTGCCAAACGCCATTCCTGTGCTGAATAAAGAATGTGCAATAGCTAGCACTAGTTCCCCTCTCTTGATAAGTGCCTTATTCTTTTTCAGCTCTTGTACCTCCATAGTTTTTAACTCAGAGACAAGTTTTATTAAAATATAAATTTAACGTTCTATGTTAGGCTAAGAAGTTCTATATCTTTAATACATACGCTTCCTATTTTCACTTGTTATACATCCTATCTATAGCATCCTGCATTGATCTGTATTGAACTTAATTTGCCAGAGATCAGACCACTATCTAGCTCCCTTTGTAATATCTTGGCTGCCTCCTCTGATTCCACAGTTCCCCCAAACCTTGTGGCATTTGCACATTTACCTATCTTCTGCTTAAAGTTTGGGAATTCAGGTGATTTATGTATATACAAAATAAGAAGGTGCTCAACAACACACTTAATACTTCATTTTAACCTCGTTCATCTAATATCCACCCTCTGCCCCCTTCTCTGTACCCAGTTACTACTCAGTGTCCATTACTTACATTGATAACTATTGACAGGATACTTTACTAATGGCCTTCAGAAAGCTAGGTACAGTACATTGCATCATATGATATATCATGGTCAAATTGGGAAGACATCTCAGAAGTTTGTTCATACAAGATCTATTTCTTCTGAAGCCATGCTGCTCTCATTTATTGGGTAATGTGTTTGATTGCCATTATGTTAGGATAAGAATCACATTCACTTGCTTCCACTTTGCCATTGGCATTGAGCTGCTCTCATTTTGCTTTATCACAATCACAATCTACAAATCTCTGTATCTGCATCGTTAGTCACCTCAGTTACATTGAAAAGCAGAGTGCCAACCAATGATAATTTACACAGCACACATTATGATGTATGTGATACTTTACCAATGGTCTTTGGGAAGCTAGGTACAATACATGTCAAATTGGGATGGTACTACCTGAGACCAGCCCTAGTTGCCTCAGTTCCTCCAAGAATGTCTTGTTTATTCCATTTTTTCCTCCCATTATTTTCTACTGCACAATAATCTATGTTGGACTCTATTGCCACCTATATGTCCCACCTGCCTCTCCATCTCCTCCATAGTACCTAGCATCTTGCTCCCAAGTTTGCCAACTCCCTAATTCTCCCAACTTCCCCAACTCCTATAATCTGTGGATTTTCATCTCACGATATCAAGGTCCAAATTATTTCTCCATTATCAAGAGTGATTAAAGTCCCAGAACAGACATAAGGGCACATCAGAGCTGGGCATGAATTTACAATGTTTACAATATTAAATTTAAAATATATTACCCCCCTAATTCTGATAACAGTTTCTCTGTAAATGGTACAGAATAAGTATATTTACACCTTTACTCTCTCCTCCAAAAGGCTGGATCCATTCAAATTTTCAAGACTGAGGTCGGCTGATTTTCACTAGGTCATGTTGCAAATTTACTTTCACAACATAATTGGCAATTGAATATGGATGGTGCAAGAATAAAAGGATTCTGGGAAGAGTGACTTGCAGATTTGAAAGAGAGTGCGAAAAAGGTTGATTTGAAAGAGGTTGATATGTAGAGTTTTAATTAAAGGACTGAGTGAATCTACGTTGCGTTTTGTGGATTAAATAACATTACAGGTTAGGCTATAAAGGGATATGGAGCAAAAGCGGGTAATTGGAGTCGAGGTACAGATCAGCCATGATCTAATAGATTGGTCTAACAGGCTCAAGGGGCTGAATGGCCTGCTCCTGTTCCTGTGTACTCTGATATCATGCCTCCTGTGTACTTTAGTTTCCAGATAAAAGAAGTGACTTTAATGTCGGCATTGAAACAAAACTCAGTGGTGGATTCCTTAGACTCTAAATGTCACTTACTTTGGCACCAAGACGTCCGATTTCTCCTGGAAGACCAACTCGTCCAGGAGCACCCTTAGAAAAGAACAATGAACCGGTTTATAATGTAATAATGGGATGAACGTTCAGACATGTGAGTATGAACCATAATAATCTTACTGTTGATGAAAGGGGGCAATGAGACAAATGAAGATGTTAAGGTTAGGTCCAAGGTTGGGCCACACTGCCATTGGATCACAGCATTGAACTTCCCTGAGATCCTCTCAACTCAACAAAAAATTCAGAGTCATAAGATCAGAAGATTGGTCCGAAGGAAGGAGACCCTTTGACCCATCTGATTTAAGTCCCTTAGGTCACCCCCCCACCCATCACTGTATCTAGTCAATGGCAGGTGGGTTAGCATCAGGCTCAATCATTGATGGAATTGTGGGGTAGTGGGGGGGGAAAGAGATATTTATTGACCGGTTACAATAGTCTCACTGATCAACATCGTGATAAATATCACCAGTGATAATTTACACAGCACCCGTAATAATTTTTTATTCCATAATCTGTGCTCTTTCTGCATGGTTGAATCCTTTCCCCTCTTTGTTTTGTCCCAGCTGAGTGGTTTGGGGTGAGCTGCTAACAGCTCTCTCTCTCACTCTAACCAACCACTGGGTACATCCTGACCTATGTCAACAGCTGATACTTCTCTCCATCTCCTGGAAGCAGTCCTCATTCCCCACCCTCATCCCTTGGTAGTGTGGCTGTCTTTAGGAGCTCAATGTGAGCAGAAACATAAGCAGCATTGAGGTTTGGGAGACTCCAGAACGATATATCCTTCCTCCAACCCATTGTCCTCTTCCCCTTCCCCTCCGTCGCAGGTAGATCTTCTTCTCTCTCACTAGCCCCATCACTCTCTTTATCACCCTAACTCTCCACTCACAAACCCTAGTGCCTCTTCTACTTCATCCTTGAGATACTCTCTTGACATGAATGGTGCTATATAAGTGCAATTTGTTGTTGTTGCTGTTCACTATCCTTTCCCCCCACCCCTCACTTGCTCCTACATAAATCTACACAACTACACCAACCTCTCCAAATCTGCCCATCCCACCAATGTCCACCCTTTCCCCAGCACCCCATTGTCTCTCTCAACTGTGCCCAGGGTTGGAAAATGGTAAATTCAACACTCGTGAATGTGCAGGCCGACCAATGTTAATTATAGTCTCTACAGAGAAAAGATGCAGGACTTACAGGGGATCCTGGGAATCCGGGCCCCTAAAATAAACAAGGACAAAAGGAACAGTTAATAAGTTAGGCTGTTTCCGATGGGAAAATAATTAACATAAAACTTAATTTTCGTGTACTCAACGTTGAAAATATCAGAGGCATGGAATTCCAACCAGTCTTAATTGGTAAGACTAATTAAGTCATAAGACTATTATGTTGTGAAATTTAAGAAAGTGTAAAATTGTGAAAAATTTAGTAAAGTTATTCCAGGCACCCCATGTGACAAAGGCTCTCGGGATAGCTCTATTCTGCTCCATTGATCAACATTGTGTGAGGGCGTGATACATGTAAAGGTAATATACGTAAATTGTTGTTGTACTTACAGCCGGTCCAGCTGGCCCAGGCAGTCCTACCTGACCCTGCAATAGGAGACAGTTCATTGTTAGTAATGTAGACAAGAGTCAGATGCACACACAGCGCAGCCAGATTGGCAGCTGGAGAGGTCGCGGAGTGCAATCCTGTACTGACAAGCACTAAGAGCATCAAACAGTATTCATCTGAGAGTAACAAGGGTTTGTGAGATGTCGCTGACATACACTCGCAGCTGCGATAGTCGCCCTAACATTCACTTCATTTCTTATCAACGTAATTCTGTGAAACATTTTCGGGCATTCCTTGTACATGAAAGGCACTGTATGAATGTAACTTGTCTCGGATTTTGCGAAAGGTCTAAGTCAGACCTGCACTGACATGCTGCCCCGGTACCTCTTTCATTGGTGTGAGATTTGGAATTACAAGATGTTGCAGGCACAGCATTTCTACAGGTAATCATAGAGGTTTCAGATAACTCCCAATGTGCACATGTATATCACTCCCAGTGTGCGAGTGTCACTCGCAGTGTCTGAGTGTGTCTCTTCCAGCAACTGAGGCATTTCTAGTTTTGATGATTACATTTACTTCCATGAATGGCCACAATGGCACTGGCACTGAGGGTTTCCCTGGTTATCGTGTGTTGGCACAACTACACACGGCTACCAAATCAAGTCCATGGTGCTGCACACCTTATTTCATAAGCAAATTTCCTGTTGCTGCTCCAGAGACCTCTGACCCACTTACTAATTAGCGGGTCGGAAAAAAGCCTCCTATTAAACCCTAGTAATAATCCTATGATAACTGCGATTCCTCACATCAGGGTCAGGATATGAGGGAATAATGAAAGTGTCATTATGTCTTTGTGGCAGAAATTCCATTCTTTCCAAAACGTTTGTGTACGTGATCGGAATTTCATCAGTTGAAAAGTGATTCTATGTGGCGGGTTAAGTCTGAAGACGCATTTATTCTCTGTGCCAGGTAAACATCACACTGCTGAACGTGATAAAAATATTTGGAATGGAGCCAGTCTGCAATTGTCAGGTTCTAGTATAATTGTGCTGATAACCTGCTTCCTTTGCCTCCTTCAAGACCCATCTTAAGATACTCCCCTATAATAATAATCCTTGCATTTGATATAGTGCCTTATCATGTTTCGAGATGTCCCAAAGCCCTTCCCAGAATATACTATAAAGTGAATTGACTGCATGTTTTGTGGGCGAAACATTGCAATACTCCCCAATATTGTGCCTGAATTAGAGCCTGATTATGAGCTCAAGGGCTAACATGAATTCAAGTTCTTATTCAGTACAGGAGGGTTACTGACTGAACCAAACTAATGTCTATATTGGAGTCTCATTTGGGGTCTGGAAAATCCCAACCAGCACTTTGACAGGGTGGATTACTGGTGGTAAATGCTGCCACATTGACTGTACATGTGCTCAGCGAGGCAAAATCTAATAAAAAATACTGTAATAATAATCCTTTCATTTGATATAGTGCCTCGTCATATCTTCAAGATGTCTCAAGGTGCAGAATATATTGGCAGCTAATTGCACATAGCAGTGTCCCACAAACAGTTGAGGATTGAGGGAACAAATTATTATTGTTGTTATTCTTGTGGGGGAGGGATTATTACCCCTGGAAAAGTGATTCACCAATTGACTAACAATCCAGTTTCTCCTTACTACTAGGTAAGCGGAGGCGTGTAGAGTAAGAAAACTTGCTCAATGTTTCACCCTTCCTAGGAATTGAACCTGGGACCTCTTGCGAGACAAGTACTCTAAACACTACACTACAGGATAATTTATGCCAGCCAGCATAAAGGGAACGACAGTATAAATCATAGATTATGGTTGTGCAGATTGACTTCAGAAGCTCTCTTCTGTGTCTCCAGCAGGAAGCTTCATGTAAGCCAAACTGACTTGCAAGACCTCAACTCCGACCCAAGACCTCCTCACGTCTGTATTTTGTGAGTCATAGAAGTGGACAGCAAGTTCACACATATTACCAAAATGAGAAGCTATAGTTATAGAGATTCTAAACATTTATTCTGGAATGAAGATGATTAGGAGTGAATCTAGTGGAATGAACTTAGCAAAAATTCTAAAAGATTCTGAGAGAATAAATAATGAAAGCTAGTGAATTGATAAATAATGATAATAATAAACATCCTTGAATTCGATATAGCGTCTTATCATATCTTCGAGGCATCTCAAAGCGCTTCACAGAATATACTGTGAAGGTAAATTGACTGGTAATTGTGGGTGAAACATGGTAGCCAATTGCACACGGCGATGCCTACCAAAGAGGATAAACAAGAAAAAAATTAAGCCACAGTGTGTAGGACTTTCTTTTCAAGGCAGAGGCTTTTATTAAAATGTAGAGGAGTAGAAATTTCACATAATTCTGAATTTACACTATTTACTTTGATGGAGCATCCAAAATTTAACAAACTCTTAAACTCATTCTTAATATTGAAGCCATTTTTCTATATATTCCATTGAAATCCAAAGACACTTTACTTCAAAGTTAAGAACCTAGGAATTTGCCAAATTCTGGGCCTCTGAAAGGTTAAGAGATAGAGTACACCTTGGGCCAAGTGGAATTTCTACTGAAGAAAGCTTTCTAAAGAGTAGTTATTAAAGTTAAGACCATAACAACATGAAAAGAGGACTGGGTGATTCTTTGATGGAAAATAAAAATGGTACAGGGAACGAGCAAGGAATCGGAGATGGAGTAAAAGCTCCATTGGAGGAATTGGCACCATTGTGGACATGTGACAGTTCGGGTGCAGTGTTAAGTGGCTTGTTTAGGGTATGCTATTGTTGGTGTATCATTCTGCATAAGTTCCATTCGTAGGTAGGTTTTAATGCATCAGTTAATGACTCTGCATCCTCTAACCAGCTGGAAACAGGGTCAAAATAAAAATGTTAGGAATTCATGAATTACTTGTGTTGGAACCTTGATCTGTTGACCTGTCCACATTATCAGCAAAGTAATAACGCTGACAGCAAATTTGTTTGAAAATGAAAGTTTCTCAGGAAAGAGGACACAATTCTTTTTGATGACTCATCACATTCAAAGGCAGGAAGGATCTTGGGGTACAATAACCATATAGAACCATAGAAGTCCAAAGAACAGCTGGGAACTATTCAACCCATTGAAATGTTAGTCCAGTACAGCATCTATCCTAATCCAAATTCCCTTCTCTTTCACCATAACTTTCTAAGTAACCATCCTACACATATGCCTATCATATTCTCTTTCAAATGTTCCTCAATTGATTTAGCTCCAAAAGATGCCCCTGGTTCCTCTTTGGGGAAAAACTTAATAGAAACTTCCCATTTAATTTTCCTAATTATTATAATAATCCTTGAATTTGATACAGTTCCCTTTCACATCACTGAAACAACTGAAAGTGTTTCATGAGATTTACTATAAAGTGCAATGTCTGTATACTTAAACACAGCAGCTAATTTGAGTACAGCAATGTCCCACAGCCATGAAGTGAATGACTAATGTGGAGTCCTGTAGCTCAGAGATTAGAGCACTTGCGTTACAAGCGAAAGACTTTGGTTCGATTCCAGGCAGGGATCGAAACCTTGAGGAAGTTTCCTTACTCCATAAAAATAATAATCCCTACAAAACAATATAAATTGGTCATTTCAATCCATGATTGTTTGTGGGACACTGCTGTGCGCAAATGGCTGCTGGTTTCGCCCACAAATATACAGTAAATTCACTTGACAGTATATTCTGTGAATGGCTTTGAGATGTCTAGAAGATGTGATAAGCACTATATCAAATGCAAGGGTTATTGTTATTATTATTTTTATTGGGGATGGGTGCCCAGGCCATTGGAGAAACACCCTCCTCTTTTGAAATAGTACCTTCAACATCCACATGAACAGAGATAGGACCTTGGTTTAATGTCTCATCCTCAAACAATCGAGCACTCCTCTGTAGATTTATAGAATTATACATCATAGAAGGAGGCCATTTGGCTCATTGTGCCATGTTGGATCTTTGAAAGAGCTATCCAAATTAATCCCACCCTATGCCACTCTCTTCCCATAGACTTGTAAATTTATCCTCCCCAAATATCTATCCAATAGGTATTACACTACCTAAATTATGAGTTCAAATTCCTAGCTAGGTTTAAAACCCACAATCTTCTCACTATGGTGCAAGAGGCCTACCGAGACAAGCTGAAACTAATCACGAGTCATGCACTCTTATCCTCAAATCATCTACCAGTAGAAAGCCTTTGATTAATCTTAAACATGTCTTTCAAATTTCCCATCTCCCTCTGTTTCGAAGGAAAAGGGACCTAATATTTTTAGACTCTCCTCATAGTTATATCCACCCACCTCCATTATTATTCTCAACATGCTACACCACATTGGTGCCCAAAATGGCAAACAATATTTCAGTGTCTTATAAAGATTCATCAACATTCCCTTACTTTTCACTTCTTCACTCTGTACATTTCACATTCCTACTTAATCAACGTAACTTTGCCTATAAGCATTCTTCTTTACCTTTCTTCCTACCATTGTCTCTACCCAATGCTCATGCCATCTGCCCCACCATCTGTGGCCGTGCTTTCATGCACTACAGTTTCAGACTTTGGAACACTCTACCTCGTTCCCCCTGCCTTGTCCTCTTCTTGTTCCTCTTTAGATGACATCTATAGATCTTTCTCCTCATACTAATCCTTGCATCTGATATAACACCTTATTTTATCTGCAAGGCCTCTCAAAGCACTTCACAGAATACACTGTAAAGTGAATTGGCTATATATTTTGAGGGCAGGATCTTTGACCTTGCCTATTTATCCCTCTTTCCCTGGTTCAGCATCAAGACATCCTCCAATATTAAGCACTCGGAGACCCTACCCGTGTAAAGGCCGCTGTATAACAACAAAATGACATTTGTATAGCACCTATAAATCCAAGTTGTTTATATTTATTCACACTTGTACTCCAAGTTCCCTAAGTAATAAACAAGGCAAACAGGACACTGAGCCATAGAGACAAATAATTGAGTTCAGATTTCCAGAAGTCATTCTCCAGCTAAATAGCGCTCTGGTTTGGAGAGCATCTCAGAGTACTTAACGTTGGTAGAGCTTGTCCCCAAAAGGGGAAGGGACTGTAGGTTGAAGAGAACATTTGATCTGAACTGGGGCACATCTGGAGTATAACAGTCCTTAATTGTTGCCACAACAAAAAGAGGCAGTGCAGAGGAGAGCAGCAAGGAATGTTAGAGGAATAAGCTGTGAGAAATGATTAGACAAGCTATGGCTCTTCAACCTTGAAAGGTTTTAAATGTGATTTGGAAAGTAAAACGCTAAACAATACTTCAGGATGTACTAACCCAGTAGAGCAAGAGGATACAGGTTCCGGTACCAAGGAGTAATTCTAGAACAGATTAGCAGAATGAGGGATTGATTTTGACAGCTCTTTTCAAAGAGCTGGCACAGACATGATGGGCCGATCGCCCTTCTTCTGTGCTGTAAAATTCCATGATTCTACGATTTAAGGCTGTGCAAAACCACATTCCCAGGTGCTAATTAAACCACACTTAGATGTCTTGTGTATGCAGGCAATACACCAGGTCAGGACACATCTCACAAGACAAATGGACCCTTTGACAAATGAATCTACTGCCAGTTTCCACAGCCGCAAATGTTACTGATAAAAGTACAATGAGCATATCCGTTTTTGCAGTTACTGCTCTACAGTGACACAATGATTGATTTCTGACCTTTACAGTCGAAATCAGGGATACTTTCAGTGGAAGGTGTTTGTTTGATTTGAATTCATAACCATTTTGAAGCCAGCAGCCAATCAACTAGCAATTTCTCATCTCAATGCCAGAAGCATCAAATGAATTACTAATCACTGTCCATATTGCAGTGGTCTTTGTTTTCACAGTAAATGCTGGGATATGTGTACAGTGCTCTGAATTACCTTCAACAAGTTTGGAATCATATGGTTGCAAATTGATACATAGCCATTCCTGTTTTGACACCATTCCCTGGGATGCACTACCTGGGGAGAGAACATGAATGGACCTCATCATCTTCGGGCTAACGAAGATGATGGAGCTAGAAATGTCAGCTCCCCCACCCACCACCCCCACCCACCCCACCCAGGGAACCATTTTGTTTTCACTGATCCAAACAAAGGACACAACCTGATTCATTCAAACACAAATCAGGTTTCTTTTAGAGAATAATATGTTGGAACATCGTCATTTGAGCGTGAGATAAAACAAGTGTAGAATGCTTGGAAGAACTAGGCAACTATGTATCTCAAGTTCCCAAAGGTTTCCACTCTGTTGTAGACTAATCCATACAGATTTACTTACTATCAACATCTCTACTGTTGTAGCATGTGACTACACGATGGTATACAGCAAACCAGATGGATCTTTGTCTATTTTCGTTCCTGTGTTCACCAAGCAAATGGTGGTTAGAACAGCTTCATTTCCCTCTAGCACCTCAATACCCCACCAATCACTTCTACTGTGAAGAAGTGACTATAAAGTCAGGGTCACAGGCCCTCCTTGACCTGTGCCAGTTAATATAGGCAACCTTCACAGGAAATGGCAATGGGGGCCACATATCAGGAGACATGGCTTCTCCCAGCACAGTGGAGGCAAGAGACACCTTCGCACATTCATACAGGAAGAAAGAAGAAATCATAGCTAACATGAGGAACCACGTGTGCAAATAATCGTACGTACGTACGTACATAAAGCGGCTGAACTGACTTTCTTAATTTGTTTGGTTCTATGTAAAATTTAGAAAAGGCTTCACCGAACATTGCCACTGCAATCCACAGAATATTTCTGGAATGCACCAATTACTTCTGACCCCTGCAGTTTCTCCTCAGCTAAAAAACTGGGCTTTTAAATCTGTGAAATCTGTAAGATGTCTCTGCTTACTTTCCACTCCTAATCTTTGCATGTTGTGACATTTTCTTTGTTGTTGGTAGGGGCTAAGTATTAACATCACTGTTTAGTATCCATGGTTACTGTACCTTGCTATAAAGAGTAATGTTGGGAAGGATTTGGCGCTGTACTACAATAAGTTTCCTTCAACAATATCATATGCATTTTTAACTTGACATGTGTCGTAACATCACTAAGTACAGTATCTAATGCAATGTGGGAAATTTTACATAAGCTCCTTTTTAAATGTCAGGGTTTGGGTAATACTTTCAACATGTCAATAGAATGGTCACCTTGTTGTGTTTTTCACAGTGCTGCTTGAGAAAGTATCCAATAAGATCTAAACTTACCGCAAGAAAATGTGTGCCATGTTTCCAAAATTGCCCAGACTGACTCCCTTTTCTGCAATAATTGACAGGATTGACAGAATAGTTTGCTGAGGCAGAAGAGATCCTATGGAGCAGCAGGGTGAAAATTTCAGAGATATTGGCCTCTGTCTATGGCCTGTTCTCTTGTTCGATCAATAACTCCCCAAGGTCTGGTTGCTATGAGAGTCAAACCTAATGAAACCATTAGCAATACTGGACTATTTGTATGCCAAGCTGTGACCACTCCTACTTGGATAAGGAGGCACAGAGGGATCTAAGTGTTTCTCTCAAATTCCACGCCCGACATTTAAGTCTCAATGATGTGATATCAAATGCAAAGATTACTATTATTGTAACTTTCAGAAAAAAAATTCAACCCACATGTGCCTTAATTTGATCACAAGACTCTTTTTGCAGGAATCTATCAAATACCTTCCTAAAGTCCAAATATATAGCATCGACCAGATCTCCTCTATCCATATTCTGGTTATTTCCTCAAAAAATTCAATAAAATTAGGCAGACGTGACCTTCCCTTTACAGAACCACGCTGTATATTTCTTATTAGCTCTGTCCTTCCTAAATATCTAATAATGTCCTCAAACACCTTACATTGATAAAGTACACTTCACAAAGGATCATAGCTCAAAACACTTCACAGTAGCGGAATTGGATGCTGAGCTAGAAGTAAGGGGAGGGATTAGAGGTGACTATTGGTACAGTCAAAAACTAGGTTTAATTGGGATTGAAGGATAGATAGAGGACGGGAGAATCAAGGCCTCGAAACAGAGAATTCCATAAGTTAGGGGCAATGAACGCATCTCGGTCACCAATAGTGGTGCAGAGAACATGCAGCAGCCTGCATTAGATGAGAAAAGGGGGCGATCAGAGATCAGAGAGTTAGAAAGGTGCTAGGTCTAATAATTGATTCAGTGTGTGATTCACAACTCACTGCCCACCTCTTGCTTTTTCCTCTTCTTGCTAAACGGAGTGATGTTTGCTAATATGGGACAAACCCAGGTATCTACACGTGTGAAAAATTATAATCAGAACCTCCTTTAATTAATCACTCAGGATTCTGGGATGTATCCGTACCTGGGGATTCATCTATTTTCAGGCTAATTAACCTTTTTTTGTAACCTTTTTTGCAAAGAGCAAATATCATTCTGATTTTCAAGAAAGAGGAAAAGGAGTAGCTGGGGAACAAACTACAGACCAGTGATTGAGACCAATGTTATTGAAGCCAAAACAGAAGAAATCAACATGGAGAAGAGGTTTGTCTCAATCACTGGTCTGCCAAAACACGAAAGGCAAAGAATTGAAGGTAACCATAGTTACCATACTGTCAAAGAAGATAACCATAGTTAAATATCAGAGTTGGAAATCTATTGATCTAGCACAACGGGATAGTTGGTGACATGGAATCACCCCTTTAATCATAACACTAACATATGTAGCACAGCAGATGATCAATATGGATGACGGAATGGCACTGTATGTTAAAGGCCGAAAGGCCTTCATCTGTGCTATAAATTTCTATGGTTCTAGATTACTATTGTAGGCATTAGGGGAATATGAAATAATATATTTTAGACAATGCCTGGGGTGCATATGTCAGAGTTCCTGCTTATACCGTAGTGCCTGTGTGATATTCAGATGTACACATAGCCCTTGACAAGCGACAGTAATGCAGGAGGTGTCAAATTCCTTACTCAGCCAACATACTGTTTGCAAAGCAAACCTATTGCTCTCTATTCACCCAACACCAGACTGACTAACGCTTGATTGATGGGTTGAGACCATGGATGCAGACAGGGACAAACACAGGATTTTAGAAACAGCCCCTACTCCAACCCAATAAACTGGAGCAATTTGGAATGTGGGTCATTGCTAACAACTCCAAGGAGCAAAGTGGGGATTCTGCACAGTATGAGGAAGATCCTGCAAGAATTGCGCTCTGGTGTGATCTGCTTTAGTATTGAGTTCCCATGTGTCAGCATAATGTACTTCTGGTTGCCAGAAGAAGTTTTCATTTGCAACTCAGTCTTTCTCAATGACTTATAGTTCTATCAGTTATAATTGCCACAACCTAGAAGCCTCCTTTTGATAGAATCTTATGGCACAAAAGGAGGCCATTTGGCCCATCGAGTCTGTGCTGGCTCTTTAAAAAGAGCAATTTAATCCCACTCCCCAGCTCTCTCCCCATAACTGCACAAACCCATCCTCCCCAAATAAATGTCTACCTCTCTTTTAAAACTTGAAAAAGTTTTGTTTTTAAGAGAAGGTAAATTTGAAGCACTCTGAGATGCCCTCCAGCGTGGAGGGCGCTATATAAACCAAAGTTGTTGTTGTTGTAAATTGTTTCTCTAAAAATCCTGCCTCAGAGACAGGATCAGAGTTTTCTTCATCAAAATAAACACCTCAGCTATTTGTAAAGTCTTAGGAATTGAAACATAAAACGTAATTCAGCCCTACATTCTTATGTTGTGGTAGCTAGCCACTCAGCTATAGCTAGTGATGCTAAGATCACTCACTTCACTACTCTTTCCCCATTGTATCCGTACTGGTGTTACTTTGCCCCAGACCTCACTCTCTAATACCATTTACTTTCTGTCGGAATATTCCATAGCGCAATTATTCAAATGATTATCTAGTTCAGAGGATAAAATTCAAAATCCTCTTCCTCACTTTCAAGGCCTTCCACAGCCTTGCCCCATCCTACCTCCAACCTACTGACCCACCATCAAACTGTCCACTCCCTCCGTTCAGCAGTCTCCAGCCTGTTCCAAGTCTTCAGCCTATCTGCCCCCACTCTTTGGAACTCCATTCCACAATCCTTTTGTCTTGCTCCCTCTCCTGCCTCCTTCAAGACCCTCCATATTGACCGTGTCTTCAGCCACCTTTCTACCCACTGTGGCCTCCCTCATCCCAACACCGTCTTCCACTTTTGGGTCCTGTTGCCTGACTGTTCAGCACCTTGGGACGTCCAAAATGTAATTTTGTTGTTGCTGTTATTCATTTGATTCACATGAGGAGGCCATCTCAAAGCCTTTCACAGGAGTTACTATAAATTGTAATAATGGCTGTGTCGTCTGTTGGCGAAACCAGCATCCCAACCAATCAAAGATTAGTCAGTCAAGTGTTAGAAAGCCTATACAGCAAGTGATGAAACACGCTACATACAGTCTTAATTTGTTTAGCATTTAGTACCGGTCTAATGCTGTCTTTTGCAGCTCGCAAGTCTCAACCCTTAACACATTTCCCTAAAGTGCTAACTCATTGCATAACACTTTGCTCAGAATCATTGGTACTTAGTCTGAAACACATCCAGAAGGTTTTCAGGATTGCGTGATTGACTAGCAATTCAGCGAACAGTCAAATTAATTGTTATTGTGTCTCGTCCACTGACAGTCAATCATTGGCCCAATAATGGTAGAAATCCTAACAAAAAAGAATTAATCCCCAAAGAATTCACCCTTATTAGGATGTGGAATAATATCAACCTTTGTCACAAGGTGAGCAACTTAACTGGCAATATGGTGTCAAGCACATAGAGGAGAGTTCTCACGGGTTCACTCAATGAAATAAATCTAGTTCTGACTCCAAATATCACAGAGAAAAACTATACAAGAAGACAGGAGAGCACAGGTTCTGGCATGTGAAGAGCCCTGACGCAAAGAAGCCCTTTCCACTGAGAGCCATCACCAGTTGGAACCAGGAAAAGTGGTACAGGTCAGAACACTAGACTTTAAATGGCTTGATTCTACAATGGGGAATGAAACCTCATAAGAGCATCCCTATGGCTGCAGAGTCTTTACAATTTCTCAGTCATATTCATTATTTCTCACAATGGCATAGAAATGAAAGTACCAGAGGATACATCTAAACCTTCAAGCCTACACTGTTGTTAGCTGCAGCTCCTCTGCAGCTACCTGCAAGACTCTAACTTCAAGTTCCAGTTCTTCGTTCTTATCAATTTATATTCATCCTCTACAAAGGTTTACCCACTTCCTTTGCAAATATTATTGATGTTCTGAGCCTCACTAACTACACATGGCAAAACATTCACATGCTAGGTTTGTATCTTTCCTCTGATCGCTTCCAGTGATAACACCAAATTTGTTTCTGATTTACGGCAAACTATGGGTGGGTTTATACCGTAGACTCAAACCTAGTTGGTGACTCCAACACACATACATGACTCTGGCACTTGTAAAGTCAATTGTAATATTTGGGGGGCAGTCGGGTATCTGATACATGTGAAAACCTATCACCATGCTTAAGAGTAACCAGCTACAAAACGTATTGCTTACTTATCATTGAAATCACTGTCTGGCAAGCTGTGCGTTTTTGTGGAGCTCAGTGGTTAGAGCACTCGGCTTCCAAGTGAGAGACCTGGGTTTGGTTCCAGGCAGGGTGAAACCTTGGGCAAGTTTCCTTACTACATGCGCCCGATAATAATCCCTCAAAAAGAACAATAGTAAATTGTTCATTTCAATCCAAGACTGTTTGTGGGACAATGCTGTGCTCAACTGGCTGCTGCATTTTGCCCACATATATACAGTCAATTACACTTTACAGTACAGTATATTCTGTGATGCGCTTTGAGATGTCTAGAAGATGTGAAAAGCATTATATCAAATGTAAGGATTATAATTATTTACCTGGGTACTCTTAAGTAAGATGTGATAAGGCATTATATCAAGTGCAAAGATTATCATTATTATTAGCATAATTATCAACCTTATAATGTTTCAACCTCCTAATACGCCACCGTGGTTTCAAACCCCTTTTAAAAATCCCTCTACAGTACATCTCTGATCAACACCATTAAATTCTGCTTTCTCCCTTCCCTGTTTGATATGCCCCACCATCTCTGTGAAGGGTTTGAATCTGTTTGTTCTACATCAAAGGTGTTGTATAGGTGAAAGTTTCTTATCATATATCTCATCATCATAGGTGGAGAGGATATTGGGGATAAAACATGCGGAATCACAAACTGTGTATCTTATTGTGTTTTTAAAATGAGAGATATTTTGCAATGAGAATCTCTGGAATGGTATTGTCATTGTTATGTTGCAGTTATTACTGGTAGGTTTGTGTTCAGTCATTCCACTGTTGGCCCTTGGTACTTTGAGGAAATTCTCATCTCTCCAATCTGGGCATTTTTCAACCCAAGTCCCCGACGTCGAAGGCCAGCGTGCAACCAATCTGTCCAATTTCCCTCTCTGAACCTTTCTGACAAACCAACTCCCACACGTTGTGGAAGCAATTGTTTAAAATTCCTTCGTATTGGCAGTTTTCATCAATAAATATATGATCAACTGTTGCAAGAAAGCCTAAAAAAAATCATAACTTCATCCACTTTATAGGTCAGAAATTCAAGTGAAACACTTCACATCATTGAACCATAAAAAACTACATCACAGAAAATGTTCCATTGGGCCCTATTGTCATAATTCACTTCCATTCCCCTGCCTTTTCCCAATCCCTCAGTAGTTTATTCCTGTTTAGATATCTGTCTATTTTCCTCTTGAAAACCAATATGGTTTATGCCTTGACTACTGCAGCCAAAAGGGCATTCCATATCAAATTACTTTCTGTGTAAAAAAATATTATATTCTCTCCCTTTGTTCACTATCTTAAATTGATGCCCTTACAAGTTCACTCAAAATAATTATTTCAATTATGTAATGATTCTTCACTAAGAAATCTTCCTGTGTAATAATCCATAACTCCATTTCCCAATGGAACTCCACAACAATTCCAATTGTTATAACTTGCTGGTGTATTGACATTCTGTCTCCCACCACCTTCTTGAACTGTACCAACATAAATTTTGAAGCGTTACATGCTACCTAAATCATGACCTTAGACTCATACATCACAGTTCACGATATCAGTTACACAGAGGATCAGAAATGTTATGTGTATCGTACTCACTTTAGCACCCTCACCTCCAGGAGGACCTGGTTCTCCCTTTGGACCTTCCACACCCTGCACGAGAAAAGATGAAGCACATTAAAGACATCACAATTATCGTTTCCATTCCCTCTGAGATAATCTCCTGAATGAGAAGGTTGCAGTGAAACTATCAATGAACTTTGAGTGGCCTTGTTCTAATCAGTTGCTTTAGTATCCAGCAATTTGATGAATGGCTGTTCATGGGTCAAATATTGGAGAAAGGTCCCAATACTGTCGCAACATGCCTCAACTTAAAAGGAGTATCCCCACTGAACCAGTATATTTCCCTTTCCCACACCAATATCAATGACAGTTCTACAATTCAGACACAAACTTGTGACAATTAATACTGATTCCACAGCCAGGAACTGGCTCACTCCTCATCTGCTCCACAATTGGCAGCTAAGCTTTCAGCCACAAAGCCCTGAATCTCTGGAACTCCTTGCTTCAATCACAGTTACATATCCAGACGTCCGTTCTAGAGCTAATTTTAATAATGTAATCCAATACATTTCATTTTAGGATTTTGTCACATTGAAGTCTTTCTATGTAGTAAGGTTTTTTTAGCCATGATGTGAATGACCAATTTATTTTTATATGTGGTGTTTGTTGACCAGGGATGTATAACGTCCACCTAGGCAAGCAGATGGTAGATTTATTTAATGCTTCAGTTCAAGGATAATGTCTCTGAACAACACCATACACCACCACCACTGAACTGGAGACTATATTGCAGATTCATCATCTTGTCTTGGGGGTTGAACACACATTCTTTCTGACTCGGAGACAAAATAGTGCCACAAACTGATTGACATTCGAATGTAACAAGCCTTGACTCTTCGCTATGCACAGTTTAATTTCCATAAGAAATGGAAAGGCTTCTTATAGATAAAGGAGCACTTGCAGGATTACAAGAAGCACTTATTCGCATATCTCACTTGGAAGCTCAAACACTTCTGTTTGTTGATTCTATCTGTCCACTTTATTTCCTCAGGTCTTCACTGAATAGGAGAAATATCCTTGTGTTTCAAGTCATGTTTTCACTCTGCATGTTCTCATGGCAACTCTGCCATATCCAGTGCTGTCTTGAATTGCATAGAAACATTTCATTTGAGGAGTCCGCCAGCTACCAATAAGGTACATAAAATACCTTTAACCCAAGATAGGTTTAATTCAGAGATGGTGAGTAGTGATGAAAGTCTACATTTCGAAATTAATACATCAGAAACTACTGTATTCTAAGTTCCTTAGTTTGCTGTGATTGTCAAACATACATAATATCTGTACATTTTCAATTTCCCACCAAAACTGGGGAAACTCAGGGGTTCATTATTGCTGCAGTGATACTCTTTCCTTTGACCACAGGTCATGGTAACAGCCGCCATCTTTGATTGACCAACTTGCTAAGAATCTATGGAGCATCGCAGACTTGCTAACTCAAATAAGGTTACGCAAATGCAGAAACCAGGAAGGTTGTAATAAAATGCACCTCTTTCGGGTGTCAGTCTGGCTTGGTTAGCAGCACTCTTGCATTTGAGTGAGTAAGTTGTGGGTTCAAGTCCCATGTCATGACTTTGAGTTCACAGTTTGGGTTGACACTCGAGCACGTTGCATTTTTGGAGGTGCCATCCTGTGGATGAGATGCTAAAAAATGTCTGTCTGTTCAGGTAGATGTTTAGGTTCCTATGGCACTGTTTGCAAACAGAAAGCAGTTTTTCCCAGTGTTCTACAATCCTTCAGATAAAATTGGTCATCACTTCGTAGCAGTTTGAGGGACACTACTGTGTGCAATTGACTGCTGAACTCACCTATAAAACAGTCACGACACTTTACAAATTTCCAATGTCTTTTGATGAAGTGATAAGGCACTACATCAAATGCAAGGATTGTTGTTCGCCCACAAAATATGCCTTCTGTGAATATATTATGAAGTGAATTGACTCTATATTTTGTGGGCAAAATGACTATGAAATAAAGCCAATTCAATGTACAGTGTATTCTGTGAAGCACTTTGAGACGTTTCAACAACATGATAAAGCACTATATCAAATGCAAGGATTCTTATTATTATCATTCCATATTGTGTGATGAATACATCCATTCCATTATTCTTAGAACTCTCCATCCCATGGTTTAAGGCAAATACTGGCTTCTACTGTATATGGTTGAGACAAGGAGCACTTAGTTTGATCTATGACTATATGACTGCAAAACAATTGGTAAAAAGAACATGTACAATATATCTGTTACTACACACATTGCAAAAATAATTAGCTTTTGGCCTGAGACCAATCTGTTCACTGGCTCTTGCTAATCAGTTGAGTAACACCAACAAGCTAATGTTACTGTTAACAAATCCAAATGATGCAAATTTGTTTCTAAAAAAAATCTTGAAACAATGTGAAAAGCTTTTTTATTAGCTTTATTTTTGTTTTAAAAGAATACGTGTGCTTAACGCGTCTGTTTGCCACTCTCTCACAGTTTGATATCATTAGCAAATTTAAGATAACTTGGTTTCTGTTCCTAGTCCCAAATTAGCTGTGTGCACTATGAGCAATGATAACCTAGCACTGATTCCTTAAGTCTTATTCATTTTTATTCCCTAACATTTTATAAGCGCCCTGAGACGCTGCCCGGCGTGGAGGGCGCTATATAAATCAAAGTTGTTGTTGTTGCTGTTGTAGCTAGGCCAGTAAAATGTCATCACACACAGGGCATTGTCATTAAAATGATCGCCTCACAACCTGTAACCAGGGCAAGGGCCCCCTCGTCGCATAACAACAACAACAACTTCAATTTATATAGCGCCCTCCACGCCGGATGGCGCGTCTTGGAGCGCTTCACAATAGCGGATCCCGGGACCGTATAACAGTATCAAATGTGTATTGCATGATCCAGGCAATATTCCCAGTATACAATAATATATATTGGTATGTATTATTAGAATAAAGCCGTCCTTGCATTTGATATTCTACTTTATCGTGTCATCGAGACGTCTCAAAGCACTTCACAGGATATACTGTAAAGTGGATTGACTGCGTAATTTGTGGGCAAATGTCCACGCCATACACAGTCAATCCTCTTTGCAGTATATTTTACAGTTACACACAGATTCCAGGCATTATAATAGTAATAATAATAATAATAATCCTTGCATATTATCACTCGAATATGATACATTCAGTCACCAGATGTTCTCCACAGCATCTGAGGTATATGCAATCGCTGATGTATATGCACTGTCCATGTGTTATTCACAGTATTTTTTACATTCTCGAGGTGTTTGCAGACTCTAAGCGATATCCCCAGTGTTTGGCACACAACAAGGCATATACAGACCCAAGTAGACAGTATAAAATGCACTACACTTATGATCCAATGAGTCTACCATTCTTTCAAAATAAAAAAACAGCTCCTTCAACATAATCGGTGGCTGAAACCCCACCAATTCACTTCAAAGCAACATTGTGCAGAGACAAAACACTCAAACTACAAGGCGCAATGTCTACATTAGCATTGCAAACAATGTGAGAAGCCACTTCAAGGGGTTGCCACGTAACCGAACTAGGTTTGAAATGTGAATAATTGTTGATTAATAAGCAGATTTTATATCCTTAACCGCAGACAAGTTGAGCCAAAGTTCAAGATTTAGCAGCAAAAAAAATAGTAAGAATCATTAAACGTTAGAAAAAATACATTCTAGGTTCACTCACATCAAGTCCAGCATCACCTTGGGATCCATCTGGACCGGGTTCACCCAGCTCACCTTTTGCACCCTGGAAAGACCAAGCAGATTTTCTGTTTTTAATCAAGTGTAAACTTAAGATAATCATGCAGGAAAGCTTAAAATATTAATGTGAAGACCCAGAGAAAAGAGGTACTTACTGTTGGACCAGGTACACCCCGTGACCCTGACTCTCCCTGAGGAGGAAAAGCACAAAATGTTGTTAAATACTCAAGAAATGGCAAGAAACATTTTATTTTAGAATGTCCAAAACTTATCTTAGCAACCAGACACTGGACAAAATTACTGATGTACACAGACAGTAGTGTCTTTCAAAGGTACCGTTTCGTAAATAATGGTACAGAGCACAAATCTGCTGTACGGTGGATTGCAATAACTTGTCTTAAAAAGTTACCAAAGTTTTAATTAAACTATGAAATAAAATGAACGAGTTAGATCTCTAGACAATAATATCGAGGCCCTCTATGCCATGCTACCGCACACTTCATTTTCATTGCTAGCACATCTGGGGTTGCACATACAAGAGAGCGATAATTGCTATTCAGTTTCACAGCTCATTTAGATATCCCTAATGCAATGTTATAGGAAACTTTACGTTTTCAGTTAGGAATAGATTTGCAATTTCATTATTTGGCATTTTTACAAGACTGAGAGCTATAAATCGGATGGAGTTTGACTTGCTGACAGTGGAAGTGAAACTCTACTGTCTATTACATTACAATATATCTGTCTGCGTCTTGCTTGCGTTTCCCATTGGATTTTAGTTTAAATAGCCATCGTGATTGGAAGTATGGTATTAAATTACATCTAAACTTTGTCTGTGGAAATTAGAAACGCATTTAGTGTCATACCTTTACTGTGATTGTTTTTCATTATACGATTATAAAGTCAAATAATAATGATGAGAACAATTCGGTCACTCAATCTTCGACTGTTTGTGGCACGCTAAATTGCAATTGGTTGCCGCGATACGCCGACAAATATAAATTTTATTCACGTTACAGTTATATCCTGTGGAAGCATTTTGAGATGTCTCGACGGTGTGTTAAGGCGCTATACCAAATGCAAGTAGTATTATTATTAATAAAGGCAATTATTTTGTTGCTTGGTTGAGACAGACTAGCTCGCTCTATTGTGTATGCATTACAGTGCTCCCTGTTGGTAGTTTAATGCCAGTGTCATTTGGCTATGGATCCCACAAGCTGGGAAGATGGAACAATGAGGCTCTTTGTCCAACCACTGTAAACTCTGCTGAACACAACCCCACTCACATCTATTCCATCTGCACCAGGAATTCCTCCTGGGCCTGGCAGACCCACTGGACCACGATCACCTTTAGGGCCCTAGAAAATACAGAAATACAAGGAAGAAATAACAAATAAATAAACAGGCAATGTCAGAATTTACCCTTTATTAATAATGTCCAGTTCAAATCAAGATAAGGTGACAAGCTGTGTTGATTGAGAAAATGTCATTAATATATTGGTTGTTGGTTAATAAGAAGCCAACCTGATGACTGACCTGATGACAGACAGGCTGAGCTAAAATATTCTGCATAATTCAGCCATTAGTCCAACAATAAGGACATTGGAAATGGGAAAGGTTTTGTTTCAAATGTTCATTAAAGTAAAGTTCCTGCAGAATTTTCTTTGTTTTGACAGCCAACTTCAACCCACGGTTGAAAGATATTGACTTCATTTTGTTACTCAAACCCAAATCGCATTTGCTTCTATGCTTTAAAGCTTAATGTACAGTATTTACATTTTCTGCCTAAATGTACTTTTCTAGACTTTGCATGAATTTCCAACCTTTTTTAAAAAAAAAACACGGGTGCAGTGTTTGCACAGACTGTCCCAGGTTAGACTGGGATCTGAACGCCACAGACTCAATAGGGTCTTTGTCCCATGAAACTCTCCCCCACATTCCCAGCCTCAGCAATATTTCTCCTTTGCGAATGAATAAACCTCAGTTTGGTTTGATCGGTGACAGTTCTTGATTTCACCCTGATTGAAATCATGCATTCTCAATTATAATTAGGTCAAGGTACAGTTAACAGAAGGGCTTGCAAAATATATATATATATATATATATATATATATATATATATATATATATATATAAAACATAGCATCTTGTTGTATTTCATTTGGACGAAAATAACGTTTAATTATTGACAATGAAAATATTGTTATACTGTCCCACAGCTGTGATTGATGGATGGGGAATGTAATAACTTTCCCTCAGTTTGCATCAAAGAAAACCCCTTAAACTTCTAACTTTAGTATACACATTGGCATTTCACGTTTGTCCAATTACCCGGACTCGTCTTTATTAATATTAATATTATAAGATCATTACTATTTTCCAAATGGAAAATAATCATTTAAAAAAGTTATAAACTTCAGAAATCAGGTGAAACTTTTGATGAGATTAACAATTAAAAAAAAAATTCTACTGTATAAAAAATTGGATTTGTATGTCAAACCATACACTTTGAAATCTTCTTAAGTTAAATCATTTCACAGAACAAAAAAAACACAGCAAATTAAGTATTTTGTTAACCCCAGATATACCAAGCTCTCGCACACAGCCAGAGAGAGAAATATAGATTTCTATAGAGAGAGAGAGATGGATCAGGTCAGTTACTCTATCTTGGATGAACTTACTTGAGCTAGGCATAGGCAGATGACTTGCAAGATAACTGCTAGCTGGTAGAGTCCAGGAGGGAGGCTAGCCATGCTGAGATCCTCAGGCTAGACAGGGGACAAATCCACAAGTTCTTCCCTGGTTGACTGCAGGCAAACCGGGACCTCCCTCTGCAGCCTGTCCTGACTACACAGGCAATCCAAACCCAGGCACAGGCTCTCTGTGAGTCAGCGACTCAACCAGGGGGAAGGGATAAGGTGGGACAGCTCATTAATATGAATCAAGCCACGCACACTGCACATCCATTGACTCCCACCATCTCCCAGGGGGAGGGAATAGGTGAGAGAGTTTATTAACACGAATAAACTCAGGGATTGACAAATTGTGTGCCCTATCAGTGAGAGATGCGAAGGTGGATTGAAGGGAAGTCCAAGGAAATCTTTTATTTTAGCAAATGATTTAATTTCAAAGACTTTAGCCACAGATGATTTGCAGATGATACTAAGTTAGGGAGAATAGTAAACAGTGAGGAGGATAGTAGCCATCTGCAAGAGGATATAGATAAAATGGTAAAGTGGGCAGACACATGGCAGATTAAGTTTAATACAGAGAAGTGTGAGGTGATACAATTTGGGAGAAGAAATGAGGGGAGGCAAAATAGGCTAGATAGTACAATTTTAAAGGGTGTCAAGGAACAGAGAGACCTGAGGATTTGTGTTAGTGACTCTTTGAAAGTGGCAGGACAGGTAGACAAAGCCGTTAAAAAGGCATATGGGATACTAGGCTTTATAAATAGGGGTATAGAATACAAAAGTCAGGCTGATTAACCTCCATAAGATTTTGGTTAGGCATCAGCCCAGAATTGTACTGTGTACAATTGTACTGTGTACAATTCTGGTCACCACACTTAGGAAGGATACTAAGGCATTGGAAAGGGTGCAGAGGAGATTTGCTAGGATGGTACCAGGAATGAGGGACTTCAGCTATGAGGAAAGGCTAGATAGGCTAGGCTTATTCTCTCTAGAACAAAAAAGATTGAGAGGAGACCCGATAGAGGTTTATAAGATTATGAGAGGTTTCGACAGGGTGAATAGGGAAAGACTGTTCCAGTCTTTCTACTGGTGGGCAAATCAGTGACTCATGGTCACAGATTTAAAATAGTTTCAAAACGAAGCAGAGGGGAGCTGAGGAGAATTTTTTTCACTCAGCTGGTTGTTCAAATCTGGAATGCATTGTCTGAAAAGGTGGTGGAGGCCAATTCCATAACAGCTTTTATAAGGGAATTAGATCTTTATTTAGGGAGAGAGGGTCTGTTAGGTTATGGGGAGAGAGTTGGGCAGCGGGATTGAGTTGCTCTGTTCAAAGAGCCGGCACAGACTAGGTGGGCTGAATGGCCTCCTTTTGTGCTGTATAATTGTATGATTCTATGATAGTTTTCAAATTGATGATTCAGACAGTCTTAATTTAGAAGCAGTTTTCCTTTTATTTTTCCAAAAAAATGCGAATAGCTGGAGTCCAAATTGAGATGGATTTCATGAATCATAAATCTTAAATTTTATGGCAATGGTTTTGAGATTTAACACCATGGCAATCTGAGCTAAAAATAATGAGTTGATGGGAAGGCACAGTCTGAACGGTGGATAAGGCAAGGCAATGGGAGCAGGCCAGCACTTCATATTTAAGCATTTATAAGTGTCAGGAGTATGAGAGGGGAATAAACAACAACCCCAACAACAACCAATAACATTTGTACAGCGCCTTTCACATTGGGAGGACGTCCCCAGGAATAAAACCAAGGAGAAGGACTTGGATTATAATGATAATTATACTTTTCATACGGTAAAGCGAATTGAAAGCACATTTTCTGACAAAATGCGGCAGCCAATTGCGCACAGGGGGCTCCCGCAAACAGTTATGGATTGAGTGACCAAATTAGATATTTTTTTCAATGGGATTCAATGGGACAGAAGAGGCAGGTAATCTTAGACCTGAACAGCTCTTTCCCCCAATCCAAGATCTGTTCCCTTGGTAAAAGGAAAGTGAGTCAACGTTTCTGATGAAGGGTTGTGGACCTGAATATTTGACTCGCATTCCTTTCTCCATAGATGCTGCCTGACCAGTTGAGTGTTCCCAGCGATTTCTGTTTTTGTTTCAGACTTCCAACATCTGCAGTATTTTGCATTCTAACACATTAGAGTATATTCTGTGAAGCACTTTGAGACGTCTCAACGATGTGCTAAGATGCTCTATCAAATGTAAGGATGATTAGTACAATTATTGTTAATCCTCAAACTCCCCCAGCTCTTTGATCATTAGTGAAAGAGAATCCAGGCACTTTTCACTCAGCTCTGAATCTCAAATCCATTCCAACTCGGATCCCTGTTGGAACTAATTAAAATGAGAGTCTTGTGGTTTCCCATTGTCTTACTGAATTTAATGAACCCTTAGCTCATATAATCCCTTTCAATGCATTAATCTCCTTCAAAATTATTAAACGACTGATCCAAAAACCACAGAATTGTGCTTAAAACATGCAAGAAGAATAATGAACGTGTCAGCCTGACTCTTTGTCTCTTAGGCAGAATCAAGCCCCCTCATTAGAAAATTTGAGTTCACAGAAGAGGTGGACATTTAGTTGTGTATGTGTGTGGGTGGGGGGTGGGGTGCGGTGCGGGGGAGAAGGTGGGGGAGGGGGTGAAGGGGGGAAACGGGATGGCAGAGTGGGAAGTATCATACCTGGGATAAGACTTTGACAGACTCAGGTCTCATCTACTCAGGTGGACATTAAACCTCCCATGACACTATTCAAATAGAGAGGGAGTTTTTCCCTAGTGTGCTGGCCAGTAACTTGCAAGAGCAAAAGGTAACTTCACCAGATCCCCTTATTTGAATGGATCAAATCCAAGATCCTCTTACTCAATTATAGCCATGTTTTACTTCTCTCCCACCTCTTCAGCTCCTTGCCCCCAACTCACCAGCATCCACACCCAGGCATTGGTGCCCAGCCAGTCATGTAAAGCTCTATGAGATATCCTCCCAATGTGAAGCGAGCTACACAACAGTAAATTGTATTGGCATGTACGTGCTCATGCCAGGATAAACACCAACACAGGATGGATTAGGCTGAATGGCTTATTTCTCTGCTGTAATATTCTTTGACCACTACAGGTTGGACAACAGTCGCTCAGATAAATCAATCATTCGTATTGTGGCTGTTCGTGGTGCATCACTGTACACAAACTGCCTGCTGCATTCAGGAAGAAATCACGGTTATTACAGGTGACAGCAATTGCCAGTGAAATGCTTTAAGATGTTTTGACACTAAGGCCACTGAATCAAGTGCAATGATTTTTATAATTATTATTATTGTTTATTGGAAATAATCTAATATCATTTACTCTATCATAAGGCTGGAAGCCTCTGGTTAGCCTCTCAGCTCCAGCGAATTAAAACTCAACTTCTCAGGTACTATAGAATTATTATCTGTTCCTTAGTTCACATCTTGCCAGTTGTAGATACAATTTGCGGTGGTGGTGGTGGGGAGGTGGGGGTGTGGGTGGAGAGGGGGGTTGGGGGTGTGAAGGGGAAGAGTAGGGAGGTGAACACAAGAGAACAAATGCCATTCAGCATACCCTCTTGTCTATGGTAGGGATGATAATAATAATAACTCTTGCATTTGATATAGCACCTTAACACATAAAAATCTGTATTAAGGTATAGTGCCTTATTGCATTGTTGAGACTTCTCGAAGCTCCTCCTAGAATATATATATAAAGTGAATTGACTATATTTGGTGGACGAACCGTGGCAGCCACTTGTGTACGACAGCGTCCCATAAAATGTAATAATGTAATAATCCAGCATCATAATAAAACACAATGTAGGGTCCGTCGATATGGAAATTTTCCAATTTAGATATATCGATGGGCTCATATCGAGATATACCGAAATATCGATATTTTCGGGTTTTTCGTACTGCGCATGCGCGCGCGGCACGCGCATTCGGGGTGCGCGCGAATTCAGGGCCTATCTCCTCAGGAGGTAAATATCTTTCTCTCTCTGTGTCTCTTACACTCACTCTCTCCATCTCTGTGTTTTTCTGTCTGTGTCTCTGTGTCTCTCTCCTCTCTCACATCGCCCCCATCTCTACCTATCTGTATATTATCACATCCACCCCGTCCCTCTCTCCTCCCCCCACCGCCGCCGTCCCTCTCTCCCAACCCCCCCCCCGCCATCTCTCTCCCCCCCCACCCCACCCAGCCATCTCTCTCCCCTTCCCCTCCCGCCGTCTCTCTCCCCCTCCACCCCCCAGCCATCTCTCTCCCCCTCCCCCCCCCCAGCCGTCTCTCTCCCACTTCCCCCCCCAGCCATCTCTCTCCCCCTCCCCCCACAGCCGACTCTCTCCCCCTCCCCCCACAGCCATCTCTCTCCCCCTCCGCCCCCCCGGCCGCCATCCCTCTCTCCTCACCCCCCCCGCCGCCGACGACCCTCTCTCCCACCCCCCCTGCCGTCTCTCTCCCCCACCCCACCCCCCCAGCCATCTCTCTCCAGCTCCCCACCCCCCGCTGTCTCTCTCCCCCTCCCCCCCACCCCGCCGCCGTCCCTCTCTCCGACTCCCCCACCGCCGTCTCTCTACTCCACCCCCCACCCTCCCCAGCCATCTCTCTCCCCATCCCCCCCCCCCCCACCATCTCTCTCTCCCTCCTCCCCCCAGCCGTCTCTCTCCCCCTCCCCCACCCAGCCGTCTCTCTCCCCCTCCCCCCACAGCCATCTCTCTCCCCCTCCGCCCCCCCGGCCGCCATCCCTCTCTCCTCCCCCCCACCCCCTGCCGTCGACCCTCTCTCCCCCCCCCACCCCCCCAGCCATCTCTCTCCAGCTCCCCACCCCCCGCTGTCTCTCTCTCCCTCCCCACCCAGCCATCTCTCTCCCCCTACCCCCCCCGCCCCGCCATCTCTCTCTCCCTCCCCCCCCCAGCCATCTCTCTCCCCCTCCCCCACCCCAGCCATCTCTCTCCCCCTCCCCCACACCCCCCAGCCGTCTCTCTCCCCTCACCCCTTGCATACCTGTATATTGTATTCTAGGACTATGAATATAATATGGCGTCTTTGCACCTCGGTCTGTTCATTGTGTATAGAGATGAGCATTCTGGGTCTTGTAGTTCAGCGTGCGCGCATTCCGATTTTTTCCCTCGATATATCGATTTTTCGATATATTGATATTTTTGAAATGCCTATATCAGTGTATCGATATGAAAATTATATCGGGTTTTAGCGATATATCGCCAGACCCTACAATACAGTAGTATGTTTTTAAAAAATACATACAGCTGAAATGATAAAATCATCCCTGTCACCACAGCCGTTCTGAATGTGATATAAATCTTAATTCATGTGTAAACCTTCAGGGCAACAAAGGCTCCCTTTCTTCCCTTTTTTCTAAAACGTCCAATGAGCAGCCTGAAAGATCTCCTCTGATGTAGTAAAGGTGCTGGGTTTTGTATTGTTTTTATTGGTTTCATCGGCTCCTTTGGTCATCCTGTCAACGTCAAAATGAAACGTAATAACTTAAAATTTCTGACAACTGAGCTATAGATATTCAGAGCTTGAGTGACACCGCGGGCTGTGGGTATACAGGGACACTATATACTCACAGCCCCCGGTGTCACTCAAGCTCTGAATATCTGGGAAGACTGATCCAAGGGGAAATGGTATTTGGGTGGATAATAATAATGATTACATATGGTCTCGCACCTTTCATGTCAAGAGGATGTCCCAAAGTGCCTTATATGATATACTATAAAATGCAATGACTGCGTGTGTTGTAGCGGCAGCCAATTTGCACACAGCAATGTCCCACAAACAACCATGAAGTGAATAATCGTTTTGGTTTATGGGACGCTGTTGTACACAAGTGGCTGCCACGGTTCGTCCACCAAATATAGTCAATTCACTTTACACTTTATTCTCGGAGGAACTTTGAGAAGTCTCACCAATGCAATAAGGCCCTACATCAAACGCAGACATTACTAAGTCTCACACACAGATAATTGCCACTTGGGAGAATAACAACACTGGGACTGGAGAAGGGAAAAAATAAGTCAAGCTTTGATGGTGAACAAAAATTTACACCAGAAACCGAGTCTGTATGCCCAGCAGTAATGCAGTTCAGAATTGATCTACATCTCTTATCCGTGTCTACATGGGATTAACCTGATGTTTTTCTTCAGTACAGTATTCCAATTCTACTGATTCTGTGCTACTGGCTGCCACATTTCACCCACCAAATATGCAGTCAATTCACTTTACAGTATATTCTGTGAAGCGCTTTGAGACATCTAGAAGACATGATAAGGTGTTATATCAAATGCAAGGTTTATTATTTATTATTAGTATTATGATACAATACACTTTCATTCACCTTTACATTACCTATCAGGTTGGCAGACCATCTCAAAGCGATTGATACTGTTGTCTGGGCACCCAAGCTGGGACTGATGCCTGAGATGACTGAAAGTCAAAGAGATTGGTCTTGGACCAGGCTACAGAACCCTGGATAGCCTTAGGCCTGTGTGCGGGGGATTCTAACTGGCAGAGTGTTGGTGTAGTCAAGCCTGGATGTGTTAAAAGCAAGTACTGTAATAAGATTCTTAATGTTCCTATTAGCACTGCCCAGAGGATCACAGCAGCATTGGCTTACCCAATGGTCCTTTTCATTGGGCAATTAGTTCTGGTCTGAATGTTGTTCAAATGTCTTGAAACAGTAAAGTTTCTCAGTTAAATCTCACAGCTTCTGATTCTGTTCAATCCCTCCACTCTTCCCACCAAGATTCTCATATTGACCCATTGTTCATCTCTCTTACTCTGTTTCTGTCTGTGTCACCCTGTCTGTGTTTTTGAGCTATAGATCTCTATTTCTCTGCAGTATTTTTTTCTCTCATGTCTATTACAGGATAAGAGACTTTGATCCTTTACAGTCTACTGTTGTTGTTGCTTCACAGGATTTGCAGCAGTTAATAATAATAATAATAATCATTACATTTAATATCCCGCTTTATCACATTGTCAAGACACCCTAAAGCACTTCACAGAATACCCTATTGACTGAATCGATTGATTGACTGTGTATTTCTGGGCGAAACGTGACAGCCAACTGCACACAGCAGTGTCCCACAAACAGTCGAGCATTTATTATAATTATTAATTAACTTTTGGAGGGATTATTACTCCTAAAAAGTGACTAACACCAGGTTCTTACCAGGTGCTAGGGAAACCGAGGCGTGTGGACTTGTTGGGATTTCTGATCCCGAAGTTTTGAATAATGACCCGACAATTTCAATAATGGTGGAAAATAATTTTTAATCCAAAAAGTAACCAATACAGAACCAATAAAACACTAATATCAGTACAGGTAACAAATGCAAATTATAATAATACTGTAATATAATAATAGTAATAATGTTAATAGAAGTAATAATGTAACCATAAAAAATACAATTGTGTGATGTAATATTATAATGAAAATGGTGAGAATAATAATACAACAATCATTTAACATCAATAATAAGAATATTAATAATGTGAACTACAAAAATTGAACTAAATAACTACCAATATTGAATAAAATGAATAAATATTATTATTAATAATAATAACTATCATATAATCTTCAGAGGAGCCACAGTCCAGCCAGAGGAGAGGATTGTCCGTTGCCCTCAATCCTCAGCCCTTTTTCTCCAAGGAAAACAACACCAGCAGCATTTTCTGTGGGTATGTGAGGAAACATCAATGAGTCCCAGGTACAACAGGAAACAGCTGGACATTAGCAGGGAGGTGTCGATTAACAAACCCATTCAACCTATTTCACCCCAAACTTTCTGACTCCCATTAAGCATCTCCCCCTCACAGCTCCAGCCATTTCCTCAATTCGTCCAGCGTCCTGGGCTCAACCAGCCTTCCTGGCAACCCAGAGCAACCAATAGTGATCCTGAGTAAATAAATATTTGCTGAAGCCTGTGCCATCTCTGCCCTTCACTATCACAAGCCTCAGTGTGCGACTGAGAAAGCGTCACCGAGAGAGATTCACTCAGTGCATCAATGTGCAAGCGTCACTGTACTTTTTCCCCTTTTTTCTCTCCTTTTTCAGCTGCTGCTGCTCCTGGGCGGGAAACAAAAAGATGTGTTGACAATGACCCTCCCGCATGCGAGCCTTTCCCAACAGAACAACTGCTCTGCAAACCTAAAGCTCTCACTTGGCTACGAGAGGGATTCGAGGATGGGGAGCAAAATGATTGAGAGACAAGGCTCGGGTGATAGGTCAATAGGGGGAGAGAGTTCTTTATCCTGAAATACAAAGCAGCTATTAATGACTGAGATGTTACTGGTCGCCACTGTCTATGCTGCTCTGCAAACCACCCACTCCCTTGACCTGTCGTTTACACAGTGACTTGCCCTCGCTCACTATATCTCGGGCAATCACATCCACATGTTCCTCCTCCTCTGGAATCTGCTCCTCCTGTTGTTGTTTGAGCCTAAGAAACAACAACAACAATTTTCCTATAAAAACGATGCCACTTACATTGGACTCAGGTCTCAAAGAGCTTCACACAGATTCCGGGAGATACTAGCAGCCAGGGCAAAGGGCAGCATTTGAGGATAGTGAACAAAGCAACGGCCAAAGTCGTTAGATTCTGAGAGAACTTTGAAAGGGAAAGTCCAAGGCCGAGGGATTTGGGGGGAGTTTGTGGAGAGTGGGGACATATCAAAAACTTTACGTGCTCCTCGCCTCATCACCTTCCACAGCAATGCTAATGACCTGGAAAAGAGACAGAAAGCAGAGTTTACAGTAACGGAGAAGCACTTTGAGAAATCGGAAAGACATGATAAGTGCATCAAATGGAAGGATTCTAGTTCAAATAATTACTATCCAGACTCCCAATATCAAGATGACAGATGACAGGGATTGTACGAGTGGTACGTGGTGCTGCGCTGGATGTGACTGTTACCAGCGAACACCATCTATACTGCTCTGTAAAACGCCTACTCCCGCGGCCCATCAGTTACACAGCCACTCGCCCGCCTGCCCTCACTCACGGTCTCTGTGACGTCAACTTGTGTGACCTCCTCCTCCGGTACTTGCTCTTCCTCTTCTGAGTTGTTCCTGAGCCTAACAAACAACAACAACAACAACAACAACAACATAAACACTGCGGCTCCATTGCACTCAGGTTCCAAAGAGCTTCACACAGACACGAGAGTTCGGAGCAGCCGGGAGACGGGCAGGGTTTGAGGATTCAAGGATTATTATTATTGTCTATAATCTTTTGTGTGGATTCTTATCAAATGCCTTCTGAAAGTCCATATGAACGACATCCATACACACTCTCTTATCTACCATTTTTGTGATCAACCAACTAAAAAACATTACAACTGGATTAGCCAGCCACGACCTACCCATCACAAACCCATGCTGACGATGTGACTCATTCAGACAATGTGATTCTAAGCCCGGATGTGGGGCTTCAACCCATAAACTTTCTGACAAATGTGTCAATAATAATAATCAGAGAATCCTTGCATTTGATGTAGCGCTTTTCACATCTTATCAACGTCTCAAAGTCTCACTGAATATACTGTAGAGTGAATTGACTCAGAACAGAAAGAGGAGGATATAATATTGATGATACTAATATGCAGGGGAGCCAGAGAGATCAGGTAATGTAAAAAATGCTGTGACTTCAGGAGATGTGCAGGAGGTGCACGGAGCTCTAGACTGTTTTGAAGCTGATTTTCAGTGACACTGTCTAATCTCTAGCAATTTCTGTCTCCACAGACATCAGTACAAGGCAGAAGGGAGGAACTCTCCAGGGGTAAGCAAAAGTCTCTGTCCGTTTCACAGTGGGTGTGATCCCCACTCAGTGGCTCCTCACCCAGTGGGGCAGGGGGTGTCTCTGCCCATCAGCTCAGGGGCTGGAGACTGTACCTGGGAACAGGAATTGTGGCTTCAGATCCCAGCGGATCCCCTCAGCTTGTCACCCTTTCCAGAGAAGTTGAACCAGCAGCATGTCTGAGAAGGTGCCTTCTGGAGGAGAAAGGGTCTTGTGTTTGCTGGGCTGCCCGGTCCAAAGGCCTGATCTCACTCCGCGTTTCATTTACCACCCTCCCCTCACTGAGCGAGCGGGAGCTGAGAGCAGTGAGTGAGGGTTGAATGTTATTGTCGACAAAAGCCGATAAAAGCCGGGGGAAATGGTCCAGGGCGAGAAGTTTCTCGCCCTGGAGGGTGAGAAACTTCAAGTCTCCTATCTGTACAAAGGAGCCGGAGAAACCGAGGCAACGGCCGAACCAACATACAGTGGTGAGCGACCGACGAGGACAAGTTTCTTCTGCTCTAGGGGCAGGGACACCCCTGAACAACGGCTCTGTCTGGCTGCCTGACCTATAGACACTCCTCTTCTTTCATGCCTTCTGCTACCTTCCTATCTATAGTCCCTTGAGTTTAGAAGATTGAGGGGTGATCTAATTGAGGTTTTTATAATAATAAAGGGATTCGATAGAGTAGCTACAGAGAAACAATTTCCTCTGATGGGGGAATCCAGAACAAGGGAGCATCATCTTAAAATTAGAGCCAGGGCATTTATGAATGAAATCAGGGGCCAATTTATCACCTATAGTGGAAATCTGAAACTCTCTCCCCCAAGAGGCTGTGGATGCTGGATCATTTGACATTTTTAAGGCTATTAAGGATATTTGTTAGTTAAGGGTATCAAGTGATAGAGGGCAAAGGCGTGTAATTGGAGTTGAGGTACTGAGCAAACATAACAGGCGTTAGAGGCTGAGTAGCGCACTTCTGTTCCTATGTTCCTAGTGTGGGTGGCCAGGTCACTGGGAGAAAACTTCCTTCTCTTTTCCAAATGTGCCATAGGGTCTTTAACGTCTGCCTGAACAGGTAGGATGGACTCAGTATAATGTCCAATAATCCACCTTCCCCCCCCCACCCCGGCACTGCATTGGAGTGGCAGAATGTAATGAAATTAAGCTTTGATCTGATTTGATGACATAACAGAGTCTAAGTGGACCTCATACAGATAGTTGAGTGAAATGGTAGCAGATGGGATTTAATTATTTCCTGTTACCTGATGCATAAGCACAAGTTAACACTGAGACACACAGAAGCTGTGCAGTACCAACAGGGGGTGATTTGCTCCTTTTACCCAGCGTAAACAGATACACATATCGAGGAAGCTACCGACACACATACACAACTATTAGAATTGAATGAATTGTTAAACACAATGTCAATACAATTGCATTTAATCAGGAGTGTAATGTACATTTACCGTTACCTAAAATTAGTTCAAACGATTAATTAGTTTGGTCTCATTAAACCAAAATAAAGATGCTTTATTGGCACAAGAATTACATCAAATCAGTCTCACTCAATCCAAATTCCCAATAGGATATCTGACAAATAATAATAATAATCATTCTTGCATTTGATATACAGTTAGTTGTGCCTTATAAGGTCGAGAGGTCTCAAAGCATGTCACAGAATGTGCTGTAAAGTGAATTGATATTATATTTTGTGGACAAAACTCGGCAGCCAATTGCACACAGCAGCGTCCCACAAACATGGATTGAGCCATAAATTATAATTTTTTCTTCCAAGGAAACTTGCCTAAAGTTTTGCCCTGCCAGGGATTGAATCAAGGCTCCTCTCACTTGCAAGGGGACGAAGGCCCCAACCATCAAACTGCAGCACTCTCTCTACGGAAGGAAACTTGCCCTCAAGTGTACACAGTTTACAGTAATTCCTGTGAAGCCATCTGAGATGTTTTGGTGACGCGATTTGATGCTATATCAAATGGTTAGAATTATTTTATTGTAGTGTTTGCTCGTCCCTCCTCGTGGTCAGTGAACAGGCTGTACCATCAGGTGTCCTCACATTCCCCCACCGGCCGGGGGCCCTCCCCCTGCACCAGTGGTCACTCAGTGAGCACCGCTGCCCTGTGGCACAACAACAATTTACATTTATATAGCGCCCCCCCCTCCCCCCCCAACACCAGGAGCACGGCACTGAGCTGGGGGGAGGGGGAGGGACTTGTTCAGGTACGACCTGAAGATGGGGAGAGAAGGGGGAAGGCGGAGGGATCCTGAGCTTCGGGTGTAGTGGCTGACAGAGCGACCACCGATGGCAGAGCGGAGGGCGCGGGAGACAAGCGGGAGATCGGAGCCGAGGCAGCGGGTCGTGAATTGGGGGATAAACAGCTCGGAGAGGGTAGGGAGGGGCCAGGGCATGAAGGGATTTGAAATTGATCCGTTTGGCAATAGAGAGCTAATGTAGCCTGGCTATAAGTGGTGTGATGGAGATACAATGTTCAGTGCGGATGTTTATGTGGGCGGTGAAGCTTTGGTTCAGCTGTGGCGCTGCCCCTTTAAGAACTGTCCCAGTGGCCCTTCCCCTTTAAGCGCTGTCCCTGCGGCCCTTCCCCTTTAAGCGCTGTCCCTGTGGCTCGTTCCCTTTAAGCGCCGTACCAGTGGCCCTTCCCCTTTAAGCTGCCGGAAGCCGGGCGGAAGGCGGGAGCGCGGTTGAGTCGGTGCCGGTTGTTGGGGTCGGGCTGTGGAGCGGGTTGTGGAGCCGGACGGGACGGAAGCCGGAGCCGGGAGATGGCGACCCGCTGGGAGCGGGAACGGGCTGAGCGGCTGAATGACCAGCACCAGGCGGTGCTGAGCTGCCTCCTGCAGCAGCCCGGCAACAAGCACTGCGCCGACTGCCAGGCCACAGGTAACAGCACAGCGCCCCGGGGGGAGAGAGAGCAGGGGGAGACAGGAGTGAAAGGGGGAGAGAGTGAGGAGTGAAGGGGAGAGGAGGGAGAGAGGAGAGAGGGGAGAGGAGGGAGAGAGGAGAGTGAACGTGGGGAGAGGAGGGAGAGAGGAGAGTGAAGGGGAGAGAGGAGAGTGAAGGGAGGAGAGGAGAGGAGAGAGGGGAGAGGAGGGAGAGAGGAGTGAACGCGGGGAGAGGAGGGAGAGAGGAGAGTGAAGGGGAGAGAGGAGGGAGAGTGAAGAGAGGAGAGGGGAGAGGAGGGGGAGAGGAGGGAGAGAGGAGTGAAGAGGGGAGAGTGGGAGGGGGAGAAAGACTGTATAAAGGAAGTGGGAGTGACAGAGTGAGTGAGGAATGAGTGAGGAATGAAAGCGGGAGAGAGTTAGTGAAGGGAGGAACGAAGGGGGAGAGAGAATGTGTGAGTGAGTGAGAAACGGAGAGGGAGGAGAGCAAGTGTGAATGAGTAATGAAGGGTGAGAGAGTGAGCGAACGAGTGAGGAATGAAGGGGGAGAGAGTGAGCGAACGATTGAGGAATGAAGGGTGAGAGAGTGAGCGAACGAGTGAGGAATGAAGGGGGAGAGAGTGAGTGAACGATTGAGGAATGAAGGGGGAGAGAGTGAACGAACGAGTGAGGAATGAAGACAACAAAACAGTGGAGTGTGCAGTAGATGGTGAGATGGGAGGGAGGGCGAGAGAGATGCTGAATGGATGATTCACTGGGGAGCATGGCTGGCTGTGAGTACCCTTTGTGTGGTTCTGTATTGTAGTCTTGAGGTTGTGTTGTCTTGATAATGGAGTTCGCCCACACATCAGATTAACTTGGGATGAGTCAGTATTACCGGTTTGTTGGCTGTGACATGGGAAGTGCGTACACTGTGATGCTGGGGAAAGTACACGGGAACTTGATGCCTGGCGAGGCTAAAGCATTCCAGGCGAGGCTGCGGCACTCGAGGGGTTATGTGGGATGTCTAATGAAATGTTTAAAATGACGAGAATTAACAAGCCTCTTGGCTCTTTCCCACGGTACAGTCCTTCAGAGGAACGAAATGTCACTTTTTTTTTTAGAAGGGCTACGGCATTAGAAGTGAGGCCCCAAAGTATTGCTTCACACAGAAAGCTGTGAGGGTGGAAACATGTGGTTCCCAGAAGACAAGCAAAATTAATTGGAATTTTAGAGAGAGAGAGAGAGAGTTTCATATCCCTTAACACCCCCCCACCGGGTGTTAAGGGATATGAAGAAAAGGTGGCGAACTGATTTTATAAAATAAACCATGATCTAGTAAATTGGTGGAATAAGTTCAATGAAGTGGAAAGGTTCTTGTTAGAGCTTGGATTGACTTGCAGACTCCTTGTCCTCACCTATAAATCCCATCATGTCCCAGCACCTCCAATGTTCACCGACCCCCAAGTAACTGTTGTAATGTGGTTGGCGTTTTTTCCCCACTCCATCAACTTGGGCTACCCAGCAGCTATGTAGTGTTTGCGTGTGACGAATGAAAGATGCTGCTCTGCTCCCATCAAAACCCTCAAAATTTAGGATCTCTCAATGTCACTTTGGTTAAAACTTTGTGAAGTCCCTTTCAACAGCTAAGTAGATAATTATTTGGGGAGAACCAAGTTTGCAGGGCTATGGGGAGAGTGGGGGGAGTGAGATTGATTTGGACAACTCTTCAAAGAGCCAGTACAGACACAATGGGCCAAATGGCCTCCTTCTGTGCTGTATAAATCGACGACTCTATGAGGTTGAATAGATTGGGATCCAATTCCCAACGGCTGAGGAGGTTAAATGGTGATTTGAGTTACTGTATTTAAAATATTGAAAATAATTTAAAGGTTAGAAAATGGTGACTATTCTCTTTGATGGAGGGACCCATTTCAACCTCTACTATGCTCTACATCAGAAAGGTGTGTGGGCGGACATAACATATGAAGAGATCAAGACAGACAAGAAAATAGGCAGAGCTGTTGTCTTCGAAGTGCAAAGTGTGAGTGATGCAGAACTCCAGATCAAGTAGTGTTTAATTCATGGGCTGCAGAGTGACATTCTATACAACCCTGTTGACCTGGCAGACTAGAAGCAGAAAGTACTGTAGGCTGTATCTGGATGAGGAATATAAGCAACGATCCATATACTGAGCTGTTGTGTAGGAGAGTTACTGGAAAAGTTTCAATATTGTCACTGGAGTTGCATGGTCCCTTTGTAGAATTAATTACAGACATTAGCACACAGACGAAGTTGCCATATATGTCTATTTATGGGGTATTTTTGTGAATTGGATTTCTGTAGCGATGAGGCTGGGAATTACAGGACTGCCTCAGGCTCACTAATGCACATCAGAAGGAACTTGCCCTTGAAAAGGAAGAGCTTAAATTGTGTGAGAAATGGTTTTCGGTCTCCAGAGCTCTGTCCTGAATACAGATTATTGTTAGCCAGATGAATAGTATTAAAAGGATTTCTTTATAACTTTTTCCATTGACCCCCTTAACCTGAAGGAGTCAGTTCATGTGCTGTACACAGGGCCAATGGATGGTGGGCCCCTATCTGTTGTGGGGAAACTCACTTGTTTGTGGGACATTCCACAATGACTACTGCATTTGCCTCCCAAAATATTCCATATCGTATACAAACCGTATTTTTAATGGTATTAATTTGGGTTCCATATGCCTTGCAATTTCATGTGGATGTCAAGGTTCTGTTCTTATTCCAAATAATCTTTTTCCCGAATAATTCTGTTATATAATAATAATCCTTGCATTTGATATGGTACTTTTCACATCTTCTAGACGTCTCAAAGCACTTCACAGAATATACTGTAAAGTGAATTGACTGTATATTTATGGGCGAAATACTGCAGCCAATTGCGCACAGCAGAGTGCCCACAAACAGTCGTGGATTGAAATGACTCATCGATTTTTTTTTCTTGAGGGATTATTATCGGGTGTGTGGAGTAAGGAAACTTGCTCAAGGATTCGCCCAGTCTGGAATTGAACACATCTCTTGCTTCTAAGACAAGTGCTCTAAACACTGAGCAACAGGACTCCAAATTTCCCTCCTCACTCAAACTTACTCCAATTGTTTTCATAGCTCAGTGTTTGAGTTGTTGCTGCCGAATTTGCTCAAATAAGATTCATTTTCATTTCAGTATTCTTCAGTAAAGTGCTTTGATGTTAATTTTACACAAAAGACAAATCATGTAAATTAATTACCAAATGCAAATTATTGGTCTGTTTTTTCACGTTGATGACTTATTAAGAGATGCAGAGAAATGGAGAGTAGAATTACTTTAATGAGCCACTTTGAAAATGGGTGAATGGTGGCTTTGGTTTCCGTGTTATTATAATAATAATCCTTGTAATTTGATATAGCGCTTTTCATGTCTTCTAGACGTCTCAAAGCGCTTCACAGAATGTACTGTAAAATGAATTTACTATATTTGTAGGCAAAATGTGGCAGCCAATTGCGCACAGCAGTGTCTTACAAACAGTTGTGGATTTAAATTACCAATTTATCATTTTATTTCAGGCGAGTGGAAACTTGCCCAAGGTTTCGCCCTGCCTGGAATCAAACCCAACCAAAGTTGCAAGGCGAGTGCTTCAACTGCTGAGCTACAGGACTCCACTGTTGGAGAAGAAAAATGTTTCTCCTGGTGTCCTGGCCAACAATCCTCCAGATTATTTTTTCATCTCATAGCCGTTTGATGATTCTAATCGACCCAAATGACAGATATTTTACCTCAGAAACAGTCCCAATTTAACCAAGTAGTCATTTTTATATCTGAACTTTGATGCCTGAACTATCCTTGCCTGGCTGTGGCATTGCAGTAACAAAGAAGTTGAACTCGGTCTGCTTCGGGATTGGGAGCCGAAGGAGTCAGGGTAAAGCAGAGGAGATAAATCTGCGGAGTTTGTTGTACGAAAGCAAACGGGCGGTAGAGCTTTGGATAGTCTGTAACCGGTGTAGGGTAGAACTGGGTAGTCTGGCAAGTAGAGTTTGGAATTGTCAAGCCTGGACATGATGAATGCATGGATGAGGCTCTCGGCAGCTTGAATGGTGTACGCAGACAATATTTCCGCAGAAATTAAGAAAAGCTGAGTGGGTCAAAGCACAGATGGGGGGCTTTAAAGGATAGTGCTGAGTCAAATTCTTACTATTATTACAGTATTATTAAACAAAACACCGAGGTTCTGCAAAGGCTTCAAGATAGAAACAGTGGATGCGCACATTATCAGCACCCGAGGCAGGAATTCACTGATGAGAGCCTAGTAGGAAAGCCTCTGTTTTGTCAATATTCGACGAGAAAGCGTCTAAAAGTTTTGTATCAAGAGGAAGTGCTGCGATGCGGTGTTCCGATTTTGTTCTAAAACTGAATGTTGGTGAAGTGGCTTCTTAACTCCAACTGAGCCATTTAGCCTTGTGGTGAATGGTTGTTCTGTTAGAGAGTACAGTTAGTTATTCACTCAAGATATGAGTTGAAGAATCAGGATGCTGTTGACGGGAACTGAATATAGATGGTAGCATGTGATGCCAGATACTATTGCTCCAGTGTTTTACTTCCATCCAGTGATGTAGCATTGTGGCAGAAGCAGACTTTTGCTGCATCTACTCATCCAAATTTGCACAAAGTTATTTTGATGCATCTTATTTCTAAACCTCATCACCCTGGATACTATTAGATAACTTGTCCAATTGTTCCGCCCCTGTTAAAATAATAATCCTTGTATTTCACACCAGGAGGACAATTCAAGGCACCTTGCAGGCTTACTGTGAAATATAGTAACTAGATTTTGTAGGTGACTGCAGCGGCCAATTTGCACACTGCAGTGTCCCGTAAATAGCCATGACACGAATTTCCCAAATTAATCTGGGGGATTATAGACCAGGAGAAACTCTCTTCTCTTTTCAAATCATGGAACTTTGACTTCTACCTGAACAGGCAGATGTCATTCAAAGGACAACAGTTCCAACAACACAGCGCACACCAATGTATTGACATGTCAGCCTCAGTCTATACTGAGCTCAAAATCCCAATGGTGGGTTTGGACCCACAACCTTCTGACTCTGAGGCAAGAGAGCTACCAACTGAGGCACACAACAATTACCATTTTGCCAAGAATAATCCTCCCTCAGTTCCTATATTTGTCCAATTTATCCTTATTTAGAAGATGTGTCCCCCACTACCTTTTACTATACATTGTGTGTAGTTGTGAGATGTACTTTTCCTCTGAGGAAGTCCAGGAGTGAAAAACAGCAACATTTTTTTCTGCATTTCCTTCTATTCTTTGCTTTAAAATAAAATCTGTCATGCTCCCTCTTGAATTCTCTGACTCAACCTCCTTCCTTTCCCCGGGTTGTCTATATTCACATCTGTAAGCTGGTTTGATTTGAACAGCCCATTCACCTTCCCTATTCTCAGCTTGGCTGGGTTTGACCAAGTACACTTTTCCAAGTGATTCTGTGTATTGGAAAGTCTTTGTGCGAGTCTGTGGAGAGGGTATCTTGATTTGTTGCTACTTATTTTCATTTAAAGTATTCTTGTTTTCCGGAATCAAGTGTACACTTGATCGGATTGTGTTACGGCCTCTGATGCCATATTGTGCCAGCTTCACTGAATGCACGATTGATTGAGATTGATTCCAGGTGTATTGCTTTCTTGGGTGTGCAGTGTTTGGCAAAAACGTAACAGAGCATTTGCTATATGGGAGACATCGTGATGCCACGTTTACACCAGATTGTCTTGCTTTGAATTTGAGAGAAAATGGTCAGAACATATCTGTTCTAGCCAGGAAAGATCCTGTTCTATAAACCAGAACAGCTCTATTTTCCATTTGCTGCTTGCAACGATCTACAAATCTTTACATCTTGTTCCTTCACGAGTCCCAAGCACTTGGGCTGAATTAATGGTAGTTTCTTTATGTTTATCGATCTGTTGGCCGTGTTTTCGATAGGCGTCCACTTCAGGGAGTGTTTAATGTTTGTGGCCTCATTCACTACATTATGAAGATAAATAGTAGTACGTTATTTCCACTGATTGATTGAATGGTGAAATTCTCTGCCAAAAAGCTTTTGTTGAAGCAGAGTCCATAAATGGTTATTTATAGATGCTTGTAAACGAAACCTAAAGATATGGGGGGGGTGGGGAGGGGGGCGAAGGTTGCACTGGGATGTGGGATTAAATTTGCAAGTGGAGAAAAATAAGACAGATATAATGATCTAAGTAGTCTGTTTCTAAACTGGAACAGTGTGTGATTGTGCCAGGAATGGACCCGAAGAACGCCACAGATCACTATTCTCATTTCTTCCCCCCCCCCCCCCCCCCCCCCCTCCTCCCCCACACACATGCACGCACAAGCTTGTCTGAATCAAATCCATCTTCACCTGTTTCAGAGTTTATCATGCATGAGGATTCATCCCTTCTGATGTGAAAGTTGCTCTCAGTCCTTAGGGAGATGAGTACCTGGGCCCAGCTGTTGGCGTAGAATTTGCAGCCTCTTCACACACAGCCATGTTCTGCTTATACTGTAATGGCAGACAGCATTGTGCAGATCAGTTGATTTCAGACTGGTTCAAGCAGTCTATATTCCAATCACCAGAAATAATCCAACATATGGAATTGCACACATTACTTATTTACAATCTGGTCTATTTAATATTTTAACAGATATTTTTGATCAGAAATGTGATATTAATCAAATGTGCTATTTAATATTCTACAAATTCAGTAATTGCACATCTCCTTTTAGATATTAGACTGGAAATTATAACCAACTAATAATTTGGTGACGGATTAATCGTTCTTCACTAGGAATGTCTCCTGAACCAATGTCTCGGGAGAATCTGATATTTTTAAAACACTTTTCTTCTTCCATTATTCATATAGCATCTGACCAGTCTTTTCCCTATGTTCCCATGTATTGCTCCTAGCTCTCTTGTACAAATAAAAACATGCTTGATGAGTTCAAAGTCCCTGGTTGTAATCCTTTCCGTGCTAAATCCAGCATCTCTGGGCAATCTCATAAAATTAATAAATAATCCTTAAACCCTTGCATTTGATACTGAGTCTATACTGTTGAAACTTCACGGATAATTTATTGTATTTGCAGGCCAATGCGGAAACTGTTTTGTGTACGGAAAAGAGGATTGTTTGCTACAAAGGCAGCTCATCAAAAAAAAACCTATGGGTGAAATGTTTCATTTATCAGCATTGATCCCAAAAAAGAACCTGCTAATTAACATTTCATTTTGCTGAGAGCTAGGAGCAATACATGGGAACATAGGGAAAATAATTTTCCATTCAGCTTGTAGATCAGGGCTGATCTGAACTGTCCACCTTCCCTCTCCTGAGTTTGGGTATGTGACCATAATCTAGATTTTTTATTTTGATCATGTTGTAGCATTTTTGCCCACAAAGTATACCATAATTCTCTTTACAGTGTATTCTGTGAAGCACTTTTGAGTCATTTCGAAGACATGATAAGGCGCTGTTTCAAATGCAAGGATTATTATTACATACAGTATTTTATATATTACATATATTATTGTCCTGGTTTTGCATTTAATACACTGCAGGATCTTGAAAACTTTAAGCTTATCTCCCACTTCTGAAAAATAGTTGTTTGTTTTCTTGATTGAAGAAGAATATTCTCCACCTGTATTTCCATGTGCCCACTTTAAGCCTGTTTGCAGATGCCATTTTATTGTTTTTATAATAATAATAATCTTGCATTTGATAGCGCTTTTCACATCTTCTAGACCTCTCAATGTGCTTCACAGAATATACTGTAAAGTGAATTAACTGTATATTTGAAAAGCGGCAGCCAATTGCGCACACCTTCCACCTTAAACAGTCATGGATTGAAATGACCAATTTCTTATTGTGTTTTTTTGAGGGATTATTGTTAGGCATGTGGAGTAAGGAAACTTGTCCAAGGTTTCGCCTTGACCTGCCTGGATTCGAAACACAGGTCTCACACTTGTAAGGCGAGTGCTCTAACCACTGAGGTACAGAACTCCAAACATAATAATAATAATCATAATAATCCTTACATTTGATATAACGCTTTATCACATTTTAGACATCTCAATGAGCTTCAGAGATAAATATAGTATAAAGTGAATTGACTGTATTTTGTGGGCAAAATGTTTGATGACTGTTTAATGAGTTGTTCCTTTGCATGGACCAGGGGATGGTTCTGTGACTTGTAGCTTAAGCTTTGCCAGAATAGCTTGAGTAGCCGGTGAGCAGGAGAATGTACAGTACTTCTGCTTTCCTGCTAATGTTATGGGGAGGTACCGTCTCTTATCTGCCTTACAGCTTCTCAGTGTAGTAAAATCTTTGTTTGAACCAGAATAGATGTGGTAGTTTTTGTATGGAGGAGAAGGAAGGGTGGGGGCAGAGGAACGTGTGAATGTACTGCTGGAATATGATTAACATAGAATGCTTTTGAGTTTGTGTGTGGTGGTGGGTGTCCCAAGTTGATAAATAATAAACCTTGCATCTGATATAATGCCTCACATCACCCTCTGATTGTAATTGAAATTACATCTATATTCAAGGCAAACAATTTCAGAATGTGAATGCTTTGTGTGAGGGGTTAAATCTGCCTCGGTATCGCGTTTCTTTACAATCGAGTCTTAGCAAAGATCAGCCGAAGTTTCAGTTCACATGCAAGTTTTGAAGAAGAAATGGTGCACAAGATATCCACAGATAAACAACAACAACAACTTTGATTTATATAGCGTCCTCCACGCCGGACGGCGTCTCAGTGCGCTTCATAATAGCGGATTCAGGGACCGAGCCAGGGGCAGAAAGGTGACCAAAGGCGCGGTCAAAGAGAAAGGTCTTTAACTGTGACCTGAAACTGGGAAGAGAGGGAGTGAGGCGAAGGGAGTGAGGAAGGGAGTTCCAGGGCCTTGGGGCGTGGTGGCTGAAGGCATGGCTGCCGAGGGTGGAGCGAAGGATTCGGGGGGACATGGAGGAGGCCAGACCCGGTGGAGCGAAGGCAGTGGGTGCTGGTTTGGGGAGAGAGGAGATCAGAGAGGTAGAGGTGTGCAGAGGAGTGGAGGGACTTGAAAACAAGAGTGAGGATCTTGAAGTCGATCCTCTCAGGGACAGGGATAAAGCATTTTACCTGTTGCTAACAACAACAACATGCATTTGTATAGTTCCTCTCTCACACTGCAGGATCTCAGGGTGCTTACCAGATGAGCGTGCCACTTATGCTCTCCGAGGTTTGCACGCAACTTCCCTTGACGCTTGTGAGCAGCTATTCCCATTCATGATGCACATGTACACTAGTCCTCAGTGTAGTAACTTGTCAAGCACAAAGAATCAGTGACCAGCTTTCTACGTGGAATAAATATCAAGGTACAGCTTTCAACCCTATTAATCTATGCTGATACTCCAGTAGGGGTATCAGCATAGCTGGGGGATGCTGCTGTGTTGTAAGTGTTGTCCTTTAGATGAGACATGAAACCATTTGTCTGTGAAGGTGGGCTTTAAAATCAATCACTCACTCTGTGGCTGTTTGTGGGCATTGCTGTGTGCAAATTGGTTACTGTGTTGACACACAATATACACACTTTGCAGTGTACTGTTTGAAGCACTTTGAGACATCTCAAAGACGTGATAAGTCTCTAAATCAAATGCAAGGATTATTATTATTATATACAGTAATAGATGAGGTTACACAAAGGAATTTGACTGCTGGAGGATGCCGTGGAATTCTCTGTGCGAACACGTCACTCTCCCGACACTCCCTGAAACGTGAGAGTTGCGCTTCCTGTTGCTGCTGCAACTTACTGGTGTATGCTGCCAGATCTTGGCTATCCCAAGAAGTGTTTAACACACTGAGCAATTAAAGTGAAGGTCACCAACGTTGTGTGCATTTTTGATTTGTAGCCAATGGATCTTAAATAGAGAACGTTACAGATAATTGCTGTCATTGTCGCAGATGACATTTTGCTCACAGTCCCACAAAGTCATGAGATTTGTGATCAATAGTAATAATAACGCTTGCATTTAGTATAGCAATACAGTATCACGTCGCTGAGACGTCCCAAAGTGCTTCACAGAATATACTGTACTTTGAATTGGCTTTTTTTACAGTAATTTTGCCCACACAATACTGAGTCAATTCATTTCACAATATATTCTATGAAATGGTTCCAAACAAACCCAATTTTTTTTTACAGCATAGTACAATTAACTAAAACCATCTGAAATAAACATATGACAATAGACCTATTTTCTGCATGACAGACACTGTACAAGCTGTAGATTTTGTTAAGTGTGGAATTCCTTAGTTGGAATTGACACTCCCAGTTGTGTGTTGGATACGAAACATTCTCTTTCGTTCTGAAAGCTATAGGTCAAGTAAAGAATGAAGTGGCCCCAGTTCTCAATGTTATGCATTCTTTGTCTGATCACGACAGATTTTAAAGCTCACTTTTTGACTTTCATACCAATGCTTGACTGTATGGCTTTGAACAAGCTTCAGCTGGTTGACTGCCTGCAGAATTGGGTGGCTATTGGCAAATCTGTTTAGCACATTGTGTTCCCAACTCATTGCGATCAATGGGTCGATTACACATGTGAGTAGGTAGATTTAGAGGCAGAGGGTAGCCTTTGAACAGCTCACGTAGCGTCAACCCCAAAGCCTTCATACGTAAGTGGTTGAAACTCCAGTTTATTTCAAGTTTAAGCCAATACGTCTAAATGCGAATACCATATAGAACCTTGCCATGATTGTCTTTCTGATAGCATACTTGTACAATGCACGTATTCAATGCAAATAGCCACAAATGTTGGTTTCTATTTTTGCTGTTATTTCTGCTTCTTATGTTGGCGACTGAAGTCACTTGCCATTAACCAATGAATACGTAGCAAGGAGGGACAAACACTGAATTAAATCCCTTCATGAATGGTATTCACTATAATGCTGGGCGTGAATTCAGCTGTGAACACTTGAGAGCCATTTCTGTATGAGTTTCCATAAATATGGTTTTAGATTCATAGAATTTTACGGCACAAAAGGAGGCCATTCGGCCCATCTAGTCTGTGCCGGCTCTTTGAAAAGAGCAATTTAATCCCACTGCCCTGCCCGCTCCCCATAGCCTAATAGACCTGTTCTCCCTAAATAAAGATCTAATTCCCTTTTAAAAGTTGTTATCGAATCAGCCTCCACCACCTTTTCAGGCAATGCATTCCAGATTCGAACAACTCGCTGAGTGAAAACATTTCTCCTCAGCTCCCCTCTACTTTGCCTTGAAACTATTTTAAATCTGTGACCACGAGTCACAGATTCGCCCACGAGTGGAAATAGTTTTTCTCTATTTGCCCTGTCGAAACCCCTCATGATTTTATAAACCTCTATTAGGTCTCCCCTCAATCTTCTCTGCTCCAGAGAGAATAACCCTAGCCTATCTAGCCTCTCCTCATAGCTGAAGTCCCTCAATCCTGGCACCATCCTAGTTGTTTTATTTCCGAGATGAATGAATGGAAGCTCTATGCGTAGCTGCCAAATGCAGGTTGTGTAGAGGCTGCAACGTGTCTTGGTGTCGTTGTATCCCATCTGCACGCTCTTATATATGACGTAAACAAAGGTTGAGGGGTGATCTGATACAGGTCTTTAAAATTGAGGGGATTAATTAGTCTAATCAAGAGATATTGTTTCTACTGCTCAGAGAATTAAACGCTCCAGGACGCGACATTGCGTGAAAGGCGCTATATACAGGCAATTTGTTGTTGATTCAGTGATTGGAGGACATCAATTTAAGATAGTTAGCAAATGAGAAGTTTGGGAGGAATTTTTTTCCACATAATAGAGTAATTACACATTACGAATGCCCTGCTGGGAGTGGTGGCTGAGGCAGAATCCTCATTACTTTCCAATTTAAATAGCTAAATATCTATCCAGCTGGGAGATTAATCAGAGTGTAGCGATCGTTTGATATGGACCTTATTTGTGTGTGGTGGGGTTGGGGGGGGTGGTGGTGGCAGGCAGTTGATATAATCTATAATAACCATAATTTATTGTAGCTGTACAGCTACAGCAGCTCTAGCATTGCCCAGGAGGTGGGATTTGCCCTGTGCTTTGTTCAATTTTGTGCGTCTGGACTTGGTCTCAAGCTCCATTCTGAGACAGCGCCATGTCAACAATGTGCTGTATTGTTGCAGTTGCCTTCCTTTGGATGAGACATTAAACTGAGATCACGTTGCCCTGATTCAGAACCTTTAATACTATTTGTCAGAGAAGGGGAATTTCTCTTGTTATCCTGGTTAGCAATACTCATGATAATTGAGATATTGTGATTTGCCCATTCACTTCATCACTGTTTCGTTGGGACTTTGCTGTTTACAAAATGGCAACCATGTTTTTCTCCCTCTATATGTTTTATATTTTGTACAGAACTCTGCAGCCCGTGTCCTTTACCACTCCAAGCATTGTGACCCCATACCTCCCATCTTCGCTCGACTCCATTGGCTCCTTATCGCTCAGAGGATCCAATTCAACATCCTGGTCCTCACATTCAAAGCCCTCCACGGCCTCGCCCTACCCTACCTCTGCGACCGCCTAACCCCCTACCAACCTGCCTGCCCCCTCCGCTCAGCAGGCTCCGGCCTGCTCCACGTCCCCCGACCCATGTGCCCCACAATTGGCGGGTGAGCCCTCAGCCACTCTGCTTCCAACCTCTAGCCTCCTTCAAGTCCTGCTTCAAGACCCTCCCCTTCGACGATCCCATCAGTCACCCCAAATCCCCCCCCTTTCCCTCCACTGTCCCCAATCCCAGCTCGGGTCTGAAAAAATGACTGTCCAGCACCCTGGGATGTCCTCCTGATGTGTGTGTGTGTATATATATATATATATATATTATATATACAGATAAACACACACATACATATATATATACACATACACACAACAACTTGCATTTATATAGTGGACTCCAAGCCAGGCAGCAGGTTAGTGCTGCGAGCAGAGAGGTGGTTGGAGAGATACGGAGGGCAAAGGCATGGAGGGATTTAAACACTAGTGAGGCTCTTGAAGTCGATCTACTCTATGACAGGGAACCAGTGGAATTTTGCAAGGATTGATGTAATCAGGTTGTGCAGGTGGCAGAGACTTGACTATGAAATGACACACTTGACTATAAAGTGCTCCAAGATGTTTCAAAATCGTGGCCCTGCATCAAATGCAAGGTTTATTAGAGATCTCTAGTCACTGCTTTTTACACCATTGTGGTGATTGAGCTGGAAAACTTTACACCTATTACCTTAGTGTAATAACAGGATATGTATGTGGTGCATTTTTCACGCAGTGTAAACATAAATCAAATTAGTTCGGTTCATTTCATTGGTAAATTCACTTCACAAGCCATTTACATTTTTTGGAATAAACAACGTACTCATTACACTGTGTTGGAAATGTAAAGCTGCATCTGTATATACACCCAACAGCATTCTAATTCTGGAAACTCAGCCTTCTGTTCAATGTAAATGTGCAGTTCTATTAGCGTGTAATGAATTTGCTAAGTGCGGTGCAGATGAGAGGCTTATAAGTGGATACATCCAACAATAATTCAAAATTCTCCAGTGCCGAAACATGTAAAAGAAACGTGTTGTAGCACTTTACTGAGTAGAATTAATAAGATATTGAATGCTAATTTTGCACCACCAGTGCTCTCCAAACGATTAGGTGAATTGAGTGGTCAATTGTTTTGAAGTTGGCTTGAATTTTGATGAGAATGGTAAGTGGTAGAAAAATTGCCTACAAGTTGTCATTGGTGCAGCCAGGGCCGAAATAGGGGAGGCAACTAATGAAGGGGATCTGAATTTTTAAAATAAAACTTGTAATATCAAATGTTGTGTAGACAATCAGCAGTCAATTTGCATTAACTGCAATAAATGTACAAGAATTCCCCTTTGACATACATGCCCAAGTTGCACAGAGTCTATAGTACTCAGTCTGACAGCTGCACCTCTGTTTATGAATATCTGATGTGCAAATAGGCTGCATAGCATCTTGTGGATGATTGTGAAATCGTTTCCTTTTGCCTGTGTCTGAACTTCAGAGCCTGTTGCTTCATAGAGGTTGTTGAGCTTTCATAGCCTGTTCATAGCCGTATAACCTTCATAGTCTTGCTTCAGAGCCATAGAAATTTATAGCATAGAAGAAGGTCTTTGGCCTATCTTGTCTGTGTCGGCTTCTTTAAGAGCAGTCCTTTCAGCTCATTTTAACTGACCTTTCCCCATACCCCTGTACACCTCACTAGGTATTTATTTATTGGGAGGTAAACCAGTGGAGATCAATTCTTGATAAGAGAATAGTTAGTTCAACATCTAATATTGGGAGTAGTAAATTCATTTTCAAATGAATTGAAACTTTATGTAATGTGCCCTTGACCATTAAATTACCGTTGTGGTGTTTGTAACATACGTACTGTGAAATATCTTGAATCTGGTTTTGAGGTCTTGTTTGAACCACATTGGGCACAAATAGCCTTCACCTGACCCCCCCCCCCCCCCCCCCCCCCAACGGTGTAAAACATTGCAATGGTGATTCTTGCAAATGTAGTTACACACAAGGAAATATTTAAGTGCATTACTTTTGAATCCTGAATATTTAAAAATATTTTGAAACCTGAGCATCGTGGTTGATAAATACTTGGGAAATTAGAGAAATGGAGGAAAGGCAGTAGGATGAAAAGAACTGCTGTGATCCAGTAAAATAATGGAGCTACATTAACAGGCTAAACTGGCTTCATATGTCTTTAACTTTCCCATCTTTGTTTAGGACCAAGATGGGCCTCGTGGAATCTGGGCGTGTTCATGTGCATTCGCTGTGCTGGCATTCACCGAAACCTTGGGGTCCACATCTCCAAGGTCAAGTCGGTCAACCTGGACCAATGGACCCCAGAGCAGATCCAGGTACTGCCCACTGAGAGTGTTGTGACTGTAAGCAACAGCTTTGTAATGTGTGGAAGTTAGAATATTTTGGGGGTGGGTCAACATTAAAGGTTGTTTTGTAACTGAAACTTGGATGCATTTTGACTCCAAAAGTGCCACACTGCTCCAACTTCAAAGCAGCATGGCATTTTCACTCCATCACTGAGTGGCACAGATTTAAAATAGTTGTTAAAAGAAACAGAGGGGAGGTGAGGAGAAATTTTTTCAAGGAGCAAGTTGTTTGAATCTGGAATGCATTGCCTGAAAGGGTGGTGGAAGCCGATTTGATAACAGCTTTTAACAGTCATTTGCAGAGGATGGGTTTGCAGGGCTATGGGGAGAGCGCCGCTTGGGGAGTTGGATTGATTTGGACAACTCTTTTCAAAGAGCCAGTACAGGCACGATGGGCTGATTGCCCTCCTTCTGTGCTGTACAATTCTATGATTCTGTGATTACTTTTTTAAAAGGGATTTGGACAAATATTTATATGGTACAAGGTAGGGGTATGGGACTGAATCTATTGCTCTTTGAGAGAGGAGTTATGATGAGCAGAACAGCTGGAACATTCAAATACTCCCTAAGTGGAAATATTTGTGTGAGAGACCTCAAATTAACCTTCAATCTTTCCTTTTTTGTTCAACAGTGTGTCCAGGAAATGGGAAATGAAAAAGCCAAGATACTTTATGAAGCACATCTTCCTGAGAACTTCCGTCGCCCGCAAGTAGACCAGTATCCTTTTGTCATTAACTGTTGGGGAGGGTTGTCGATGCTGGGAAATGTTCTATGGGTCCCATTTTGATCATCTTGTTTCAACACAAAATACTCAAGACCATTCATGAAGTGATCTTTCAGTTAAGTTGGCACTCAGCAGCAGGGTGTTCCTCCAGCACACACTGGTCTTTGCTGATACTTCCCCGCTTAGTATTGAATGGTATCAATGGTATCTTGCACCAATCAATCCCAACAACCCTACCATTGATGGAATTTCAACCTACTTTGATTACATTTTTACCTTAATTAATGATTCAGAGCAGTGGAGGGCTTCATACGAGAAAAATATGAGAAGAAGAAATATTTGGATAAAAGCATTGATATTGCTTCATTCAGGGTGAGTGGTTATTATACCGAAACCTAGGTGCAAACTCTTGTCTGTCCAATACCTTGGGACATTCTTCTGATGTGAAGTGTATAAATGGAAATTGTTGCAGTGGTATGTCGTCGTAATACACACACCAGCTCTTCACCCATGAGATTCTTTGTTCCTGATTGAAAAGGACAGAGATTTGGTATTGTGACAATTCTTGAACATTCCACCACTGTTTCTAGGGCCCGAGTCCAGGTGGTGTGGGGTGGGGGGGCTGGTTAGGTGGGGTGGTGGCTAGTTAGGGTAGGGGGTGGCTGGGTGGTGTGGGGGGTGGCTGGGTGGGGGGTGGCTGAGTGGGGTGGGGGATGGCTGGGTGGATGTATATGTGGTCCTCTGGAGTTGCGCTGGCTTCCAAGCTCATATATCTAGCAATGGAACATCAGAATCAAGTCAACCCTTGGTGACCATTTCATTTTTTTTTAATAATGTCTGACTGCAGATGGGAAGCCCCCACCCGCCCTCTTCCCCACCTCGCCCACCAGTAGATTACAATGCTTGGACCCGCAGCTGTCATTGGTTTGGTGTAGATTAATGGCACTTGCAGGTGATCTTGAACCCAGCCTCTCTAGCACTTTCGAAGGAGAAGTGTGCACTTTTGATGCACTGGAATTTTCGGTTCTGTAAGACTAGAGACTTTCACATTACATGTCAGAATTTTCACTTCCTAGTTTCTTTTGGTGAGGAAGCTATAAATGGCACAACTTCTCTCGGATCATATGCATTCAGATGTGTAATCCGGCTCAAACATTACAGTACAGAGTAACTGGGCACTATTACCAGCGCCATCTATTCTGTTCAAGTCATCAATTATACTTCTTTATTTGCTTGCAGAAAGAAAAGAATAAATGGACTAAAGAGAGTGAACCAAAGGCGAGCTCGACTAGGCCAGTTATCTTTGAAAAAGTGAAAGTGGTGAGTTGACAATTTGGTTCTGATTAAATCCAAATCTATCTGGGATTTTAATGTTTGCAAATGGGATTATTCCTAGTCAGGTAGCTGGCTGACTAATTTTCAGTTTGGGTGTGGAAACTGTACAACCTGGTTATAAAGGTGTTGCAATTTGATATAATGTTGATGATTAAAACCACTTCATGAATATTGTCCCCCAATCTCTAGAAATCTTTACTCAATGCTCCATGCTCTCCAAATACCAACATACAGTAGAAGCCCATTTATCCGGCACCCGCGGGACCTGGCCAATGCCAGTTAAAGCTCCTGCCGGATATCCAGAGGCCTGCAGCCGAAAACCCACCACAAAATAATTTAAGTTATTTTAACCCACACCATGCACACCAGACTAAGTAATCACAGATGGTGGCAGAGTATTGTATTGGTACTTATTGTTGGGGCTGCTCTCTTGTGCTTCTCACCTTTACTGATTGGGGTTTGTAGTCCAGCAATTCTTTTTTGAGTGAGGGGCGCCGGGCGAGTGAAGAAGGCGACAGAGCGATTTTAAAGTCGCGCGACTTTCCTAGCCGCAAGCCGAAGCCCTGGATTCTACTAGCGGCAAACCGAAATACTGCACCTGAGCGACAATGTGGGTTATCGGCTAGCGTTATCGGCTTGCCGCTAGTATGACTCTAGTCATATGCGCTCCGTTTTTTTCACTTGCTTGGCGTGCTCCATTTTGGGAGGGGTCGCTGGACTGTAAGCCTCAACCGCAGCATCATGGCTTCAAGCGCAGCATCTACCAGCGGGAGTGGGGGGCGCGGGAGAGTGGTTTTGGCGGTGGGTACCAATACAATATTCTGTTATTATTTATGCATTTACAAATGCTTCACTGCTATTGTTCTGGATAAGTTCCGGTTTATCGAATGGGGACTTATTTTTGGCGTGCCGGTTATACGGAAGTGCCGGTGCATCGAGTAACGAATAAACGAGCTTCTACTGTATTCGCTTACAAAATAAAGTCGCTGTACTTTATAGTGAAGTGGTTTGGGGACCAACCACTTTATCAAATGCAAGGATTATTATCTTCAACCTGCCCTTCCTCTCTAATGCTCTGGAAAATATCCTTCAGCACTTTCAGGCTCTGTCTATTTGGTGCCAGTCTGTTTGCAATATAGAGTGGCTTTCTGACTAAATACTCGTGCTTAAACAATCAACATTTCCACCTTCATCAGGTCACTGCTGACATCACTTACTTTACAGTGATGCCACAAGTGGTCTGCAATAACAGCTTAGAAGCCAGTTAGTCGGAGCCAAAATATAGCCTAGGACAGTTGTGCTAAACTGGGCCATGTAAGTACTGAGTCTGCCTGTGTTGTCAATTAATTATAATAATCCTTGCATGTGATACAGTGCTATATCATATCTTTGAGGAGTCTCAAAGTGCTTCACAGAGTATACTATAAAGTATATTTTGTGAGCCAAATTAGAATAGTCTGTTCAGAATACATAGGCAATTTGTTGGGTGTGCATTCGCCTGATCCACTTCTGCTGCTTGTGACAAGGAGGTGCTTAGTTTCTTATTAGCCTTTTCTCTGAACAGAACACAGTCACCTAATTTTGGTGAGGGGCTCACCAAATGACATTTGATTCGTGGCTGTCACGTCACCACTAATGTCCTGCTCACTGCTTTGAGGTTTTTTCACTCAATAAATTTGAACTGTAGACAAACACCCAGTCATTTTTGCACCAACATGACGGAAAGAGACGAGCTTGAAGTGAAGTGCTAACAATTGCAGATATCTTGCTGATTGTGGCAGTAGTATGAGATGATACAGAGAATATTGCCCAATGTGAAGGACCTGATTCAGTTTGTCAGCTTTCTTTCTCCCTCCCCCATGCCATTCTAGCCTGTTAGTTAGCTAGTTTGTGTATATATATATATATAGATCAATATAAATTGATTTGAATTTTCTTTTTTCCACAAGCCCCCAAAGAGGGAAGAACCACAACAGTTGAAAACCAGTCCTTCAGTACCAGCTGGGCGCATAATGGACCTGCTGGGGCTAGGTAAGATAGCATCCCTGATGCTTCTCACTGAATTTGTATCTTCAGACAGACCACATTGATAGTCCACTTCCTTTACATGTTTCCTGTTCTTAGCAAACAGAAAACTCTGTGCTGAGCATGATAATAGAATATATGTCAGAGGAAATGACAGATAATCTATGAGGTGCTGGCATGGTCACACACTTGCATTGGCCTCTGGTTTTGGTTGCTATTCTTGAATTTGTTACACTTCAGGAGGTGGAAAGAAAGATAGTATCACAGCGTGGGAAGTGGCTCTAAGATGATATGGCTTCCGATGGAATATCTGAACTGAGTCGATCCTCTACCGTAGGTCTGCACTACTCCACTGCACTTTGATACCAGTCAACCTGGCTTGTCAGCAGGACTTGGAGTAGAAGAGATAATGGGGGCAGGGATTCTTTCCACTCGGCTCCTGTTAATCCTGCAAGCTAAAGGCTTAATGGGTGGAGTGGCCTCTGTAACAGGAACCTTGCTAATCACTGTAGCAATAAATAGCTGCATAATTTTAGCTGGTTAAATCTTAGTGCTTTCAAAAGCAATGCTCCTAGGGTCCTTAAGCTGCTTGGCTTGGATGTTAAGCATGATGATGGGTTTGCACGTGTGTCAGACACAGTTGGCTGCCAATGACTGTAAGACATGTCAGTGTAAAGTGAAGACTATTGGAAATAATTTCATTTTCATAACCATGCAGTGGATGGGGGAAAGTGATGCACAACTAAATAATGGGGCCAAATGTGCTCTCCATGTCATATTTATCATATCGAATAAGACACGCACATACACATCACCATCGTCAACTCTGTCAGCTGGATTGAACTTCCTCTTTTGACTCCCTGTTAGCAAGGTGCTGACTGAGTTACTGAAAAGCCTGTAGAGTTGGAAAGTACACTGATAAAGACACTGTATTTTATGGCCTCTTCCCTGTCTACCATTGAGGCTAGTGGTGTGGGTGGTGGGGGGGGGCGGGGGCGAGAAAGGGAACTTTTCTGCAGCCTCTTCAATGTGTTAATTACATGCAGGTGCACTGGGTCACTGCTCCCAACCCCTTCCTGTGAAAGGTGCTGTTTAAATACAAGTCGTCGTTGTGGGTTGAAAATGTAGCCTTGGGGCGTTCTCCCCATGCTGTTTGATATTTCCTGAGTTCAGTTGTTGCTACCATGATAAGCTGCTTGGTATGCGAGGGGTGTTGCTAACACTTCCACTGCATTAAAGTGCCTTTACTCTCTGCATTGCTTCACTTTCTCATGCCCCTTGTAAAACTAAGAGATCTCCCCCACCAACGCCCTTCCTTGTGTGCATCCATTGTAGTTTTTCTCACCCACTTTGTACCTTTCACATCTTGTAGCATCGTGTCAGATGCTAGCAATCCTGAACAATTCCTGAGCATGAGCTGTGTGGAGAGTATTTGTAGGGTTCTTCTTTACTCCCATTTGATGTCAAACTTTAATTTCCTTACTTCCCCCATTTTCTGTCTTCTTCCCCAGGCAATGTGACTAATGTTAGCTCGCTGTGCACCGAGTCATCAATTGGCCACAACTGACATTGTTCATGCGTTTCACACAACTCTATATCTCTGATTCTATTCCTCGACTCCAGGATCGATGCTCTTCTGACCGATTTCCTGGTGGACCGCATGTTGTGGAGGAGCTGAAATGTTCTCCAGTTGAATGTCGACCACATCTGTGCTCTCTCTTATTCGGCTATTCTCCACATCTCCGCTATTACTTCTCACTCCAGGCAACTGAGATTCATCTACACCAAAATAATCACCCCAAAACTTATCTTCCCCAACCTCCCACACATCCGATCAAGTTTGAGAGACCTGTTCTCGCATTTTAATTCCTCCATAGTCTTGCTCCGCCCGACACCTTTTCTAATCCAGCCATTCCCTTCACTCGGCCAACACTGCCTTAGTTCACGTTTCTTTATTCTATCTGCCCACCATCAGCTGACAGGTTTTCAGCTACTTGGTGTCTGCGCTCTGGAATGCACTTTCTGAGTCCCTCCAATTCCCCCTCATCCCTCTTAAGGTACACCTCAATATCTACCTCTTTAACCAGTCATTTCTTTCCTTCTCATTCCTTTAGTTTCGCTGCCCAGTCATCATTAGTCTTGAAGCACTTTGAAAGATATTACACAAGTGTAGCTTGTTTTGTGCAACTTTTCATGGAAATAACTGCATATAACATGCAAAACAGAAGTGAACAGATAAAATCTTAAGTGGCACTAACCTTGCATTCCATTTCCTCTTACCTTTTGACTTGTCAAAGCTTCTTTTTAATCTTTAAACTGGATTGTTTGTGTTCAGGAACTAAACTGTGGATGGTGTTCTAAAGTCTTCTGTTTATTTTCCTAGATGCTCCTGTGGCTGCCCCTGTTCCCAATGGGTCCCCGAGTGTAACTGCAGCTTTTCCTAGTGATGACCTTTTCGGTCCCATGATGTCTAATCCACTGACTGAATCCAGCCCACACACACACCAGGTTTGTGTGATCTTCTGCAACCACAGATGTGCACTCTGGAGCCTTTGACACTCGATTGTTTTGGCTTAGGTTAAATGCATTGTGTGGAATGACTTGAGTGCAATGGATTCATCTCATCCATTAAATATTCATTGCATTATATGGATAACAATGTTCTTTGATTACACTAGTGATCTGTTGAGTGAAACAGTAGATTGCAGAAATCTCTACTCTGATGGTCATAGACAGGCATATTTTCATTTGGGTGCATTAACATTGTGTATAGCGAATTGTACATCCTCCCGACGTGAAAGATACTGTATAAATATAATTTTGTTGGATGTAAATATATTCAGCTTCAGGCTACTTACAAAGGAATACAGCAACGGAACAGGCCACTTGGTCCAGCCCATCGGTAGGCTAGTGTTTATACTCCAAATGAGTTTCTACCCATTCCTTACTCCCTCCCATATCCTCTATTCCCCTCTTCATCTTGAACGCATTTATACTATCTGCTCCAAGCACTGTGTCAGGCAGCAAGTAAACTTTATTGCTTTGAATATGTAGTTCAGTGGTTCCCAACCTCGGGTCCTGACCCAAATCAGGGCCGCAGGGGTCCTCAGTAGGGTTGCGAAGGGTCATCAGATTTTTTTTCCCCTTAAATGTTGAAAATGCTTTTTCAACGCTTTTTAAAAAAAAGCTTTTAACGCTTAAAAAAAAATGCGACACCGCCGACCAATTTGTATAAAGATCGTACGTACGAGTTGCGCTGAGTCCACAAAACAGACGGAGATAACGTTTTGGCTGAGCTGAGCTTTAGTCACTATATCGCCCCCTGGTGGTGGGAAGACCAGTTGGAGGATAATTTGGGTCTCAGCAAAAAAAGGTTGGGAACCACTGATGTAGCTTCACAATACTTACAGTTTACAGTTTGTCAAACAGCGTCCGTTATCCAACAGTCACAACCCAACCAGTCTTGTTTGTGTTCAAGGGCCCCAGGGGTGTTGGAACACTGGGCTGTGCCTGTGTTTTGCCCACAAAATATACAGTCAATTCAGTATATTCTACTGAATTCTATGCATGCACGTAAGTAGAAGCTAAGATGTTCTCCATTTTGTTAGCTGGCCAAAAAACTTTACCCACCACTGTCATTAGGGAAGATTACAGGGTTTAGGTTTGATGTGTCTTGAACCTACAATGAGATTGCTACCCAGCAGGCCAAGTGGCCTGGTTAACTGGGTACATCCACTTTGTTTCAAAACACAAAATACTACAGATGTTGGGAATCTGAAACAAAAACAAAAGTTGCTGGGGAAACTCAGCAGGTCAGGCAGCATCCATGGAGAAAGGAAAAAGAGTCAACGTTTCGGGTCTACAACCCTTCGCCACTTTGTTTGTTGTAAATCTGCTGTCTGCTTGGCTTTGCCTTAGGTTCATGGAGAAGGAGTAGCTATAGCTCAGTCTGGGTGGTATTGCCAGGCAGGGAATGAATGCAAGGCTAAGCCATATGTGGAGCCTCAGGCAGGCTAAGGGCCTGGGGCTGAGGGAAGGGAGCAGAATCGAGCAGCCCACTAGTCTCTGATGAACATCATGGTGGGGGGGGTAGAGAAGACCAGAGAAAATAATTTAAAACTTTACCTTTACCCCATCTTGTCTTGCAGGCTGCACCCCTTGCTGCAACAGGAGAGGCTGAGAGCCTGAACCTCTTTGCTGAACCTACTCCAAAAGTGGACGAATCTGGGAAGAAACAGCTCTCCAAGGATTCCATCTTGTCACTTTACGGTTCGCAGACGCACCAAGTACCTGCTCAAGGTGTGTTTCCTCATTCATAAAATTACCGTACATCTCCGCGTATAAGGTGCACCCCCCGTTTTTGACCTTTTCTTGGTGAAAAAAAAACGGAAGCATTTTCAATGATATTGCCGGCAGAAGGGAGGAAAGACAGGAGAGACAGGTAGGTAGGGAGAGAGAGAGGGAGAGAGGCAGGCCGGCAGCGTGGGAGAGAGGGAGGCAGGGAGAGAGAGAGTGAGGGAGGCAGGCCGGCAGCCCGGGAGAGAGAGAGGGAGAGAGGCAGGCCGGCAGGCAGGGAGGGAGGGAGGGAGAGCGGCAGGCTGGCAGCCAGGGAGAGAGAGAGGCAGGCCGGCAGGCAGGGAGTGAGAGAGGGAGAACGGCAGGCCGGCAGCCCGGGAGAGAGAGGGAGAGAGGCAGGCCAGCAGCCCGGGAGAGGGAGAGGGAGAGAGGCAGGCCGGCAGCCCGGGAGAGAGAGAGGGAGAGAGGCAGGCCGGCAGCCCGGGAGAGAGAGAGAGAGGGAGAGAGGCAGGCCGGCAGCCAGGGAGAGAGAGAGAGAGGGAGAGAGGCAGGCCGGCACGCAGGGAGGGAGGGAGGGTGGGAGAGAGAGCGGCAAGGAGGGAGGGAGGCAGACTGGGTTCGGCAGAAGGTAAGCACAGCACTGAAGTCCGCTGCTGCTGCTGCCGCTGCCCGGGCGGCCGAGGCCGAAGCCCCGTCACCCGCTCCCCCCAACCCCCGCCGGACACTGACCAAACCCCGGCTGACAGCGCGCCGGCCGCCCCTCCTGTTTACTGTATTTCCGAGGCTCAAAATTGCTTGTACCTGCGTATAGGGCGCACCCCCCACTTTCGAGATCTTCCGACCTGAAAAAAAGTGCGCCTTATACGCGGAGATATACGGTAGGTAATTTTACATAGTCGATGTGGCCTGCTGGATAACGATCTCACTAGGCTCAAGCCATATCAAACCTTGAACCCATAGTCAGGGCTGATAGTCCAGTGTACTGCTAGGGGAATGCTGCATTGTTCAAAGGTGCCGTTCTGTCATTGAGATGTTAAACGGAATTCCTTTGTCGGCCAAACTCTCGGGTGAATGTTAAACATCCCATTCAAAAATAGACGGGAGTTTCTCCTCGTGTCCTGGCCAACAAACCGCCAGATATATTATTTATTCACCTCATGGCTGTTGTTTGCTGACAATAACAAGGCACTACACTTGATAGTGATTACTATAAACAGTTTGAGCTATTTTAATGTAAGCACTATGAAAAATGCAAATTTTCTTTCCTTTGAGAATACAATAGTTGCACGGCTGCATGCTCTGGTGCACCTCGCTCCTTCCCCTCTCTTATCGTACGGTTGCCACATATTTCTGCAAACTGTTGTGCTGCAGGAGTTCATCGCAAAGTCGGTGAAAGTAGAGAGTACTTCAAATATTTATGTAGTCCCTTCTCTGCTAGTCACAGTTGAAATATGACCTGTTTGGTATTGGGATCACAGTACAAAGCTTTCCCCTCACTGAGCCAGCAATTGGCCACCATATTTCATTAAGAACTTCAGACAAATGTTTGCATCAGGTAAACTTTGCAGTTTAACTTCAATTCCTTTTTTAAAAAAAAATGAATTAGTCACTCAATCGACGACTGTTTGTGGGGCACTGCTGTACGCAATTGGCTGCGGTGTTTCGCTCACAAAATGTATAGTCGATTCACTTCACAGTATATTCTGTAAAGTGAAGCACTTTGAGATGTTCATAAATGTAACGATTTATATTGTTACTAATTGCTTTGCATTCTCCAGCTTCCTCTGTGTCTCTACCCACGTTATTCTCCCTTATACAGGGTGCCTGCGCTTGTGGCACACATTGGTACTTGGATCTTCCCCCTACATTTCCTGTTGTGTCCTTGCTTCACTGCTGCTGAATCCTTTATCTGTGCTTTTATTTTCTGAGGAATGGAATTTTTCAACGCTCTCCATGGGATCCAGCATCCATGCTACACTCACTGGAAGCTTCAGTTGATCCCTACATTTTCATCCTACGCAGCAATCTTTTCCAGCCAACCTCATGCTTGTCTGACCCTGGTCTTTTGCTTGCTGTTCATTTCCTTCGCTCCACTAGTGATTGTTGAGCTTTCATTGACCCTATTCTCTGAACTCTTTCTGTAACCGCTTTGCCTCTCAGCTTGCCTTCAAAATTCCTCAAGCATATCTCTTCAACTGAGCTTCAACAACTTTCAATCTTTCCATATCTGGTCTCCATTTGAGGTATTGTTTTACATCAAAGTTGCTATATAAGTGTGTTAATAAACTAATTGATTTGATGTTCCCTTGTGAAAGATGAATCAGAATAATCCATATGATTTAGCGACTTATCACATCTTCAAGACATCTCAAAGTGCTTCACAGAATATACTGTAGAGTGAATTGATTGCATATTTTGTGGGCAAAACATGGCAGTCGATTGTACACAAAAGTTGTGGATCGAGTGACAAATTTATAATTATTAAAATTTATTTCTGAAGCGCATTCAGGCCAGTGTCAACTGCAACCAAAGGTTAACAACAGCAAAGTGACTAATTGTCTCCCCCTTTTTTTGACAGGTGCCATGTTCATGCCCTCTGCTCAGATGCCATATGCCGCCTGCCCACCATCTGGCTACCCAAGTTTTCCGGCTATGGGTGGTACAGTGACTCCGCCCAATAACATGATGGGACAGTCAATGGGCATGATGGCGATGCCAGCAGGGTTTGTTGGCAACATGCACCCTGGGGTAATGGGAGTGCCTAATGGAGTGATGGCAGCACAAGGAGGATACATGGGTGGCATGGGTATGCAACAGCCAGTGTACGGGGTGCAACAGGCACAGCAGTTGCAGTGGAATATTGCTCAGGTAAAAATCTAGGTTGCCGATATTGCTTTGTTGTACGCTCAAGATAATAATAATCCTTGCATTTGATATAGCGCTTTTCATATCTTATCGACGTCTCAAAGCGCTTCAGAGAACATACTGTAAAGTGTATATATTTGACTGTATATATTTGTGGGCAAATCGCGGCAGTCAATTGCACACAGCAGTGTCCCACAAACAGTCGTTTGGGACACTGAAATGACCAATTTTATTATTGTGGTTTTTTTGGATGGATTATTATTAGGCGTGTGGGGAAGGAAACATGCCCAAGGTTTCACCCTGGCCTGCCTGGATTCGAACACAGGTTGCTTCACAAATCCTTTTACCTTGTGTCTCCCTTCTCTCTCTGCTTTCAAAACCCATGTAAACTCCCAACAAAACCTTTACCTACCTTCCTTCAACCCCTATCGCTTGTCTAGCTTGGGTTCCCACTCAGGCTTTGAAGCACTTTGAGATGTTCTGTATAGTGTAGTACGTGTCTTAGTGTTACAGCTGTCCCTTTCTATCACAATGGACTTGTTAATGATTCTAGGATTTGCCTCTGTCTCCTCTTGATGTTGAAACTCGCCTTACAAAGTCCTCAAATTGTTATCGTCTTTGTTTTCAGATGACCCATCAGATGGCGGGCTTCAACTTTTATGGTGCTGGAGGTGTGGTGGGCTACGGGCAGCCGTCGGTATCGATGGGGGCGGGCACAGCACCAGCTTCCAGTCAATCTCTCAGCTCCCAGATGTGGAAATAAAGGGAAGGAAGAGGGAGGAAGCGAAGGGACTAGATTCTCTCGTTTTAAAATGTGCAGAGGACCTTTTGGGGCTTTTTTTGTACCACTTCAGCCGCATAGCTTTCTGCGACTCAACTCCATATCAGGCGGTCGGATCTTTGTATAGATTTTATAACTCACCACCAGAATGGCGGGCCTCCATAACCAAAGTCATTTTTAAAAGTCTATTTTTGCAATGGTAAAAGGAAAGTGAATCATTTTGGAAGGATGAGTGTGTTGTTGAACGTTGCGCTGTGGAGTGGATTGATGCTTTTACTGGATCTGTTGGCTTTGTGTGAATTTCACGGTCTTCATTACTGCAGTCAAGTGTCTCAAATTGGCAAAGCTGTTGACTTTAGTTTGTCTGCTGAGCTCAAGTGAAATCACTTGATTCCTCAAGATGCGGCACCAGGAACAAGTAATCAGTGGAGAATATAAATTCTATTGATGGAGTGGGGTAGGTTGGTTGGGTGGAGAGGGGTTGGTGAAGGGGAGGGCAGTGAATGTATCACACTTATATTTTCACAGATTCAATCTTCAGGTCTCCCCATAACAGTGAATATTAGATGTCTGTTTTATACACTGCAACTTGGTGGTGGGAAGGGTGGCTGGAGGGTGGGTGGGGGGTTTGAACACATACATATATATATAAAAATCATTGCTTCGCCACCTAAAGCGTCTTGATTAAGGAATTGTTGTCTGAAGGGCTGATTCAATAATTGGTGCATATATAGAAGCTTAATGGCTTGTTCTCTACATCAATGCATTGAAGTTGTGCTTTTCATAGTTTTTTGCCGTGCTTTGCTTTGACTGTTGATGGCTCTTTTGCCTGTACAAGGCCTGAGCTGCAACATATGGGTCTAGATTAGAATTTCAATACATCAGTGAGTCCCTCCATTGCTGGGACAACCCGCTTTATTACAAGCTTTATTATTGCATCTACTCCACCAGCCTGAGTGAGCAAAGCTGTTAATACACAAGTTAAGACATTCACCATCTCATCTCTACACAGGTCTCTGCTACTCCCAAACCACCCAGTGTGAAGTTCATATTCAATGTTTTATTCAAACTGCATTTAAAAAGCAGGAAGTGCCATTGGGTGAGGTGTCAGAGGTCATGCTTACCCCACACTTTCTGTCGACCTTGAAGTTCCTAGAGTAGAGGGAAGGAATACTGAAACCCCTGATTTATTCACTACGTGTGGAGTGCAGCAGCTTTTTAAGAGGGTTGTGGAGTTTGTTGCCAATTGGCCTCATTGTTGGGACTCTTCTTGGCTGCTGGTTGCTCTAACCCCTGTAGCTCCACGTCAACATTTGCTGACTATCTGTGGTTAGTGCAGTTGTTTCCACCTCGTTATACAGGCTCTTTACATATGGTGCTTTGCTCCCCATTGCAAGCCTGCTGACATGGGAGCTAGCTGTGTGGAATGGATCGGAGCCAGCCCGTTTAGCACTCCTTCCAGAATCTCTGGGAATGGCCACTATTGAAGAGTAGCCACGAATGGAAGTGGAAATTATTTGTAGGTGGGAAGTGTGGAAGCAACCGTCAAAAATACTGTACGCTTCCTTTCTCGTGTGTTTTCACCTGCCCAAGTTTTTGTGTGCAATGGTACAAACAGAAGGAGCAGGAAAAGCACTCTTACTCTTGTTCATGCTGTTTTGATGACTGCCTTTGACTGTCTCAGGGAGTAAGGGAGAGGTCTAAACTCTCCACTTTTTAACGGCCATTATGACCATGAATGGTCCCTAGTCTCGCAGAGTTGAGTGTTGGGCTCGGCCCAATTAGTCTCTCCCAGCACCTTAAATAACCTTGAATGTCCAATGCAAGGAGTGCTCTACCCATTTGCTCTGACTAATGTAAAACATTTTGAGGTCTTCTGCAGCTAAATATGCCATTTCTTGCTCCTTTCAAAAATGTTTGTTTACAATGAAGGGAAATCCAGATTTCCCCCTTTTGTCCAGTGGGTGTTGAATGGGATTGGATGTAACTTGTGTGTTTTAGGAATTGAGCTGAGAATGTGTAGGTGCTGGAAAATGACATGGATTTTCACAGATGCACACATGTTGGATTGTTTTGTTGGAGTCTTCACCACTTGCCACAACTAGGTGACTTGTTGAAAGGCCACTGACCTACTGTTTGTAGAAAATCAACCATCCCCCCCCCCCCCCGTCCTCATTTCCCCCCCTCCTCTGCTGGTGTGTGAAAAATACAAAGTAGGAGTCATAGTTTAGGTAATATTGGATGGGGGTGTTTTCACTTCCTGTGTGGATTCTTGGAGTGACTGCCTCCATAGTGCAGAGTTAGTTCAGCTCGGTTGCATTCTAAGTGCACGGCATTGCGTACTTGTGGAACACCACAGGAAGGGAGGTGACTACAAATGATATCCCTCTACCCTCAGCTGGATTCCAGTGACTGGTAGTTCCAAAATTTAAGTGAAGTTGTTCAAAAACTGTACAATTAAGGATGAATCAAGTAAAGCCTGGTGTGACATGAAGCATGGGGCATTGAGCAATTCTTAAGAGTTTCTTAAGAAATCTGGATTTCCCTTCATTGTACAGTATCTGCTCGATTTCCAATCGAGCAGATACTGTACTCGTGGATTGGGAAGCCAAGCAATGTATTTGTAATGCCCTGCAACGGATATAAATGCTTCAATGTTTCATTATGGCAATCATGTGATGCTTTCATTTTTTTTTAAAAAAGTGATATTTCCATAAAAGTAGGAAAAAATTTGGTGCTAAAGCCTGAGTGGATGTCTGGCTGAGAACCACTGACCAGCTTTACTATCTTGGCATTTCATTTTTTGTGTGGCTGAAGTCTCTGCTGATATCCTGTCTAGCAATCTGTGCCTTCATTTGCGTCAAATCTGTCCCAGGTGCCTCCAGGTCGCATCCATCTCTGCCTGTACGTGGGTGCGTGTCCGCTTTTGCTGCTGTCATAATACCTTCTCAGCTCCCTCAGCTTTGTCCTTAGCAAACCGATTCTAAATATTAAGTGGTTCTTTACGGTATTTAAATCTGTTTTATTCAGAGCAGAGGGCCTTACTCTGGTTGTCTTAAAACTGTAATTCACATTGTCTGTAGCTGGTTGTGCAATCACAAATATATTGTGCGTGTATGTGACACAGACCATTGTGTACATGAGGGAACTGAACGGATCACAAACCAGCACATTGGCTCAATTCAGTTTTACAGAGTTGCCTGTCTAGTTATGAAAGAAAAATGACAATGAAGGAAATGGAGATAGTCATTGGTGTAATTCCAGGTGGATTAGTGAGCACATGTCTCCTCCTGGAATTGGATGATTGTATCTGACCTAATAACCAACTGGGAACACGGATTTCCCAAAGCTGCTTCTCTTTGTGTTGACCTATGAATAGCTACTGACCACATCACCTCACCTAGGATAACTTGGGGCTCCAGGGGACCTGAAATTTAGACCGTCTGAACTAAGGGCCCCCATCTCCCTCTCTCTACCAGTATCCCATCTATGAGACTGCCAGCCTTGAACTAAAATCATGAATGTAACTAGCCAGTACTTTTAAGTGCGGCTTATGCTAGAAATTATTGGGAGTTAGCTTTAATGTGTTGTGTAGGAAAATATATGTATTAATATATTGCTGTCTGTGAGTTGCACCTGTTTGAGATATTTCTGCACATAATTAGAAAATTCTACTGAACCGTTCAATTATGATGCAACCAAAGAGATGCACCGGAATGTGTGGCATATTCCGATAAGGGGGAAGTAGAGCAGAGGAACTGTTGGCCTTTTTGCTGTTGTCATAGGTTGGCTAGAGTAACTTAAATCTTTATTTATCCCCAAATACTTTGATAGGCTACCCCAGGCAGTGCACACTCCCAACGCACAAGTTACAAGGGTAACGTAGACACTTGAATCTTGGTCACTAGTGTTCAGGGCACATGTTTATACACACTCCTGCAGGCAGCAGTGTCCTCAATGGAGGTGACCTTGTGATAAACTTTAGTTGTGCTTGGGATTCCAGTCTAAACACGCAGAACTAATTACTTCCATCTGATGTGGCTTCCATTTTCAAAATGGTCTACCCACAAATGTGTATTTTCATCAGATGTGAAGCTATGCTCCTTTAAACGGCACTTGTGGCTTCAGTGGATGAATCGACCTCTGAGTTTAGCCAAGCGAGTAGGAAACACCTCCTGCCCAGCAGATGTTTTGAGGTTCCTATAATAAATTTGTGTTATATGTGCACACTGTTAAGTAGTTCAGACTGATTTGGATTGTCACTGTTGGATGGTAGATAAGTGTTTAAATCTGCATGTGGGCATTGCAGCTTAAATCTCTGAATCCAAGGTTTGGGGATTAAATAATCTAGACTAATGTCCAGAGGAAGGCATAAAGATTAATCACTGGTACTTTGTAACTAATCATGTGTTTCGTGAATAAACAAAAATCAAGATTCTTTCTATTTTCTAATCTGTTCTGAGAAATCCTCCATTCATCCTTCATTGTTATCTGTAACCATGTTTACGTAAAACAATCTGATATTGCTATAACTTGTGTAAAATGCTACAGTACAGCAATGGTTTTGTGAGCATCCCAATATGTAGGAGTGTAGGAATTCCGATCTACAAATTAGTGAAATAGAAAATCTGAGTGTAAGAGTTTATCCAAACCTTTAAATGATAGCCATGATCTAACAACTATTCTAATGTATATACAACCCTCAGATGTGTCTGAAAACGTGCATGATTCACTGATGGAATTTCTTTATTTTAAAGCAAAAGCTACTTCAAAATCCACTCTTGAGTATTTGCCTATTTTCCTAATCACTGGTGATGTAAAAGTTCTAGGAATGGGAGGAGAAGGACGAGTGGTTGAATGCATTGGTGAGAGGTGAGGTCCTGCAAAGGCAGTGAATAAATGGCAGTCTAGTGTTTCCCATATCATTCCTGTACATCTGTTCTCCACTATCTGTTTCTACAAATTCTGAGTTAATTCGCATTTCTCTCGTGTAAAAGGGATACTTTAAAATGTTTTTGCTGCATTTGTGACTCAAAACATTTGGGACCAGTTCAGCGACTTACAGCCTAGCCTGCTTTAACTCTCTAATGATCTTATACTTGCTCTCATCTCATTGTACCACTGGCTGTTGTGAGCATGGCAGCAACGGAGTTAACTTATTTGTGAATGTTTGTAGATATTCTGTTTCCCTGCTTCTAACTTTGTCCTGAATTATATAAAAAATATAAATACATTTTGAATGTAATATAGAGCTTGTTGTGGCATAAATTGAAAATAAAACTACATTTTATTAGGTATAATTTGCATTTTAAATGAATCCACAATTCTGTTTTGAAATTGAATCTCACTGGACTTGTCTTCTTCAAAATTGCTGATTGATATCCTTTTCACTTTCCCATCCCTCCGACAATCTCAAAGTAAATCATTTCATTTCAGATGGCAGAAATGATGAAGCGCTGGAGTGTTTTGATTGAGAAGCACCCACGTGCCCACAAGTCATGGTTGGTGAACATAGGAAATTAGGTTTTGCAGTGCAGAAGAGAACAATTGAGTCTGCGCCTGAGTGCGGAGCTGTGAGCAACAGCAACAAAATGACATTTATAGAACGCCTTTCATGTTGGGAGGACGTCCCAAGGAGCTGGATTACCCGTTTCTAAAAAGCCCTTGCTTTTCCATAGCTGTTTCAGAGAAGATCGATCAGATGCTAACAGGAATAGAGAAACTGAAAACGGGAGTAGAGTTTGGATGTTTTGAGAATACCTACTATTCCTTTGTGAAAGAAATTAGCTACTTTGATAAAGAAATTATAGAATCTTACGGCACAAAAGGAGGCCATTCGGCCCATCGAGTCTGTGCTGGCTCTTTAAAAAGAGCAGTTTAATTCCACTCCCCAGTTCTCTCCCCATAACCGCGCAAACCCGTCCTCCCCAAATAAATGTCTACCTCTCTTAAAAGTTATTATCGTATCGGCCTCCACCACCTTTTCTGGCAATGCATTCCAGAAGGGCAGTACATCTTTCTTAAAACGCTTTGTCTGTAAGGCTATGGCTTATTGACTGAAATACAGTAAAACCTCAATATTCTGAAAGCCAGCAAAATTTTTCCGATATAACCAAATCTCCCGGCGACCATGCCGGGAACTACAGCTGCTTGTAGTTCCCGGCATGGTCGCTCTGTCATGCAGCACTGGTTAGAGCTTGGGTTCAGGTGCTATGTTTACAGGACACGTGTATGGGTAAAGGCTTCCAGAGCCATTTCTATTATAATAACAATCTTTCCATTTGATATAACGCTTTTCACATCTTCTAGATGTCTGAAAGTGCTTCACAGAATATACTGTTAAGTGAATTGACTGTATTTGTGGGTGAAACGCAGTAGCCAATTGCGCACAGCAGCGTCCCACAAACAGGCATGGATTGACATGACCAGTTATTGTTTTTACTTGAGGGATTATTATCAGGCGTGTGCAATAAAGGAACTTGCCCAAAGTTTCACCCTGTCAGGAATTGAATCCAGCTCTCTCACTTGTGCGGCGAATGCTCTAACCACAGAGCTACAGGCCTCCACAATGGAGTGGGTGAGCAGTGGAGAATAGTGTGTGTTTGTGTGATCCAAAAGGCTGGAGATTCTGAAAAGCATTACCAGAACCAGATATGCCAATGCTGATAAGTTTTAATAGTTTGGTTTTTACAAGTCCATGCAGGTACAAGCTGTGTCTGTGGCATTAACACATTTCTTAGTAAAATGGCCGGCTGTGTGTTTTACAAAATTGCGTTATAGTCATCCGCAGAGTCCTGCTGCTTACAGACAAACGGTTACACTAATAGACACTTACAGTGGCGACCACAAGGGTCACAGGTAGAAAATGATTGAAGAGCACAAGTATAAAAATGACCATATTCTGAAAAAGACAGCAGCCATATTTTGCGACCTACACAACTAATTTCAGACCATCCCAAAGGGATTGTTGAGACCCATCAGTTTTGAGTGGAGGAGCAAAGTGAAGAGATTGATTGAATCGATTAAATATGTAGTGGAGTTTTTTTCCCCCATCTACAATGTAGTTTTGTTCAGTGGGATGTATGATCATGCCTGTGCTCAATATTTAGGGTGATCGGGGAAGGCACCAAAGGCAGACTCAACCTTTTATTAACTATTATTACCTCTTCTACAATTCTCTCCACCTATACACACACCTCACACCCACCTCGCATCCAGAGAATACAGAATTGGTCTGCTACAAAGCAATGCTGACAAACCATCATAAGCAGGACCTCCCCCAACTTATCCTGCTGAAGGGGTGCAGCTAGAGGGAAGGTTTAATAACGAAAGGAATAGAATTCGTCAGAGATTTTCAATGGCCCCATTACCATTGAATCTGCACTACCTTACAAAGCAAGCTCTCTCTTACACCGCACTGCTCTGCCTTATCCTAAACCCTTTAAGCTTTTATATTTCATGAACCTGGCTACTTCCCTCTTGAAATCAACAATGGACTCTGCTTCTGCTACTTTGTAGGGTCTTCCATATTCCAATACTAGTGATACAAGTTATTGAACAATTCTTGAGTTAATTAACTCATAACTCCAATGGGGTTACTCGTACTAAGACATTCTATAATTTCTAAGATGAAGTCAATGCATAAGATGAATGCATTGGTGGATATATGATAGATTCATCCATCTCATCCCCTTTCTGAGTCTTTCACTATCTCTCAGTGCAGTGAGTAAATTCCTCTGCCTCTGCTCAGTGACTTTCCTCGGGTGAGCCACATAAGACTAGGAACTCGCAATGAATGAAAATTATTATTGAAAGAATAAAGCATTTATTAATGTATAAACTTTCATATCTTCGATGTCTAAAACTAATTGTGTTTTGAATTTAAAACCCATTTTATTCTAGAACGTACCTTAGTCCAGTAATGAGTGGAGTAGGTTAGAATTGGAATTACACAAGTGTTTTGTGGATAGCAGTGGGTTACATGTCTTAGCTTTAAATTCAGGCAATTCATACAATTAACAATGTTTATCATGTTAGGATGATTGTAAATTCAGCCTTCGTTTGAGAGTCGTAATTTAATAACAACAGCAAAACCTTCAGGTTAAGCCTAAATTTAATAATTTCCCAAATTCTGCAGTTTTACATTTTAAAACCACGCTCAGAGGTTTGAGATCAGGTGCTATAGAAACCGAATGTTAAATTCTACATATCGTAAGAGCAATGGGTCACTGATTATTGTCTGGTTTCAAAATCTAGCTTGTGTAGGTCACAGAGGCAATGGCTGCTGCCTCCTTTCATACAGACCACATTTAGCCTTCTCAGCAAGTTTCTTTGAGATACCACAACCATCTTCAGAGACCACAATGGGACCTTATTCATCGGAGAAACCATTTTGCTCAGAAAGTGAGATATTTTCAAAATAGTTACTATAATGAATGGCCTGGTACAAGGTTTGAGTGCAAAGTCTGGTCCTAATTAGTATTTCCCTGTGGGACTTGGAGGGTCTTGAGTCAACTTTACCAGCATCACCCGGGCCATCCTAAGGTAAGGAACACCCAGGAGGAAGCTACCCAGCTCATCAAACCTGTCTCAGTTTATTTGATCATTATTTAATCACATTTTCCCTAAGGTGGGGAAGAGGGATAAAACTGTCCTAGGACACAATTTGAAAAAGAATCTCACACTGGTTCCTCTCCAACTTGGCTTTTTAAAATGGAATCGGCTGTTTTTGCGGATGATAATAATAAAATAATCCTTGAATTTGATACAGGGCCTTATCACACAATTAAGACGCTTCTCGAAATATATTCTAAAGTGGATTGACTATTTGGAGGACATTTCAGATCCAAGAGATCCGATAAAAAAAAATCACTTTCAACATAGATCTACCTCTAGGAATTATTACACAGTAAAAGACTCATTCCAGTGCAGATTTTGCATTCACATTGGGAATATAGTTTCTCTCTTCCCTCTGTAACTCTTCCACCTGTTCTGGAATCAGTTCACCCAACACTGACTAAGTCTGTTGTGCAACAGTGTACAACTGATTCTAACTGAAAGTGTTTCCACAGGGAGGAGGAGGGCAAAAGCCAGCAGAAGTTCTGATCGAAGTATTTATACAGTAAAAGCCCATTTATCCGGCACCCAATCAACCGTAACTTCTGTATAACTGGCATCGCGAAAAAAAGGTCCGTATTTGATTAATTGGAATTAATCCAGAAAAATGCATTACGTTTTGGTTTTTGCGTTTTCGGCAGAATATCTGGCAGGCGCTTTATCTGTCACCCTCGGGACCATTGGCCAGGTCCCGGGGGTGACAGATAAACAGTTTTTACTGTATATTGTTGGAGGCCTTAAGTCAATTAAGTTTGGTGATCACGATGCTGGGGCAAAGTGGCATAGACTCGTGCTCAGAAGCGATGAACAGAGTTTAGATTTAAATAGTTCACCACAAAGTGTGAATGGGTGATACAGACTAAGCACTAAGCACTAAGACTGAGTTCAGAAGGTAGGATAGATTATTGGTGATTATAATCAATTGAGATTGCCCATTTGGAATGCAATAGTCCATTCTATACTTATACTAACTGAAAGTGCAGACGAGCAAATAGTATGAGATAGGCAGCAGTTCCCAGAACTAGATGGGGAGACCCCATAGAGTTGTGAATACTTTAGAGGTTATTATCTATGTCTAATTAACTAATTATTAGACATTAATTATGATGTTTAAAAGAGAGATACCTGGTAGATCTATGTTGAAAGAGAAAACATTTTTATCAGATCTCTTGGATCTGAAATGTCCTCCAAATAGTCAATCCACTTTACAATATATTCCGAGAAGCGTCTTAATTGTGTGATAAGGCCCTGTATCAAATTCAAGGATTATTTTATTATTATCATCTGCAAAAACAGCCGATTCCATTCTATCGAAGGGTGAGCGGAAAATACAGGAAAATTGAATTAAAGATGTACGTACCATGATTTAATAAATTAATGGAACGGGCTTGATTTTTGAGTTACTTCCTCCTATTCCTAGAACCCTAGATGTGGGTTTCCATTATTTTTCATTGACCATATCTACCAGGTGTAAGTGAGCAATACCTTGACTCTCCTCTGGTTGATTTTTGAGGAATACTTGTGAAGATATTTGCAAGGGATTAATATACTGTAAATCAATTTACAACACATTAACTTTGTGTAACCTATTTTGCTTCAGCGAGGAATAATACAGGAAGAATTAGCAAATTTCACCACAACCATTGCTACATCACGCTAGGGTCATTTAAAAAAAATTGGACACTCTTGATATTTGCCTCTGAAAGGTGGTCTCCTGTCTCTTTAGAATCTTTTTGTTAGAACCCTTACCATTCTTTCCAATTGAAAACGTCATAATTATACCCAATATAGAGAGGTTTAGTGCACTTATATACTTCACAAAGACAGTGCCACCAAGCCTAATAAGAAATGCGGCTTATTCGGACCAAACTTTACAAGACGGTCATTAATTCTATCGAACGGATGCTGAGACATCTGACAGTTTCATAGCAAAACACGCTACTTACATGGAAAGAAATGCCCTTTAACAGTACATCATCAGATGTGGCGATTCTTGATGTTATGACAAAACTGCATAAAGTTCCTTTATAAAAACCATCTCAGTGCTCATACAAAATTGATTTGCGGTCTTGGCCTTGCTATGGAGAAGGGGGTTGTGGGTGGGGTGGGAAGGGGGCGGAAGAAAACCAGCATCATGCATAAGGGCAAATGGTGGCCAGTGATCTTTTGTTTGCAACAAGAAATGCTTTTTTTTTGTTTTCCTGTGAATATTGTGTCTTCTGCAGTGCTGTGTTGAAGAAGTTAATTATTTCTCAGTTGGTCAACAGTAAACTGATTGCAGAGATTTTTCTTCCCCCCGTTTTGTACCATAAGAACTTTGACCGCGCATCACCTCACTGGAGATACGGTGGGGTCTCCTATGGATGACAGATGATGGTTCATCATGTTGTATCCGGGCAAACCACTTAATGTTCTCTTACCTAGTGGAACCCAATGTATTTTCGCTGGAACTCTTTTGCAGTGACGTGCATTCTGTTGAGAGATCACAACTACATGCGTGACATTGCTACATTTCTGCATAATTAAACAAAATACCACAGTTAATTCAGCATGACCTTATTTATCTTCACCCATCGGCAAGTCCTGAATCCAGTGGATGTGAGGACTGAAGGACCTTGAGATGTTTAGCAGTGATGCCATTGAAAAGTTTATTCAAAGCTTGTGCAACAGTGAGCTAACGATGAGATTTTAAAAGCTATGAAGCAGCCTCCTAGAATTTCTCTGCACTATGTGCTGCAGATGGTGTACATCAGAGACCTTCAAGTACAACTGGAATGCTAATGTCCAACATAAAAGAGCTCCATGCCTACACATGCCCATTTTCACAAGGCAACAAGGGCTCTGCTTAAATATGGATTTCTTTATTCTGCTCTTGAACAGTCCTCGTATTGACTCATCCAGCGTGAGGTTGCCTCATTGCTGACCTTTCTTCAGCATCACGTTGAGAGTGCATTGCTAGGTCCATGTCAACTCCACTCACCGAACTCAAGACAAGCGATGTGATTCCCTTTTGTATTTCATGCGTCGATCAAGACTAACTTCAATATTCTTCAATTTGAGCAAACAACATTAAGCAACATCCCTGTGTATAATCTACAGTATAAATTCACTGGATCCACGGTCCACAGTGCAGCAAAGAAAAAAACACAGTAGCCCTTCTAAACCTTGTGCTGCCTGTAGTCAAAACCCACTGAGTTCCATGTCTATGGGTATATACATGATTGCACTGGTTAGCTCCACCAACACGACCCTGGAAAGAACATGCAGAAATCCACCGTTTTATTCGTAGTTTTAAGACAAAACGAGACAAGTGTGCGGAGGGTTGGATTAACAATGGGTTGGTGGGACTCCAGGGCTGAAGAAAATGGAGACGGTCTCAGTCAGCCAGATCATTGAGTACACAGCAAATGGAATACGCAATGTGCTCTGTGCTCTCCACTTGCTGAGCAATTACAGCAGGAACTGGCTGAAGACTATAAAGGGATTTAAAAAGTAGCTAATTATTAGGATTCAAGATGCCAAGGAAGGGTATTGGTACGATATCTAAACCAGTGCAAGAGGAGTAGGGGGTTCAGCATGCCATCTCATTGGGTAAGATAGTCACTCGTGGCCAGTTTGGTAAGGCTCAGGTGTGATCAAATGGGTTGGAGGATAGGAAAAAAAAACACTGACCTTTTAAGGAGGGTCATCACAGATGCCAAGCAGCTGAAACAGTAACTTTCTGAACCGTTTCCGAGACACCCTTCACAGAATCATAGAAATACATAGCACAGAAGGAGGCCAGTCGGCCCATTGTGCCTATGCTGGCTTCTTGAGGTAAACATCCAACATTTATATTCTCAAATTTGAACATTCCCACACCCCCTCTCTCCACCCACCCCCCACCACCATTTGATAATGTGCAACCACAATAGTGCTTTACAAGAAATATCAGCCATTTGTTGGGGAGGATGGGATGGGGTTAGCAAGGATGTCCTGTGAATATCAAGGAATGAAAAATACTCAGACATTCCAAAGATAATCCAAAGATGGATCCATTTCTGATCTCTTAGGGCTCAGCTTAACATGAATGGTTTGATCACCTGGCTGAATGTCTAAGCCAACAGTTTGGACTCGTTCTTCATTATTTTGGGTGGGTGGGTGGGTGCAGGATAGGGGGAGAGAAGAAGGTGTTATCTACAGTGTGTGTATGGTACTGTCAGGAACGGGAAGATATATCATGTCACATCCCCTCTTCTCCCTCCCATCCCAACTCAACCCACTCGAGCTATTGCATGATATCACCGGGCTCACGGATGTTTTGTTTGTTTCTCCGGTGATAAGCACACGTCTGGCTGTGCTGGATGCCAGAATGTCCCCGGCAGACAAAAACAAAACATGGTAAAAGGACATGGGCGTGTGGAGTAGTTTGTCAAGTGGCAAGACGGTTATTTACAGCTTTCTCTCGGTGTGCCCGTAGCGCGCAGCCGCTGTCTTGTGGAGTGGGTGGGGGGGGGGGCGGGGGGGAGCAGGGGGGTCGTGGGATGGGGTGCCTAGTGGCAGGTGGGACTCGTAGCACTGTCCAGCGAGGACTGAGAGAGACGACGAGTGATGGGAGTGACAGACGAGTCCACCAGTGATGACGTGGGGAAGAGCTTGTACCAGCCAGTGACCATGTTGGAGAGATCCAGTTCCTCCAGGTGGATCTGGGCCATCCCCATAAAATACTTGTGGTCCATTCGACCATAATCGCCCCAGACTATTACCTGTAGACACAGCATAGAGTGTGAATATATACATAGAGCGTTAGTTACATGGTGAATTACATATGACATTGCAGCATGGAAGCAGTAATGTAAAACAATAGGTTAGCTCTAGCCGAAAGGTAGGAGGAGTTCATTTGACTCATTGAGTCAGTGCCATGCTAAATCTGTCACCCTTTTTAATTCATCCCACTTATCCCTTAATGTTTTCTGTGCCTGGGTCGTCGTGTCGTGCTTCTTTTCAATGTGTTTGCCTACGAAACTCACAGTCACGACATTTTGAATGTCGACCTGTGACAAGCTTTGAGACATAGTATTAATAATAATAATAATAAAAATAACCCTTGCATTTGATGTAGCTCTTTTCTCATCTTCTAGATGTCTCAAAGTGCTGCACAAAATATACTGTAAAGTGAATTGACTATGTATTTGTAGGTGAAACGCGGCAGCGAATTGAACACAGGTCTCTCTTGCAAGGCGAGTGCTCTAACCAGAGAAGTACAGGACACCACAATGAAGTGGGTGAACAGTAGAGAATGATGTGACAGGACATCAAATGCAAGGATTGTTATTCCTCGTAACACTTTGCATTTATAGACCTTAGTTGCATCTCAGAGCGCTTAAAAGCGGAGCTTGACGCAGAGCCAGGGAGAGGGAAAGTGACCATAGGAGGCATTGAGATAGGGAGTTCCTGAGTTTTGAGGCTTACTGGTTTGAAGCATGTTTCCTCAATCCTGAAACCAATCCATTCTGCATTAGGGAGCCAGTGAACCATGGGACCGATTGGAGTGATGGGGGTGCGGAGTTTAGTACGGGTGAGGATTCTGGTGGCAGAGTTGTGAGTCAGTGACTAATCACTTGTTTCATGTCAATTCATATCATTTCCCTTCAAACTAATCACTTCATTTCTACAGCTTCCATTCCAGGGAATGGAAGCTGTAGATAGATGGCCCAGTCCTCCTCCTCACCACACAGGCGCCAAATGTTAGCCTTAAGATGCTGTCACCCCTTCCTATGCTTCAAATTGTACCAGCCTCTGATGAACTCTGGAGGCAGCCATCTTTGGAGCTGGCATGGAGGCTACAGAGATTGTAAAGGGGACTGATCATTCAGCCACCCCCACACCCCATCCCTCCCACCAAGAATACGTTTACCTAAAAAGGCTCGTCACACTGACGTTCTCTTGTCAGGGACTGATTGGGACACTGACCTGTAACACCTTGCCCTGGGGGCTTTCCTCGAACATCAGGGGCTGTTGATACAGAGGGTCCACAGTCTTCCTAGAAATCTTGGTTTTCCTCTTTGCTATACACACACCGTTTTCCAGTAGATACACCTTGATGTAGGGAGCTGTGGGGCGTGGCACACAGTTAGACACACTAAGTAGAGGAACGGAAGATACATAAATAAATTTCAGTATTGGGTTACATGCCAAAAAAATGCACCAGCCTGTGCGCGCGTATGTGTGTGTATGTGTGTGTGTGTGTGTTGGGACATCCTCCTGACGTGAAAGGTGCTATACCAGGTAATTTTGTTGTTTTGTTATTGTGTGTATCACATGACACACCAGGAACACGCACAGTTTCTTATTCAAATCTGATGATCATCATTAAATTAGCCTATTGGGTAACTCAATTATAAAGAGATCTCGGCCATGATTTTCCATGTGTAGGTGGGATGCATGGAAATCGCAGCTTGGTTTGGATATTCTTAAACATAGTGATCGGTTTCTGCATTTTCAGACACCCGGCTGACCAAAGTCATTGAGAAACACTGCTGATGTCACTTGCTTGTTTATCAGTGTTTTGAGACATCCTCCCGACGTGAAAGGCGCTATACAAATGTAATTTTATTCTTGCTGTTATTGTTTATAATCTACACCCCATTGTTTTAAAATCCCAAACCATTGTAAAAACCCCATTGTTGAAAAAAAACCTCCAACCATTCTCCTAAATACGTTTTCAAGTTAGGCATCCCATAATTGCATTCAATATTCAACACGGAACCTGATCTGAGGCCTCCACACCGTTTTCACTTGTGACTGAATCTTGCTCTCCAATCTTTTACCTGGAACTCACCCTCGGTAGTAACCAATGGTGTAAGGGAGACAACAGTGGATCAGTCAGGGAGTGGACTGGCATCACTAGTGTGACGGATAGTGTAGTGGGGATGGAGCACTTACCCACTGCAGCTGGTGCCCGCGGGTGAGGCTGGCATGTACCTGGTAGGGTTTTGGAGCTGGGCTTCGGTATGAGTCCTCGAGCCTGGAATATCTCCACTTCCAGCTGCCCGCTGCGATCAATCACACCAATGTGAATATCACCTGCCACACACAGACCAGACTTTGTTCAGTACCACCGATGAGAGTCAGTGCGTATATGATTACAGGCCTCCAGTCAGTGTGTAATAGAGGTGCTGTAGGATAGTGCGAGAGCAATGCAGGGAAATATTAATCATAATAATAATCATTTTATTTAATATAGCACCTTATCATGTCGGGAGGCATCTCGAAGCGTTTCATTGAATACACTGTAACGTGAATTGAATGCCTATTTTGTGGACGAAACAATTTGAGAGGCAGTGTGTGTCTAATAATTCATGATGTTACCAAAGCCAGTGTGTAATTACAGTACAATAGGCAAAGTATGTATCATGTACCAAGTATACAAAGTATGTGTTATGTACCAAGGCCAACAGTAGCCCAAACAGAGCTGAGATCTGATACCTACTGACTAGGTCTGACCATAACAACAACAACTTGCACTTATATAAGGCCCGCCACACAGGGTAGCTTCTCAGAGCGCTTAGAACCATAACTCTGAACCTAACTCTCTGACCGCACTCTCGCAAAGCTGACTTCTCTCATTTGGTGATTCCATTTCACATACCTAATCATCGCCTTAAGTAACCTCACTCCTGATACATTATCTTTTCCTCCCAGCAACAGAAGGAACTCTGATTAGATTGAGCATTCATAAAGTGTAGCTGCTGATTCTTGGAAAGAAGCTTGACAAGCCATCGCCAACCCGCTGACACAATGTAGAAAAAGAACATAAGAATTAGGAGCAGGAGTAGGCCATTCGGCCCTTCGAGCCTTCCCTGCCATTTGATAAGATCATGGCTGATCTTCTGACCTAACTCTAATTACCTGCCCTATCCCCATATCCCCTAATCCCTCTATATTTAAAAAAAATCTATCAGTCTCAGCCTTGAAAATGTTCAAGGACTGAGCATCTACAGCCTTCTGGGGTAGTGCATTTGTTTCCTCAACTCTGTTCTAAAAGGCTGACCCATAATTTTAAGATTATGACCCCTGGTTATAGATTCTCCTACCAGGGGAAACAGTCCCTCAGTGTCTACTTTATCCACCCTTTTAAGAATCTTATAAGTTTCAATAAGATCTCTCCTAATTCTTCTGTACTCCAGAGAATACAGCCCTAGTCTATTCAACCTATCCTCATACGTCAGTCCCCTCATCCCAGGAACTAACCTAGTGAATCTACGCTGCAAAGAAAACTCACATGATGGAATGGTACCACCACTACTACAAGTAATAATCCTTGTATTTGATATAGCACCTTATCATGCCTTTGAGACATCTCCAGGCTCTTCATACAGTTTGGCATGAGAAGCTGTAGTTAAGAGGGAGCTAGAGTGTGGAGATGACTGCTGCCTGGTTAGAGCTGTCATTAACTCACCCATTGAGGGGGTTGCCAGTGTCTGCCGGCCCACCAGCTGTGCCGGTCCCAGCCCGTCCAGGAAATCACTGAACTGTCCGTCTGCTCCCAGCCGAGCCGTGGGGAAAACCAAACTGTGAAGCACAAGGAGATCGGTGTCAATAACTGTTGCATAAGTTGCTCAGACTGTGACCCACAAGCAATGTCCAGGCACCAGAAAAGAATCACCAATTTTGACACTGCACGGCTGATATTTTCACCCAGTCTGATCGGGGAGACCATTTTGCCTTTAAACATTAAAATTGGTAGGACTTCAGAGAATATCTATGGTCTGTATCTCTTAATAACTTACTGTATTAGCTTCCGGCTTAAAATATTTCCACAAATCTGGCCAATCATGAATCTTAAGGCAAAATCCTCTCGATCACCAGAGCAGAACCGGGCAAGAAGGAATAAAATGATAATAATAATTCTTGAATTTGAAATAGTGTTCCATCCACAAAATTATACAATCAATTAATGGCAAAACATACCAGCCAATTGCACACAGCAGTGACCCACAAACAGTTGTGGATTGAGTGACCAAATTCAAATGCTGAATGTTATAGTGGTTTGAGATTTGTGGAGTCCTGTAGCTCAGTGTTTAGAACACTCACCTAACAAGTGAGAGTCCTAGGTTCGATTCCAGGCAGGGCGAAACCTCGGGCAAATTTCCTTTCTCAACAAGCCTGATGATAATCCCTCAACAAAATTTAGAAACTGGTCATTTCAAACCATGACTGTTTGTGGGACACTGCTGTGTGCAATTGGCTGCTGTCTTTCGCCCACATCTATACAGTCAATTCACTTTACAGTGTTTTCTGTGAAACGCTTTGAGACGTCTAGAAGACATGAAAAGTGCTATATCAAATACTGGTACAGTACCAAGGATTATTATTTGAAGAGTTAAACAGTGACAGACCAACCCCTTTGGCTGATGGATCAGAAACAGAGTGGGCAGGGACTCTTATCTTAAACACTGGAAACATAAAGGGGAGGTTAGAGTAAATGTTTCTAAACGGGAGGGGAGCGCATTATCGCATGTGGCTGTTGAAGAGAAATCAATTATCTGTATCTACATGACTGCTTTATTTCATGATGTACTCACAGATTCCAATGGAGGGCGCCAGGACACCAATGTACAGATTTCAAGTTACATTCCAGCTCTCAGTTAGAAGCTCTAATCCTGCACAACTCTTGTCGTAAACTTTTTAGAAATAATAATCCTTGCATTTGATATAGCACTTTTCACGACATCTCAAAGCACTTCACAGAATACTGTAAAGTGAATTGACTGTATATATGTGGGCGAAACGTGGCAGGCAATTGAGCACAGCAGCGTCCCACAAACGGTCGTGGATTGAAATTACTGGTTTATTAGAGTTTTTTTGGAGGGATTATTATTAGGCGTGTGGAGTAAGTAAACTTGCCCAAGGAAGAACATTTAGTCTCCGAATTTAAAAGTTGGTGCAGAATTATGGGAATTTCTTTAATTCGGTCGTAATCCAGAAGCGTTTTTTTTTGCAGTTCTTACGAACTGCAAATTCATAACTACAGATTACGAACCACAGATTCTATGCTAAAACTGGATTGATTGCAAGAATTTTCCTCAGTTATACTGTAACGTGAATTGATTGTATATTTTGTGGACGAAACACAGCAGCCAATTGTGCACTGCAGTGTCCCACAAACAGTTGAGTGAAGGAATTATTACCCCTAACAACAACAACAACAACAAATTACACTTATAAAGCGCCTTTCACGTCGGGAGGACGTCCCAAGGCGCTGCACAGGAGGCGTGTGACCCGAGCTGAGAGGGGAGTGTTTGGGAAGGGGTGAAACACGTAGGAGAGATCGAAGAATTCTGGGTGGAACAAAAGGCACGGTCGAAGAGGAAAGTCTTCAAACCGGCCTTGAAAGAGGAAAGGGAAGAAACGAGACGGAGGGATTGAGGGATGGCATTCCATAGGGTGGGAGCAGAAAAACTGAAGGCCCAGCCTCCAATGGTGGGGCGGTTCGGGCGGGGGGCTTGGAGCAGGCCAAGTGCTGTTGAACGGAGGGTCCGGGTGGGCTTGTAGGGGGAGAGTAAATTGGTTAAATAGGGCGGGGCAAGGCTATGTAAGGCCTTGAAGGTGAGGACGAGGATCTTGAATTCGATTCAACCACTAGATTTTTTGAAGGTGTTGTTACCCCCAGAAAAGGATTTACCAATCAACTGATAACCAGGTTCCTATTTACTTCTAGGTAAAGAGGCGAGTGGTGTAAGGAAAATTGCCTAACTTTTTGCTTTGCCCAGGAATCAAACGCAGGTCTGCTCACTTACTGTAGTGCTGTAACCACTAAGAGGACTGAATGGTATTGTATCGGTAAATCTTTCATGTCCACCTGAACAGACAGACCTCGAACGCTTGGCTTACAAACCATTCAATCCGAAACAAACACCTTCAACAACGCATCGAAGCATCAGCCGAGACAATCAGCTCAGGGTTTCCGTTTTGAACCCATTGATCTCCTGACCAGAGGAGGAGAAAGCCAGAGAGAAAAGAAGTCCAGCCTCAGAGGGCGCTGCCTTGCTATCTGCTGCAAACTTACTTCCCATCGGAGCTGTTGCTGTTGGTGCTTCCGTCTGTGGACTCGCGGCTTCCTTGCCTTGTGACCCTGTTCCGCATTTCCACAGCAATCCCAGTCTCGGTGCTTCTCCGGATGTTACTGCGTAATTTCTTGGGACCGACCTCTGTGGGAAGAGGTAGAGAGAACGTTTCTTAATATAAGTAATAATAATAACACAGTAATAATAATCATTCTTGTATTTGATAGCGTGCCTTATCACATCGTTGAGATGTCTCATAGTGCTTCACAGAATATAGTGCAACGAGAATACACTGTGTGTGTTATTTTTCACTAAGCAGGGTCCCACAAACAGTCCTGAATTCAAGATGTGTGTATCACATTCCCCAGCAGCTGCTATGTGATTAGCTCACATCCCCTATCTCAGGACCCCTGAGTTTCTGAGTAGAGACCTCTTTGTCTCTTGTTGCTTAACCAGATTTGTGGAGAATGTAGTTGGAATCAAAATACACCTTTTCAGTCAGTGAGGAACTCGTGAGAGAGGACAAGAAACTAGTTTGTGATAATGTTTAGGCCTATACTTCACTCTCCGCCTCCACTCTCTTGTATCCCTCTATTACCTTCTCCCTCGTATATGCAAGTTTAATCTTAAATATGTTGTTGCTTTTGCCTCAACCACAGCTTCTCGCAGTGAGTTCCACATTCTTGCCACCCCCTGCGTGAAGTTTCTCCTAACCTCCCTGTTAGGCCTGTTACTGACTATCTTTTATAATTATTCTGGTAGATCTTTCTAGATGAATACTATTCTCAATAACAAATTCACCGAACCATGGCCAGAAACAGTGGACAGCGCTTGGTTCTGAATTTCCTGTCACTTCTGAAGTTGAAAGCCATCGAGTGAAAGCATCACAGCTTTATACTCAAACCAACCAATCAATCTATATTTCAACACTGTACTGAAACATAGTCCTTTGAAGCTGTGCTTTCTGTCTCTTTATAAAGATCTAAATATTCTGTTTAATTTTTCGTGGATCAGATGGAATTAAAATAGGTGTCTGTCCCACGGGATAACAATCAGCACCTTGGGACGTCCTCCTGATGTGAAAGGCGCTGTATAAATGTAATTTTGTTGTTGTTGACACACAATCTCCCCTGGACCTGCAGAAGCTGAACCAGAAGCCAGCAGGACATTGTTCAAAGCCAAGTGTGGCCTCAGAGACTGACGGCTAACTCTGCGTTTCTGCGCAAGAACAAAGCCCGATGTCAACAGTAATTGGGAATACAGCACACTAGATACACAACAGTGCAGATAATGAGTCATCGTGGAAAATACCAATTAGCAAAGCGTTCTAATCAAAAACATCATCTGTCAGAATGTCACTCGAGCACTGCATTCTACCAGCCTTCTCAACCTCCTGCTCTAGGCTCCACGACCATATCAGCCTCACCCTCGCCTGACTCCACTGGCTTCCCATCACACAGTTCAAGATCCTGATCCTCACCTTCAAACCCTTGCTCCCACCTAACTCTGCAATCTCCTAACCTCCTACTAACCTGCCCTCTGCTCAGTGTGCTACGGCTTGCTTCATGCCCCCGCTTCACTCGCCCCACCATTGGTGGGTGGGCCTTCAGCCACTCTGCCCCCACCATCTGGAAATCCATCCCAAAGTCCGTCTGCCTCACCCCATCCCTTACCGCCTTCAAGACCCACTTTGAGGACCCACCTTCTCTTCAACCGTGCTTTTGATCAACCTCCATTGTCTCCTGACCCCCACCCTCCCCAATCCCTCCCCCATCTCGGCTCCAAAGTACTCTCGTCCAGCATCTTGGGATGTCCTCCCATCAACATTGCATCGAAAGGCGCTATACAAGTGTAATTTTGTTGTTATTGTTGGTGTTCTCCCAACGTGAAAGGCAGTAATTTTGTTGTTGTTATTCTATAGCTATTTCCCTCCCACCCATCCACCCACCCACCCACTCTTCTGACTAACTTTCTATCCTGCTGATTTTCTCTGACCATTTATTTCTTGTTCTCTGTTACTCTCTCTGTGTATCTGATCCTGTGCTGTGCTGATAACAAACTGCTGAATATTCCCTGGCTCTTTGATGCTGGTTCACAAACCTTGACCTGCTATATCATGGACCTGGTCATTTTGTGCATGTGCGGCATTTACATATTGTTGGCATCTTCAAGGCTCAATGTGGATAAACTGACCCATGGCTGGTCGGCATGTGGATATTTATATTCATATTCCACTGAACACAATACACAAGGATACAAGAGGCAGAGTTACCAACACTGACATGGGGAGGTATAAGCACTAATGCAAGTGAACATCATGGTTCTGTCCTTGTCAGGTCCCTACGATCTGGACGAGTTAAACTAGAAGAAACGGTGGGTGAAGCATTTCTGCTGGTGTTCTGTCGACACTGCACTGATAAGAGCTCTTGTGTTCTTGCTGATAACTTTAGGGTGTCTAACTTACACGATTGCAGAGTACACTGTCATATCAGTCAGCATAAATGCCTGGGAGGAGTGGTACATGCTCAGGTTTAGGTGGCCTCTGGTTACCACACATAAAGGGTGTGAGCCTGGCGGTGAAGAACGAAAATGATCCACAGTGGGTGGGATGAGTTTTGAGGAGTGAATAGACACGCTAGGGAAACATATCAAAAAGGCCCTTGGAAAATGATGTTGCTGAATAATACTTGGAAAGTACATGTAAGCATTATTATTATTATAATTATTATAATGACAGGATATGTGAGAAGACATTAGGGCATGAAAAGGTGCCTGAAAAGGTGGTAGAGGCTGATTCAATAACAACTTTTCAAAGAGAGGAAGACATTTATTTGGGGAGGACGGGTTTAAGAGGTTATGGGGAGAGAGCTAGGGAGTGGGATTAAACAGCTCTTTTTAAAGAGCCGGCACAGACTTGATGGGCAGAATGGCCTCCTTTTGTGCCATAAGATTCTATGATTGTAAGTACAGTATTTGAGAGGTATTTCTCACGAATAAGGTTTGTCTAACACCTGGAATCGGGTAACCAGGAAAAGGTAATTTATTTAAGGCTATTTAAGAAAGAGTCTGATGCTTTCACATCACTTTTATTTCAGGAGTATGAAATCAAATGGGTCATTGGACCTTCGTCCTCCCAACTGTTCTTGTGTGTCATTTTGCATTAAACTCTCAGGTCATCTCTTCGTGAAACGATCATGTTAATTGAAGACTTGAACATCCTTTAATCTTCTTCATTTTGTGGGTGTGCTTTCTGAATTGTTATCTCTCTGTGTCTTCTGTTGTTTTCTGTATCTTGGCTGGAGTGGTGTTGTCTTGTGCGTGCGTGTGTGTGTTAGGAGGTTGTGTGTGTTAGGAGGGTGAATAATGATGCTGAAAGTCAGTCAGTCAATTAATCAATCAATGAAATCAATCGATCGATCAAGTTCAAATCGATTTGGCTTCAAATTGTGTTTGTGACAAGAAGGTGCAATGTCAAAGTACTTCAGCACAGATATAGCACAAAACCACAGGCTATTTATTTCCTGTGCTGTACAGCTTAGGAACTGCTTCAGTAACTGTTGCTGGACGTACACAGGACACACAGTAAAAGCTGACCACCCCTCCTCCCAGTGAACAGCTCCCTGCGTTTCAACATAGGCTTTCAACGTGGGGTCCAGTTAACCACTTAGTCCTGTCTGGTACTTTACAGCTCATGTATATCTTAGTGTCAGCTCCTGCATGTACGATAGACAGTCAGGGCAAACAATAATAATCCTTGCATTTGATATAGCGTCTCATCTCAAAGCGCTTCAGAGGATATACTGTAAAGGGGAGTGACTGTGTATTTTGGGAGAAACACAGCAGCCTGTTGCGCATGGCAATCTCCTACAAACAGCCATGGAGTGAGTGACAATTTTTTCTTTTGGGTTGTTGTTGGCCAGGAGAAACTCTTTTCGAATAGTGCCATGGCGTCTTTAACATGTACCTGAACAGGTAAATGGGACTTTGGTTTGATATCTTATCTGAAGGACTGACTCGATTCCTGGATTGAGGGGAATAAACGGACACACAGTTCAATACTTCATTTTGCTTCAGTATTTAACTTAATGCGGAGGTTTAAGAAATGACAGTAATCTGTGCTGTATGTAAGTTTGATAATATAAAAATAATCCTTGCTTTCGACACAGCGCCTTGCATTTTATCACATCTTCGAGACATTACAAAGCACTTCACAGAATATACTGTAAAGTAAATTGACTTTATATTCCTGGTCCCCCAGCCCCCTCCCCCGGACATGAAGGATTCCACTTCACTGAACATACAAAGGGTGAACCAGACACATACGAGCAAATGAAAGTGAATTGTTTCCTTTTTCCAAGTGTGCAATGTATGGGAGAAAACTATATGTAATTATAATGGGAATGAATTCACAATTAAAGATAATTAAATGGGGGTTTGGGGGACAGGGACAGGGATTTTTCCCACTCGATTTATATTATATTGACCAAAGCCCTAATGGGTATAATGGCCTTAGGTAATCAAGCAGTAGGAAGTTTGCTAGACAGTACTTTCAATTGCAAGCTGCTTGGCTTTAGTTGGTTAACATCCAGCAATTATCCCGATATATACTCTTGGATCTCCAAGCCTTGGCTCCTGCAAATATCCCCTCCAAAATGCACAGTCACTATTTTTTTCAATAAGTTGTCTGAAGCGCTTTGAGACATGGAAAGTACTATAGCAAATACAAACAAATATGATTTTTAGAACTTTGGTGCATCTCTCTGGGGAGTGTGAAAATCATCTCCCCAAATCACTTTTCTTCCTGACTTCTCTCCCTGTCTCTCTTAACAACATTTCTCTCTGACTGCACCTGTGGTCAAAAGCCTCAAACTTCCTCTCCTTTCCTCCTTGCTCAGTGACCCTCATTGTTCTTGTGAAGTGCTTTCAGATGTTGACCAAGTAGAAGGTGCCATGTGATTTCCATGTATAGATGGGATACCTAGCAAGCTGTTGTTGAAATAGGGGAAGGAAGAAAAACCCTCGAAATAATATCATGTAAATATGTCTGGAAGTGGAAGCAACGAGACTGCTCAACTAAACAAATTATGTTACTAGAAAGCAGATCACTATCTTCCATGCTAACCACAGCAAATGAAGCCAGACTATTAATCATTCAATGTCAATCTGATAAGGTGAACTGCTGATGCCAAAGTGTTCACCTGTGTCTAAGATGAAGAGGTCCGTATACAAAAGGAACATTTAGTCATTTGATTTCCCCAGTTCACAGAGACTACCACCCAAATCTCATGTCAGCTTGGCTCAGTTAGTAGCACTCTTGAAGGTTTTTCAGTCAGCCGTGTATCTGGCACTGACGGAAACCCATTCACCTTGCTTAGGTGTATCCAAACCAAACTGAGAATTCTAGGTATCCCATCTATACATGGAAATCACAGAGATGATAAATGGAATTGAAAGCACAGTCTCACCCTGGAGGGACGTATCCTGTTAACCTCATTCTGGAAAGTATTATGTGCAGGTTGTCAAGAGCCAAGGCTTGGGGATCCCAGAGTGTGCTTTGGGATAACTGATGGATTCTAACCAACCAAAACTGCACAGCCTGCCATTGATAGCACAGTCTGACAAGGCTTGTCCAGCTAGGCCACCCTACCCGTTAGGGTTTGGACGAGCAAGGTTAACGGGGGTTGAGTGGGAAGAGTCCCTGCCCCGTGACTGTTCTGCCCTTCCATTTCCTGCCGCTGAGATGATATGCTGTTACAAGCAATGCTCTGGAATACTTCGGACCCGTCTGGCTCAGGAACTGCACCCCTGGACAGATTCTGACATTTAGTTGCTAAACATGTCACGATGGAGCTAAACCCCACTCCCCACCCAACAAGGAGAAAAGTCACTGGCCATTTGACATCCAACAAGCAAGCGTTTAAGCCCTCGCTGAATGGATGGATGGCAGTTACTAAGACTTCCCAGCGACCTTCCTGGTTTGCAACACAGCTCAGCATGAAATGCGGGATTGTCACCATCTTGGCTCGGACACACATCCCTCCCATTGTGTCAGAAATGTTCACAATCTAGACTCTGGTGTAGTAATGAGGGACACACGGCTAGTTTGTTGGATGTGTCGTTCTTCAGCAGGGAAGTTAAAACCACTGCACCTTTAGGTGGTGTTTAGGGAGTCTGTGACATGATTCAAAAATAAATGGACGTTTCTCCAACAATCTTCCAGATTGTGTGTGGTACTTTGCTGTGTTCAAAACTGTCTGTCTCATTTACCTAAAAAAAAAGGCACTGTGTTTGACAGTGTTGACTGTAAATCATTTTGAAGTATTTTGACATATAAAAATGCAAGTTCTTTCCAGGCACACACAAAAAATTGACTTTGTAAATATAAATCCTGCTTTCAATCATATTACCTGTGCCAGCCAGCCATGGAGTGGCATTGGAAATGGGCACAGGGAAAAATGTGGTCAGAACACTTGTGTGGAACTCGTACAGGTGAACGGCACCAGAAACAAGCACGGACATGAACAAGTGTTCAAAGGAATGGCTGAGCCCTCGTTACTGGGATAAGTTCCTGTGTCAGACTGCTGCAGTGGGATGCAAAACTGGGTCTGTCTCTCTGCAAGATTGTGCTGCAGTGTTATATAAGTGCAGAAAGCAACTGCAGTCTGACCGAGAGAAAGAGACCTCAAGATACCTTTGAAACCCATTTTAAAATAACCAACAGCTGCAAATATTAACATGCTCGGCACACACTGGCTTCTGGGAGTAGCTGAAATAATGGAACCACCTGAAATAATAGCAGGCAGTGTCAGGACAGAATAGCTGATTTCAAAATGAAAGGACTGACACGCTGGGTAGATTTCAGTAAAACATGTAAACTGATTATTAAAGTTATGTTAATTGTGATATTCAGGTAAAGTTGGCATTGATTGCACTATGATTTTCATCAATAAGAAATAAGCTCTCGGCTGCTTTCCCTCAGGGGAATTTCACTTCTGTTGAATATTTTATGTTAAAAGTTTTGCTTAGCATTGCGTTGGGTTACTTAAAACAAAACTGTGCTGAACATGTCTGTTCTGTGGGCAGAGTCGCAGAATCATTGACACTTACAGCGCAGAAGGAGCCTCTGTCAGCTATTTGAAAGAGCTACTAACTAAATCAGGACTGAGATCAGTTCTCTCTGCACAACACGACCTCAGCACAGTCCAGCAATAGATGTTGCGGCATAATAATGATGATAATATAATAATCCTTGCAATTGACATAGCGTCTTAACAGGTCTTCGAGATGAATCGAAGCACTTCACAAAATATACTGTAAAGTGAAGTGACTGTGGTTTGTAGGCAAATGCAGGATTTTGCACACAGCAAAGTCCAATAAATGGCCACAAGGTAAAATGATCAATTGATCTAGAGATTTGTGGCCAGGAAACACCTCTGTTCTTGAAGATTGTCATAGAACTGGAATTCAGAACCTCAGTTTAGCATCTCATCTGAAAGGAAGCACTGACAACAAAATGCAAGGCTTCCCATTACAGCAGCGGAGTATTAATAACAATAACATTAATCCTTGTGTTTGATTTAGCGCTTTGTACCTGGAGCAGGTAGCATTAACCTGGATAACAACATGGGGCTTGAACCCACAATCATGTGACTCAGAGGAAAGAGTGCTACCAACTGAGCCATCTGATCAAACAGCTTAATGCTCGGAGGAGAGCATGAAATGGGCTCAGTGGCCTTCTTTATCTGACCCTCTCTTGGGATCTTGTAAACTCTTAGCTATCAGGGTTTGTGCTGCTCTGGTGAATAACCCAGAGACACACCGAAAAGGACCTTTAATCCTGAACTGAAAGACATAATACACAAGCTCTAATTAGCTGTGCTGGTTAGCTCTACCTCACCGCCTCCCATTTTATCCTGTACTCGTCTTGAATCTCTCAGGAACAGGAGGCTTCATTGGACTTCTTTAGTTTAGTTACACCTCTCCTTGTGATTACAGCAACTTGTATTGATATAGCGCCTTTCATGCACAGTAACATCATTAAGTGCTTTACAGGAAACAACAACACCTCCATTTGTTTAGCATCCTTCACAGGGGGTAGTGTCTTGGAGTGTTTAAAATAGGGATGATGATGGAGGGGGAGGACTGAGTTGTTCAGAGGCTTTTTAGAGCTTTTGATAGAGAAGGGCTGAAAACAGTGATTTGGAGAGGGTACTGCTGAGGGCGGGAGCGGAATGGCTGAAGGCTCGGTCACTGAAGGTGAGGCAGGGAGGACAAGATTCGAGTTTGTCGAGCAGAGGGAGTGAGCAGTGAGTGAGATACTGGAGGCTGGTGAGGATACAGGTGATAGGCAAGGGAAGCTTCGTGTAGGTCATGAAGCAAGTGGATGAATGTCGGATGATCTACTGTTTGAAGACAGTGGAGCTGAGCCTGTCTGGAGGGGTTTGTCTGCTTTGGGGATAAGACAGGGACAGAGCCAGAGGATGAGGTGAAGAGTAGCGGGTTCTATCTATTACACTGCTATTATCTGGTCATTTCAAGATTAATCAGCAATGTTAATACATTCGAGCAGACTGAAAGAATAGGAGTGTGTCAGAACATTCTGTTCTTACTGTATTATTTATTGCATGGGATTAAGTCTACTTAATGTGCACACTCTCTGGCTGACTGAATAGTGTTCTCTCCATTCATTCTTGTTTTATTCATGACATTATTACAAGTCCCTTCGTCCTATTTCTTCTCATCCTAGCAGAGTGCCTTCCCAACCATCTTCCCATCACTGTATCCAGCTGTTGTTTAAATGAATCCAGCACCATGACATCAACTATTCTTTCTAGTAAATGGCTCTAATCAACGTGAAAGATATCATACAAATGTAATTTTACACTCTCTGGATAGCAAACAAAATGCTTGCTGGTATCTGTCCTGAAAATGCCTTTTGGAGCTCAAAACCCATGTTTGTTTGTTCTAATGCCTTGTGGCATACACAGGTATTGTTTTGCTTTTGCATTTCAATGCCATTTAAAATACAATTCATCCAATATGATCCCTTCTAAGTGTTGTTCATAGCTTATTCCTCTAATGCTGGGGATCATCTACACTGCTCTCCTCTACCTTTAAGTTCTGTCAATCCCTTATATCACCAGCAAACAGAATATGAACAGTACTCTCTAGGTGTGGCCTGACCAGAACACTATATGATAATAATAATAATAATGGTTGCAATTGATATAATGCCTTATCATGTATTTGAGAAGTTTCAAAGCTCTTCACAAAATATACTCTAATGTGAATTGACTGTATATTTTGTGGGCGAAACGCAGCAGCCAATTGCAGACTGTGTCCCACAGACAGTCTTGGATTGAAGTGACTAATTTATTTATTATTTTTGAAGGAATGATTATCCCTGGAAAAGCAATTAGGTGCCAATCACCTAACAACCGGGTTCCTATTTATTGCTAGGTAAACAGAGATGTGTGGAGTAAGGAAACTTGCCCAACATTTTGCCCTGCAGGGAATCAAACCCAGCTTTCCCAGCTTGAGTTTGACATCAGGGGATTTTAATTTAACTGATGTAGTGATACATCCCAGCATTTCTTTAGCTTTGTTTATTGCTATCTCACTACTGCTCACAGAATATACTGTAAAAGTGAATTGGCTAACTGAATTGACAGACGAGCAAATGGGGAAGTGGGGAGAAAAATATCCACATACAGAGTAGTTAAGATATGGAATGCTCTGCTGGGGGTGATAGTTTAGGCATTTCAAACGGGAACTAGATAAACATTTAAAAATGAGTAAACTATAGGGGCTCAGGCAAAAGGCAGATAAATGGGACTGAAAGGATTGCTCTTAAACAATATATATAATCCTTGCATTTTGTTATAGCGCTTTTCACATCTTATCGATGACCCAAAGCGCTTCACAGAATATACTATAAAGTGAATTGACTGTATATTTGTGGGCAAATCGCGGCAGCCAATTGCGCACAGCACAATCCCAAAAACAGTTGTGGATTGAAATGACCAATTTTATTATTGTGGTTTTTTTGGACGGATTATTTATCCAGTATAGACACACAATATCCTTCTTTCTGTGCGGGAAGTTTCTATGGTTCTATTCATAAAAAACTTTGTACAGCTTCCCACATTCAATTTACTGGGTCACCACCTCAACAATGTCGATGATTTTGGTCAATCCTTCTGAACCCTCACAGGCTGATATTCATTAAGTTCTGTTTATGCATCTAATATTCTATGCTCTTCATAATGCATGATGCTTTGAGATGTCTTAATGACCTGATAAGGCACTATGTCAAATTATTATTTCATAACTTTACCAATTATTTGAGGTCAGGCTGGTGGTCTATAGTTGCCAGGATTGATTTTGTCACCCTTCTTGAATACGGGAACTACATTTGCTTGCTTCAAATCTGTTGGAAATTCACCAGTGTTGTTCGGCTGCCCCCCTCATCATGTATGTCAGTGCTGCAAAAATCTCCTGGGTCAAGATCATAAAGTGCTTCATAGGATTTTTACCGTAAAATGCAGTGACTGTGCATTTTGTAGTGAATGTGGAAGCCAATTTGCGTACATAATATCCCACAATTAGCCATGAAATGAATGATCATTTAAAAAAAAACACTAGAGGTTTATTGGCAAGGACACTGAGAGAAGATCCCTGTGCATTTACTTACAATCCATTCAATGTTGGGATTCAATGCTATGGATTTCTCACCATAGAGAAAGAGCCTTCATCTAAATTCATCTAAAATTAGAATTTTTTTTTTACAAAAAGGGAAAAGTAAATGATGTAGGGAAACAAGTTGGAGAGTGGGCTTAGAGCATAGGAACACAGGAATTGCTGGATGAAAAGTACCAAAGGTCCATCTAGTTTGCCTTCTACCACCTGGTAGTCTCCTACTGCAATAATAATGGACTTCTTGACTAATCCTGGCAATCAATCTCTATCGATTAAGTCCACAACAGACACAGGCATGTGGTGAGAAAAACACTGCAGCGCTGAAAAGCTTTGGGTACCATTACCATAGATCCAAAGTTGCCTGTTTCTCCTGAGCACACTAGACTTGCCATCTCTTAAATTACTCATATACTGTATCCCAAAATATTATGTTCTGAACGAAATCTATCTAATTTGCATTTGAATGAATCACCAATTTCTACTTTCACCCTCTCCCAAGGGAGCCTGTTCCATAAATTTACCACTCTCACAAATAATTTTGAAAACAGCAGATTTGTTTTCAATTTACCCTCCCCCCTTGAAGTGCAGGCCATGTCCTCAGGTTCTACTATTCTGGTCAAGATGAATGGATTGTAAGATGATAGGCTGTCATGGTCCACATTATCCAGTCCCATTTGAATCTTAAAAACAACGATCATATCACATCTCAGCCTTTTCTGTTCCAGCGTGAAAATGCCTAATTGACCTGATCGCTGTACCCTCTCAATCACTGCAATATCCCTCCCATACTGCAGCAACCAGAACTCTACACAGTACTCCAAGTATGGTCCCACCAACGATTTATAAACTGGAAGGATTACCCCACTATTTAGACTCAACAGTGACCTTTAAATATATCCCAGCATCTGATTTGCTTTACCCACAGCAGCTGAGTATTGTTTCCATAGCTTCAATTTGATGTCAATCAGGAACCCCCAGGTGTTTTTTTTTCATTTTCCACACAGATTGTTTTCTTTCCATTTAAATAATAGTCCCTTTCTGTATTTTTTGTCCCATTCTTTTGGAAAATGCAAAGTGATTTACATGGTTCATATTCTCCTGGAATAGGTGGCTCATTGTGGTGAAAAACACCAGTGTAGATTCGATGGGCTGAATGGTCCATTGTAACATTCTAATCTTCTGTGAGGAACTGGACAACACAGTTGTGATGAGATCCACAGTATAATAAGACAATGTAGAATCTTAATTCTCTTCCATCGATTGCGATAGGTGGCCATTTTAAATGAAGCCTTGGTAAAAGAAACATCACTAAGTATCAAGGACCCATGGGTGCCTAGGTCAGGACAGCTCACCAGTACAGATAGGCCTGAATTCCTTTTTATATTTTTATGCCTGCGGCTATCTCATTCAGTTCAGTTAATGATGAGCCAAATGCGAAACATAACCCCAGGAGCCAGCACAAGTCAGTTCATTTTCTGAGCTGGCTGTCAGTATTGTTTGTTGATTTATAGCCGAAACCAACGGGATATTCACATCATGGGCTTATAACAGATGGATACAGTCCTCTAGCTTGAAGACACCAGGGAACTCCAACAGAAAACAATGGGTTCGTTTAACTCTGAAGTCTGGTCAGACAGCAGCCTTGCTACCTATCATGTTAGTCTCGCTTTGTTCATGCTTAAAAATCGCAATCCATTCAAATCTACAGCGACTAACTCAGGATGATACAAAGCCAAAGGTTTGCCTGTATTCCTGCTTGATGGGATGCTTTAGTCCTCTGAGTACAAATGGCAGAGGTTGGATGCCGTTTGTTATATTGTGATTGGATAAGAGCACGAATGTGAACTCTGTATTGGACCATGAGAGCTGGTGATTGGACAAGCCTCTCGAGGTCTGGAGTATACAATATAGGAACAGGATCTTCAGTACAAGCCTTGGACTTAAAACAGGTAACAGAACCCTAACATTTCTCTTCATCTTAGACTGAAGGCAAAATCATGTTGAGATGTTCTCCAAAGATGGAAGGTTTTATATTTTGGTAAATTGTATTGACTTCAAATTGATGATTGGCCGAATTTTGGAAAACTCTTATATTTAATTTATCTTTTCTGCAGTTCTTTAAAAGAATCAACCTTCCAAATGAAGACTAGGAATTTACTCTCCCTAAAGGGGCTTCTGGCATTAGTAGCTAAATGGGAATAAACAAGAAACAGTTAGGGTATTGAACATCTAGTTCCTGGAGACTTTTACCATGGAGGTCACTAAAAATATGACCCAACATCTGCCAACATTGCTTGAGCTCAAAGACTTTGATATAATTGAGACTGATATTTATGTTACAGGGATAATAGGAGATTCGAAGAGGAAAAGCAAACTTATTAGAGGCAGACTTAGCAAGGAAAGAAATGTGGAAATTGGAGATTAGAGGAGATCAGGATTACTGATTTATATTAATCGGTAATTAAGTGACTAATTAGAAGCATATCATTTTCAGTGACTAATTATATCATTGTAAATTGGCGTCCTGTAGCTCAGTCTTTTGAGCATTAGCCTCTCAAGCGAGAGACCTGGGTTTGATTCCCGGCAGGGCAAAATCTTGGGCAAGTTTCCTTACTCCACACGCTTTGTAATAATAATCTCTTAAGAGAAAACAAACAAAAATAAATTGGATATTTCAATCCACGACTGTTTGTGAGCACTTGCTGCCGCATTTTGCCCCAAAATATAGTCAATTGACTTAACAGTATATTCTGTGAAGTGCTTTCAGACATCTCAAAGACGTGAAATTTGCTATATCAAATGAAAGGATTATTATTCTAGATGCCTTGAATACAGAATGTCAACGACAGGAATATTGCAATCCGTCCAATCCCATTTATCTGTCTTTTCCTCATATGCCTGAAAGTGTACTGATTTATATTGGAGTGTCATCATCCTATCATTTCATCCTAAGGTCATATAATTGTCACTGTGTTATTCTCCTATATGCTATCAAATCTTTCAGGAAATAAATCGGCTGCTTCCCACTGGACGAGAGGCCTGGAATTCTGCGGTGAGCCACACCGAGCCATTGCCCTGAGCCGGGAGCGGACGGGTGGACTGCCGGGCTGTGTGGGTTGGGAAGATGACTCTAGGAAGCCGTGGCTTGTTTATTCTCGGAGGCTGGTGTTTGTCTGAACAGCTGCCTCCTCTCCAGCTTCGCATTAGCCTTCTCAGTCTGTTGCCATGGTAACTTTCACTGCATTGCACCAGATTCCCTACAGTGAGAGGTCTGAGGAGAGACGCACCGTGTGTACCTCACAGAGCTCATGTTGTATCCCAGACCACCACCACAACAACAGTTTGCATTTATATAGAGGCCAAGGGTAGAGCCCTGGAACTCTTCACAGCAAGGAGTCTGACAACAAGCCAAGGGGATCAAGTAAGCACGATCAAGCTCCTCCAATGTAACAATCCATTCTAATACCATTTTCTTCCTCTTTCCTGGTAATGTCTAACACACTTGCTACACTTGCTACACTTGCTCTACAGATGCATAACAATCATAAGAAGAAGAAGAATGCTTGCATTTGATAGATCGCTTTTCACATTTTCTAGACGTCTCAAAGCACTTCACTGAATATACTGTAAAGTGAATTGACTGTATACTTGTGGCCAAACACGGCAGCCAATTGCGCACATCAGTGTCCCACAAACAATCATGGATTGAGTGACTACATTTTTTTTTAAGGATTATTATTAGGTTTGTGGAGTAAGGAAACTGGCCCAAGATTTCATCCTGCCTGGCATCGAACCCAGGTCTCTCGCCTGCAAGGCAAGTGTTCTCTCCACTGAGCTACAGGGCTCCACATCTCCATGAATCTCTAATTCCATTTTAGATGACCCCAATCAACTGCCAAGGAGCTCTGCAGTCGTCCAAGGGACACAGTGCTCCAGATCGCACACGGATAATAATAATTCTTGCATTTGATATAGAGCCTTATTACATTATTGAGTTGTCTCAAAACACTCCACAAAATATATTTTAAAGTGGATCGACTGTGTATTTTGTGGCCATAATGCAGCCAATTGCACGCAGCAATGTTCTACAAACAATAATGGATTGAAGATCAAATGTTTGGGCGGAGAGATTATAACCACTGGAAAGTAATCAACCATTTGACTAACAACCAGGTTCCTACTTACTGCTAGGTAAACAGAGATGTGAAAATTAAGGAAACTTTTTCTAAACTTTTGCCCTGCTCAGGAATCGAACCTAGGTGCTGATCATCAATCGGATTTGTAGGTGTAGAGATGTATAGCAGTCCTAGCAGGCAGGACTGTCCCGGTTGGACTTGTAACAGTGCTTTTGCAGCAGCAAGTTCAAGACATACCATAACTAATATAACTATCAAAACACCAGTTTAATTTACTGTAATGAAGAGTCCTGTGTGAGACAGGCTCCATTGAATAACTAACTGGGTTCAAGCTGTGCCATATGCCTAAGCAAGTCAGGAAACGAGAAGCAGAACACAGTGTTCCATTGTACCTGTCCTACCCCTTCACCAATTCATGACAAATATTTTAGACCAATTTTCCCCACCTGTTCTTGGTAGCTCGTGATTTCCCATTATCTACAGTATCTAGCTGCCTTTTAAACATCCCCATTGATTCTGCCTCTACGGCTTTCAGGGGTAGTGCATTCCACATTTGAACAAAACTGCTGTGTCACAAAACATTTCTGATCTCAACTCTGACTATCGTCTTTGAGATGTCTCAACAATGTGATGATCATAATAATAATGAGAATAATAATCCCTGCATTTGATAGCAAAGCGCTTCACAAAATATACTGTAAAGTCAATTGACTGTACATATTTGTGGGAGACACATTTGAGGGATTATTATCCCCTAAAAGCAATCCCCAATCAACTAACAATCGAGTTCCTACTGACTGGTAGGTAAACAAAGTCATGTGGAGTAAGGAAACTTGCCGAATATTTCGTCCTGTCGGGAATAGAACCCAGGTCTCTCGTTTGCGAGGCAACAGTTCTAACCACTGAGCTACAGGAATCCCAGGGGGGAAATATCAACTGCAAGGATTATTATTATTATTATATGAATATTATTATAACTGCCTTAGCAGTGAATTTTAAGATTGGTTCCCTTGTTTTAGATCCTTTAGCAGAGGAAAGGGTTTTCTAATATCCAGCTTCCAAATTCCCTTCATTACTTTGATCTAGCAGATCAATAGTTTCATGTTTTCGGGTCTAAGGAACAATGTGATTTGTGATCAGGTAACAGCACAGAGTGTGATTGGACCATAGCCCTTCGTAATCAGTGCAGCTCAGTATCACACAACATAGTGTATTTTGCCCAATGTGCTAATTTACTCATCAAGTGCATGAATTATCACGTTAATTCCGATGCTTCCCCCGACCCTTCCACAAGGCAGCTAATGTTGAGAACTTACCATGTGGGGCAATCATAGGTGCGAGCCAGTGTCCCACAACGCCTTGACATAGCACGGCAGATATAGTCTTGGGACCTGTAAAAAGAATGAACAAATGTCATAGTTATTCCGAGGGCTATGATGACTACTTTTGTGTATGTCATGTGATGGACGCTACTGGGACATGCTCACTGTGGGACGATGTCATGAGGATCAACAAGCCACGTATTCAATGTTTCAGATAACGAGCCCGCAATGCATGGAGGAAACACATCTTGCACTAGTGCAGTGAAGGACACTGAGCAATCTATGCCAACAGAACTCCAGATTGTTGATGAGTGTCAGAGGCAAATACAAGTTGTTTGGCATCCATACTGCCAGCCCTCAATGTGCAGTTGATTTCCAAGAAAGACAGAAAGGCATTGAAACATAGACATTCTCAGTAATGAAGGGGCCCATTTAGCCCATTGATTTTTTGCTGTTGTCAGCTGGGCGTCTGAAACCAACGGAAGCCCATTACCGTGCTTAAGAGTATCCAACCCAAACAGAATTCCATACATCTCACCAATACGTGGAAATCCCAGAGACAGATTGTTGGAATGGAATGCCACTCTCTCCATGGAAGGAAGCATCCTGTTTACCCAATTCCAGAGAGTATTATGTGCAAGACCAGAGCTAAGGCTCGGTGATCCAAGACTGTGTGTTGGGGTAACTGCTGGAATCTAACCAGCTAAAACCACACAGCTTGCCATTGATTGCTTTCCCATTGCTTGTCCAGCCAACCTACCCTTTGACTCATTGAGTCTGTGCCAATGTAGACCTATGTATGGCCATACATAGCCATACATAGGTGTGAAGCCAGCACACAGGATTTCCCAATTGCTGATGAGGAATTTTCTGACTCTTTCAGATGGTGACTGATGTTAAATTGATGCCCTCTTGTTACTCACTCACTGACTGCTGCATTTCACCCACAAATATACAGTCGGCTTTCTTGCTCTCCTTCCCCCTACCCAGATCCCTTTCCTTGCCAACTTTCCACCCCCTTTTTCCCTAAATCCCACTTCCATGACCGTTTGTGGGACACTGCTGTGCACAATTTGGCTGCTGCGTTCCGCCCACAAATATACAGTCAATTTTCCTACTCCCCTTCACCCTGCCTTGACCCCTCCCTAATACTCTTGTCCCTACCCAAGTGTACAGCACCTTGGGACGTCCTCTCGACGTGAAAGGCACTATATAAATGTAAGTTTTGATTGATTGATTGATTGACCTTACCAGAATAATAAAAATTACAGTTGTATAACGCCTTTCACATCAAGAGGACGTCCCAAGGCTCAGACCCTGAGAGATTACCACAAAGGCAAATGGAGGAGAAACTATCTCCATTGGTCGGTGAGTGAGTAACAAGAGGGCATCAATTTAACATCACCAAAGAAAAACAGAAGAAAAGATTGTGCGGATTGTTCTGCACAGGGGATTAGTAAATGGAATGTATTAGTTGCAGCAGAATTCAAAATAGCTGTTAGAAGAAAATTAGACAAACGTTTGGAAAGGAGAAACACACAGTATTCAACAAAAAGTCACGGGAAAAAGCAAATGAGTGGAACTAAAAACAGTTAGCACATACAGAGAGCCAACAACAGGCATGATGCGCCAAATGGCCTCTATCTTTGCTGTCATATTCTATGATTCAAAGATTCTATGATTGTTTGATGCATTGAGGATTTTCAGTGATTTTGTTCAGTTTCAAGTCCAGACATTTGCAGTTTTCTTTTCCTTTCCAGAAAGCGTTTTTCAAAAGGCTGAATATTTCATGTCAGTGAGTTGCTATTTTCAGTGTTCCCTTGCTGTTTGAACATAGAGGCTTGCGGGCACCGAGGTCACACCTCATATAATAATAATAATCCTTGCATTTGATATGGCGGTTTTCACGTCTTCTAGACGTCTCAAAGCGCTTCATAGAATTACGGCAAAGTGAATTAACTGTATATTTGTGGACAAAACACATATCACATGACCTGTCCTGTGGATTGCATTATAGTTGAGAGTTTTTATAAAGTGGGAGATCTTTCTGCTGACAAATGGAGATATGTCCCACTCAGGGATTTGGTTTCACTGACCAGCATTCCTGCGCCAGCCAGTGTATGGTGTTGGATAATTGTTTGGTCAAGCAGATGTCTGACACATACAGAAATCCATTGCTCTTGTTAACAGCATCCACCTGTAATATGGACATGTAACTTTATCTGGAATAGAGAATGCACCTTCTCCTAAAAGGGACCAGAATGCATTAGGCAAAGATTGGAAAAAACCTAGGGAAGAGTTAGATTATAGAATAACACTCCCCCTACACCGACCTAATCAGCAGTCCCAGGTCAGACTAGCATGGGTTTGGAACCGAGTCAATCCCTTCTGCACTAACTCATTGAGCTTTATGGTCTGTCTGAGTGTGAAATTAGTGCTGAAATACCCTCACAAACAGATGCAATCAACCTGGCAATTGGAGTTTTAGATTATAGGTTTGAGCATGTCTACATAGGCTGCAAACTGGCTGCTGCATTCGCCCCAAACACACAGTCATTCCACTTTACATTGTGTCCTATGAAGCACTACAAGACATCCTGTGGATGTGAAAGGTGCTGCAACAAATGGGAGGATTCTTACTCTTATATCTTTTGGTGTTCTTTTGGATGACTGAAGATCTTGTCAAAAACCCATTTCAGCCTCAGGAAAAGGCTGTTTCCCTTCCACTTTGGAGAATATGTTTTAAGAACAATGCTCAAGCTAGTGACTTTGAAAGGAATGTACTACAGAGGAGATTTTGTGGGCACCGCATTTAAGGTTGAACCCAGAATCTCCCATTCCCAAGTCCGGATTTATCTGACTGATCAAAATTTGGCGAATTAAACCTCTTGAGCTTTCCAGGCCTTGTCAAATATGGGTGACAAACAGAGGAGACTGTCAGCTGTTTTCCTGGCTTTCATTATCTGAAGTGCCGGAGGGATAAAGTGGAGCTGCCAGGTTAGAACCTGTGACGCTAACTTTAAAATCCTTTGTTGGACTTAGCTAAGCAAGCTCTGCACTGACAGTAATAATAATCCTTGCATTTGATGTAGCGCTTTATCACGTCCTCTAGACGTCTCTAGACGACTCTAGGGATTATTATCCCTAAAAAATCGATCCGCCATCAACTGACAACCAAGTTCCTACTTACTGCTTGGTAAACAGAGGAGTGTGGAGTAAGGAAACTTGCTGTGCCGGGAATAAAACCCAGGTGACTCGCTGGGGAGGCGAGTGCCCCAATCACTGAGCTCCAGGACCCAGGATTGTATGTTACAGCTACAGAAATCAGGCACAACAACAAATCACGTTTGTATAGTGTCTTTCACGTCAGCAGAATGTCCCAAAGAGCTGGACAGTCAGGGAACCACACCTGAGCAGGAGAACATTTGACCTACTGTGTGAGTTGCTGGCATTTGATCCTCCATTCTCCTGTACCCCACTCTTTCCCGATACCCTCCAATACCCTCTCCCTGCAGATGCCTATTGAATTCCCTTTGCCCCCGTTCGACTCTGGTCCAGCAGCCAGCACTGGCAGATCATTCCAAGCACTGACAATTTCTGAGAAGAGTAGATAATCCTAATGTCCTCTTCTAAAGCCCCAGCTATAATCGTAAAGTCAAGCCCTCTTATCCCCAATTCGCCCATCAATGGAAATAGTTCCTTGTCATTTACTCTCTCAAAACCTTTCATTATCTTCAACAATTCTTACAGCTTTTAAAAGAGAATTAGATCTTTATTTAAGAAGAACAGGTCTGTTAGGTTATGGGGAGAGAGCGGGGCAGTGGGATTGAGTTGCTCTTTTCAAAGAGCCGGCACAGACTAAATGGGCCGAATGGCCTCCTTTTGTGCCATAAAATTCTATGATTCTATGATTCTATGAATTCTGTGAATCACTCCTCAACCTTCTGTGCTCTAATGTAAAGAGTCTTAAACACTCCACTGGTACTTCGCCGTCAAAACCACCTCATGATTAGACTAATCCCTTTGTAAAATGCTGAAAAGGCAGAACTGCAGTTAGTGATACATAGAGTCTATTTTGTACTCTGAATGAATATTGGAAATAAAAGCTGTAGTTGGAAGGCTACAGAAAATTATTTGTTTGTCGCTCGTTAGCAAGAGGTGAGTGGCTGTGAGCTGTGTGAGAGTGGCTGATGTGCAGGTATTAGTAAGCATCATTGTATTTAAAAGCCAACTCGATACATGGGGAAGAAAGGAATAGAGAGATATAGGAGAGGATGGAGGCCCATATGGAGTATATATACCAGCACGGACTAATTGGACCGAATGGCCTGTCTGCGTCCTATAGCTTTCTACAATAAAAGCCCGTTTATCCAGCACCCTCGGGACCTGGCCAATGCTGGTTAAAGCGCCTGCTGGATATTCGCCCCAAAATGCAAAAAAAAGATAATAATAATACAAAAAAATTCAATGCATTTTTCCGGATAAATTCTGTTTAATCGAATGCGGACCTTGTTTTTGCGATGCCGGTTATACGGAAGGTACGGTTGATCAAGTGCCGGATAAACGGGCTTTTACTGTATTTAACTTTATGTAGTATCAATTTACCTACCCAAAAATGTTTGTTATAATCAGAGAAGTCTGCAGTTACTATGTTACAAGCATAAAGAAGCATTGATATGCCAGAGAGATAATCTATACCTGTCACAATATAAAGCTCATCAGTCACTGCAGTGATTTATCAGTCAGGCTGCTGGACAATATCACTGTCTGACCTGAAAGGCAAGCTATCCGTCATTACTCAACATAATGCATATTAAGCATGGACACAATTTATGATTTTAGTGACAACGAAATGGTAGATAGTTAGTGTTGAGCATCACAAACTACAGTACCAACACACAGCTGCAAGCTCGTCAAGGCAGTCAGGAGAGAAGGTGGAGAGGTTCACCATGCTTTCCTCTCCAGCACCAGGCTCTACGACCTTGTCATACCCATTCTCGACTCTATTGGCTCCCCATCATTCAGAAGATCCAATTCAAGATCCTGGTCCTCACATTCAAAGCCCTCCACAACCTCGCCCCACCCTACATCTGTGACCTGCTAACCCCTTACCAACCTGCCCATCCCCTCCGTTCAAGTGCCTGCTCCACGTACCCCAACCCATCCGCCCCACCATTGGCGGGCGAGCCTTCAGCCACTCTGCCCCCAACTACTGGAACTCCATCCCACAGTCCCTCCACCTCGCTTCCTCCCTGGCCTCCTTCAAGAACTATCTCAAGAACCTCCTCTTTGACCATGCCTCTTCCCCTCCCCTCCACCCTCCCCAATCCTGATCCCCAGCTCAGGACCGAATCACTGATTGTCCAGTGACTTGGGACATCCTCCTGACATGAAATGCACCATATTGTAATTTTGTGGTTGTTTCAAAGGTCAAGTCCAGAAAATAACTCGTACAACAAGAAACCTAATCATGCACTTCAACAAAATCCTCCGCCTTTCATGAAATGCAACTCATTAAAAACTCTGTAATCTTGTACCAAACTCCGCACCCCGATTGTTCCTAGCCCTTGGGATGTCCTCCCAATATGAAAGACGCCACACAAATGTAACTTGCTGCTGTAGTCGCGGAACAGATTCATTTCAAGATCATCATCTTCACCGACAATCACGTTATAACCAGCCACCCCACCCCCCCACCCACTTTACAATCTGCTCACACCACACTCCCCAGCACTGAGCATAATATCGAATAGCTTTGCAGTTGTTGTAGGGTCATTGATGTCTGAAGGGGCTTCATAGGAATCACTGTAAAATGTTTTTTTGGCAGGTAAGGTAGCCAATTCACGAACAGCAACGTCCCAAAGCTAGGAAGTGAATATCTATGACATTTACATGGCAACATTTTTAATGCAGCCGGACAAGAGAACAAGACGGAATCCTTAATAATTTATCCTCAATAAATAACTTAAAATGTATTCGCAAATAAATTCCCAAGTGCACCTCACAATTTCACGGATGGTTATTTTCAGTCCCTCAAATGGCATCAGATCAGCCATTTGCAAGACTAGCACTGATTTGGAGTCAGGATTGATATGAGCTAAACCGCACATTTATCCACAGAATATATGGAAAGTACTAATAATCATTAATCAGGGGATGTAACAAGTGAGTGGAATGAATATAGATTATACCTCTGTCACAGTAACCATCTGATGTGTATCCTACTCCACTGCGGTCAACACGTTTGCTTTCACACAAACTCCAACAAGAGCACTGCCTAACAACAATAACTCCCTTATATAACACCCTCCGCATAGGGTAGCATCTCAGAGCACTTATCAGTGTCAGAGCCCGACTCCAAGTTGGGGATGAGGGAGGGGGCGGGGGGAATGATGATTATAATGTACAATGTGTATCAGTCTGGCTTGGTTAACAGCACTTTTGCAATGGGTCATTTGGTTCCGAGGTGATTAAGCACACTGGGATGCTACCCTGTTTGAAGGGCTCCAAATAACTGCGAGTTCATGTTATTGTAGATCCATTGCCAGAGTTTGAGCTTACTGACAACGTTGACACTCCAGTGCAGCACTGGGCGAGTCTGCATTACTGGAGGTGCTGTCTTTCAGACTTGTTATTGAACCGAGGGCTCATCTGCCTATTCAAGTGTATAATGAAGATCCTCCGTTAATATTGAAAGAGAACTTAATTTTAGCCTTTATTTCTACAGCTAATTTGTCCTTAGCTTCACAGGATATATTGTAAAGTGGCGTGACTGTGTATTTTTGTGTGCGAAACGTAGCAGGCAATTGTGCACAACTGTGTCCCACAAACCGTCATGAATTGATGACTATAAAGAACATCTCAAAGAACCTCCTTTTTTTTGGAGGGATTATTAACCTCAGAAAGCAATCCGCCATTCGAACAACAACAGGGTTCCTACTTACTGCTCGGGAAACAGAGGTATATAATGTAAGGAAACTTGCCTAAGTTTTTGCCCCAACCGGGAATTGAACCCGGGTCCTCTCGCTTGCGAGCTGAGAGTGCTACACTATGGGATTCCACAGCAAGGCAGCAAAAAGTCCTGAAAGTACCACATCAAGAAATGAGGGGGATTGGACCGTAGGAACCAGAGGTGCCTGTTGAGCCCTCGAGCTGGCTCTGCCAACTTATTCAGTCATGACCGAACATTTCATCCCATCTCTTTGCTTGTCTCCTGCCTTCTCTACCCAAGATTATACAAAGAAGATGACAGGAATGGGGATAACAACATGAAATCTGGATAAGAATGAAAATTTCCTGCACGTTTTTACTGAGCCTCTGAAAGCCAAAGTGTTGACTGATCATTGTCTTCCTTATTACTTTCCGAAACCTTTCCGACAATCACCATGGCAACCGAATCCCTCGGAGAGCCTGCTCCAGACATAGTCTGCCTCAGCACTGCGCACACATCCATGAAACCTTTCCTGGACAGACAGAGAGAGAGAGAGAGAGAGAGACGTGGCTTGGATCAATGATCAGTCATGCTCTCCCTCCATCTCCTTCTTGTCTAAGTTTGAGCTTATTTCACTTTTTAATAAGATGCGATTTGAGAATTGTTGGTGAGATAAAGCACTGTTAGGTCCTTTAACAATCATGCTGGATTGGGATGTTTAAACAGAAAAATAGACAGATAATCAGAGCAGTAAAGAGTAAAAAAAGGCATTAAGAGATGTGGAGGAAAGGCAGGGAATGGGATTACAAGATCTGCCATGACGTAAATGTGAAGTCAGAGCAACCTTATTCCCCTGTAATATCTCTAGATATTTCCAGATATAGGTTCAGTTCTCTGATCCACCATTTGGAACTCCATTGCAATCCCTTTGTCCCGCTCCCACCCTTGCCTCCTTCAAGGCCCATCTCAAGAACCTCCTTTTCCATCGAAGACTGTGATGCTGAGAGCTAACTATCCACCATTGTGTTGTCACTAAAACAATGAATTGTGTCTGCCCTTAATGTGCATTATGTTGATTAATGACAGATAGCTTGCCTTAGGTCAACCTCCGGCGTCCACCCCACCTTCTCTCCATCCCCAGCTCGGGTCCAAATCCTGGATGGTCTAGCGCTTTGGGATGTTCTCCCGATGTGAAATGTAATTTGTTGTTACTGTTGTTGTTACAAAGATAAAACTGTATCAAATGGATGAGAGTGTGGTACGAAGCTGTACGATATCTGATGCAAATTATTCTAATATTGTAAAGCAGTGAACCTGAAGTGACATCTACACCCTGAAGTGACCCTCTCCTACTGATTGTAGCTTTCTCTGAATCCTGATTCACATCTGATATCTTCACTGAGTGAAAGCGAAAATTCACAGTGAAGATCAAAGGATTATTGTCACTGTTAAGAAACCTATAAGAGGAACCAATGCCCAGTGTAAGGGAGAAGAGCAATGAACCAAGTCATTAGTAAGGCTTGGAATTGTACATAGCAAGGTACTGGAAATGATTAAGAGATGGTGAGAGGAATCTTGATCTCAACAAGTTTGAGTCAAGACCATGGGTTCACACCCTGCATTTGGACGTGGAATTCACATTGGCTGACATTCCAATACAGTACTGAGGATGCCATGCGGGTAAGAAGAGGCTTGCCATCTGCCTGCTCAAGTGGACAGTAAAGATCCCGAGACACTATTTAAAGAGACAAGACAGTTTCTCCTGGTGTCCATACCAGCAATCCACAGAAAAAATGGGACATTCACTTCATGGCTGTTTGTGGGACATTGCCGAGTGCATATTGGCTGCTGCTTCTCCTACAGAATGCACAGATACTGTACAATCCGAGCGAGCGGTCCATTTATCTAATGATTCTTTGCATCCAGTGGTTCAAGGGTGGACTCAACCCTAGAGATTTCATTCTCCTCCAGCATCCTCGGCGAGGAATAAAAGACACACCATAATATGCCACAAACAGTCATGGATTGAGTGATCGAATTATCATTTTTTTTAAAAAAGTTAAAAGGGTAATTATCCCTAGAAAGTGATCCCAATCAACTAATAACCGGGTTCTTACATACGACTAGGTACACAGATGGATGTGGATTAAGGAAATTTGTCTGAACTTGTGCCCTGCCCTGGAATCGAACCCAGGTTCTCCCACATGTGAGGTGAGATACTCTAGCCAACACGATACACGACTCCACAAATATTTTAATGTAAAAGAAAGTGATTTATTGCCGTCATGTTAACGTGACAATAAATACTCACAACCGTATCTACTTTCCAAACCAACATGTTTGGCATTGTAATTGTAATTGAGCTTCCAGCCATGTTTACAGGTCTGTAAGAATCAATAAATTAACTGAGGCATTAAACATCAACTAAACTGGGGGATTCTGTGAGTAAGCTGCCATGCACTTAATGTCGTCTAATTAGCAGGTTTGTGCAGTTACCAGATATTTTTCAACACAAGTAAAAAGTTGGATGTATAGATACAAATCTTATTCTTTACGGCTTCACAAATTAACCTGTTCACAAATTCAGCTGAAAAAAGCTACTGCTACTATCTGTAACTGAGCTGTGTGAATGCACACTCCACACCTGCTCTAGGTAATAATAATACAACTCGCATTCATATAGTGCCCTTCTCATGTGGTAGTGTCTCGGAGTGCTTGATATTATAACATTATAATAATACAAAACCAAGATGCATCTCAAATTACTTCACAAGTAATTGCCGGCCACTGTAGGGACTGTGTATTTGCAGCTGTTGTGCACCGTGGGTTTGAGAAACAGCCACAAAGTCAGTGACCAATATATCAGTGGGACCTTTGACCAGGAACCCAGAGAATCTACCTTCTCTTTCCCAATGGGGAAGGATATTTAACAACCATCTGGAACTGGCAAGTGTTCCATGTTTTAACATCTCGATCAAATTATGATAGCACTGACAAGGCTGAAATGTTCTTACCCACACTCCTCTGTTTATGTAGTCGTAAGTAGGAACCCGGTTGCTATTGGCTTTTCCGGAGTCATAATCCCTCCTATAAAATAATAATTTGCTCAGTCACTGCACAACTGTTGGTGGGACATTGCTGTGTGCAATGGGCCTTGTTTTGCCCACAAAATGCAACACTTCACAGTATATTCTGTGAAGTGCTTGGAGACGTCTCGGAGATGTATACTATATCAATAACAAGGTTTATTATTATCACTTTATTAGAATGCAACACTGCTCTAGTCCCAACCTGACTGTTCAGCGTCTTGGGACATTCTCCTGACGTAAAAGGCGTTCTTATAACGTTAATTGTATTGTTGTTGTTTGTTATTGTTGTAGTACTGCAGCAATCAATTTAGACTGTGAGCTTTAAAAGCCCAACTTGGGACTTGAATCCCACTACCTCTGAGCCGAGCCCATCAATGTGAATGCTACCAATTGAGCCAAGCTGATACTCCCTAAACGTGAGATTAGATTCCACTGTGTTGAATAAAGGGTTATTCCTCTGTTGTAGCCTTTAGTTTTTGCTCGGTCAGAACCTGCTCAGTGAACTTGGACTGGGTTATAATGCTAAAACTGCTGATGCATTGCTAAACTAAGCCAAAGCCAACACTCGATTCTATTAATTTACTCACGTTCTTAACCTGCAGTGTCTCTATGACAGGTACAAACGGCTGAATCAGACAATCCGAGCGAGCGGTCCATTTATCTAATGATTCTTTGCATCCAGTGGTTCAAGGCTGGACTCAACCCTAGAGATTTCATTCTCCTCCAGCATCCTCGGTGAGGAATAAAAGACCGTGACACTTGTGATCTATTAATACACGGCTCGCACCAATTCAAACAGGATTTTACATTCCAGCTGCCTTGCTTCACCTAATTACTCTGAAGGATTTTCTTTTTAGTGAGTAACTGAGAATCATGTCATTGCTGACCATCCACAATACTGTCTGAGTCCCATGTAGCTGATTCCTAAAAAGCTAAATGTTCAGTGAAAGTAAAATTATTGTTGGGACTCTGAAGTTACTGTTAAGTTCAGCTGGTGCAAGCCAGAGTCTCACTGGATGTGCTCCCAATATTTCCTACTAAAATAATAATCCTTGCGTTTGATATACAGTAACGCCTTTCACACCATCGGCACGTTTCAAAGAGCTTCACAGGATATACTGTAAAGTGCAGTGACTGTGTATTGTGTGAGTGAAACACAGCAGACAGTTGTACACAGGAATGTCTCACAAACGGCCATGGAGTGAGTACCAATTCTACTGGGGGACTGCTGGCCAGGACTCCAGGAGTAACTCCCTTCTCTTTTTGATTAGTGCCATGGGAACCTTAATGTCCACCTGAACAGGCAGACAGGACCTCGTGTCTCATCTGAAGGAAGGCGCCTCTGATAATGCAATATTCCCTTATAGCACTGCACTGGAGTGTCAGCAAATTGTTCCATCAAATGAGTTTGCGGCAGTCTCTCAACCCAGTTGCTAGCAGTGGGATCAGTGGATGTAAATTGTTATTAAATGGGTCTTGCCACTAGATTATTGACGGGAATGCCTACCTCTTGGAGGAGAAGCATGTTCCTCTGGAGTTCAACTCTGGCTCTTGATCTATTCCACTGACTAGCAGTCTATTTGCAATTGACTAGCAATCCATTGTTGTTGCTATTTGCGCCTTTTATGTCAGGAGGACCTCTCAAAGCTCTTCACCAGGCAGACTCAGAACTGGGGGTGAGGGGGTGGTTAGGGGAGCTTAGGAAGTGGAGAGCGGGAAAGGTGTCTATGTTGGAAAAAGATGGTCTTAAGGTGAGATTTAAAGAAAAGGAGGGAGTAGGCAAAACAGAAACTCTGAGATGCTGATGGTGGGGCAGGTTGGTCGGGGAACATGAGATGTCTATTATTAATAATAATAGTAATAATCCTTGTATTTGACATAGAGCTTTTCACATCTTGTAGACGTCTCAAAGCGGTTCACACGATATACTCTTAAGTGTATAATTGACTGTACATGACCAATTTGTTATTTTCATATATATGAGGGGAGGTGGAGGTAAAGGCTGGGGTGGAGGTCACAGAGATAGGGCACCTTATCTGTTATAATAGTTTCAAAATTTAGAAAAACAAACCCAAATTAATTGTACATTCATCTCACGTGGGATGTTGCAGCCACGCATAGAAAAGCTGCCACATTTGCCTGCATAATAATGATCAAAGCAAGTCATCATGTGAAGCTCTTTGAGACATTTTGATGTGAACGGGCACGGAATCAAACAAATGTATCTGTTATAAATAACTGAAATGACTAGCTCCATTAAAATTTCTATTTGTATTAGTCACTCGTTCACCCACAAAATATTCAGTCACTCCACTTTACAGTGTATCCTGTGAAGTACTTTGAGATGTCTCTCTGAAGTGAAAGGCACTGTATCAATTTACAGATTATTATTGTATTATTACAGGTATTATTACCTTAGTAGTTTTCAGTGTTGTGTCAGCCAGGCGAATAACACTGTCAAGCTATAGACCTTTCTAAGTATGTTTAAACTTCCAAAAATAGCAACTTTTTGCAGGAGGTTGATATTTTGTTCACTGGGTATTTTGTCAAGCCCTTTCTGAATAATCATAAAATAATAATAATATTATTACCATCGGTGGTCGGGCATTCTGCCTCTCTGTCGGCACCGTTTGAAGTCCATCCCACAGTGCCCTTGCCTCGCTCCCACCCTCACCTCCTCCAAGGCAGGTCTCAAGACCCTTCTTGACTGCACTTCCAGCTGCGCTCTTTCTCTACCCTCCCCACCCTCCACGCCCCCAACCCACCCCAATCCCAAACCCCAGCTTAGTCCAAATCCCTGACTAATTTTGTTGTTCTTTATTCGTTTCCGTTAACAATTTCCTTGCCTGTTCTCCTGAAAGCAAAGTTGAGGGTATGTTGCCCCAGGGCACCTTTATCCTTTACTCAAGTGACCGATCCTTATGTTAGAGTCCAGGCAGTGAGCAGCCTAACCCAGCAACAACAACTTTGATTTACAACAACAACAACAATTTTGATTTATATAGCGCCCTTCACGCCAGACAGCGTCTCAGAGCCCCTCAGAGTGTCTCAGCAGTCCTGAGACCAATTGTAGCCGCTCTATTCTGGCCCTGACTGGGCCGAGTTAATGTAGCGCAACCCAGGGTTCACACTTGGGACATTCCCAGTTGACGTAGCTCACACTGGGCAATGACCTTTCAAACTGAATCATCGGAGGAACTCAGTTGCTCTTTATTGCAGCAAGAATGAGTCATTCTTAATAAAAGGTGAATGTTCGAGGGCTTGAAAGTTAATTCTCGAGTATAAAAACACAGGTGGTGCCTGGTTTGCCCCAGATGAGCCCCGCAGTATTTTTGGTGGTGTGAACGGTTAAGCAAACTCTCCAAATACCAAAAATGGAGAGATCGGCAGCTTGTCTACAGAGTCATCGATGCCTGTGGTGCAGGGATGCTCTGTGAGAGACTCGCATTGATGCAGAAGTCTAGGTATTAATCTTGTGGAATTTCGCATAGCTGAAATCACAGTTAAACATCTTAAATTTCACTTAGGAAACACCCTGAAACTCTATAACTAAATGATGTACCTCCCATGTGTTGCAGAGATGAATAGGTAACCCTCTCATTAACCCTCTCATTAACCCGACATTGAAATCTATGTGAAAGGCTACTTGTGGCCGGGACAACTAAATCATTCCCAATGTCTTCCTCTGGCAAACACTAGTGCAGTTAGTAAAGATCAAACTTTTGCTAAATGGTACCCATAAAATATTTGAAAAGTTGTTTAATTTCTAAGATAGTTCTTTAAGTATGTTCCGGTTTTGTTTTGTCTGAATGATGGATTCTTCGTCTCTGCTACAGAAACTGGTAAATTGGTTGTTTGTCAATGCAAAAGCCTTACTCTATTCAGAACCTTTCTTGCAAATGCTTGGTCTGTTTATCAGGCCTCGGGATACATTCTATCAGGAAATATTTCAGATGATATTCAATCTTCTGCATCAAGGCAAATATTATAATACCGTGTTTTGTATCTTAAAATAAATGCATTTTATCTGAAACAAAACACATTTTGTTTAACTCATGTATCCGGTAATTAGATTTCTAAATTTATTTTGCACACAGTGTAATCCAGGTGTGATTTATGAAGTCCTTTGTTACGATGGATCTGGATGAAGAAGGCCCTTCGAGCAATCCACTTTCATGCTATGATGAAATATGTATATACATAAAATGTATATATCATGTATCTAATTTACCTAGCAGTAACAATCTGGTTGTTAGTCGATTGGTAGATCGCTTTTCAAGAGTATTAATCCGCCCACAAAATTGCTCACTCAATCCACGACTACTTCTAGGACATCCTGTATGCAATTGGCATATTGTATTATATCAAATGCAAGGATTATACATTGTCTTTAAATTTAGGATTGAGCAGAAATCGCGGAAAATTGTTATTTTTCACCTTTTAAAATGCACCTGATCTGAGCGCCTGTGGTCACAAGGACTGCATTTCCCTGCCCAAGATTCATCAACACAAACATAATGTAGTTCTGAAGGGATCCCTTGATATCTGCTAATAAACTCTTCTGCATTATGAGATTTCAGCAAGCTGGAAAGCTGGAAAGATGATTATTTTTAATAAAATAAGAGCACAAATCCATTCTCAGCAGTGAGAACACTCCGCCTTGCCATCTGCCTCCCTCACTGCCAACAGTTCAAACCTCTGATTTACGTTCTGTACATTCCCTTTTTGAATTTTCTTTGATCAGCCTTGTGTCTGACGCCTGCAGAAATCCAAAACCATACTTCAAACTATCCAAAAAAGACTGCAAACTCCACATATGTATGCCACCTACACACTCCTGTCTGGAATGGAACGCGCACTCCCTCCCTGGTGGGATGCAATAACAACAACAACAAAATTAGATTTGTGTAGTGCCTTTAATCGCGCTATATGCTCTTTGCACTCTGCTCAATTAATTCTGGAGAACATTATGCGCGGGTTGCAAAACCAAGGCTTGGGCATTGCAGAGTTTGCATTAATAATAATAATCCTTGTATTTGATATAGCGCTTTTCACATCTGCTAGATGTCTCAAAGTGCGTCATGGAATATACTGTAAAGTGAATTGACTGTATATTTGTGGGCAAAACGCAGCAGTCAATTGTGCACAACATTGTCCCACAAACAGTCGTCGATTGAAGTGACCAAATAGTATTGGTTTTTTTCAAGGGATTATTAGCAGTTTCAAGTTGAGTCATTTCAACTTGATAAGGAAGGCTGTATAAAAATAGAACATCGCTACAGAGGAGGAGAGATGGGAGAACAATTTCTAGCCTTTAATAAATTAAAATAATTCCATTTAATAAAACACCTTATCACACCATCAAGACATTTCGAAGCACAGGAATTGTAGGCAAAGGTGTCAGCCAATTTCAATACACATAGCGACATCCCAATGCTTTATTTTATCTGGAGGCTTTATTAGCTTGGATACCAGGAGACATTTCCTTTTCTTTTCAAATAGCTGCCATGGGATCTTTAACTTCCACCTGAACAGACGCAAAGAACCTCGGTTTAACTTCTCATCTGAAAGGTGGCACCTCTGACAATGGCAGGGCTCCGCCAACACTGTATCGGAGTGTCGTTAATGGCAGAGGGTAAACAAAACCATCAGATAGGACAGGACTCCTCCTCTGATCACTGCCTGGTTACTGATACTGTCATTGAGTAAAGTTGGGCAGAAGTGAAAGAATGACGCATCCTGTTCTTTGTGATAATGCCCACAAAATACACAGTGAATTCACTTTACAGTATATTCGGTGAAGCGCTTTGAGATGTTACAAAGACCTGATAAGGCACTATAGCAAATGCAAGGGCTTTGTTATTATTATTATGTATCAATAACAACAACAACAAAATGACATTTGTGTAGCATCTTTCACGTCAGCAGGACCGTCCCAGATAACAAACTTCACATGTAAGGGTGTACAAGTCTCATCTTGATTGACTGCTTTGGTTGGTGGATTGACAAATAAATAAAGTAATGTTGGAGAATCTTCAGGTCTTTATCTTACCGTTTGCTGGACCTCTGATTCCTCCTTTGAATAAATAAAAGTAAACCTTGCGTTTCCACTGGCACCTTTCATGTCTGGATGATGTATCACAGCCCTTCTCAGGATTTACTGGAAAATGTAGTGATTGTGTATCGTGTATGTAAATGTGGCTTGCAAAACGTACCACAATCAACACTCCTGGAACTCCAAATTCAGACAACTAAGTGTCAGCGCATTGCAAAGTACACAGAAGGAGCTATACTTTGTACTGCAGCTAACCTGGAAGTGTGGGTGTGTGGAGGGACCTTACGATTTGTCTCTGAGCTGTGCAATGCCTAACCTCCGAGTGCTGGATTGTGATTGCCTCAAAACAATAACAAAAACAAATTGTATTTATATAGTGCTTTTCACGTGGGTAGGACTTCCCAAGGCGCTAGACAATGAGGGGTTTGCACCCAAGATGCAGGTTGGGATCAGAGGTGGGTGGAGAGCAAGGTGGGTGGAGGGGGGAAGGTTACCGAAAGCAATGTCAAACATTGCATTGTGCCACCACCAACGTCCTCGCTTTGACGAGCGCAGAATTCACTGTTAGTGGAGAGTGTGCTGGTGCAGAACGGAAACTAGTTGTTTAAAGAAAGCTCTGCTTTTTAAATTGACAGTTAATCCCAGGGAACCACAACATGTTAAATAAAAACATTGCATCTCACCGAGATAAGTAGTCAATTAATTTCCATATCTATTCCTGTCTGACAATCTTGGAAATACTGCCTTGAAAGAGGAGTTGGTGGCGGTGGCGGTGGGGTCGGGGGGAGGGATGGGGAAGGAGGAAAACTGTTCACAGTTCTTCAAGTAAATGTTTATTAACCCACAGCCAAGTCAGTGAGCAAATGTGATTCCGCGAATGGAGAATCATAAACTCAAATCACTGACCTAGACAGGAATATTTCAGATGTGCAAATAGCTCCTTTTCCTCAAGAAACTTTACAAAGGGGTCCCTTCCCCTGAGAGGGGATGCGATGCCCGCTCACACTGGCTGAGAGCAAACCGTGAATATGGTGTGTTTTATACAGATCCTTGGGTGGGGGAAATATTTTGAAGTACACTTGATAATTAGCAAATATGCATAGTCACTACAATTTAAAGTAAAAACTCTTGTAAAGTACTTTGAGACGTTCTGAAGATGTGATAAGATGTTATATCAAATACAAAGCTTATTATTATTCTATGGTTAGCAGTAGTATTATTATTATTGATAGCCTGACTGTCAATGATTACATTACAACTTTCCTTGCACCAGTGAGCTTCGGCTGACCCACAAACAGTCAAGAAATCAGTCATCAGTTTTATCTGGAGGATTATTGGCCAGGATACCGGAGGAAACTTCTCTTTTCAAATACTGTAGCGCTATGGGATCTTTAGACAGATGGGACTTCATTTAACATATCACCTGAAGGATAGCACCTCCGATAACGTAGCATACCACCGCACTTTGCAGTGTCAGCCAAGACTGAGCTGAAACTTTAAACCCACAAACTTCTGACTCGCATGCAAGAGTTCTTCCAGCTGAGCCAGGCTGACAGGCTAGCCTGACTGAATTTAGATGGCATAACACTTTTCCACTGGAAAGACAGAATATAAAGGGAGGTCCTAGCTTATCAGTGCTCACACAAGAACAACACTAACAGAGAAACCCTCAGATTACAAGGTTTGGATCAATCACGTATATTCTATTGAGACTAACCCAATTTCAAAACTCTCACGTATGGAACTTTATCGAATGCGTTTTGAAAATTACAGTAATAGCCACAGCCCTCATGGGAAATTTAGCAAATATGTGCAGTCATTACACCTGCAAAATAAAACCTAAGTGAAGTACTTTGAGATTTTCTAGCGGGTCTTAGCTGGAGAATGTAGGTAGCATTTACTTCTTTTGTTAGAAAGATAAAGTTCTGTACGCAAGATATTTGAAGTTGGGTAAGGCTTTAAGGAATTAATAACACGTTAGCTAGTTTAAATTAAAAAAAACACTTGGAAGCAGTAGGCAATTGTCACGCTATGGGGAGAAGTGTTCCTATTTTTAAAAGTGCCTTTGTATAAAATTATACTGCCAGCTGGCTAAAAAGGGTAATGGTTCAAACAGAATATATTCAAAGCCTTTCTGACTGTAAAGATCAAAGGTGTATAGAATCACAGCGGGTTTTAATTAACAGGAAGCTGTAAATTGCCATCTGTTGGTGGCAGGCTGACATGGCAGGGAGGGGAGAAGGGAGAGCAAGACATGGTCCAAGATGGAGCGAAACCAAAAGTAAGTTAGATCGATTTCTTTTAGGAAATGGTATGGGGGACAGTACATAGTTTGGGACATGACATGTGCATGCGACTGCCAAGATAATAATAATAATCATCATAATCCTTACATTTGATATAGACCTTTTCAAGTCTTCTAAATATCTCGTGATATTTCAGACGCTTTCAAGATGATGGAAGGCAAACTGGATGGACCTTAGTCTTCTGTTGTCCAGCAATTCTTCTGTTCTTTTGTTCTTTACAGAAATAGAGATCTTGAAAAAACATGGAGAGAGACCATTTGATGACCAGATCTACAGAGTGTCCGTAGATAAGGGGTCAACTTGGCTGTTAAAAAAGTGTGTGGCATACTAGGCTTCATAAATAGGGGCATTAGAACACAAGAGTCAAAAAGTTCTGATTAACCTCCATAAAACTTTGGTTAGGCCTCAGCTACAGTGTTCAATTCTGGTCACCACACTTTCAGAAGGATGTTAAGGTATTGGAAAGGGTGCAGAGGAGATTTACCAGGATGGTACCAGGGATGAGGGATTTCAGTTGTGAGGAAAGGCTAGAATGGCTATGTTTATTCTCACTGGAGTAGAGAAGGTTACGAGGAGACCTAATAGAGGGTTTTAGAGATCATGAGGGGATTCGACAGAGTAAACAGGGAAAAACTGTTTCCACTGATGGGTGTGTCAGTGACTTGTGGTCATAGATTTAAAATAGTTTGTAAAAGAAGCAAAGGGGAGGGGAGCTGAGGAGAAATGTTTTCACTCAGCGGATTGTTCGAATCTGGAATGCATTGCCTGAAAAGGTGGTGGAGGGCGATTCAATAACAACTTTTAAAGGAGAGTTAGACATTTATTTGGGGAGGACGGGTTTGCGCGGTCCTGGGGAGAGAGCTGGGGAGTGGGATTAAATTGCTCTTTTCAAAGAGACGGGACAGTTTCAATGGGCCAAATGGTCTCCTTTTGTGCCGTAAGATTCTATGATTCTAACTTATCTTCTTAGTGTTTAACTATTTTGCTAAGTATGTCTAGAGGTAAAAAAAATAGTTATTAGGGTACATTCTGCTCCTGCCTGCCATATCTCTTAGGAAAATAGGTGGAGTCACTAATATATGGGATCAAATATTCTTCTTCTAGATTTCTATGGTTCTATAATGTGTGAGTACAGATACACAAAATTGCTATTTTTTGGGGGTGGGTAGGGGGAAAGAGCCCTAGCCGATCCTACAAATCTACTGGAATTTGAAAAGTAAATATGTAAAGTTACAATCCTCATATTTGATAGAGTGCCTACAGGGTCAAAGCATCTCAAAGTTGTTGTGTCGGCTTGTATAGAGCAAGATCGCACAATCAGCCAGTGAGTGAGTAACCACATCATCATCATTATTATTATTAGTACAGAGTGACATGGAATGAGTGGAGGGATGTATCTACAGTAGGATCCCATTTCTTTGGCCATGTGGATGATAATCATGGGCTGAGTGTTGTATCCCTGACTGTGCCTACCTCAGACATTCCGTTACTAGAGTAAAATCCTTTAAAAACCACAACAACAAGAGAACTCGTTACAGTTTCTGAAAAGTAAGCGTGGAATCAAATGGTGCATTAAAGGGAAAAAAAACGACAATGTTATCCTGCACTAACTGGTCTACAGGGGATTATGTAACGTATCAGAATTATTTTTGAAGTTATAGATTTTAGTAATTACCAGAAGATGTATAACCAAAGCAAAGTAAAGGTCACAGTCAAGAGATACTGGTTCCACACCAGTCATTTTTAATCAAATATCTCCAGAGAGGAGTGTCTTACCTAAACAAACACAGTGAAGTTAATCTCCTGATCTTTTCTCCTAGTCCCCGAGTTAGCTTGGTAAAGTCTGTCTCGTTCTACTAACAAACTACTCCATTGTACACATGAATATATTAGCACGTGTTTCATCCGTAAAATATACACACAATCCACTCTACAGTATATTCTGGGAAGAGCTTTGAGACGTCTCAACTATGTAATACGGCGCTATATCGAATGCAAGGATTATTATTATAATGTGAGCATTGCACCTGTAATAACAAAATGATTCAATGTGAGTTTCAGTAAGCGTTCCAGGTCGCTATCTCATGTGAAGGGAGCTATATAAGTACAAGTTATTGTTGTAAACAAGTGACTATTTAAATGTAGATGAACACGGCAGGCAGTTGGCGTTGAGCAATATCCAACAAACAGCTATGAGGTGAACGGACAAGCAATTTATCTGCTTGTTGGCCAAGACACCGGAAAAATAGGCAAACATTCGACATGTCTGACAATGCAGTGCAGCAGTCTCCCAAAACAGCGCTCGAGTGTCAGCCAAGACTGCGAGCTGAAAGTCCCCAATGTGGAGCTGGAACCCACAGCTCTCTTCCCCAAAGACAAGAGTATTACCAGCTGACGTGAGCTGGAGCCCAGTGGGGTGCAAGCCATGCCACTGAAATGAAAGGATTCAGTGGCGACAAGAACACACTAGAACAGCAACCTCTGAGGGGAAATTACTTTTGTTTTGAAATCCCAGGGTGAGGGCCTCAGGCTGAAAAGAGTATGAGAGAAGCCAGGCTGCCACATAGTGATGCCAAGCTGGGGTTTAGACAGGCTGTAGATTATAGGAGGAAAGAATGACCGAGGAAGTCGAGTCCAAGGAGTTCTGGAGCCCTCAGGAAATATTGAGAATAATAGGCGATCACTCTTGATCTCAACCCACAAAATTCCTGGCAATTCTCTATCAATAGAATCATTCGAAAGTAGCGGAAATTGTGAGGGTTGGGAGGAATGTAAGACTTATTTTGTGCGGATGAATTTATGGTAAATTACATATATTGGTGATTTTTTTTGCGGCACAAACATTTCTTTGTTATTAGAGTAAAATCCTTAAATGGTGTCTCACTCAACGGGTGGGGCTCAGCGCTGCATCATTTTCTTATTCAAATTCAGTCTTGTCTGAGGCTTCTAATACCAGTGTTAACACAGAACTAGGCAATCTTGGCTATAGGTCAAGAAAACTAACATGCACGATTGGGCTTTGGGTAGGTATGGGGAGAGAATCTGTTAGTCAGTGGTCGCTAGCCTTTACGGTCGTACCTCAAAATAAATTTTTCTTGATTGAATATTTCCTGATCTACGCCGTAAACCAAGAATTATTCAATTAAGAAAAAAACTGAAAACACACTACCAATCGAATAGAAATTTATCTAGTCTAGTGTCCAGGGTGGGTGGTGAGGGGGGGTGGCAGCACTACTTGATGGCCCCACGTATCACTTTTAGCCCACGGGCCATTGATTGACCATTGCTACTTGAAGACAAAAAAAAATTACTTCAGCTACTGTTACTTACGGGCATAACTATCTGTCTCTAATTCTTTGTGTAGCTGGAAACATATTCTCTATCAGAAGCTTACCTCAGAGGAACCAAACTACAACCAATTACAGATTTTGACTGCACATGTTCTAATATGCGTGACGTAGATAGGATATCACTTCACAGTTTGGTAGACATTCAGGGTGGGGGGGAGCGGTGGGGGGGAGAGGAATATACTGATTCATTGTTAAGACTCCCAATGGAATGTAGATATTCTAAAAGCATCTGCAAATACTGTCTAGAAAAGATGTATCAAGAGAGAGAGAAAGATAGTTGAGTGCAAATGCTCTCTCTCTCTCTCTCTCAATACAGTACAAAGCACCTGATCGAAATGCTAGAACAACAAAGCACTGAAATACTATTTATGGATGTGGTGACCTTTCCATGGAGGCAAAAGAAAAGAATGATTGGTGCTCATGAGCAGGGTGAGAATTTTCTTGCAGAATGCTTGGCATCAACCGGGAGCTAGAGACTGTATTGTGGTACCAGTGCTCATGCTGTACCCTGCCATGCGGAGTCCTGCAGCTCAGTGGTTAGAGTACTCGTCTTACAAGCGAGAGACCCGGGTTTGATTCCATGTAGCGCGAAACCTTGGGCAAGTTTCCTTACTCCACACACCTAATAATAATCCCTCAAAACAATAATAAATTGATCAATTCAATGCATGACTGTTTGTGGGACCCTGCTGTGCACAATTGGCTGCCGCGTTTGCCCACAAATATAGTCAATTCACTTTACAGTATATTCTGTGAAGCGCTTTGAGGCATCTAGAAGACGTGAATAGTGCTGTATCAAATGAAAGGATTATAATATTATGATTATTATTATGTGCTATTATTGTATCGTCTATACAACTATTATAAATGTCCCCCGGAATTTTCTGGATGATAAACTTGGTGATGATCTTGTAGGTGTCTAGTCTTCTTGGGGTACCTACATCACTTTTGTTGATATTCTACCACCCAACTCAACTGCCAGATCTCCAGTGATTAGAATGGTTTCCTCATCCCATCCCCTCCTGTGGCATTGCCGAGTGTCTCCACACACAGAGGCAACTCTCCAAGCCCCAGAGGCTGACAGTGGTTTTCAACAGTGACATTCTCAATGCCTTGGTGCAGGGCATGAACAAGTAGCGAATGGAGGAACAAGTCAAGCCAGTATGAGGGAAGCTCTAGTGTTGACGTCACTATATTTTTGGCTGAAACAACCTTTTTCCACCTTCTTAAAATGCAATCTAGAAGCTGAAGCTGATCAAGACTATAAACTGCCCCGGTCCCCGCTACCGGTCACCATCAGCTTTGTCTTGAGTTACAATCTCTGTCACAGTTCACTTCAGCGACACTTGGACATAACTTTTCGACCGAGTTACAAACGTACAGCGTCTGAAAGATCATCCCCCAGTTACAATCCAATTTGCGTTCATGTAGCGCATTGACTTTCAATTAGCCAATAATGTACAATTATCTTTGCAATAAACTTTCATGTTCAGTACCCTTTTGTGTGCAGTTTAGACTTTGGTAGCGCTTTATATGGTGTTTATTCATGTAGGTTCCACCTATATGATAGTTAATAGTTAGAGCACTCGTCTTTCAAACGAGAGATCTGGGTTCGATTCCAGGCAGGGTGAAACCTTGGTCAAGTTTCCTTACTCCACACGCCTAATAATAATCCCTCAAAAAACAATAATTAATTGGTCCTTCCAATCCATGGCAGTTCGTCAGCACCTTGGGACATCCTCCCAACCTGAAAGGTGCTCTATCAATGTAATTTTGTTGTTGTTGTGGGATACCGCTGTGCATAATTGGCTGCCGCGTTTCACCCACACATATACAGTCAATTCACTTTACAGTATATTCTGTGAAGCGCTTTGAGATGTCTAGAAGATATGAAAAGCGCTATATCAAATGCAAGGATTATTATTATAACATGCGAATAAATGTCTTTACATATTTCTCATCCATTACATTGGTTGAAACTGTACCTTTGATGATTATTATTGTGGTCGAACATTTAATAATTAACAATAGAGCCCATGGATGGTACGAGTGTTTCTTAACCCAACTTCACTGTCCTACTGTGATCTCCTGACACAGCAGGCAGCTGACGGAGATGTATCAGTTAACATGTCTTATCATAAGGTCACGCATCGAAACATTGTGCACTGATATGGGGACGTATATTGGTTTCTTTAAAGGAATATATGATTGGATGTACAACAGGACGTTTTTGAAGACAATGGACAGGTGAGGAGGTGATCACACAGATCAGCCATGGGCTCAGAGTGGTTGTGGTGTCATCTTACCCGTTTGGTTGAGTTGAGTTGTGCTTTTGCTCCACTGAGAAAGGCCAACAATCGCCACCATTTTGGCCCCGAGGCTGGACCTCCTCTTCTTGATGCCCGTCTGTACGGTGGCATCGTTCTGGGTGCTGTTGGCCTTCTCCATTTTGAACATCTCGCCACTTATGCTTGAACTCCGCACCACATTCCTGGCCGCTGGATTTGAGCCGCCGTTGTACATTTTGTCTCCCTGCAGCAGACCTCGCTCTACCCTCTCTGCCGCTTGCGTCTATGGCCTTTCTGTCAAATGGAAAAGAATCCAAGGTGAGACTCCACAGCTCATATGACATCTTTAAGTATCCACTCTTAGTAACAATATGAAGGTTATTAACCTTATTGTGCACAATTGGCTGCCTCGTTTCGCCCACAAAATATACGGTTAATTCACTTTACAGTATGTTCTGTGAAGCGCTTTGATACGTCTAGAAGACATGAAATGCACTATATCAAATACAAGGATTATTATTATTGTTACTACTGTATTATTATTATAATCCTTGCATCTGATACAGTGCTCGATAATGTCTTTGAGACGTCTCAGGCGAGGTGGCTGAGGCCAGGCCACTGGGAATCATTAAAAAGCAGAACTCATTGATGCTATGATGGGGCAACAGGAGGGTGAGATCGGATGAGCCAAAGGGCTTTCTTTCTTCATCCAAACTGAGGTTGTGATCTTGTGATATATCCCTGTGGTTACATCACCTTTTCTCATTAAGGTTGGCATATATCTGAGTGGCCAATGGCCAAGCACATTACAGCTGCATTGGGCCCATTGCAAAACCCATATAGTAACCTCCTCTGTGTCTCAGAAAATGCACAACATGCATTCCTGACCATAATATAGTGTCAGTTCCTTTTCTAATAAAGCAACAGCGCTCTTTCCATAACTCACTGCTGTCTCTCTGCACATAAACTCTGTAACTTAATATATTACACAGTTTTAGCTCCCTCTGATAGAGAACACTAGCAAAATCTCTCGTGTTTTTTTTTGTGTCTGTTAAGAGATGGACCGGTATGTATAAAATGTTCAATGCAGTGCCTAGCAGTGATTTATAAGTTTAGTTGTAAGAATAACATACCCGTAATTTAACACTCTATCCTAACACAGCATTGGCTGCTTCTATACAGAGTTTGCTCGGTGTCAGCTGTCTGGGTTGTATACGCTGTGCAATGCACCTCATTTCACTTCCCTCCTTCTTCATATATGTCACCCCTCCTTCCTGAGCTCATGCTGTGATTCTCCCCCACCCACCAACCCACTCACCCTCCCCAGCTCTGTACAGTGCCGAGTCTAAACCGTTGGGTTTACACCAAAAACCTGGCTGTGCTGGCCAGTTGCTCACTTGCTTGATAGCCCCAGTAGTAGTACAGAGGAGATATTCTCAGACCTGGTACAGCAAGGGATACACTGTATACCCCCAAACACTCAATGCTCAACAAATTGATTCAGAGAAGTACCCAACACTCAAGTCTTGAGAAGGATTTAGTCTTAGATTTAGCTTCGATGGCAGATCTCTTTCAATCCCTTCGACGTGCCCCAACTTTCCCCATATTCAGGTTGTGCCTGAAGGGCTTCCTCTTTGATCGTGGTTACAGTCACCTCACCCTCACCCCGGCTGCCGTCATGCTCCACCATGGACAAGAGCTCTGAGATGCCACTCTGCTTAAGGGGCTCTATACAAATGCAAGTTGTTGTTGTGCTTGTTAATGCAGACATAGTTTGACAACAGGGCTAACAACCCGAGCAGTGTGGTCAGGAGTGTCGGGGTGGGGGGGGAGGAAACGTGTTATTTCCAATCCCTCAACCCCTCCCCCCGCTGGTTAGACTAAAGGATCCAGTTCCTAACATCCCCATTCTTCATGAAGTAGGTTAAATTGGATCGAAGAGAGACACTGTTTCATTATCTGCAGCACCGACAAAGCAAGACACACAGAACCATGTCTCCAATTCTACTCTATCCTAACATCGCTGTCAAATTAAGGTGGATCACATCAAATGCTGACTCTCATCGGATGTTGGGCCACTGTAAATGTCAGCTTTCAGTTCAATAATTTAATAATGGAGAAGAAGTTTGATCTAATGTTTACCAAAGGTTGTGCAAGAGATTTTATTATCAGTTAGTAATTATAATCCTTGCATTTGTTATCAAGTCTTCCCATGCTGTCAAAATTCTTAAAACGCATCGCAGTATCCAACTCGAAAGTACTAAAGTGAAATATGGTTAAATGAATAATGATGAAGAGTTCAATAGAATGTAGAAATACCAAACCATTAGTATGCCTAATCTAAATAATTAAATATGACTAATCTAAATATTAAATCATTTTTACTCTCAGATTGAGTGTTCATTTAACAGAATTTCACTGTATATAGAGAACCAGTATTTACTAGTAAAGGAAAGACTGTATACTTTATAGCTGAATATGGCAGCTGATTTGCATATGTGGTGTTCCACAAACAGTCCGGAAATGAATGAGCAATTTTAACAAGGGATTGTTTGCCAGGACCCAGGGAAAATTATATAGAATTATATACATAAACTCTTACTGCATAAAACAGTCTGTGTCGGTCCTTATACTCCACATGTACTTGTACCCCTCCTAATCCCTTCTTTCATTCCTTTCTACTTCCTCCTCCCTCGATCCTCATTAAAAAATCTTTCTGTTCAATGCAGCATCGAAAACATCAAAATGTCTCAAATGACCGCCAAGTGTATTGACTGTGGTTTTGTGGGTTTAAACACAGCAGCTCGGTGTCCACGTCCCAAACTGGAGGATTGTTGGCTAGAAACCAGGACAAATTCCTTTCTCTTTACAAAAAGTGCATTCGCTTCCTTGACAACAACCTGAACAGCAGACCTTGGTTCAACACCACACCTGAAGGACGGCACTTCTGATAATGCAGTACCACCCAGCACTGCACTGTAAATGTCAACCTTAACTGTGAGCTTAAAGTCCCAATAAAGTCCTCCAACCTTCTGACTCAGAGGCACGAGTGCCATCAACAAAGCCAGCTGACAGCTAACTGATAGTTATGCAAAACAATTCTCATAACAATCCTTGTGTCGAATGCAGAGCCCCTAATGTCAAAATGTCTTAAATTACTGTCAAATATAATGACTGTGCTTTTGTAGGCAAATACGGCTGCCTGTTTGCCCCCAGCATGGCTGCAATGCAGTGAAAAACCACCTCCTCACCACTCAACCCAATAGTCCTATGTCAAGCCGAGGACAGGGATAGATGTTGAGTAACGATCCAATTGCAGTATCTATAAAATAATAATCTTTGCATTTGATATATTTGATATATATATAATGTGACTTAATAGCTATATTCCTCGAGTAAATTTCTCTTTACCATGGCAGTCATCATTTTATTTATTTGTTATTTCATTGTTAGCTTACTGGTTAGACTACTTGCATCACAAGCGAGAGGATCTGGGTTCAATTCCAGGGCAGGGCAAAATGTTGGGCAAATTTCCTTACTCCATACGCCTCTGTTTACCTAGCAGTAAGAAGGAATCCGGTTGTTAGTCGATTAGCAGATCAAATTTCCAGGGGTAATAATCCCTTCAAAAAAAAGTTATATTTAATGAATTGGTCACTCAATCTATGATTGTTGTGGGACACTACTATGCGCAAATGCCCACAAAATATGAACAACTACAAAATTACATTTGTAGAGCATCTTTCGTGTTGGAACGATGTCCCAAGACGCTGAACATAGTCACAGAGTAGTTGAAGGCCCGTCATTGGTAGGATGGCAAAGTGGGCGAAGTGAAGTAGGGCAGAACCTGCTAAACGGAGGGATCGCCCTTGTAAAAAGGTACCATGGTAATGGTGGTAGTACCATGGCAGTACCACCATTACCATGGTACTTTTTTACAAGGGCGGGCATGTTGGTAGGGATTAGGAGGTTGCAGAGGTAGCAGAGAACAAGGCCATGGAGGGCTTTAAACTTGAATACTTTACAGTATATTCTGTGAAGCTCTTTGAGACATCTCAAAGATGTCATAAGCCCTATATCAAATACAAGAATTATTATTATCATTACTACTACTAGTTACTCATTAAGTATTTATTACCCATCTCTATTTGCCTTTACAAGGAGCTGGTGGGCCTTCTCCTTAAACCACAATCTTTCTGATTGATGTTACCCATATTTCCTCCTTCTCTCTTCTGTTTTCCAACAGTTTCATGGTACCTTTAACATCCACCCATACAGGTAGATGGAAACTTTGGTTTCATATCTCATCAATTGAGCTGATGTGCCCAACAGAGGGAAAAGCCGTGCAATCAAGGCTGGAATGAAATCCAAATCCCAGAGATAAACAAGAACAACAACAAATTACATTTATACAGCACCTTTCATGTGGGGAGAATGTGAAATGAACCATAATCTCATTGCTTATGTAGGGTAGAGGTCTTGCTTCTACATTACTGTGTAACTCGTGTGCAGCTCCAGTCTCAGTTCTTGGTCAACTTGTGGAGTTTTCTAAGTATTGACTTGAATAGGTATGATAATATCCATTACTCTCACTGCTCTCTTCAACTCCCGGCTCTGCCAACTCTGATCGGGAGATGTATCAACGTGTAGGTTCAATGTGTTAAAGCTTTGCAAAGAACACGCTTAGGAACAGACTATCGGATCAAAATTCTGTTAGCCGTATGGTGCTCGAGTTGGATCATAGTCCCACTTTGCACTAAAACCTTAACATTGTGTTTCTTCAATGTTAATCTCTGGCAGGAGCCAGGCAAGAGTCGATCAAATGCCATTTTCAGGACAAGATTGTGATGCCAGTTCAACAGCAATTCAGGGCTGCGGTTCTGGTCAACACTAGGCACAGATCCTCTGGTGATGCACGATTTTAATAGAGAAATCGCCAAGACATTCTGTGTAACCCACCTGGAAGTTCAGCCCGCCTTTGACTCTATTAGAAAAGAGAAGGGAGTTTCTCCCAGTTTCCTGGCCAACTATTCTCCAGCTAATTCAATGTTCTGCAACACAGCTCTTTTTTTGGCGTATTGATGTAATGCAAAGTTTCAATGTTCCTGATTTGGTTATGTTTTGATGTGATAAAGTGCTATGTAAAGGAAAGCTCTTTTACAAGTTGAGTGGTTTTGGGGAGAAGTTAAAGGTATGCCATTTCTGTACTGCACAATTGTGAGTTTAAGTCTAGTGGAGTCAGTTATGAATTGGGTCTCCATCTTTCGTTAGAATAAGGTCCAACTCCTTTCACTATCATCTGTTGCTGCTTGATTAGCGCAAGTCAATATTATCTAGATTACTCTAGGGATCAGGGACACGGTTTCATGAACAGTTTTATTATTAATCAGATGAAAGGCTGCTCTCACTGACAGGGATTGAAGATTCCACATTAATTAGTTGTGTCTCAGTCAAGCTCCCTGTAGACAGGAGGACACTGCACACTAGGCTCTACAGTAGGCATGGAATTGGAACGGTCTGAAAATGAATAAGGGCACAGACTATGCAGAGGATCCACCAATCTCACCAATCTCACCCCATGTTGTCCACATGTCCACAGTCCAATCCTTCTAAATGTGCCTGTGAATATTCTTTGGTAGATTGTTCTGGAGGAGCTATAAATCAACTAAGCAATCTTGAGATAATCAGCAACGTTCACATTATGTTCAATACAATAAAAGTTTTAAATTCAATAGCATGATGACAAATCTATAATGCAAATTATAGCCATCATTTTGGAATTGAACATGCCAACAGAAGAATAAAACAATAGTGTATTTCGTATGAGAAGGTCACCTCAAAGTGCTTCACAGGATTTACTATAAAGTGCAGTCGGCATTTTCTGGTTGAACATGACAACCATTTTGCGCAAAGGAATTACCCTCAGAGAACCACTGAGTGTACAGATAATTGTATTTGGGAGATTATTGGCAAGGACACCCGGGGAAACTCAGCCCCCTTTTCATAAAGTTCATTAAAGGGATCTTTAGTGTCTACTTGAACAGGCAGATGGGACCTTGGTTTCATGTTCCAATCAAAGGACATCCTCAATACTGCATTAGAGTGTCAGCCAAGACTAAATTAGTTCAAAGTGTGGGTGAAATATTTAGGACAACTGCACCCCGGCACACATTGATTCATTTTGCTGAATATTAGAAAAGTCCCATTTTGTTTGCATTAGATTGACATTTTCTCAGTAAAGGCTATGTTTTGATCGGGGATAAATGGGAAGAGGATTGGCTTCCTGCAATTATAGTCATAATTAATAATCATCATTTCATGGCCTTGGGACGTCCTCCCAACATGAAATGTGCTATATGAAACCACTATTTGTTGTTCTTCTTATTGTTCTGATGAAGTGCCTTCAATGTCGGTAGAATTTCTCAAAGTGCTTCGAGAATTATACTGTAAAGCGCAGTGACTTTGTGTTTCATGAGCAAATTCAATGGGAATGGAATAGCTTTGACAACAGCAAATGCCTGAAAGGGTAGTGGAAGCTGATTCAATAACAACTTTTAAGAGAGAAATAGATAGTTGTTTGCGGAGGACAGGTTTGCAGGGTTATGGGGGAAGTGGGATTGATTTAGACAGCCCTTTTCAAAGAACCGGCACAGACACGATGGGCCGAATGGCCTCCTTCTGTGCTGTATAATTCTATGATTCTATGAACAACATTATTATATTTGAATGGCACCTTTCACGTCGGGAGGATGTCCTAAGACTTGACCCATGGGAACAGTGGCTTGCTTGACCACTCCTGCTCATATCACTGTTGTAACCGAGAGACTTTGTGACCTTAAATATCTGGTGCTGGTGCAGCTCGAGATTCTCATCTCTGGATTGGTCTATCAGCCGGCTCCTTGAAAAATGTTACGTACACAAACTGCTGTTTAAAACATGGCTGCACCACACACGCGGCGTAAAGAGCAACAACAACTTAGATTTATGTGTCGCCCTCCACGCCGGACGGCATCTCACAGTGCTTCACAACAACCAATCCTGGGACCGAGCCAGGGGCAGGGCTAGAAAGGTGACCAAAGGTCAAAGAGAATGGTCTTTAGCTGGGACCTTAAATTGGTCCCAGCAAACATCCCCTTGTTCTCTCAAGGCTGGAATTTCGATCCCCAAATTCAAAGCAAATTGTTTCTTTTTCCTTTCCTTTTCCTTAACCAAGCGGCCAATCAGCTGGACTACAGGAACAGCTAATGTGTATCTGAAACCCACAGCTGGTTGCTGAGGTATGTGAGAAGATTTTACGGCAATGCTAATGAGTGAAGGAACAAATTTGTGCATATCCCTAAATGCATTCCTTGTCTTAATTTAAACAAGAAATATGTTAAGCAGCACCACAAATGTGCTACTTTTATATTTTGAAGCTCCCGTCCCCCACCCACTATAAAATGCCTCGCTAGACTTACCACTTACTTGATAAAGATCTTTTCACTTCACTGCAGGCAAGTGCAAATGATTGGAGATGACCTGGTTTAGATAATGCAGTCTGGACCTCTGCTATACGTTTAAAATTTCAAAACTTTCCTCTACGTTTCATCTTTCACCACAATGTGGCATCAGTAATTAAGTACAGGGATTGGCTCTTTGGAAAAAATAAACTTAAAATAGTAATAAGAACAATCCTTGAATTTGATACAATTTGATTTCGTGGCAGGAGGACATCTCAAAGCGCTTCGCCGGGTTCACTGTAAAGTGTAGTGATTGTGTAACCCTGCAAAGTGTGGTGACTGCGAAAAGTGAAGTTGAGGGGAAAGTGGATCAGAATCTGGTGCAGGCAGGACTCCCTGCTGGCAGCGTCTGTGGACATTGATAAAAAGTAATCCTCTCATTTATGATGAAATGTGCGACATAATAGTTTAGTCACCAACATCTCATACACATGATCCCTGCTCCTGCTCGTGACAATAAAGGCCCTTTGGCCCACTCGATCAACAACAACAAAAAAATTGCATTGTTACACTATATCAAAAAAGTGCAAGGAGTAGCATTATTATTAATAGCAATCACTTGATTTGACAATGATTACCTGTGAAGCGCTTTAAGCTGTTTCAATGTTTTCGATGCTACAACAAATGTGAGGATCATTACTTCAGCATAAAGATACAATTCATTATAAAGTTCCCTGGTACAGTGCCAGCCAGCAGCCGTCTGGAAATTTATCCGACATTTTAAACTGGAAATAAACATAGCAGAAAGTTATTGGTGAAGGAAAGCAACAGTGAGTGTTCTCAGATTTGTCAATGCCAGGGGTAAGTAAGGAGTAAGATTTATGATTGGGAAGCGTGGCGCAGATTGCAAAACCATTGAAAGTGATGGAGCTATGATTATTTCTGCTGATATAGGTCACGGCTGGTAAATGAGCTAGTGCCAATGTAATGGGTTTGCTTTAAAGATCTCTGGTCACAGTCTGCGAGCAACATTAAACAGGGACTGAGGGATTACTGACATTGTGTAATTGTGCACAGACACACTGCTCGTGGTGCAATTAGCATTCAGTGGCATGGAGACTGTTCTTCAGATCAAAGGAAATAGAGTTCATTTTGCATAAAAGGGGAGAGAGGGAGCTAAGAGAGACACAGAGAGAAATCAAAAGAGAGGGAGCCAGATACAAACAGAGAGACAGAGTCATGCACATACATACATATACAAGTAGAGAGGGAGGGTAGAGAGTATGCGAGAGAGAGCAAAAATGCATACATTGTATTTGTGTATGTTAGATACATACTTGCACTGTGCCACCCCACATGCCAGCTCTAGCGCAACACGGATTATATACAGAGTAAAGCTCCCTGTGTACTACAAAATGCATAGTGATTGCACTTTACAATCAGTCTTGTCAACTGTTTGGAAATGTCAATTTCCACTGATGTGAAAGCACTATATCAAAAGGGAGGATTATTATTCCTATTTAGGACGTTATATATTTTCCACACTCAGCGTCATATTGGCAGCTCAGTGACATATGAGGGGTTTGTTATCTGCCATATCCTGGAAATGGGTTCAAACTGTCCGAACTTCAGATAGGCCCTTACAACCAATGGACAGAGAAGACATGTTTTCAACAATAACAACAAATTACATTTGCATAGCACCTCCTACATCAGGAGGACATCCCAAGGCGCTGGACAATCAAGGATTTGGACTGTGTGATGGAGTTCCAAAGTGGAGTGGGCAGGGCAGGGGACACAGAGAACATGGAAGCAGCTGAGCAGAGGTAACGGACAGGTTGATATAGAGTTAGCAGGTCACAAAGGTAGGTTTCATTGATAAAGACTGGGTTCACACCCAGGCTTCGGGTTGAGTGAGCAGTGTGGTAATGTACCCGGAGAACAACAACAAGGTTTGTATCGAGCCTTTCACGTCGGGAGGACATCCCATGTACCATTTTACTTATATTTGTTGTTTTTTTGGTGGGGAGGGTGGGAATAATATGGGGAGGTCATTGCAGCAGATTTTATGGGACAGGCTGTTCCTGGTGGGTGTTTTGGCTCAATTTCTCAACTTAGCTCCCCAACTTAGCTCCCCAACTGGAGTTAAAAATAAATCAGAGAAATTAATAATCTGATTCTCGAAAAGTTCCTCATGCTGGGTATCTCCTGAACTGCTTTTAAATGTCACCTGCAAATTGAGGGCTGTTTAGCACCAGGATTTGTCCTTTGAAGACTTGGTAGGTGATTTCCTAAAACTGGGGGCTCAGAACTCAAGTTACTCCTTTATACCAACACCCCACCTAACCTACCCCCAGCCTATGCACCATGGGACTCCTTTCTATCTATCTCCAGTAAGGGGAATTCTTGGAATGAGAGACCCCTGTAACAAACAACAATCCTCACTCCCCTACCCCACATCCCCAATAAGCTGCCTCCCTGTCCTGCAGGTCTGTATTGTGAGCAACAAGCCCCCCCCCCCATCCATCCAAAGAACCTTTAAGATCACATCTGCTGAGCAAGCCATCGTAGACCACATCAAAGGCCCAGGAGAAGAAGGGAGAATCAGGTTCATCTTAGGGATCTACTGTTGACACTCAACCATTACTGGTTTCCTGGCCAAGTCAACAGGAAAAAAAAATATTTTCCAATAGAATCACAAAACATTGGTCAACCTTCTGACTCAAAGACAGGCGGTCACCAAGATGGCACAAATTTGGCTTATGCAAATTTGGGACTTTTGTCCCCAAATGGGGTGGAACAATCTCAATATTGACACTTTTTATATCAAGTTAGATTTATATTCTGCGTCTTGCGATGTCCTCCTGACATGAAAGGCGCTAAACAAATGTAATGTTGTTGTTGTTTTCTGGGACTCAGACACAAGCGTTGCAATAATAATAATAATCCTTGCATTTTACAGCGCCTTAACATGTCTTTGAGGGCAAAACACGGTAACCAATTGTGCAGATCAGTATCCCACAAACAGTTGGGGGTTGTGTGACCACTTTACATTACAGTATTATGCTTTCTTTTTGGCAAACAGAATCTCATCTTGGTGATCAAGCCTCTAAACTAGACATATAAGTTATAAATTGAGCCTTATATATGCATTTAAACAAAGAGAAAGGCAAGCCATAGGAGGAAGACTTCCCCAATCAATAGCCTTTGATGGTTTTACATTTCCATGGAAATTGTAGTCATTTCCTGAGGTTTTATTTACCAGGCAACCAGCAGCTGGACCTCAGGACCTGTTGTATGAACCACAGATTGGGAGCAATGCACTCATTACTGAGGTGTCAGAAGACACCAACATTAACTGGTCAGGAACAAATTTTCAGCATTCCATAATAATTCCTTGTGCTAATTGATGCAAGGATCGCATTAATGAATGCCAAACATGTTGCTTCATCATTTTCCCTTTCAAATAATAATAATCCTGACATTTGTTATAGTACTTATAGTGATGCATCATTAAGACATCTCTTAAAGTGCTTCACAGCATATACTCTAAGGTGACTTGACTGTATACTTTATAGGCGAAACATATCAGTCAATTGTGGACAGCAATGTCCCACAAACAGTCGTGGATTGATTGAAACTAATTTAAAAACATGTTATTTTTGTCTAGCACCACAGAAATTTACAACACGAAAGAAGGCTATTCGGCCTACAGTGTCCGTGCTGGTCTTTCAAGAGCAATTAGTTGAATCCCATTTATCTGCCCTTTTCCCATACCCCAGTAGTTGACTTTGTAAATATGGATAGCTAATATGGACTCTGCCTCAGCTAGCCCTCCCAGGTGGGCATTCCAAATCCAAAATACTTTGTGTGTGAACAAATTCTCTTAACTGCCCATCTGTTCATTTGCTAACTATCTTAAATTAATGCCCTCTAGTCACCGACTCACCAATCAGTGAAAATAATTTCTCACTGTTGACACTCAAAACTCAAGTGTCTTGCTAAACTCAATTTGCAAGACCTCTATTAGGTCACCCTTCATAATCTCAACTACATCTATTTATAATAAAGCTATGATGGATTCTACTTCACCCACTCTCTTTGGTTGGTGTTCTAGGAAGCCTAGTTCCCAAGTCAGATAGGTTCACATTACTCCAAGGCACTGCTGTTGACAGACCAGCCAGCCTGGCTATTCCTTGTCAGTGAGCTTGAGAGTTGGGTGGGTGAGGAGGGGGAGACAGAGGAGGACAGAAATTCTGCCCCTTCAGAGCCTATTAACCCTGCAAGCCAAAGCTCCATTAAGTATGGTGGTCCTAGTAGGATAAGCAATTGGAAGCTCGCCGGATCATGTTCTCAATATTTTAGCCAGATAAACCCACAAAATATAGTCAATTCACTTTACAGTGGATTCTGTGAAGCACTTTGAGACGTCTCGAATTTATAAAGGAGCTGTATCAAATGCAAGATTATTATTATAATTATTATCAGGGTTATGCCAGCATACATTCCGTGGTCAACAAGCCTAGCCATTCTGTACCTAATATATTCTGGAATTAGATAGGTAAGCACAATGCATACCTCGAGGGAGAGAGTGCACATTCCACCCCAGACACAGGGAAATGTCAGGCATGTGACATATTTGGCTTTGGCTTGCACAGTTAGTTAACAGGAACCTAGTGCCCCCATCGCAGTAAAATCTGCCAAGGTCTTTGGGAGCTGAAAGATCATTCTGGTTTATATATGATGGGTTACCGGCTGACCAACAAAATACCTTGTGTGAAGAAATTCTCTTTTTTTTGTAAAATGATTTTAAATTTATGAATACCTACAAACTCACCAACCAGTGGAAATAATCTCTCCCCATTTACCTTATCAAATACTGTAATAATAATAATCCTTGCATTTGATATAGAGCTTCCCACGATTTGTAGACGTTTCAAAGCGCTTCACAGAATATACTGTAAATCCCTTAATGTGTGTGAATTGCCAGAGAATAAGACCACTAAATGTAAAGCTTTAGTCATTGATATGTTGTGATTTTTTTGTGGCGGGGGTAGATTCTGTTAATACAACAATATAGTTTTACGGGTGAAATACTGTCGGTTTTCAAAAAGTGTTGGTAGAGAAAATAATCTGTCTCTCCTTCCCCCTCAAACTACGCACTATAAAAAGCCTGGTTCATGAGAGCTCAGAATCTAACAGTCTGCAAATTGGTTTGGATCTCGCGCAATGCAAAGATTAATTGCATAATTTACTTAATTGAGATTCAATCAGCCACACTGGCGATTCAGCCCCTCTCATTACAACAAACACCTGAGCTGTTTCTCCCACTTCCTTATCTTTCAATTGGTTTCAGAATTTCTCTCTGCTCCCTCCTCTGCAGTGCGGAGGCCTGGAATTCCACCAAGTCTCAGCCTTCAGAACCACTTTGCCTCAAAACTGTAAAAACAAATATATAACAATTGTTCACACAACTCCACGACTGTTTGTGGGACACTGCTGTGCGCAATTTGCTGCGGTGTTTGGCCCCCAAAATATGCAGTCAATTTTCATTATATATTCTGTGAGGCATTTTGAAATGTCTCAACAATGTGATAAGTCTCTACATCAACCACAAAATTACATCAAATGCAATCATTATTATTATTATTGTCTTAATTTGTTCCTTCTAAAAACTGTTGAACCTGATGACTGACCAGAGGAGAAAATAAATATAATTTTGTGAGTAGTGTTGGGTAGAGGGAGATAAATAAACACTTATTGTAAGTTTTGAGTTGGATCCAGCATGAGAGAACTGCAGAGATGCCTTGCCCCCCCAACTCTATCCCCCCATATATACACACAAATGCACAGAGAATCTCCAACACTGCAGTTGGGGGCAATATGTATCATATGACTGGGACCAGGGATCCTTACTACTCAGCTGCTGTTATCACTGCAAGCCAAAGTCCTAACATGGTGCTAGCTGGACTAATTTTCCAGACAATGTTCCCAATGGCATTTTTATGTGTATTGTAGAATAATATAATTATATAATAATATAATGTAATAATATAATATACTATAACCATCCCCCCCAAACTATAATAAATTGGTCACTTCAATCCACCTTTCCCATGATTGTTTGTGGGACACTGCTGTGCGCAATTGGCTGCCGCGTTTCGCCCACAAATACACAATCAATTCACTTTATAGTATATTCTGTGAAGAGCTTTGAGTCGTCTAGAAGACATGAAAAGCACTATATCAAATGCAAGGATTATTATTCCTCTCTTTCAAGGCACGTCTTAAGATGGATCTCTTTGACTGTGCTTTCGATCATGTTTCCCCTCTGCCAAACCGTGACTTGACCACCTCCCCATCTGCTTGCCTGCCCATCCAGGACTCTGAAGCGTTCTGAGACATTCTCCCAAAGCTATCGAAATGTAAACCGTATTGTAATTATATTGTAATACAACCCATAATTAGGTAGGCAGATTGTGTCCCTCGAGGGAGAGAGTGCCCATTCCATTCCACACGCAGGGAAATTTCCATCGGTAGGAGGCATGCGTACATGGAAATCTCAGTTTGATTTGGATACCGTGTTGTTTGCTAAAATTATTTGTGGAGTCCCTCAGCATAGTGGTTAGCAAGAGGGTTTGATTCCTGGGTGGGGCAAAACCTTAGGCAAGTTTCCTTACTCCACATACTTCTGTTTACCCACCAGAGTAAATAGTAACCGGTTATTAATTGATTGACTGATCGCTTGCTGGAGGTAACTATCCCTCAAAAATCCACAACTGTGTATGGGACACCTTGTCTGCCCGCCAAGTTTGAATCCCTGGTAGCACAGTTCACACAACCGTGTCTCTCTCCCCTCCTCTGGCTGCTTCTCTGCAGGCTGCTCACTGCTAACCACAACGAGTGCCCCCTCTCCCCCTCTGTGCAACCCGTAGACCCTACAGTCTCCTATAACGATGCCTCCCACCATGCCCACAAGCCCCAACCTCTGTGGCGTTGGTGCGACCCTCACTTCCAGGGAGCCACTTGCTTGCGCCATCCCCCTACTCCTCTGGCTTATTCTCCTCATTTGAACACCTCACCCTCTGCCATCTCTCTTACCTTTCACTCAAAATCCTCCTCATCTACCACCCCACCAAAATCTTCCCCCCACCTTCATCTCCAATATCTTCACCCTCCTAGCTTCCCTCTGCCTCTGTTACGATCACCTTGGTATCCTCAGTGATTTCAAACTTCATTTCAGCCCTTCTTGCTCCACCTCTTCGGACATCTTCTCTCTCAACCTCTCTCTCCATATCCACTCCACCACCCATGCTCACGGCCACTCGCTCAATCTGGTGATCACCCGGGGCCTCAGTGTCTCGGATGTCACCATCACTGACAAGGCCATCTCCGACCACCATTTCATCTCCCTCAACTCCTATATCCCTCTCCCCACTGTCTCCAAACCTACCACCATCTTCTACCGCCCGTGGAAGAAGATCTCTCCCTCTCAATCCCTCTCCAATGCCTTGGAGTCCTCTGAACTCCTCCACCTCTGGCCCACCTCCCGCACCAACCCATCCGTTGCACTTACTCTCCTCCACAATACCCTCTCCACCACACTCAACGCCCTTCCCCCCCTCACCTGAGCTGCCTCCTTTTCTCAAACCTCACCCTGGTTTACCAACTACCACCGCTTGCTCAAGGGCCAGGTGCTGGCCGCCAAATGCACTTGGCTCAAATCTGGTTCATCTGCCTGAATCACATCAAAACTCCTCTATTGCCTCCGCCGTATCATCCTTCTATTCCAGGATAATCCCTGAGGCGATAGGAAACCCCTGGCTCCTGTTCTCCACCACCAACCAGCTCCTCCACCCTCCCCATGATGCCTCGCAGATTATTTATCTGGTTACCACTGTGAGGAGATGCTGGATTTCCTCCAGTCCAAAATTGATGGAATCCGCTCAGCTGCCACTGCACACCCAACTTCCACCCGCTCCCCACCTCCCTCCCACACTCCGACTCCTACCCAACCCTCCTTTAGAATCTATCACCTCTTCCTCTGTCATTACCACCACATCCACCATGAAGCTCACCACCGGCTCCCTGGAGCCCATCTTCACCCCTCTCCTTACCTTCTAGCTCCACCTCTTTACCCCACTAATCACCGACACCATCAAGCTCTTCTTATCATTCTGCACCGTTCCCACCTCCCTCAAAATATCCACTATCGCCCTCCAACCTGAAGAAACCTTCCCTTTATGCATTACAGCTCTCCAACTAATGGCCCATCTCCAACCTCCAACCTCAAGGCTTGACTATGGAAACTCCCTCCTTGTCAGCCTTCCCAACTCTTCCATTCACAAGCTGCAAATCATCCAGAACTCTGCAGCTAGTGTCCTCTCCCTCACCAGATTCCGTGAACCCATCACTCCCACCCTCACCCAGCTCCATTGGCTCCCTTATCTGCCAGAGGATAGAATTCACGATCCTTGTCCTCGCTTTCAAGGCTATCTCTGACCCTGCCCCCTCTCCAACCTGCTCCCTCCGGGCTCTGCTCTACTCCATGTCTCCCCGCAGAACTGCCCTACCATCAGTGCCCGGGCATTCAGCCTCTCTGCCCTCATATCCTGGAACTCGATCATAGTCACACCGCCTCACTTCTTCCCTTGCCTCCTTCAAGGTATGTCTCAAAACCCTCCTTTTCGACATGCCTTCAGCTGCCCTTCCACCTCTCTGCCTCCTCCCCTCACCCCTACACCGCCCCTCCCTCATGCTCTGGTCCCGACCCCTAACTGTTTAGCTCCTTGGGACGTCCTCCCGATGTGAAAGGCCTATAAATGTCACTTTGTTGTTGTTGTTATTGTTGTTTGTGCAATCGGCTGCCGCATTTTGCCCACAAAATACAGTCTCTCCACTTTACAATATATTCTGTGAAGCACTTTGAGACGTCGCAACAACGTTATCAAGCGCTACATAAAATGCAAGGATTACTTATATTAGTTATGAAAAGGGTGGTATGAATCTTGAAAATCAGGAAGCTTTAGAAACCATCAGTAACCAGGCGCAAGTGTTGCCCTGGACTCTGCAGAGTAAACACCGGCTCGGAATAGATCACAAGCTTTGTCTGAACGCTGCACGAATCCTAAACATCAGTTATACATGGTAACGACAACACAGTGTGCAAGAGGAATGAGTTTGAGAGGCTCCTCGTAAATTAAAATAGAGTTAATTAGCAATCGAGGCCAGAAACAAATGTATCTATATTTGGTGCATTCATTCCATTAAGAACCTCGAGAAGCATTCATTTCCCACGCAGATGTTTCTTTCTCTCTCTTGAAGGCTGGGCTAAAGGAGGTGGTACAGCATTTATAAATGTGTTGAAAATTACTCCATTGAGCCTCAAAAAAAATATTGCCTGAATTCACAGCACATCATGGGAATCGAAGTCATATTTGATTAGAAACGGAAATTGTTCTGAACATTTTGAGGAATGTCACCTTTTAACCTGTCATTCCTCCCAGTTTATTTCTTCCTGAGGCACTGATGTCAATGGTCTATAAGGTGATGGACAAAAGTCTTACTTTACCTACAAGTAGCAGAGGAATGCGGGGTTTACGTTGACACAGCTAAAGGTATGGTATGTAACGTACTATGAATTCAGTAATATGGACACCTGTGGGAGCTTTGGGAAATCCTACTCAGTTGTACAACAGAGTGACAAGTTTTGACAAGTTATTGGTTCACATCAGTGAATTATTCCCACCTAACCTCCCCCACCTTCCACACAACAATAACAGCCACAACAAATTATGCTTGTATAGCGCCTTTCACGTCGGGAGGACGTCCAAAAGTATCAGGTGAGTCACGGGTTTGAGTTGGGTCGATAAAGGGGGTATTCCTGTATATTGTTGCAAAAAAAAAGCACATTACATCAACTGCATGGTGCATTAACTATAGCTCAACGTACTGCAATGCATTCAATGTAGAGCATTGATACTATGAATATCGATGCTAAATCTCTCATCAGAGATGAACTGTTTCACTAAAAGAATACATGGCTCACGTCTGCCCTGATGGCTTCTCGCAATTTAATACCCTGTCACACAAGCAGAATCACTGCCCAGACTAGCTACCCAGGGGTAGAACTCTCCCCCGGCATGTGTTCAGGACACAGTGCAGTTTTGGGGAGAGCAAACTGCTTACTGCTCGAGTATCGGTTGAACACAACCACTGTTCTGATTCATACCAACGCTGCGATTAGTAATAGTGTCCTTTGGTGACCTTGAAGACAATCCGAACACACCAGCCCCTGGTGCTGTTCAAAGGAATAATTTTGCACGTGGCAAAGGGATAAAGGTATAATATTTTATTTCGCCCACAAATTATACAGTCAACCCACTTTACAGTATATTCTGTGAAGTGCTTTGAGATGTATAGAAGATGTGATAAGGTGCTATGTTAAATGCAAGGATTATTATTATTATTATTATTATTATTATGCACTGTGGAGCTAATAAAGTGAGCCACTGCTTTCAGTGGCCAGACCCTCTCTGATCTGCATTGGTGCAGAAACTCAACAGGAATGTGTGGAGCCTGGATTCTGCAGTGCACTGCCCCCAACTTCAGTTGTCAATTTGTCCCGAGCATTGAAGCCAAACTGCATCCCATTTTCCCTCATTTCCCCATCAACACATAACTTTTCGCCTTATTTCCTGACCTTATTGCTACAGCAACAACAACTTACATTTCTTTAGCGCCCCCTCACACAATGGGGCTTAAGCAATAAGTTCCCTTTATTGAAACCCGGGTGGGACGAAACCTTGGGCATGTTTCTTTACTCCATCCACCTCTGTTTACCAGCAATAAGTAGGTATCCAGTCGTCAGTCGAGTGACAGATCGCTGTTCGGTGGGTAGTAATCCCTTGAAAGAAATCTGGTCACTCACCTCACGACTGTTCGTGGGACACGGCTGTGGACAATTGGCTGTTGCATTTGACCCACAAAATACACAGTCAAATCCCCTTTATCGTGTATCCTGTGAAGTGCTTTGAGACATATCAACCACATGATAATTGCTATATCAACCGCAAGGATTATTATCATTATTTTAAAGCCTCCTTTTCTTGTGCCCTTGCTGCACTGGCTTTAACACAGAGTCAAATACAAGTCACTGTGTACCTTCTACAAGGGCTCTGGCAGTATATACTTTATATATATATATATATATAGAGGAGGCGACATACACATCAGATTTTACAGTGAGTGCTTGTTTATCTAAAAAAAACTCGTGAAATGCAGAAATACAATTGAAATAATAATAATAATAATAATCTTTGCATTTGATATAAAGCTTTTCACATCTTATCGATGTCCCAAAGCGCTTCACAGAACACACTGCAAAGTGAAGTGACTGTATGTATTTGTGGGCGAAACGCGGCAGCCGATTGCGCACAGCGGCGTCCTCCCCACAAACAGTCGTGGATTGAATCGACCAATTTTATTACTGTGGGGGTTTTCTTGGGGGGACGGATTCTTATTGTGTCAATCAGAAGCCAGACATATCTCCTCCATCAATACATGGGTGGATTACACATACACACAGAGAGTGAGAGAGGCGGCAGGGGAAAGGTAGCAGCAATGCCTGTGTGTTTGTTGTTGTTGTTAACCCTCCCGGTTAGTTGATTGCGGCATTCAACGCAAGTTAAACCTCCAGACATAGAGGGATTTCCAATGCATTAGATGCTCAGAGAGTGACAGACTACACACAGAGAGACACAGACACACACACAGACACACATACACAGTGACAGAGGGAGAGAGAGAGAGAGAGACAGGGTGATAGATGGAGACATACACACATATTCACAGAGACGCACAGACTCACGCAGAAGACACAGAGAGACGGGGAGACATACACAGAGCGATACACAGAGACAGAGAGACACACACACACCACATACACAGAGGCAAGGAGACACACACACACAGACAGAGACAGAGAGAGACACACACACACACAGACAAGGAGACACACAAATACACAGAGACAGAGAGAGACACACACACACACAGACAAGGAGACACACACACACACACTCAGAGCGAGAGAGAGAGAGAGAGAGAAACACAGACACACACAGAGAGAGAGAGAAACACACCAGCACAGAGACACACAGACACAGACACTCAGACAGAGAGAGAAACACACACACAGACACTCTGACAAGAGAGCGAGAGAAAACCACACACACAGACACACACAGACACTCAGATAAAGAGAGAGAAACACAGACACACATACACCAGATAGATAGAGACACACACAGAGGCAGACAGACACACGCTCTCTTGTTTCCTGAAGCGTCAGCCCAGCCACGAACCATCACCAGCGAGAAATCAAATACCAAGAAGGAGGTTTGATCCTCTCCCTGTGTGTCTCTGTCTCTCCTGTGATGTGAACCCTCTTGTGATCTATAAACCAAGCCTCCCTCACCATCGCCTTCACTATCCATTCAGCAAAACAATGGAAGAAATCTCTCTTACCTTCAAGGTCCTCCCTCCCAGTTTGAGCTGTGGTTCAGAGATGTTTCATGTGTGTGTGTGTGTGTGTGTGTGTGTTATTTTCCGCTGTGAGGACACTGACATCAAGGTACCGTGGAAATGTTCTCCCTTCTCTCCGGTGTGAGCCACTGCTCATAGCTACCCCAAACATCACCATGGTAACCTGCCTGACCCACTTATCCGGACTGTGCTGACACAGCGCCAGAGACACGAGGCTCCTGCGGTACAGGGGTCCACAGCAGTGGGGGGGGGGGGGAGGGGGGGGGGTCTCCCTGGCTGGTCAAGAGACACACACATCAAGGCCTGTGGGCACAGAGCCCGGCAACCACACACCCTCACCCTCACCCCCGCGCGGACATGGCACTTGTAACAGAGCCTTTCGCGTCTGGAGGGCGTCCCAAGGCGCTGGTCACTCGGGAGTCAGGAGGGGCGTGGACCGCGGGCACGATGAGCGATGGCGCGGTCAGATTGGAAGGAGTCGAACCAGGGCCTTGAAGGAGAGAAGGGAGGTGAGGGTGGGAAGTGGGGTGGAGGGGGGAGCGGTGGGGGGTGGGGGGTGGGGGGTGGGGGGTGGGGGGGGGGAGGGCGAGGTGAAGAGACGCCAGGATGGACTTCCAGAGGGGGGGGGGGGGGGGGGGTCCAGAAAGACTGTAAACCCAAACTCCAATGGTGGGGGTGGGCGGGGCGGTTATGTACCCATGTGAGGAGCGCGTATTGTTGTCTTGAAGAGGATTATATTTTCGCTCCCGTGGATTACACGGAGGCAACGTTGCATTGCGCTGTGTGAGGAACACTGCGCTTTCCGTGTAGTGCACGAGAGCAGAGTTACACCCTGACGATGTGGACTCCTGCAGCTCAGTGGTTAGAGCATCTCGCCTGGCGAGCGAGAGACCTGGGTTCAATTCCCGGCCGGGGCGAAACCTTGCGTGTGTTCCCTTACAGCGCACGCCTGATTACACAATCCCACGCACAAAAAAAACATATAAATTGGTCACTCAACCCACGACTGTTTGGCTGCCGTGTTTTGCCCACAAATATACTCAATTCACTTTACAGTACATTCGCTGAAACGTCTAGATGACGTGAAAAACTCTATATCAAAGGCAAGGATTATTATTCTTATAATGACCCCATGGGTTGTGGCTGGTAACACACACACGCGATGATTATTTAACTGGCGTTGGCTCAGGGCACACAGACTGCCTGAATCCAGGGCACTGAGACTATTAGTTGGGACATCACATGAATGAATGTTCATCTTTGAATTAAGGTTAGCATTCTGGCCTTGAGCTCTGCAGTGATATCGAGGATACACGGAATCATCTTAAGTCGAGAGACTCCGGTTCCCTTCACGCCTAGCGTCATCCTATCTCTGTGACCTCCCACCCCACTCTCCTGCTTGCCCCCCCTCCACTTAACTAACGCACATCCCTTGCCTCCAGCTACCCCACCATTGGTGGCCAAGTCTTCAGAAAGTAGGTCTATAGCCTGTGGCGCTCTCTCCCTGCTACTCATCAATCTCATCTTGTTTTAGATGCTCTTAAAAATCTACCCCTTCAACCATACATGCGATCTCTTCTCCTCCTGCCTTGCTTGGCCACTGATATCCATCCTGTACGCTGTTATATTTTCCTACACTATATAAATCCAAGTTGTTACTGTTTGGTTAATGATTATGAGCTGATTTTTAATGGCCTCGCACTATCTTCAACACTAATTAATTGTTACCCAGGACCTCATGCCTGTGGAAGCTTTCCCCTCCCCGAGTCCTCACCTCCCCCTGCACTCTCCAGGCACTATTTCAATGTATTGCTTACCCCTAAATGCCCTGCCATCCATTGCAGGCCCTAATCCTCTGGGAGATATTGGTTCATATACAGAACAAATTGTCACTCGACCCGAGGAAAGAGGGATGGGAGCTTTGAGAAGGAGGAGGTCATGGAGAGGACATGTTTGCTCTCCTCATCCAGAAAGACCTGCTAAGCAGCCCCAATGAAAGAGACAGAGGGGTCAAGGCTGGGTCAGAGAATGATAAAGAATTGATATCAGTACCGATTGTAATATACACATTTATATACATTAAACCCTCCCCATCTGAGTGTTCTTTTCTCATACTGCAGACTTTCTGCCATCATGTCCACTTGCCCTCATCATCACCAGGAAGAGAAAAAGCAGGAGACACCAATGCGTGTTTCTCCCCTGACATCTTTCTCTGAAGAAGCCCCATTCCCCCCACTTACAGTCCTACTCTTTTCATCTAAAGGTACCACAGCGTTGGTGGGACCTGCACTGAAATTAACCAGCTATTACTATGAATATAGACAGCTGGAAGAGTACAGCATCTGCCCCAAAGCTGTTGCAGAGATATTCTGGGACAATGTGACGCACCGCATTGTAAAGATTGGTGAATCCACTTGGCGTAAGATACGATGGCCTCCTGTGTAGAATTTGCTCGAGTCATCAAAAGTAAACTGGGTCACCTATTGTGTCACCTATTTGATGGCCACAAATATACAGTCAATTCTCCTATTCTCCTTCATCTTCCTCCAACCCCTCCCCCTCTGTTGTTGTCCCGACCTAACTGTACAGTGCCTTGGTATGTCCTCTCGACGTGAAAAGCACTATATATATATGTAAGTTTTGATTGATTGGTTGGTTGGTTGGTCGGTCGGTCGGTCGGTTGGTGGATCGATTGATTGGCAACCCATCCTGGAGAATGCCCAACTGTTGAATAATGTCATTCTGGTCAGACTGGGTAAGGGGTGGGAATGAGATCAACCAACCTTAGTAGCAACCTCTCTTCCACATGATGAAGTCATTGACACAACACTAGTAAATGGCCTTGAAGTAGCTGCAGCGCAAAGGATCTCATGATATACCCACAGTCAGACAAGGAAATCGACAATTGGTAAAACCCAATCCCCTTCCTTGGGAGTCTTCACTCCTTTACTCCTGCCCCAATTCTGGTGGCAGAAAATCCATCCAAGAAGCAGCAGAGAGAAGATCTTGCACCACAAGTGGTGGTGGAAAGTGAAGTGAGACCAGGGTGTCTCCAAGACAAGGTTGTAGCATGACCACCCGAGTCCGTCTCTTCCCATAGCAAGAGGGTTGCAAATTCCTGTAGATGCTAATGGAAGGAAAAGGAGACACTAACCACAGTTGTACAGTGTGGGAACCATTTAAAGTGATTGATTGCATATGTAAATAAATGGTATATAGTAATTATGTAAGTTTCCATCACTTGGCTGTTTTGCTGAGGCTTTTCTTCTATAATCAACGGTGAAAGTGTTCAGCAAGCTTACAGGGCAACTGATATGGCAACAACAGCCTACCACCATCTGTAAAATTGATTACTCACTTCACAGCTATTTGGGGGACACTGCTGTGTGTAAATATGGCTGCCACACATATACAGACAGTCATATACTTTCTAGTAACTCCTGTGAAGTGCTTTGAGTCATTGATAACATGATAAGGTTGATAATCCATCAAATGCAAGGGTCTTATTAGATACATTTGTGACCTCTTCATTTCCCAAGGTTCTGCAGTGCACAAAGCTGCCATAGACACTGCTCTCACGAGTTAAAGATGTCGTTGATCAGTGTCTGTCAGACAAGTATTCCTGACCAATGTCCATCATCCTCCTCCGCATCCTCTCTGCACAGGGCGTGGACCTTTAGAACATGAAGGTGGCTGGCACATCACAAGCTGTCCTGTAAAGGTCTTACTACCTCACTGATGTCTGTCGAGTAGTTGACGAGGAAATTCTAAGCCTTGGCACGGCAGCTACTGGGAGGCGTTACCTGGAATCTGAGTTAGTGAACATATGTTCACGCATCCAGGGCTTGGAATCCACCATGGTTAGTGTGCAGAGAGGTAAGCGTCTGCTGATCAAGCTCTGTGCCTTTAACCCGCTGATGGGTTTCAGCCAAGTGTCAGACACCGGGTAAGTAAACAAAAAACTCCTCAGGAATTACTTCATCCCCCACCTGCCCTGAGCCATGATGTCTTGACCCAGCCTCTCTGCCAGAGTTTGGAACATCTCTTGCCATTGCAAATTTATGTAACGTACACAAACCTCCCCACCTTCAAGTCCCAGCTAAAAACTTCCCTTTCTGATCATGCTTACGGTCACCTTGCCCCATGATTGTTTGTTGGGACACTGCTGTGCACAATTGGCTGCCGCGTTTCGCCCACAAATATACAGTCAATCCACTTTACAGTATATTCTGTGAAGCACGTTGATGCATCTAGAAGACATGAAAAGCGCTATACCAAATGCAAGAATTATTATTAGTATTCATTGGTATGAATGCTGCAGAACCATAGCTACAGCACAGAGAACCGTACACAGTTGATATCTATTCAGTTGTCTGAGTCTGTGCTGTTTCCCTATCATCTCCATGCAGGTGGTTTAATCCCATTCCCCCTATCATCTCCATGCAGGTGGAAGCTCCCCTACTAGACCTATCGACTTTCATTCCATTCCCTTGCCCTTTCGCCTCTTGAACATTATTTTCCTGAACTATTGATCCAATTCCCTTTTAAATGCTGTTATGGACTCGGCTTCATCAACAATTTACAGTAAGGCATTCCACAAACTAACAACTCTCTAGGTGAACCGTTTCTCCTCACTTCAATCATATTGAAACAGGAGAAAAAGACACTGTTGAAAGATGCACAAGGGGTCATGCTGAAAGCTAGAGATAAAGATATTTGGGAGGTATCACTCCTGAAAAGGAATTAATACTGTTCCTGCAGATTCAATAATACTGCAGTAGAAACATTAGTAGTTGGAAGATATTGGGGTCCAATTTGCAGGAGTTTTTAAAATATGTATATATATTAAAAGAGTGTTTATTTTCATTTTTCATATACAGTATAAAAAAGGTCGAAAGCAACACTCAAAATTGTATAAAAAAGCTTAGTTCTGAGTCTTATAGTCGGCAGCTAATTGCCATAATTAGATGCAAATATTAAAACATATGAATAGCTCACGTCCATCAAAAACTAGGCAACAACAAATATACTCATCCACACAAATAACTACCTGAAATGACAACACAGACTGTGGACCTGGGAGCCGCTATTTCATAGGTAAACTCCCTGGACTCCTCGATTGAATTCTGGCCTTTACTGAATTTCTTCAAGAGATCTGGGGAAACATAGAAGAGTACGGTTATTGTACACAGTAGTGAGCTGCAGTGAATGGTTTCTGAATTATTAATATGGTGTATTGATTCTTTTTTGTAGCCAAGCAGTACTGGGCATCAGCAAATCCAGTGTTGTTCAGACATTCTGCACACATATGGGAACATTACCAAGTGTGTTATTGGGCTCCAGTATGAAATATTTGCAAACAGATCTGGCAAAATAACAATGGCACTTTATATAAAATAATCCTTGCATTTGATATAGCCATTGAGATGGAGCTCCTGTAGCTCAGTGGTTAGAGCACGTGCCTTACAAGCATGAGACCTGTGTTCGAATCCAGGCGGATCAGGGCGAGTTTCCTTACTCCACACGCCTAATAATAATGCCTCCAAAAAAACCCCAATAATAAAATTGGTCATTTCAGTCCATGATTGTTTGTGGGACGCTGCTGTGCACAATTGGCTGCTGCATTTCGCCCACAGATATACAGTCAATTCACTTTACAGTATATTCTGTGAAGTGCTTTGAGACATCGATAAGGTGTGAAAAGCGCTATATCAAAATTCAAGGATTATTATTATTATTATTAAGCGCTTTGCAGGATTTATTGTAAATTGCAGTGACTGTGTATTTTATGGGCGAAACGTGGCAGCCAATTGCCCACAGCAGTGTCCCACATCCAGCTGTGGAGTCAGTGACTGATTTAAGTTGGGACCTCGGTTTAACGTCTCATCCAAAAGACTTTACGAACAGGAACTCCCTTTTGCAGCAAAGGTGCTTCACAACAGCCTATAGGATCTCCAACCCAGAAGTAACTTCTGTCAGAACAGAATTCCCATACGTGTCATACACATTTTTCCCGAGATTCCCTCTCTTTTCTCCCAAATCAGTTTGCCTCCAAATTTGTCTCTCTGAATAGTGCTTCCTCCCGCCACCAATTCTTCAGGCTGTGGAAATCAACTCACGTCTTTTTTTCACCAGGAATTATAAAATTGTGGATCTCCTTACATCCCTTCCAACGTCCCAGAGGTGGGGTTAAAATCCGGACTTAATATCGTCTACTAGTTGTTAAGTTTCTACAATGTTTGTAGCACAGAAAGTGAGAAGGAAGTTGGATTTACATAGAAGTTCAGAGAAAAAATGTTCCCATACAGAGAAGTTAGGATATGGAATGTCATGAGACAGAATCCATAATGGCATTCGAAGAAATTAGATAATAAGACAAGTTTGTTACAGGGTTATTGGGAAACAACAAGCAAAAGGGACTGAAAGGATTGCTCTTGACGGATCTGTCACAGACATGATAGGCCTAATGGTCTTCTTCTGACCTGTGGGCTTCTATGGTGAGATGAATCAAAGATCAATTATTATCGAGAGTAGTGACTCCATTCATAGGCAAACATTGAAAGTATTTGTGCCAGGAAGGTCCCACAAATAGCTGTGAGGTGGCTGATCAATTTATCAGTAGGGCTGTTGGCCAGGATTCCGAGAGAAACTCCTAAGCACTAGCACAGAGATAGAAGGGGAAAGAGTAAGGCAATGTGGAGCTCCTGTGGCTCAGTGGTTAGAGCACTTGTCTTGCAAGCTGGGGAGACTAAGCTGGGGAGACCTGTGTTCGAATCCAGGCAGGTCAGGGCGAAACCTTGGGCAAGTTTCCTTACTCCACACGCCTAATAATAATCCCTCCAAAAAAATCACAATAATAAAATTGGTAATTTCAATCCACGACTGTTTGTGGGACACTGCTGTGCGCAATTGGCTGCCGCGATTCGCCCACAAATATATACAGTCAATTCACTTCACAGTATATTCTGTGAAGCGCTTTGGGACGTTGATAAAATGTGGAAAGCGCTATATCAAATGCAAGGATTATTATTATTATTAATGCGATTGGAATAGCTAATAATAATAATAATCCTAGCATTTTTATATCGAGCTTTTCATATTTTCTTGACGTCTCAAAGGACTTCAAGAATATGCTGTGAATAAGTGAGTTGTCTGTATACTTGAGGGAGAAATGCAGCAGCCAATTGCGTACAGCAGACAGCCGTGGATTAAAATGACCAATTTATTACTGTTATTTTTTCTTGAGGGATCATTATCAGATGCGTGGAGTAAGGAAACTTGTCCAAGGTGTTGCCTTGCCTGAAATCGAACCCAGCTTGCACTTATACAGCAACTTTCACGTGGGGTCAATGTCTCAAAGAAGTGACTTCATCTGCAGTTAATGGAAACCTAAAAGCTTCCCATGAAAGGAATGTAAGGATTTTTCTGGACAGCTGCTGGACTGATTCCTGTACTTTCCCTGATTTACGTCTCACTCCTTTTTACTGATGTTGTTTAACCCTTTAACCCTGTGGCCGTGTTTTGAAAAGACAATCTTCTGGCGATCTTCAGTTCAACTTGCGTTAATGCCACCAAAGTGCTTGTGATGGGAACGCGACTGAGAAGTCCATTCAAAGAAATCAAACAAAATTGACAGCAATGAACAGAAATGGCCTGGACTCTGAGGAAGGGTTTCAGCCACCTTTAAATCATATCATTCCCAACCGTTCAGGTGAAAGGGTTTCATTTTCCATTTTGTGGGTAGATAGTTTTTACGCAAAGAATGATTTGCTTAGATTGATCATTTGCAACCAGAATTATTTCTTCCAAGCCTCGCCTGTGAATACTTTTGACTAGTGCCTCATATTGGTGAGTCACTCCATGGCTATTTGTGGGACACTGCTGTTTGCAACTGGCTGACTGCGTTTCACCCGCAAATTACACAGTCAATCCACTTAACAGTGTATCCTGTGAAGCGCATTGAGACATCACATGACAGGATGAGGCACTATATGAAATGAAAGGAATATTAATATTATTATCATACACACGCTGTGATATTCCTCTATGACTGTGTTATGGCCACTCCCACCGGCTCGGAGTCAGGCTCTGCCTCTGTTAAGCGCTCCGAGACGCAAGCTCGCGTGGAGGGTGCTGTACAAGTGCAAGTTGCTGTTGTTTATCCGTCTCTGTACAGTGAGCAGATGGTTAACAGAGACACGAGTGCGAAGTTTGTCTTTGAGTTTTCCATTTTTAATTTCACTGGTATGAGATGGGAACATCACACGGACATAGCATGGGTACAACAGCTGCACGGTACATTAACGCAGGTCATTCTCTCCGCTGAGTCAGTCTCCGCACCTCCAGGGTTAGTAATCTGTACGTGTGAAAATAAATAATTTGGAGTGCGAAGCTGCATATCTTCTGTTCCTCACTCACCCCCTCACAGAATATGATTTGAAATGCACTACACCTGGCTGCCGCAGAAGAAACACAGAGCATGCTGTGCTCGACTTTGAGCCCATCCGCACTTGGCTCGCTCCAGTCCAATTTGTTTTTGCTCTTGGTGCACAGGATCTTGGTGTAAGAACCATCTCCCAGCTCTACCAGGTCAGCACAGCACAGACAAGACACAGAGGACACCCCCAAACAACTATTTTCCACAACTATGATTGGTCCAGCGCTCAGCAATCAATACAATAATAATAATAATCATAATAATCCTTGCATTTGATATAGCACCTTGTCATATGTTTGCGACGTCTCAAAGCTCTTCACGGAATAGACTGTAAGTGAATTGACTTTATTTTGCGCGTGAAATGCAGCAGCCAATTGCGCACAGCAGTGTCCCACAAACAGTCATGTATTGATTGACCAGATTATTATTTTTATTACATTTGAAGGGATATGATACACCTCCAGAAAAATGATCCGCCAATCAACTATCAACTGGGTTCCTACATACTGCCATGTACAACAACAATAACTGGCTTTAGATAGCGTGCTATACACCAGGTAGCATGTCAGAGCGCGTGTAAACAGAGGTAAACCAAGGCATGTGCAGTAAGGAAGCTTCCTAACCTTTTGCCCTGTCCAGCAATCAAACCTGGGTCATGTTGTTTGTGAGGCGACTGCTCTAGCCAACACACTGCAGGACTCCACTCCAACACCACTCTAACACAGAACAACTGGGAGACAGTGATCTGTCCCACTCAGTCTGAGACCAGGGACTAAAATGCACTCGAAATAGTGATGAGAAGTTAAACTGGGGCCCTGTCTGCCTGGACGTTAAGCAGCCATAGCACGATTCAGAAAGTGAAGCACTGAAGCAGAATGAGTTTGGGGCAAACCTGATCCAGTTCCTGGGTGTGTGCTCACAGCATAAAGGGAATTCACCATCTCACTCTGAGAGGCCACAGGACAGCCAGTGTAGGAAATGGATACTGTCAGACTGGTGTAGAGGAGATGGAGCTTTCTAAACTGTTGGCTGAGACACATTGTTGGGTTAGTGTAATTTTAGTATGTATCTCGCCTGCGCTGGGCCTGGCCTGGGTATGTTGGATGGACAGTGTTTTACTTTAGGTGTAACCTGTGCTGTCGCTGACCTGGCTCATATAGTGCGCCTCACACAGGATAGCGAGCCGGAGTGCCTCAGTGGCGCCCTCTGTGGGCTGACCCTAATGGGAGTCTGGCGGCGACTGTTGTGACTGATGGTAGGACCACCACCCCCGACAATAACAACAAAATGACATTTAGAAAGTGCCTTTCACATCGGGGGGTGGGGGGGGGGGAAGGGGGGGGGGGCGTCAGGAGGACCAAACACTGCGGCAAGCCGTCACTGACCAACCCCCCCACTCCCCCCACTCCAACAGTGTCCAGCTTCCCTTCTCGTTCCTCCAGCATTCAAATAAACACAATCGATTTCAGTCGATTTGAATACAGGTTCAGACCTCTTAAAAATGTTACAGGGTCTAATTTATGACATATCACATTACTTTAGATTCTAGTCTAGCGGATCAAATATTCAACGCACATGCAGTTGTTCGCACATGCAAGCTGCTCACTCCAACCCCCTCCAACACACATACCAAAAAAAACTTGTATTTGCTATAAGTGCCTTATCACGTTATTGAGATGCCTCAAAGCGCTTCGCAGAATATACTGTAAAGTGGAACGACTGTGTACTTGGGGACAAAACGCGGCAGCCAATTGCGCACAGCAGTGTCCCACAAACAGTTATGGATTGAGTGATCGAATCATACTCTCTGTCCCTCCCACCCAGTGCCCATCCCAAACATAAATCTGTCCCTTCCCCCACACACATTTTCTATCTCATCTACAATCTTTTTTTGCTGTCTCGCGTACACGTACACATAGAGAATGTTTCACTCTCTGTGTCGCATACCCACACATACACACGCAATCTCATTCTTTCGCACAAACAGACACTCAATTTCTGTCTCACACACACGCAGCCTCTCTCAAGCACAGTCACACTCTCTGGACACACACGCACGTAATCTCTCTCACAGACACACAATTTCTCTCACACACTTGTAATCTCTTTTTTCACTCCTAATCTCTCTCCACACCGACGCGTACACACACGCGCACATACACTTTCTCACTCTCGCACATTTCTCTCACATGCATGTCACTTCTCTCACAACCACATCATCTCTCTCATACGCAACTCACAATCTTTCTCTCTCACATACACACACAAATGCATGTACAGTCAGTGGAGACACTGGTACTCACTCTGTTGCTATGGAGTGTGATGAAGTGACTGAGGTAATAGCTTCAGATGTTCACAGGTACACCTCCTGTTGATTCACAAATGAAGAGGTGATCCAAAGAGCTGAATCTCAGTTTGCTTCCATCCCAAATCCCGAACCGCGGAGTGAAAAATGCAGGCAGCGCTGTTCAACTCTACACAGTTTCAAGTGGCCATGCCTGGCACACAGAACTGCAACACACACACACACAGACACACACACAATTACCCAAGCTCACTGGCCAAGAGAAGACTCTTTAAATTCTCATCTCTCCCTGGCTTATTTTAATTATCTCCCCTCTCACGCCCAGACCACAGTCTCTGGGTTTGCTTTTCTCTCTGCCTCTCCCTCTCCTGGTGTATCAGGCACCCAGCAGCTTGGAGCTGCGGTGCTTCATGAATACTAATAAGCCTTGAAGCATTAACACTTCCATGCGTTGCTGGTTGCTATGCTGCCAATAGCCACGGACGCTGCCAAATGAGAACATTTCACATCATCAGCTTAAAAATACAGCAGAGAGCCCGATATCTGCACTAATTAGGACCTGCCCAATTGCAGATATGAAAAACTTATGGAATAATGGGTCTTGGTGTGTCTGTGTCTCTCTCTCTGATCTTGTATGTGGAGCTGGATCTGATCTTACACTGTGAGTTTCATCTGCCTTCATTAAAACTCTGGCTGTCTCACGTGTGCTCCACCGCAATCCACCCCCCCCCCCCCCCGCACCCCCTCACCCCCAGCTTGGCGTCATGCTCCGCCATTGTCAAGCGCTCTGAGTCGCTATCCTGCTTGAGGGGAGCTCACAAACACGAGTTGTTGTTGTTGTTGTACCTATCATTCCCAACCTCAGAGCCAGATGTGGACAGCCAGCAAGTGGGTATGCGGCCTTCGCTGAGGTTTGTGGTGTTAACACCATCAATAGTTTAGAAATTTTGCAAACGTTATCTGATCGTCTCTCAGTTGGGCTGCTAAAAGCATGAGGAAAGCGCATTCCATATCCTCTCCTCCCAGAGCCATTCTGGAGCTCCTGTAGCTCAGTGGTTAGAGCACTCGTCTTACAAGCGTGAGACCTATATTCGAATCCAGGCAGGTCAGGGCAAAACCTTGGGCAAGTTTGCTTACTCCACACATCTAATAATAATCCTTCAATAAAAAACAATAATAAAAATTTATAATTTCAATCCATGATTGTTTGTGGGACACTGCTGTGCGCGATTGGCTGCAGCATTTCGCCCACAAAATGTACAATCAATTCACTTTACAGTATATTCTGTGAAGTGCTTTGAGACGTCTAGAAGACGTGAAAAGCTCTATAAGAAATGCAAGGATTATTATTATTCAGGTTCCAGGTTTCCTTCCTCTTATGGGAATGGGGGGTGAAGGGGCAGTATTTGAACCCCACTTAGTGTCTCCAATGTTCACATGTTGATGTCCTGGAGCTCATAGCTTCTAGAGTTTACATCAGAAACACCATGTCAGTGGGAAATAAGCAGAATTTTCTCACATTTGTTGCTAAATTATCGATGAATACCCATGTTCATTGGGCTCTCAGCATGAATTAGGAATAAATCGATCTTCCAATGGGAGCTACATTGAGATACTCTAGCCTGGTGCAGTGATGGCACTCTCACCACTTGAAGGTAAGGCATATCTTGTGAAGTGCTTTGAGGCGTCCTTCTAACAAGAAAGGCGCTCTGTCTATGTATGTATCTGTCTGTCTGTCTGTCTGTCTGTCTGTCTGTCTGTCTGTCTGTCTGTCTGTCTGTCTGTCTGTCTATCACTTTGAACGATTATTATTATTTATTGATGTGGTTCCTTACGTCCGGTAGTGAGAGAGCATTCTTCTCATCGACCTGGCTGGATTCGATCCCTGGTGAACTCACAGTATGTTTTTCTCTCTCCCAATGTGGTTACCCCTGTCAATAAACTCTTGAATGAAGATCAGCTGATCCAAGACAGACTAGGCAGCGTAATCCTCCTCCACAATTTACATTAATTCGCAAAACACATGTTTGCTTTCCAAATCAGGAGAAACTCTCTGTTTCTCCCACACACCGAGTGAGTTCCAACAAGCTTGTAATAGTACTATTGTACTATCTTGCACTGTACTATGTTGCCACAATTGTTTTACTCAAGTGGTGTAAAACAAAATTAAATCCTCCATTGTCAGAAGTGTTTTAATTGCCCCCGCCCCCCCACACATGTGCGGAAGCTGTCATTCACACCTGGATACATTGCACAGCACATAAACCTCCTCAGGCCTGAGCCAAGACAGTGAGGGTCACTGGCATTTAACTGGGGTTGGGCCCAACACTGCCAAGCCAAGCCCAAACCATCTATATTTCTAACTGTCTAGTGATCAGGAAGCCTTGCTGCATTTCCCCCCCTCACTCCCCTCTTAAGCGAGAGACCGGGGTTGGATTCTCAGTAGTGCAGGGCGAAGCTTTGGGCATATTTTCTTACTCCACTCTGTTCACCAAGCAGTAAGTGGGAACCCGGTTTGTTAGTCGATTGATGGAACGCTTCTCCAAGGGAAATCATCTCTTCAAAATAAATAAATACATAATTTGGTCACTCAATCCATGACTGTTCATGGGACACCTCTGTGCACTATTGGCTGCCACATTTCACCCATAAAATATAGTTAGTTTGTTTTACAGTATATTCTGTATAAACCTTGGGTAAGTTTCCTTATTTCACACGCCTAATAATGATCTCTCCAAAAAAAATCAATCATAAAATTGGTCATTTCAATCCATGACTGTTTGTGGGACACCGCTGTGCGCAATTGGCTGCCGCATTTCTCCCACAAATATACACACTTTACAGTATATTCTGTGAAGCGTTTGAGACGTCTAGAAGATGTGAAAAGCGCTATATCAAAAGCAAGGATTTTTCTTATTATTATTAAACTGTGAAGTGTTTGAGATGTTTCAAAGATATGATAGAGCACTATATCAAATGCGAAAATTATTATTATAATACAACTAAGGTCCTCACTGAGTCTTCTCCTTGAAAACCTGAAGAGCCCTAACTTGTTGAATTGTCGCTTGTAGCTCTGACACTGATGTCCACCTTTCCAGCTCCTACATAGCTCCTGCGTAATGCACATTTCAGGATCGAATAATAAGTTATGTATTGAAGATGCTGAGGACTTTAGCTGCAAACCACACATTTACAAGGTAGCACACTGACTGTAGTCTAGATAAAAGTAAAGTTTTAAAGATTTGCAACTGTACGTTTCAAGCATTCCATGGCCAGAATTCGCGACTCAGAGATTTATGTTGTTGTATGTTTTTAGCTGAAGCTCACAAGTTCCAGCAATAGTATACAAGTTTCGACTAGCCGATGACAGGAGCAAAATATTAGAATCTTCTTGTAAAAAAGTGGACTCTGATTTGACCAAAGCAGATTTCAAAACCTCCAAAGTTGATCGATTCTCTAACCGTTTTCCCGATAGCTGCTGTGTGAGATCGAGGAGCCGTTGGCCTGAGAGGCTGACTGACTCCTGGAGCGTGAGGATGGGCATCATCTGTTCATAGTTATCGAAAACAGTGAAAACATCTGCTTGCAAATTAGAGCCAACGAATTGCGTTCAATAAAACCACCAATCTTGATGAAGCAGATTGGCTTCACAGCAAAGCCTCCTATTAAGAACAACAAAAACTTGCATTTATATAGTGCCCTTCATGCAGGATAGCATCTCGGAGTGCTTATTAACCTTTTACACCAGGGACAGCATCTCTTATTTGTGCCAGTGTCATACATATATGTGGTTATTATAATTTGTGAGTAGAGGAGAAAAGAGAAATGCTGGAGTTGGCAGCCCCAGGCTCAATTAATGAATTGTGAAGCACATTACAGCAAGCATGCAAGTGTCCAGCTGCTTGTGGTAAATTGTACAATTGTGGTGTTACCAGAATGAAAGGAGCGTTACTGCTGTTCGTTCTGTCACAGTTTCTCCAATATTTGCCTCTGTGAATGAACTTCCTATTATAGCAATGGCAACAAGAACAATTTGCGTTTGTAGAGCAGACTTCACACAGGGTAGCAACTCAAGAGCTCAGAAGTTCCTAATACATCAGATGTTTCTTGTACTTTCTTTGAAAACTGTGACCAAAACCCCGAGATAAACACCACCATGTCTAATGTGACCATTTTCACACTGTTGCTCAATTATGGATAAACACTCACTGACTTCAGCTTTTCCCTGGCTATGGCCATTAGTTGGGCACCAAGCATCTGCTTACAAGCATTGAGTTGTTAGCTTGTGTTTTACACCCTGGATCATGGGAATACCGGCATAACTCAGGATTAGTTTGTTCCGTTACCCCAGTGTCCTCAAGGTATTTTGTGGGTTGGCAACTGCAAGGGCAGTCCCAGGCTGGCATCCCTTCAGGGTTAACCAAACGCTGAGGTTAAGTGGGGGGAGTGGGGGTTGTGGGGGGGTGGGGGGGTGCAGGTGGGGGGAGTTGTGGTGGGGGGCGGGGGGGAGACGCGCAAGTGACCGGGCAATAATTCAATAGCGTTTATCAACGTTGGGATAATTATCAGCCTGCAGTTTTCACACTGTTTGTTAATCGGGATGTTTTATGAAGTGAGAAGTTAAGCAGTGAGAAGTTGAGATCACAGTTCACTTTCCTCATTCCCCATCTCCAGGAAATCAGGTGCCTCGCAGCACTCGACAGACATTCTGTGCAAATATCTGATCTCAACTTGGGCAAAGGCCGTTGGAGTTGGTGCAGAGGAGTGAGTGGGAGGTGGGCAGGGTGTGGTGGGGTCATGGAGCATGAAATGCTAAGCAATTTGCGCTGGGTCATCACAGAATGCCTGATCATTATCACACAGGAACGTACTATTAATTTCACCCCTTGTATCCAGCAAGATAATTTGTCTCTCAAATATATCTCAAACCCTTTATGTCTTCCTATGCGCCCTCTCTCCACAGGCTGCAGATAATCCAGAACTCTGCAGCCCATATTGCCCGACTTCATTGGCTCCGCATCATCCAGAGGATCTAATTCAAGATCCTGGTCCTCACATTTAAAGGCGTCCACAACCTCACCCCACCCTACATATGTGACCTCCTATCCCCTTAGCAACCTGCCCACCCCCTCCTCTCTGGCCTGCTCCGTGTCCCCTGACCCACCTGCCCAACCATTGGCGGGTGAGCCTTCAGTCACTCTGCCCCCAACCTCTGGAACGCAATTCCGCAGTCCCTCCGCCTCGCCACGCGTCCCCCTCCCCCCCCCCCACCCCCCACCACCCGCCGCCCCTGGCCTCCTTCTAGTCTCGTCTCAAGACTCTCCTCTTCGATGGACCCATCGGCAACTCCTAATCCCCCCCTTCCCTCCCCTCCCCGTGTCCTCAGGTCGGGTGTGAAACAGTAACTGTCCAGCGCCTTGGGACGTCCTCCTAATGTGCAAGGCACTGTACAAGTGTAATTATGTCATGGTTGCTCGGTGTCCTATTCCAGCTTTGTGAAGACCTCACTTTGAGACATTACGAAATGTGACGGGCAGTAAATGGGGACCCGTGTTTCGAGTGTCGTACCAGTCGTCAGGGGTTTAACCCACAGAGCCCCTACACCGAGCACCCGTCTCCTTCCTCAACCATGAGAGATAATGAAAAGCTAATGTGAGCACAGCCAGGGAACAGGCTGCCGACTTCTGTTCCACACAATCTGTGTATTCAGGAAGTGTGGCTCCTCTTCGTTACCCGGGTCGGTGCCCTTGCGTCTACAATAGATTAAGTTATGAACTGCTGGGTGACAATCTGTTGTTCTGCGGATTCTCGAAGACACAAGGATATATTGCCAGCGCGACAAGAGCATCTGTCACTTCTTCCTTTAGAACCGTTGGACTCCGAAGTTCTGCCCTACACTCGTGCCAGGAAGAGTCCAGGGCATAAAGATCACTGGCCACTGATCCAATCTTAATAATAATAATCCTCGCATTTGATATAGAGCCTTATCATGTCGATGAGATGACACAAAACGCTACATGAGATATACTGTAAAATCCATTTTGTGGGTGAAAGAAACACAGACATTCCCAGGATCGTCAGCTTGTACTGAGACTGCACTGGTCAACGTCACCAATAGCATTCTCTCCATCTGTGAGCAGGGATCCCTCTGCCTCGTCTTTCTCAGGCAGGACCTCAGTCAACATTTCATCTGAAGATCTTGTCTGTGGCATGGAACACCCCAAACCCCTCATCTCCCCCTCCCCTCCACCCGCCCCCCCCCACCCCATCACCTCACTGCAGAGTCAGCCTAGACTCTCTGAGTTCAAAGTTCAGGCGTGGGGCTTAAATCTCAAACCTTCAACCTGACTCAGACAAGAGTGAAAGCACTATACCAAATGTAAGGATTATTCATATGATATCAAAACTTGATCCTTTATGCTCATGTCCGCAAGTCTGTATCTATTGCCTATTTGTACACATTTGTGATTCTGTGTTTGCAAGTCTGCGATATGTCAGCAAGCAAGGATTGACACCGAATAATGTTTCATCTTCACAGATGTAACGACAGTGACTGTACTGGTTACATATTATTTTATCACCTATTTCCTGACAAGGCAATCCAGAGATGGCATGTTTAAAACATTAAAAACTGGGATCTAAAAGCACGAGTATAAAACAAACCTGGATGGGTGTGCTGAGGAGGATTGTGCTTGCATTCCTCATGTTGCAGAGTGCTTATTAAGCACAGCTTTCATAGGGAGATAATGGTACGTATCACTATCATATAACCAGTACAGATACATTACCTAACAGCTCACGATGGGGCAACTGCAATGATTGCAGCTCGCTATTCACTGACTGTGTGTAGGATGCTCATTCAGCCGGGCTTAATACTGATTTAATATTCTCTTACAAGCAGACTCAGGAAGGGTGAATGAGCCAAGGGCTGGGATGATGCAAAGCTAGGTGATAGACGAGTCAGCGAACCCTCCCCCACCCTCCATTAATGCTGCTTTTCATTATCATACAAAAACATGCTATGGGGGAGTGTGGGTTTTCCAATAGTTGAGAAAACACAGACACAAACAATCCGCATTGTGTCAGAGAGTGATTTGTGTTATTGTGAGGAGTGTGCTCAGGTTTGGATGATAACTCTATTTTAAGAAGGAGTCAATGTGCTATACTGGAGTGTTTGTGTGAGGGTGTCATAGCGCGTGTGTTCTTCATTGTTTCTCTCATTGAGAGAATTAAACAGCATATGTCTCCTGTTTCCTATTTTTACTGCCAAATTTCACTCTGACGATAATCTTTGTACGTATTTGATATAGCGCTTTTCACGTCTTCTAGACGTCTCAAAAAGCTTCACAGAATATACAGTAAAGTGAATTGACTGTATATTTGTGGGCGAAACACGGCAGCCAATTGTACACAGCAGCGTCCCACAAACAGTCACAGAGTTGAGTGACCAGATTATTTTTGTTTTTAAAAAAAGGACTATTATTCCCGGAAAAGTGATCTGCCAATTGACTAACAGCCGGGTTCCTACTTACTGCTAGGTAAACAGAGGCACGTCGAGTAAGGAAACTTGCCCAAGGCTTTGCCCTACCTGCGAATCAAACCGAGGTCACTCATGTCTCTCATGAACGTGGAAAGGAATAATTTGTCTTTTATTTTTAAAATTCTGCATTAAGGCAAAATGTTAAAAAATCACTTCAGAAGCAATTTTTCTCAAGTATAGTGACTAGTTTTGTAAATAAACGTAGCAGCTATTTCCACCAAAAACTACCATGATCGATTGACCTGGAGGTCACTGAGCGGCCAGGACAAGAAGTGAAAGTCTCATCTCTTGTTAAATGATATTTAACATATAATAAATATTAATAATAATCCTTGCATTTGGTACACCTCCTTATCATGTCTCAAAGCGCTTCATAGAACATACAGTAGAGTGAATTGATTATATAGTTTGTGGGCAAAACATGGCAACCAATTGCACCACAACGATGTCCCCCAAACTGTCATGGATTGAGTGACTAAATGTTACATATTTATTTTAAGGGATTATAATGGAGAGTGATCAGCTATTGGACTAACAACCGGGTTCCTACTTACTGCCACAGCTAAACAGAGGAGTGTGGAGTAAGGAAATTTGGCTAAGGTTTTGCCCTTTCTGGGAATCAATCCCGGATCCGCTCGCTTGCAAGATGAGAGCTCTAACCAACGCACTACAGGACTGTGATAGAATCACGACCTCTCGTTGTGAAGACATCTCGGTGGCCAACGAGAGGTCGCAATTCTAACAACTGCATGTGAAGGGCAGATATGCGTGTCCAATGATTCAAAGGCACATGCATCTTTGTGTCAGTTGGGAAGTGGTGGTGTAATGGCTTGTTATGGAGAAGAAATTCTTTAACAGTCTCTGTGAAAGAAACAATGACCCAGAGATGATAGTAAAAATTATTCTCTTAACATTAGCAAGGAGCCCATCAAGCCAGTTCTGCTACTTTATTGGATTCATGGCAAATCTTTTAATCCTATTTCGCTGCTTTTTCTCCTTACACGCTAAAATCTCAAGTCTCTGGCCAATTCCCCACGTTATTTGAAACCAGAATGCTGTGGATGGCGAATCATTTGTGAGGTTTAAAAGCTCCTGAAAATCTAACCTATTTCTACCCAGCTTCTCACCAAAGTTAAATCCCTTCGACCTTGGTAAAGTTTTAGCCAACCATTGCAGCAAAAGCTTGTGTATTCTTCTAAAGGTTGTGTGTCACAGGAACACATTAACAAGAGTAGGCCGTTTAGCCCCTCGGGCTGTTCCACCATTCTATTGGATCGTGGCTGATCTATACCTCAACTCCAATCTTTGCCCCATATCCCCTGAAACCCTTACGAATATCTATCCACCCCAGCCTTGAAAATTCAAATGCATCCGCAGGCTTTTGGGGAAGAGTTCCAGGTTTTCATGACCCTTGTCAAAATTCCAAATTCAACACAATATTTCAAACACAGTCTGACCCATTTTGTATACAACTGCAAGAGTGTTTCCTTGCTTCTACATTCCATAGGCTCTGGCTTCTCAATTCATACTGAATTTTAAGTCATTCCACAATTTTGCACAGTCCTAAACTATGAGACATAATGATCTTAAATAGAATGACAGAGAATTTCAGACCTTTAACCCTCACTATGAAACCCAATATTACATTAGGCTTTCTGATTGCTTTCTGCACCTACAAGCCAGTTTTCAAATGTTAATGTGGCTTCAGTAAATTATATTTTCTGTTTAATTTCATGGTTGTAATCACATCACGTGCCATATGTACTGCCAAGTAACACCACTCTGATCTTAAACAGAACCGCCACATGGAATTCTAATCAGATCACAAAAGTTCATAAGACTGTTTCAAATGAAGACGGCTGATTTGATTTCATCCCTCCGGAATACCATCTCCCGATTATAGCATCAAACTTAAATGGGTTCAACATCCTTTCTGGTAACTTGTTTCAGTGTGTTGCACTTGTTGTTTACTCTCTGGCTTTAGAAATGCTTCCTGATGTCTTTTTCTAAAACTATCCTTTTGCTTCACTGAATCTGTACATTTTTATCTGTTATCCTATCCTGTTTTGGTTAGCCGGGTGTTTGATACATGCGAAAACCCATCACTGTGCTTAAGAGTGTCCAAACTGAAGAGAGCTCCATGCATCCCACCTACACATGGAAATTCCAGAGATAGATTGTTGGAATGGAATGCGCTCTCTCTCTCTCTTCCCTTGGAGGGATGAATCCTGCTTACCTAATTCTGGAAAGTATTAGGTACAGGTTGGCAAGAGCCAAGGCGTGGGGACCCCAGAGTGTGCGTTGGAGTATTGCTGGAGTTTATTCAGCTAAAACCACATAGCTTGCCATGAAAGCAGTGTCTGGCAAGCTTTCCCGCTGCTTTTCCAGTTTAGGACAACCTTACCCTTTGGGTTTTTGGCTTGCTGGAGCTACCTGCAAGCTTTCTGACGGACAACACAGCTCAGCATGAAATGCATGAGAGCATTGCCGCCATATTCCTTTCCACAGCTCAGACACATGTCCCTTCCCACTGAGCAATGGTGTCACCAATTGGAGATACAGATGCTGCTGACCTCTCTGCAACCAACCAAGCTCTAGATGTACAAATATATGTTCGCAAACTAGGGCTCCAGGTAAGGTCATTCAGCAGCTGTCACCCCAAGCCTCAGAGCCCTCCCTGTAGCCATTTTCCATGTTTGCCACAAATCCATCTCACTACTTGATCATGGATTTTGTAAATGGTTGGAAGAAGCCCCTCTACTACATCACCAGCAGCTCAGATCCATAATAAGATGCCTTATTTAAATGTATTGTTACAAGATTACTTTTCAATCTCATTTGTCTGTTTGTGGGGCACAGTTGTGTGCAACTGACTGCTGTATTTTGCCCACAAAATGTAGTCAATTCACTTTACAGTATACTCTGTGAACCACTTTGAGACATCTCAAAGATGTGGTAAAGCACTAGATAAAATGCAAGCATTTTTTTAATGTTATTATTCTATATCTCTAGCAAGCTAATTCTAACAAGTGCTATATCAGATGCTGCAAAGATTATTATTGTGAAAATTTGAATTGATGTTAAGTCATATTGGATGGATGCAAGCTGCTTCAGCAGTGGGGAAAGTAGAAGAACATTGTTGTTCCAAGTGGAAGGTATTTTAAGGGAATAATTAGCTGACACAGCAACAGCCAGTTTTCATCTATCTTCCTGACTGTCAGAAAACAGAAACTGTGTAATTGGCAGAAGGGGACAGGGTACAGTAATGAGCAGCATTGTCAGGACTATGGACTCCAAAGCACATCATTGAATTAAAGTTAATGAACCAACCTTGTTTGTATTCTGTAGCAACAGTTCAGCTGGTGTGTTCTTCATCCAGCATGATTGATCAGAAGCTGGGTGTCAGTAAGCACACATCACTTTGATGTCCTTCCAACCTACCCCACACAGGTTATTGAACAAGAAATTCATTTTTTGCACTGCAAGAAGTGAAATTGGTAGAGCGAATGAAAGCAAAATGTAACTTGCAAGGATAAGCGTTGTGTACTGTGGTGTGGTGCACCATTAAATTAGTAATTCAGTAAGTAGGAACTCAGTTGTTAAATCGATTGGATTATTTGATCACTCAATCCATGACTATTTGTGGGACTCTATGATGCACAAATTCACCCACAAAATACACAGTCAATCCACATTACAATCTTTTCTGTGAAGTGTTTTGACACGTCTCAATAACGTGATAAGGAGCGATATCAAATGGAAGGATTATTATTACTATTATTATTATTATTATTTATTTTTTACAAATTATATATATAACCCTTCACGTCAGAAAGACAACCCAGGTTGAAACAATTAGATTATCTATGTTGAAACTGAAGCTGGTGCAATAACCCAGAGAAATCATTTATTATTTCAGAAGCAAAAAAGCATCCCATCAGTACTCAAACAACTCCATGCAATGGAATAGTGCTCACTTGGCACCTCTTGTATTGTAGGTGGAACGTCTACTAAAGGAAATGCCACTCGGAGACTCAAGTGACAAATTGGTTTATCTTAGATGTCAATCAGTTGTGTGGCATCCACTACCAGACATCTGTTACCAGGAGCAAGGATCAGACATGTAACAGGTTGCAGTTTGAAGTCCTGTAGCTCAGTGATTGGAGCACTCGCCTTGCAAGCGAGAGACCTGGGTTCAATTCCAGGCAGGGCAAAACCTTGGAAAACTTTCCTGACTCCACAGGCCTGATGATAAAAAAACACAACAATAAATTAGTCATTTCAATCCACGACTGTTTGTGGGACACTGCTGTGCACAATTGGCTGCTGCATTTCACTCACAAATATACAGTCAATTCACTTGACGGTATATTCTGTGAAGCGCTTTGAGACATCTAGACTTGGAAAGCATTATATCAAATGCAAGGATTATTATTATTATATCTCTTTTATACCTATTGAACATTTTCTTTTGAGAGCTCAAGATCATAATATTGGTTTGGATGAAGAAGGCCATTTAACCTACTTGAACTTATCTTTTTAACCTATTTGAACTCATCCTCCTAAAACATCGACCCTAGTGTCTTCCTATCCTAGCATCAAGCTTCAAATGTGTCCAACCAACCTTGGCCTTAACCATCTTTCCCAATAATCTGTTTGAGGCACTAATTACCCTCTGGGTAAATAAATTATTTCCAGTGTCTAGCCTCAAATTGGCTTTGAAATCCTGAATATGTGTTATCCTATGCATCCAAAACTGTTATTCGGGTTTACTTTCAGTTTTAAATATTTATATAGAGAACCTTTATAATGTCCTCTCTGAAATAATTCCTTTCAATACTGAAAGGTGCTATATAAATGTAATTTTGTTGTTGTTGAAGAGTTACATTAATAAAGTTATATAGATATGTCACAGAGATTAGCCCACTTATTATTTATACTCCACATTAGCCAACCTCTCCTTTTCCCCTCTCCTATACCCCACCACACCCTTCTCCTGCAGATATGCATCATTTTTTGTCTTAGATACATTAATGCTATTTGCTTCAACCACAACCTCTGGCAATGAGTTCCACATTTTTTCAGATTTACTTGTTATCCGATATTTTTAGCTTCGCTTTGGACCCACCAATAGGTGAAATCAGCCCATCAACATCCACCTTATCGAATCCCTTTGTAATCTTCCTTGCCTACCATCTCTAGTCAGACTGCCTCTCAATTCAGAGAGAATTGTAACCTGTCCAATGTTTTTTGATTTCCACTCATCCATGAAGAGCCCTAGTTTGTCCAAGCATTGCTCATACCTCATTCCTTTAACACTGGAGATCATCCAAGTTGCTCTCATTTGCGCTGCCTCTAATTAGTTCCTCAGCAGCCCCCACAAGCTTTGGAGTGCAGAATTGTACACGGTTCACTTGGTAGAGTACGACCAAAGCATGACGTAAATTAAGCATGATGTCTGGGGATCAGAACCCAACTATTTGTCATGGAGGGAAATGAGTCAAATAACATTTCTAATCTCTCCTAACATTTTCTTCATTGATTATTTTTTAAATTTACTCCGAGGTTAATTAATGACTGTACTATTGACTCATTCAATGGTAGGCATGTCCACATATCTTACCCGCATCCAACAACATATCGAGATTTGGAAAAATTTGTTTTTTTTTAGCCGAGGAGCCAGTTCACCTTAAGGGTTGGCCTGATAGAGCTGTTTAAGATTATGATGAGTTATCATAGTGTAAATACCGTAAAGATAGAAATTGTTTCTGCACATTGGCAAATCAAAATTGAAACCTAAATTTAAGATAATCCCTAAAATAATTAATGGGGAGGTTAGAATTCTAACAAACAATTACTCAGAGTGGTTTAAATTTAGAATTCTCTACGACAACTTGTACTTGAAGCAGATAATCCCTTCAAGAGAGTTCTATTAAAACCTGTTGGGAGTGTGAGAGAGAGGGGTTAGATTAGATGGCTGGAGAAAAACCCCAATACAGATTTGCTGGCTTGTTTCTAGCCATAGTATTATTCTATGGTTCCAGTACTTTGCTTAGGTTCCTAAATTGACAGTGTCTGGTTCCTGTCACATAACGACACTTAACACAATATAAATTACAGGCTTCCTGAACACTTGAGTTCTCTAATGAGAGCGTGTCAGGCTGGCTTTTACATTCATACCTCACACTTACAAACTGAAGGTTCCTTTTTCGTCCTACTTTACGTTCCTCTCTCTTCCCTTGAAAGCTTTCAACTCCCTTGTTTATGGAGCACAGTTCCCTGGGCACTGATCACCATTCAATAACTTTCCCTCTGCAACCCCAAAACACTAAGACTACTATTAACCACAATTTCTGTCTAGGCTGATTTCAGCTAATTGAACTCAGACCAGAGACCAAACCCAAATTTGTCCTGTTCTGTACGGCTCAGCTTCTCAACAACCAACCATAACATATATTTATATAGTGTCCTTCACATCAGAAGGATGAATAATAATCTGTGCATTTGATATAATACTACTAATGATAATAATAATTGCCTTTGATATAGCACCTTATTATGTTGTCAAATTATCTCAATGTATTCCACGGATTTTACTAGTGACTGTGTATGTGTATGCAACTATGGCAGCCAATCTGTACACAGCATTGTCCCGCAAACAACTGTTATCTGTGTGAGCAATTCTAATTGGGGGAGTTGTTGGCCATTTCACCAGGAGACACTGCCTTCTCTTTTTGAGGACAGCACCTCTTAGAGTAGTACCACCACAGCATTGTACTGGAGTGCCAGACTCAACTGGGAGTTCAAAATCTCAAGGGAGAGCTTGAACCCAATACTTTCTGAGGACAGAGTGCTCGCAACTGCTCCCAAGTGCTCTCATCCAGGACTTGATGTCTGACAGGCAGTCTGTCAGGACAGCAGTTGTCCTGGAATCAATGGTATAGGAAGAAAGATAAGAGTTGGGTTTCATCCACATATGTGTGGAATTTGATCCTATGTATGCGGATGATGTCACCACGATATTGAAATGTAGGGGGCCAAGGACAGAGCTCTGGGGGACGTTGCAGGTGACAGTGGAGGAGCTGGAGGAGAAGCCATTGGGTGACGACAAAGTGGAGATGGTGAGAAAGGTATGTATCGATTGAGGTGACACCTATGATGCCTCAATGCACTTGATACACCTGATTGGAAGTCCATATTGAGGAGGGTAAGTGCGGATGAAAGGCTTGGCCTTAAGGCAAACTTTAAAAGTGGGAAGGAAGGAGGCAAGCTAAAGGGAGCTTCAGAGAGTGGGGGCAGAATAGGCTGACCAATGGTAAGGCACATTTGGGCGAGATTTGGGAGGGGAAACAAGATCCTGAGATGGTCTGCCTTCAGCATGAAGTGGAGCGAGCATCTGTGCAGGTCAATACAGTCAGGCCGGGGAAAACACTTTATAGTAATTATACCATGATTTATTTGGGGACATCCTCTGGACATGAAAGGCACAATACAAATGTAATTTTTATTGTTGTTGTTTCAGATTTGGATTAGCACACAGCAATGTTTAAGGGAGGCTCAGGCCAGTGGAGCATTGTATTTATATTTTGCTCAGAGACTGACCATTTCTGTGGCCTCACAATGTAAGGATCCAAATGTACCTATGAGCTGTGCATTACTGCATTGCAGGCTGACTGGCATGACAATCTGGCTCAGTCAGTAGCACTCTCTCTACTTTGCAATATCATAACTAACCATTTTGTAAAATTGACAATTAAATGGCTTTCGACCCAAACTCATAATTACTGCTTTTGAGTCCTGTTTGCCAATATCGTAAATTAGATTCCGGTGTGTGATTCCTGGTTTATAACTGGAGCTTCTACTTTACATGCACTTAACAAGAGTGGATATCAAACAGTGAAAAATGATGACTGATTTACCTGGAAATATGTGTTTTATATTTTCAGTAATAGAGCAATTTAAGCTACACTCCAGGATATGATTACCATTTACTCTGCTGAGAACGGTGATATGAATTGAATGGTATGATCTCCTTGTGCTGACAAAGAGCAATCTAAATAATTGTACACAAAGTGGGGCAGGTATTATAATAATAATACATACATTTGATGTATTGAATATATTTGATAAAGCGCCTTATTGTGTCAAAACATTTCAAAGAGCTTCAAAGAGTTTTCAGTGAAGTGGAGTGAAAAGGAGAAACTTTCTTCTCATTTCAAGTGACATCCTTTAGCATCCACCTGAGCACAGAGGCTGGACCCCAGTTTGAATGTATCATCCGAAGAAAGGTACCTCTGACAGTGCCCCCATAACTGATTCCTGGATTGATTCCTGGAGTCGGGAATAATCACAGTGGGACCGCGGTTTAGGGCCCTACAAACCAGTCATGGATTGAAGTGACCATTTTATTGTTATTATTATGCATTCTTTTGAAATAATTATTACTCCCAGAAAAGCGATCTGCCAATCGACCAATAACCAGGTTCCTACTTCCTGCTAGGTAAACAGAAGCTTGTGAAATAAGGAAAGTTGCTCAACATTTGCCAGTTACTGCCATCTCCTGTCCTTTACCCCATTTTCTCCTTTGTCTTCCTTGCTCCGCCTCCCACTCCCTCCCTGTTAGTCCTTAAATTCAATTTGCAGTATATTCTATAAAGCGCTTTGAGACTTCGAGAAAATGTGAAAGCGCCATATCAAATGCAAGGATTATTATTATTATAAAAGCCTTTCACTTCCAACAAGCCCCATTTGTGTCAAAGGATCATGGAATCTAAATGTAGACTCACTTTCTTTTCTCCGTGGATGCTGTCTGACCTGCTTGTTGCATACTCCTAGTGACTTCTGCTTTTGTTGTACATTTGTGGGTGATACCAAGTAAGTGGTAACTGTAGATTTAGAGGATACAGTCACAATCTAACAAAGAGAACATTACTCTTGAGGGAGCCGGCACAGACACAATCGGCCGAATGGCCTTTTTAATTAGGCCAGAGGTTTCTGAGGTTCTAGCCCAGTAGAGCACACTCAGGATCATTGTCAAAGGACATTTGCGAAATAGATAAATACAAGCTACTCAATATATAAAGTAAAAGTACCGGGTAGGTGTCAACAAGCCCCATACATAATAATAATCCTTGCATTTGATATAGCGCCTTATCACGTTGTATAGACATCTTAAAGCGCTTCACTACTGTAAAGTGTAATGACTGTGCATTTTGTGGGCGAGCAGCAACGTTCCAGAAACAGTCGATACAAACAGATACTTTCCAAGAAGTGAAATGTATTTGAGGAATAAATTATATGAAAAGACACAATAAGCTAGGAAAGCCTTGGAAAGAGAGGTCTCAGTGGGGACTTCCACCAGGTTTTGGATTGGGTAGTGAGGATGTCGGGAGAGATAGGGAGGTGCCAGAGTGAGGATTTTGAAGTCAATCCATTCGGTGATGGGGAGCCAATGGAGCCAAAACTGGTGAGATGTGGGTACAGAGTTTGGTTTGGGTCAATATTTACGGGTGGCAGAATTGTGAGTCAGCTGATCTTTTGAATGGTGGAGCTGGGGAGACTGGGTTGGAGTATGTCGGAGTAATTCAAACAGGAGGTGACAAATGCATTTTTGGGGGGTAAGGTATGGTCAAAAGCGGCAATGTGGTGGAGGTGGAAGAAGGCTGTCCTGGTCAGGGACGGGATATGGGGAAGCAAATACAGCTGGGGGGTCGAACTGGGCGACTAGATTCCGCACTGGTTCCATGAGTCTGAGGGAATAATAAAAATCATTGCATTTTATATATATTGTATTTCCTTGTTTTGATTTCATCAACGAGTTGAAACAGCCCAATTTATTGAATTGTTTCATAGTTTACCTCTATCAAGTCCCCTCATAATTGCCTCATCTCAAGAAAGTTTACACAAAGACTTTTGAGTTAATTTAGCACCACCTTGTGGTGGGATACTCTTAACACAAAAGCCCATCCATACAGATGTGCAGAATTTTACTGAGTCTATCAACTAAATACTGAGATTCACATTAATTCGGCATTTACATGAGACATTAAAATGAGACCCCATCTCACTGATTGGGTGGGCGTTAAAGATCCTATACAAAAAGAGAAGAAAGTTTCTCCCAATGTCCTGTGCAACAAACTCCAATAAAATTGGTTGTTCGCTAAATGTTTGTTTGTGGGTCATAGGACTATATGAATGTGAGCTGCTGACTTCACATACGAAACAGACAATCTACTCTACAGACATCCTGTAAGTGCTTTGGGACTTCCTTTGGTCCTGAAAGGAGCTATACCAAATGTAAGGCTGATATAATTTTTATTAATACATTTTTGCAAAAATCAATCACTGAATGTCACAATCTGTCTCAGTTTGTAACACTCTCACCTCTGGATGAGAAAGATGTGGTTTGAAGCCCCACATTGGGATTTGAATTCATAGTATAGGCTAATACTAGACTGCAGGTCTCAAAAAAGTGCTCCATAGGCAGAAGTGTCACCTTTTTGGTGAGATACTGAACTGTCTGACTATTCCAGTGGATGATAACGACCATAATTGGAAAAAAATGAAAATTCTCCCAGTGTCTTGTCTAACAGCCCAACTAAATTACTCACTTCATGCTTGTTTGTAGGGATTAACACAAAAGAAAAACATACTTTTCTAGTATTCATAAAGTTAGGAAATCACACAAAATAAATGTTGAATTTGCCCAGGAACTTCCAGTTTAGTCATACCATGGAATCTTGAACATCCACCTCAATAGGTAGATAGGTCCTTGGTTTAACACCTCATTCGAAGGTTGGCACCTCCAACAATGCAACGCCCTCCACCCCACCACCCCCCACAATGAAGTGTGTAACTTTGTGAATTCTAAATTGAATGGACCTCTGACTCAGAGGTGAAAGTGCTACCAATTGAATTAGTAAGCTGGAAACATAAAGATAAATTTCTATATCCCTTGCTCATGAATTTATTTAAGAAAAACTTTTAATATCTCCAGCAGTGGTTAACTACTAGGAAAGTGGTTTCAGGAAACTGCTCCAAATCCCTCCTCGCCGGTCTACCCTCCTCCATTCAGCTCATCCAAAACTCTGCCACATTCTCACCCGCACCAAACTTCATATCCCAGTCCTTGCCAAACTTTACTAGCTCCCTGTCACAGAGCGGATTGACTTCGGATTGACTTGAGATCCTCACTTGTGTTTAAATCCCTCCACTCCTCTGCACCCCCTACCACTCTAACTTCCTCTCTCCTCACAGCACTACCCACTGCCTCTGCTCTACTGGGTCCAGCCTCCTCCTTGGACCCCCAAATCCTCCACTCCACCATCGGGGGCCTTGCTTTCAGCCACTATTCCCCCAAACTCTGGAACTTCTTTCCTCAACCCTTTTGCCTCAGCCCCTCCTTTCCCACCTTCAGGTTATATCTGAAGATCTTTCTATTCGACCATGCTGGGATGATGCCGCCCCGCTGATCCCTCGCTCTCGACTCTCTGCGTTCACACTTTGGCTGCCGTCCCGACCCGAGCCTCCCCCACCACCCTAAATGTCTGTCCTCCCAACCCCTTCTATCTGCTACTCCCACCCTGTCCTTCTCTCCCACTTCCCCCCTTGCCTACACCCTGGAGCTCCCCTCTGCAACTCTCCCGCTTTGCCCTGCTCCACCCTTCCCACCTCCTATCCCCACTCGACCCTCCCACAGCCTCCCTCTGCTCCAGCCTGGGAATCCTCCGCCGGGATCACCATGGCACTCAGCGTTGGCTGTCCAGCAGCAGCCACACCGACTGCCCCGTTCCCCATCACCACCGCCAGCCACACCAGACACAGATCCAGGGGGCTAACCTCTCCTCTCCATCCTCTCCACCCCTGCTGCCCAATTCGGTCCCCACCTCACATCCCTCTACCAACTGCTCCCTCTGCATTGGCCTCCAAAACGTCCGCTCCCTCTGCAACAAGACCCTGGCCACCAACGATCTCATCCTCGATGAGAATGTTGACATCATGGCTCTCACTGAAACTTGGATCACCCCAGGGGACACCTTCCCCCTCACACAGGCCACACCACCTGGCTACACTTCCCACCACATCCCTCACTCCAACCACGGTGGTGGTGGCGTGGCCTTCATCTCTAGGGCGCCACTTGCCTTATCCCCCTACTGCTCTGGTTCCTTCCCCTCTTTTGAACGCCTCACCTTCTCCCACTTCTTCCATCTTTCCCTCAAAATCCTCCTAGTTTAAGGTCCCCCAAAACCCTCCTCAACCTTCATCTCTGACCTCTCCACTCTCCTTGCCTCCCTCTGCGCCTCCTCTGATCACCTCATCATCCTCGGCGACTTTAACCTCCACTTCACCCCCTCCTGCTCCACCTCCTCAGAATTCTCCTCCCTCCTCTCGTCTCTCAACCTCTCCCTCCACATCCACTCCGTCACCCATGTTCACGGCCACCCACTCACCTGGTGATCACCAGAGGCATCAGCGTCTCGGATGTCACCATCTCTGACAAGGCCATCTCCGACCTTCATTTCTTTCAACTCCTCTAACCCTCTCCCCTCCACCCCAAAACCTACCACCACCTTCTACCACCCATGGAAGAAGTTTCCCCAACAAACTCTCTCCGTTGCCTTGGAGTCCTCCGAACGCCTCTCCCTCTGGCCCACCTCCCGCACTGACCCATCCTCCGCACTCACTCTACTCCACCACATTCAACTCTTGCCCCCCTCACTTCCCGAACTGCCTCCTACTCCCAAACCTCACCCTGGTTCACCGCCCACCTCCGTTCCCTCAAGGGCCAGGTGCGGGCCGCTGAACGTACCTGGTTCAAATCCAGCCTCACGGTCCACTGGCACATCTGGCTGGACCTCACATCTTCCTACCGCTCCGCCCTATCCTCTGCCAAATTGTCCTTCTACTCCAAGATAATCCTGGAGGCTAAGGTCAACTCCCGGCTTCTCTTCTCCACCACCAACCGTCTCCTCTGTCCACACCGCCTCGCCGATACTCTCCTTCAATTCCCACTGAGAGGAGATGCTGGATTTCCTCGTGACCAAAATCGAGGGAATCCGCTCTGCGGTCACTGTCCCCCCAACTTCCACCCCCTCCCCACCTCCCCCCCACACCCCATCTCCTACCCACCCCTCCTTCCACACCTTCAACCCCATTTCCCCATCCTCCGTCATTGATTCCATCTCTTCAATGAAGCTTACCACCTGCTACCTTGATCCCATCCCCACCCCTCTCCTCACCACCCAGCTCCACCTTCTAGCCCCACTAATCACCGACACGATCAACCTATCCCTCTCATCTGGGATCATTCCCACTGCCTTCAAAACCGCCACCATCACCCCCATCCTAAAAAAGCCTTCCTTCGATGATTTGCAGCTATCAAGCGCCCATCTCCAACCTCCCCTACCTTTCCAAGGTCCTTGAAAGAGTGGTTGCCTCCCAGCTCCGCTCTTTCCTCACAAACACTCACTCCTCGAACCCCTCCAATCCATGCTTCCCACAGCACGGAAACTGCCCTGGTCAAGGTCACAAACGGTCAAGGTCATAAATGGATAGGGCGGAGCGGTAGGATACTCTGCTTCCTCGTCCTCCTTGACCTATCAGCTGCCTTCGATACCGTGGGCCACGCAATCCTCCTCCACCGCCTCTCCTCCCTCCTCAACCTGCAAGGCTCTGTCCTCGAATGGTTCTGGTCCTATCTCTCCCACCGCCTTCAATTCGACTCCTCCAACGGCTTTTCCTCCAGCCCCCACACAGTAACATGCGGCATTCCCCAGGGCTCTGTCCTTGGCCCCCTGCTCTTCATCCTCTACACTCTTCACCCTCTACATTCTCCCACCAATCATCCGCAGACATGGGGTAAATTTCCACATTTATGCAGATGATACCCAACCCTACCTTTCTGCGTCCACCCTCGACTCAAGGACTACTGGCGTTCTGACTGCATGTCTGTCTGACATACGAGTCCTGGACGAGGGCAAATTTCCTACAGCTCAACATCAACATCTCCTGATTGGCTTATGTCAGCGCTTCCGCACCTCAGGCGCTGACAACATCAGCGTTCAAGGCTGCTCTCTCCACCTCTCAAAGCCAATCAGGAATCTGGGTGTCTTTTTCAACCCCGAACTATCCTTCCTCCCCCACATCCGCTCCATGACTGGCACAGCTTTCCATCACCTCCGCAATATTGCCAGTCTCTGCCACTACCTCAATCCCCCATGCCGCTGAAACTCTCTTCCACGCCTTTATCACTTCCAGGCTCGACTACGGGAACTCTGTCCTCATTGGCCTCCCCAGCTTCTCCCTTCAGACTGCAGATCACTCAGAATTCTGCAGCTCGTGTACTCTCCCATACCAGGCTTCACGACCACATCACTCCCACCCTCGCCCATCTCCACTGGCTCCCCATCACCCAGAGGATCGAATTCAAGATCCTCGTCCTCTCTTTCAAGGCCATTCACAGCCTTGCACCGCCTATCTCCCTGACCTACTGACTCCCTATCAGCCTGTGCCCACCCTCTGTTCAGTAGACTCAGTCCTGCTCCGCCCTGACCGTCCAACCATCGGCTGCCGGGCTTTCAGCCTCTCTGCTCCCACACAGTGGAACTCTATCCCGCAGCCCCTCTGTCTTGCCTCTTCCCTTTCCTCATTCAAGGCTGGTCTCAAGACCTTCCTCTTCGACCATGCCTTCAGCCCCCCCACAAACTCTTCCCCCTCTCCTTCCCCCTCCCCCTCCCGCTCGGGTCCCGAACTGACTGTTCAGCGCTTTGGGACATTGTCCTGACGTGAAAGGCGCTATACAAGTGCAATTTTGCTGTTCTTGTTGTCAGCTGCACCCTCCCCCTAGCTCGGCCTCAGGCTCCGCCATTGTGAAACACTCTGAGATGCCACCTGATGTGGAGGGCACTTTATAAATACATGTTGTTGTTGGTTAGTTTCCTCCAGGAGCCTAGCAGTCATTTTTTAAAATAAAAACAGAACACTGAGAACAGTCGCTGAGAACACAGACTACGTATTATCGACCTGAAACATTAACTCACTTTCCTCTCTCCAGATGCTGCCTAACCTGCAGCGTGTTCCCAACCACTTAGGTTTTTGATTCAGATTTCCAGCATCTCCATTTTTTTGCCTTTTGTTTGGGTTGGGGTTGTTTGGGTGATCAGATAATCAGTGAGTTGAGGAAAAACTTCTTCCCTCAGAGGGTAGTGAATTTATGGAATTCTCTACCCTAAAGGCCTGTACATGCTCAGTCCTTGTACATATTCAAGACTGCAATTGATAGAAGTCTTGTGGATAAAGGGATATGCGGATAATGCGGGTAGGTGGAGTTAAGACTAGAAAATCAGCCATGATTTTATTGAATGGCAGCTCGAGGGGTCGAATGGCCTACTCCTGCTCCTAATTCTTATGTTCTTACTTCAACCCATAGCTGTTTGTGGGACACCGCTGTGCATAATTGCCCACAAAATGGTAGTATATCATGTGAAGTACTTTGAGGTGTCTTCAAGACGTGATAAGGCGCAATATAAAAATAACAATAATCATTGCATTTGTCTTTCTAGATGCCACAAGAGCGTTTCACAAAATATACTGTAAAGTGACCTGACTGGATATTTCTGGGCAAAACGCGCAGCCAAGTCACTGAGCACAGCAGTGTCCCACAAACTGTCTGGTTTTTTTTTCAAAGGATTATCATCAGGCGTGTGGAGTAAGGAAACTTGCCCAAGCTTTCACCTTGGCCGGGATTTGAACCCAGATCTCTCGCCGGCGAGCGCTCGAACCACTGAGATACAGGAACTCTATTGTCAGGGTATGTCAAATGCAAGTGTTGTTGTTATGATGATGATGATTGACAATGGTGCTGGCCCTTTAAGGAGAGTGCCTCTCGTCATCAGCTACTTTCGGGGGGCGGGGAAGACGAGAGTTGGCGCGGAGCTCTCGCGAGCTTTGGGTCTGTTCTCCTCTCCTCTGGCGCCCGGAGCGGGAGCCATCTTGTTTTCCCCCCCAAATAATCCACTGCCCTTCATTGAAAGGAAGCGGAGGGATCTGCCGGCCAGAGCGGGACGGAGAAGGCTCAAGTAGGCTGACAACGTGGCTGAGCACGGTGAGTAAATGCGGGCGGGCGGGGTGGGTGGGGGGGTGGGGCGGGCTGTGTTGTGCGGCTGGGCGGCGCTCTCTCTCACTTTCACTCTCCCCCGCGCCATCTTTGCCCGCTCTCGCCGCTCCCCTCATTGGTGGACGCGGGCCGGAGGTTTGATTGGTCTGAGGGGAGGGTGGGGGCTTTTCTCGCCATTGGCTCCACAGTGGCTCCGAGACCGGCAGCTCCGCTACTCTGTGAATGAGGCGGCGGCAAACCCATTACGATCGCATCGCCCGGTCCTCCAATCCCCTCATCACAACCGCCGCTCTTCCTCTCTCCTCCCCGCCAAGCGCCCTCTACCTCCACTCCCGCCCCGCGGCCATTGCCGCTACGCGCCGGTCAAACTTGATTGACCGTGATCTGGACCAATGGTTGCGCTGCCTTTTCAGATTGACAGGCGATTGGCCCAATGAGCGCGTTCCAAGAGGGGCAACGGGGGGGGCGGGTGTTTTATCAGCAGGTTAGGTTGCATGCGGCTTGGCAGGAGCTGAATGTTGGCAACACAAATCTTTGCGAGAGAGAGAAAAGTTTTTTTTGGGCGGGTTGTGCGGCGCTTGCTTGTTCCAAGGAGGAAATGTATGCATTGAAACTGGCGCCGGAGGCAGTCTGCAACGGTCAAGTTAGTCTTCCTTGTTTTCCCCTGTTGCCTTACGTCTACTAGAGTCTGCTCTTACTCCTTATGTTTCATTTGCTGTCACCAAACGAAGCTTCATTTGTTTCATTTGCTGCCGTTTGTCACCCCATATGTCGGTGTTGGCTGTAGCCGACTCTGGTTGTCCTTGTAGCGGCTTGTACCCGGTTATAGCAAGTATTTATTATTGTAAATATATATATATTACGTGTGTGTGTGTGTGTCTGACATATGCTGAAACCCATCACCCTACTTAAGAGTGTCCAAACCAAACTGAGAATTCCATGCATCCCACCTCACCTGTACATTACGTGGAAATTTCCCTGCAAATCAGCTGTTTACTGAGGTTTCATCAGATGGACATTAAAGGTCCCTGTGGCATTATTCGGAAAGAGACTAATAATAATCCTTGCATTTGATATAGTGCTTTTCACGTCTTCTAGATGTCTCAAGACGTCTAGAAATCTAGAGAAAGGAGTTTCTCTTTCTGTCCTGGCCAATAATCCCCCAAATAAAATTGTTAATTTATTGGAATGCACACTCTCTCCTTGGAGGGAAGCATCATGGTTTTATGTAAGAGTATTGCCGGAGTATTGGTTGCACCCTGGCAGGGGTGGATAGTTGGGGACACCAGAGTGTGCCTTGGACGGGGTGGGGGGTACTGCTAAAGTTTAACAACAACAAAGCCCGGTAAAACCGCATAGCTTATCATTGAAAGTACTGTTTGTCAAGCTTTCTCATTAGTTACCCAGTTAGGACAGCCTGTAGTTTAGTGCTTTGGCTCGCAGGGTTAACAAGCTGAGTTGGGAAGAATTCTGTCTCCATTAAGTGGTGTGCCAAATCGATGAGCCAGGCTGACTGATCTGTCAGTAGCAGTGCCCTGGAGGACTGCCAATCTACCTGGCTCATGAGCTGGACCACTAAGACCGCCTCTGAGGGTTGATTTGCCTATTCAGCTCCAAGAAGACCCTTCTTTTCTTCCCATCCCCAAACAGGATTGTCATAAGTTGGTCAATATAAAAATATGATGATGTCGATGATAATTGAAAGCTTTATAGGCAAACAGGACACCTCCAACATCCACAAGTAACAATTAATAAGTTACTTTGTGTGACAGCTAACTTTTAACAAGAATCCACATTTATATGGTGGAAGTCCCCTGTTGTGTTATTTAAATACAACGTGTTGTTTATCACATTTAGTGCTGTAGCTCAGGACAAGTGTGAGACCTGTGTTCGAATTCAGGCTGGGCGAAACCTTGGGCAAGTTACCTTACTCCACACGCCTAATAATAACTCAGAAAATAATAATAAAATCGGTCATTTCAATCCACGACTGTTTGTGCGACATTTCACCCACAAATATATACAGTCAATTCACTTTACAGTATATTGTGTGAAATACTCTGAGACATCCAGAAGACATGAAAAGCGCTATACCAAATGCAAGGATTATTATAATTATTTAAAAATTATGTTTGGAAATGTAAAATCAAATGTCATTGAATGTTTGTGAGCCCACAAAGTGATCATGTGGGTGAATCTCAAATTATCTGGGTTTTCGACCAAGACAATGGGAGACACAACCTTCCAAGAAGCAATGATCCAAATGTCGCATTAATGGTTGCTGCAAGCACGGATAGACTTTTAGATATTGTACTGGGTAGAGAGCAAATTGTATGTTGTATTTTCTTAAAACTTGATCTTTTCCTGGATCCTTCTGTCTGTAGGCTCAGTGCACTACAGTATTTTTAAACGCTCTGGGACTCTACCCCACATGAAGGGTGCTCCATGAATGCAAGTTGCTGTTGTTTTGACTGTTCAGCCTATTGACTGTTGTCCAGCTTGTTTTGTCTGTTCAGCCTCCCATTCCACACTTGTGTCAGCCTGGCTCAATGGTAGCATCTCACCTTGTGAGTCAGAAGATTATGGTTGCAAGCCTCGTATTGGGACTTTGAATGTACAACAACTAGATTGAAGTTTTAATGCAATACTAAGGAAGAATTGTATTGGTGGAGGTGCTGCCCTGCAAATCAGCGGTTTACTGAGGTTTCATCAGATGGACATTAAAGGTCCCGTGGCATTATTTGGAAAGAGAATAATAATAATCCTTGCATTTGATATAATGCTTTTCACGTCTTCTAGATGTCTCAAGACGTCTAGAAATCTAGAGAAAGGAGTTTCTCTTACTGTCCTGGCCAACAATCCCCCAAATAAAATTGTTAATTTATTTCATGACTGTTTGTGGGATATTGACCAAAAATACAAAATACACGGTTGCTAAGTTTTTCAATAAATCCTGTAAAGAACTTTTGATACATCCTCCTGACATGAAAGGTGTTACGTTAAATGCAAGTATCTATCTACCTAGTGCCAGTATCTTTCATATTGGGAACATATTGGCAGTGAATGGTAGTGGGGAGCTGGTGGTAGAGGAGAGCTGAAGGGAGGCAGTATAGTGTTCAAGTGCTCAGAATGGTTGATAGCTCAATGGCGGGTGATGTGAATCAAGTGGAGAGAGCAAAGCGTGAAGGCATTTGAAAGTGAAAGCAAACATTTTGAATTCAATAGGGTGGGGCACTGAGAGAGAATGGGGCAGTGAGGATGGGATTGGGGGGACTGGACTGTGGAACCTGGTGCTGGAGGAAATGCTGGCTTCAGAAGTTTGGGTGGTGTGCAGCTTGTATTGGAAAGGAGCTGGGGAGCTGTGTGATGGAATAATTGAGCCTGGAGTTGATGAAGGTGTGAAGTCTTCGCCCATTCTAGGAGGAGAAAAAACCCAGAGAGCTTTTGGCAATGTTGGACAATGTTGTGGAGGTGAGGAAAGAGCAAGCGAGAGTTTGGAAGACACAAATGGCTGTTGGGGACCCAGGGCACTGAACATCTTAGCAGATGGTGGAGAAGAGAAACCTGGAGTTATCACTGACCTCCAATATGATCCTAAAGTAGAAATCTGTTTTGGCTGAAGCAAAAATAATAATATTCTTTGCATTTGATATGGTGCTGTTCAAATCTTCTAGACGTCTCAAAGTGGTTCACAGAATATACTGTAAAGTGAATTGATTGTATATTTTTGTAGGCAAAATATGGCAGCCATTTGCGCACAGCAGTGTCCCACAAACAGTCGTGGATTGAAGTGGCCAATTTATTATTGTTTAAGCACAGTTAGTATTTATGTGCAACGTCAGGTTGGGGGAGGGATTGAAGCAGAGAGTGACAGAGTTTGGCGGCCTGGTGGCTGAAAGAGTGGCCCCGATGGTGAACGGGATGGAGTCAGCCGAATGGAAGGGGTGGACAGAGGAATGTGGTGTGAGCAGGTTAGAGTTAGAGAGCATGAGTATCTTGAAACATTGACAGCAAAATAACAATTATTATTATTTTAATAATTAATTGAAATTGTAGACTTTGATGCACTGTGTTGCTGTGAATGACAAGGATACAAATTATGCAGAAGGAAGGTGGGCGAGGCGCTTTTTGGGGAGGCGATTTTTTTTCCCAAGGGCAGATGGGAGAAGAATAGGAAATGGAAAAAAATGGAAGTAGATGGTTTGGCAAATATGGATTGGCAAATAACCTTGGGTCATGAGCAGATCAAAGGATGAAGGTAGGTGAGATAATTGCTATTTCAGGGAGGAAAGGAGGCAGAAGAATAGCAGGCATGAAATGAAGGTTGAATAGGAGGGAGGAGATGTCTGGAAGAAATGTACCAGAAGGTTTGGGGAGGGGAAAGGTAGACAGAATTATTTTGAGGGAGTGATTCATAGAAGGATGGTAGAACTTCAAATTTTAGGTGCTTAAAGAATGAGAAAGAGCTAGCTGAATAAGGAGACAGACTATCACAATTATGTTAATGATTGCTCAAATTTAAGCACTCTGAGATGCTGTCCGGCGTGGAGGGCACAATATAAATCGAAGTTGTTGTTGTTGCTTGTATTTGCCTTTCACTTCGAGAGGACATCTCAAAGCAAACTAATTTGAGACTGAATACAGGTGCCATACTGCAACCATGCCAGTTAGCGCAGGCTAACTGGCATGGCATGGTTAAATATGGTGGAAAGTGCAGAATGGTAGGACGGCTTCGATGAGAGATAATAATACTGTATGATGGTGTGTTAACACTAAGATAAAGTAGAGAATGCTAATGGTTTTTGTCCAGGACAACGGACCAGCACCCTTACTTGCTTGGGCCTTCAGGACTGTGCACAAGAGAAAGTTAGTGTCCACCACAACTTTCAAGTACCGATGAGAATCAACAGTTGGGACTGCTGTATCTTCCAATCAGTACGCTTGATATCAGGATACCATGGCATGAATGTGTTTATCAGTAGAGTAAAATTAACCGGTCTCGCAACAGTTTAAACCCAGCTCATGTTTACTGTGTGGGGGAACAATCCAAGGCTTGGTGGATTCCGCTTCATATTGATAGAAAGAGCTGACATTGAAGGATCAAATTGCTAATTGCTTAATACCTGGCTATCATTTTCTGACATTCCCTGCTTAAAAACCCAGAAGGCTAGACCATTTCTGTATTACTGATGTTAGTTGCCAACTTGGCTCTATTTGCTAGTACAGTATTCTGGTTGCGATTACAAAAAATTGAACACAGAAAAGTTTGTAGATGAAGAATAAGAAGAGTTGACTACATATGTAGTGGTAATTATATATTTTTAAATCCTTAGTGAAATAGTGCCTTTCAGTCAGGAGCATCCTTGCATTTGATATAGCGTTTTTCACGTCTTCTAGACATCTCAAAATGCTTCACAGAATATGCTGTAAAGTGAATTGACTGTACATTTGTGGGCAAAATGCGGCAGCCAATTGCACACAGCTGTGTCCCACAAACAGTTGTGGATTGAAATGACCAATTTATTATATTTTTTTGGAGGAATTATTATTAGGTGTGTGGAGTACTTGCCCAAGGTTTTGCCCTGACCTGCGTGGATTTGAACACAGATCTCGCGCTTGTAAGGCGAGTGCTCTAACCACTGAGCTACAGGACTCCAGCGCATTTATCCAAGCGCTTCTCAGGATTTTTACAGAAAAGTATTTTGTGGGCAAATGTGGCCTCCATTTGCTTACACAATGTCTTATAAACAGCAATGAAGTGAATGACCAATATTAAAAATGGGATTGTTAGCCAGTATACTGGGAGCAACTCTGCTCTCCTTTTGAATAGTCCATAGGATCTTTCATGTTTACCCAAACAGGCAGATGGGAACTCAATTTAACATCTCATCCAAAGAACAGCACTTCCAACAATGTAGTTCACACCCAGCAATGGATTGAAGTGTTAGATAAGACTATAACTTCAAAGTGAGACTTGCACAATACAGGTAAATGTACTTCACATGTATGTTTAAATGTATATTTACTTAAATATCTACTTAACAAACACCCCAGTGTTTCAGTGTGAAACTTTTTCTTTTACTCTCCCTAGCTCCCCACCCAGAACATGGTCTGCCCTTCCTGGCTCTCCATGCAGAACAGCCGCTAGTTGTTGACTGGGCTTGCTTTCTTCCAATCACCTGGAGGGGTTTATTCTGATTGGTCAAGTTGACCACGAATGACAGCTCCCCTTATTATTTGTAATATTGCTGGTGTTTCCATGGTGCTGAAACCTGCTGTTTTCACCCATGACCATTTTAGCAGATAAACAATAAGCAAGGAAGTTCAAAAAAAAATCGTAAAACACTGATTTTATTTACCATTTTACCAACAAATGCACAAAAAAGATTAAAGTACTTGCACATAAACCACACAAATGTGAGTACAGATAAACTTTGGCTTGCCGTATTAATGGTGCGGGGTGCAAGAGCCGATTTGGTGAGCCGGAATTTCTGATTATGTGTAATTAGTACCTATAATGCAAAAATGCATATGAAATGCCAAAAAATACTACTAATGTATTTACTGGCAGTTTCTATCACTGTATGTACAGTACATGTTTGCGTCTATAAAACAAAACATAATCACTCACCCACACAAACAAATGATGACAGATAAAGGGCAATAAGCCGGGAAGTTGTTGGGATCATGTAGCTGCTCAGCATGGCATAAGCATATGCTAGGAGAGTTGAGGTGGCGAGAGTCCTCGTGGGTCTGGGATAAATTTTGTTTAATTTTTGGTTTACAGTCGCAGTCCTTCTAGGTTGTAATTCTGCATACCTGGAGTCTGGTAACTTATAATAATAAACTTAAGGGGTTCTATATTGAAATCACATGCCCAAAAGTAGTGTTTTATTATTAATTTTTATAAAATTTACTAATCAAAAATGCAATTCTGTAACAGTTGGATTCCCAATTGTCCATTTAACTAATGTATTCAACAACCCTGCATTCAAGTATTCTATTCAGTTTTAGTCACCCTGATTTAGGAAGGATATCAGAGAAAATGTAAAGGAGATTAACTAAAGTAATACCAGATATGAGTGATTTGACCTTTGAGCAGACTAGTGGAATTGGGCCTACTTTCATTGCAACACAGAAGGTTTAGGGGAAGTCTTTAAAGTTCTAATGGTTTTGCTATAAGTAGATCGGTGCTGGCCAAGCTACTGATTACAGACTCGTTGCAAACATATCAAGAAGTGCCCAACCCCGCACATTCGCACAAGTCTAAATAAGTCCATTGTAGTGTAGAATAATAGTGTTTCCAGCTATTGCTTGACTGAATAATTCTTGATTTGGGGCATTAAATCAATAAATATCCAATCAAGCAAATTAATGATGTTGGCCTACCAAAAGAATTGGCCACCACTGGAGTGGATAGTGAGAAATTATTTCCACTGGTTGGTGACTCAGTGGAAATCACTTTAGTGCCTTTAGTGTCTTCCACTGACTCACCAAGCAATTGTGGCCCTTTTGTCACTGAAGGCACCAAAGGACAATCATGTAAGATAAATGGCATGAGAGCAAAGTGGGAAGATTAGGAATATTTTTATTTAATGCCAATGTAGAGTGAATTTCTGGATGTAGTGGTAAAGTTAGGATCCATATTAGCGTTTAAAAGAGAACTAGTTAGATATCTAAAGATGAATATTCTGCACGGGTTTTGATGAAAGGCAAATGAATGGGACTAAATGGTTGATCTTTCAAAGAGCCAGCAGAGGGATGAATGCCTTGCTTCTATGTTGTCAATTCTCTGGTTCTGAGGTTTTAGATTCAAGTCCTGTAGAGCTAGTTCATTGCTGTCAAGTGTCAGCAATGAGACCACCGCATTGTCAAAAGTGCCATCCTTCAGATGAGATCAGGTCCCATCTGCTGCTCAGGTGGACTGAAAATAAACCATCCTCCAATTGAGGATGGCATTGTGTGGGTAGTTGTAGCTGCTGAGTTTGTCTCCAATATAGTAATTTAACGTAATGTTAATTCAGGTAAAATAAAGGGTGGACAAGAGCTAAAGGTATTGCGGTTAAGACGGGAGGGACGGCGGTGAGGAGAGTATGAAAGGGAGGGGGAGCAGTAGAGGTGCTCGGGTCTCATTAGTCAGCCTGTCCAGGTGTCCAGGGAATGTTCAGTGTACGGACATCAGCCAGTGAGGGGATGTGGCGGGGAAAGTTTGAGGAGCCTCCGCATCGCCCTCTTCCCCCAGCCAACCAAACAAAGCAAGGTTATACGGCGGGGTCATTGGCAAGGCAGAAGCCCACAGCAGCTACAAGGCGGGGGCCGCTCTGTTGGTTGCTGATTAACACGGGGTCGGGGGGAAACTTTCTTTTTGCCTTTTTTTTAACACATAAAAAATGTTTACAGAGACATTTTGTTGGCAGCTGGAGCTGAGCGCGCACCCGGGCCCGTCACTCGCTGCCTATGACCCCCCCCGGGGCTGCGCGACACCCTAACCTACGGCAGGAAGTGCCGCGCGTTTTGCGTTTGATGGAATCGGCCGCTGCTCCAATCGGAGTGCGCGGTGGGATCCCGCCAACCAATGTGGGGGCGAGGGGTGGGAGCGAGCGCCTGGGAAGGGGGCGTGTGCTGGAGGGGCGGCTGTCAGGTTAGGTTGAGCTGTCATGGGGGTGGTTGGGAGGGGGGGGTAGGGGGGGAGAAAGCCGCAGGTTTGTTGTAGAGTTTATCACTGAGACAGGGGTCAAGTGAAAGACAAAGAAAAATGGCGATTGCATTCATTTACTGGCTTCAGAGCTGCACGATTTACAGTATGCAGAGTTCCGTCTTTGTACTGCACCAGAGGCTTCTTTGGTATAATGTGCATTTAAGAGTGTTTTAGTTGTTGGCCCCCTTTTTCTGGAGCCGAGAATTGCCTTCGTTTCTCTCCCCGTCAAATCCTTTACCAGAGAGAAGAAAAGGGGGAAAACATAATGTGGGGCCGATTGTTGGGGTAAGTTTAGATTTCTGTTGTTGTTGATTAAAATGAGGTGCTGATCGCATGCACTGGCAAGAAGTAAAATGCATAGCGATTGATGGTGGTTTGGGGGGTGGCGGGGGGAATCCTACTCCCATCTAGTGCCCTGTTCAGTGTTTCTGCAGTGTCCTTCAGCGATTTTGGAAAGAAATACAACAAATCTAGTGTATAGCAAGCACAAATAATTCTTTTAAAAAAGGAGGCTACCTCACTGATCTAATCAAAGGGAATCGCAGCTTGTCCATTCTGATATGAGAAACGTTTCAATTTCAACTCCGTTCCTGTCAATTTGTGTTTTGAAACCAACTTTTTTTAAAATAAAGAATTTAAATTATTTGGTGGGAACATGCACTTTCAACTCTCTTCCCTCTTCCCTGTATCCACACCTCTTCTCCGAAAAAAATGACCTACATGTCTGTAAAAAGGAGTTCACTAGTTTTGAAAGAACTGTTGTTCTTTGCATTGGTTTAGATAATGATGGTGAAATATATTCCAGACTGAAGTCGGAGTCTTGACAGAGTGACCTTTTGATTCGTCCAAGATGGAATTGCTAATGTTTTTATCTTTACAATTGGTCAATTTTCATTTTAAAAAATAGAATTTATAATGTTTACAAATCTTGACTGCTGCAGCCAGTGTCCTTTACTATGCTACCTGGATTTAGAATAAGTTGGTTCCTTTTATTGAAAAAGTGACTTTTTGATTTTTATACCTGCAACCTCACCTTATTTGTGGCATTGCAATTGTTGTAACCAGTAGGAAACCTGGATGCTTGAAATGTTGGCAGTGTTTCCACTTTGTTACTTATGCGATGTATACGAAAATGGCAAATGTAGTGTTGTTGTTTTCTTTGAGAACAAGAAGTGAAGGTCAATAGAATGTAAGCTCGGACACTTTAACTCAGCGGTTGTTGCCTTTTAGACGAACACTAGAGCTAAGTAAAATGGAATGAACAACAAGCACAGTAAATGCTTCTTTAAGTAGCAAAAGACCATTAGAATGTTTAAGTCCCATGTTGTTGCAGTGACAGTCTTCAAGGTTTGACTAAGTTGTGGTGAAAGTTGAAGTAACTGGGCCTCAAACTGGAAGAAAGTGACCTTGAGATATGATTGCCTCCAGTTAGCTTTGTGAAGGTTGTGATTAACCAAGGGGTGGGAGATGGCATTAAAAGCATTTTGCTACATTTATAAGGATATCATGACATTCTAATGCATATATTTTCTGTGACTTTGGGATTTTGAGGACTTTCCTTTTTTGAACTTTGATTGAAAGAACAAAAATTGTGTAAAAATCATGGGATTTATAATTCTTTGTAAAATTGAAAGTATTTTGAGACAAGTTGACACTCTGCTGAGAAATGGAGGATCATACCGCGCTTGTTCTTGGCACAGTGTGATGCCATCTGCCACATATGCACGTCTAAGTAGGGGATATTTAAGACAAAACAGCTCTAGTGACAGTTTCAGTGTTAAAATGTCAGATTACAGAACAGAGAAATATATTCCTATATTTGATTAAATGTGCAGATGTAGTGTATCAAATGTATTTTAAGAATTACCTGTAAACTGATGCCCTTCCAATAATGGCAAGTTACCATGTTGAATGTTCTGGTTGAAAGAATGAAATGAATTTGCATTTTTATACCTCCATACTATTAAAATCTCATAGCTGTCATGGTAATACTGCAAGTGTATTGACTGTCTTGTGGGAAAAAGAGGCAGCAATTTTGTGCACAGCAATTCCCAAATGGCTAAGAGATTAAATCACCAATTTATCTGAATGATTGTTGGTCTGGATATTTGGAAAACCTCCTTTCTCTTTCCAATAGTAATATGGCATATTTAGTATCCACCTTTAAAAACGGGTAAACTGGACCTCCATTTAACATATCATCTGAAGGATGGTACCTCTGACAATGCTCCATTCTCCCAGCAGTACAGTGGAACCTAGACCATGTGAACTAAGTCCTTACCCAGGAAGGAGTCTGTCAAATGCATAATTTTTGTTGATATGGTGACAACTGATGAGTGGCTCTTCAGGTTTTTCAGTCAAAAGTCCCTTCTCTGCAAAGCACGTTATCTGAGTAGTGGCTTCCTTGAATTTCCAGATATTCATGTGATAGCCAGTTGGTTACCTGTGAACTTAATTTGCCTAAAAGAGTACTGGTTGTTTTCAAATAGTAATCAGGGATTACTGATCAGTTTTATTTTGGTTATTGATTTGGTGAGCAGAAAATTGTTTTAGATGTGATGTCCCAAGACAGGATTCTGATCAGTTGATGGGGACAAACCTTATTCTGGACTGAAGTACGGTGAAGGTTCTTTATAAAGTTTTTTCAATACAATAATCGTTATTGGTAGTCATTCCTAGATTATATGGCGGGGACTTTCGAAGTTCCTCATTTCATTTTCAGAGGTTGATGCATCAGTGGGATTTGAATTCTAATATTTAATCTCAGAAAGAATACTTTTCATTTCCTCTTTCAAATGAATAATGTTGTCTTGCACAAATTATTTAAAGGTCGCCTATTCCTGGCAACTTCACCATATCTTAACTTTATCTATATTCTAATGTTCATGCTTGTGTTATATATGCATGCACTTTGGAACTGTAAAATTATAAGAGAATATACAACCTCTGGTTAATGGGGTTGGTCTAAGTATTGCCCACTGTCCGCCCCCAGGAAGAGGCTGAAATTTAGTACAGAATAATAATAAATTAGTCACTTAATCCACAACTGTTTGTGGGACAGTGGCATGCACAATTGGCTGTCATGTTTTTCCCACAAAATATACAGTCAATTCACTTCATGGTATGTTCTGTGAAATGCTTTAGATGTCTCGAAGACTATATCAAAGACAAAGATTATTATTTATTATAGAATAAGTGGTTTACATTTTTCTCAAACTCAAACCATATAGCCTGGTGGCAACCGAACCACACTTGGTGGCAACCGAACCCAATAAAACAACAACAACAACAACAACAATTTACATTTATAGAGCGCCTTTCACGTCAGGAGGACGTCCCAAGGCGCTGAACAAGAGGCGTGTGACCCGAGCTGGGAGGGGAGTGTTTGGGAAGGGGTGAAACACGAAGGGGAGGTAAAAGAGTTCGGGGTGGAACAAAAGGCACGATCGAAGAGGAAAGTCTTCAAACCGGCCTTGAAAGAGGAAAGGGAAGAGGCAAAACGGAGGGATTAATGCAATTAATTTATTATAATAATTGTTGTAAGTAACATTTCAACAGCAATTTATATGTATAATGGTATCCTTCATGTAGGATAACATTTTGCAGGCCTTCATTTAGTTTTGGAGGTTACGGGCACAGTTGCTGAAGTTTATCCACTGGTGGAAGATCAGAGGGGGTGAGGTACCAGGCAGCAAGTCAGGGTTGGGCAGAAGAATGCGGTACGAGATAGTCTCAGAGATACAGAGATTTAAGTAAGTGTGTCACGTGGCAGATGGGGCAACAGTGGAGTATAAAGAGGACTGGGATCATGGATACGCAGAATTTGGTGCAAACAAGGATATGGGCAGCAGAGGTTTGTTTCAGCTGGAATTTATCAATGATTGAAAATTGGAAATAACATCTGATATAGTACATAGTTTGGAACATATGTGCATGTGACCACCAGGAAGATGGACCTGGGTCTTTTCAAATCTAGCATTTCTTATGTTCGTTCTTCTGTTTGGAGACCAGCGAGGAATGCAGTTGGAAAATCATAGGGAGTAAGATATGTGAATTGTTGGCAGTATTTGGTCTGAAATGGGGCTGGAGATAGGCAATGTGGAGAAGGTCTTTGTCGGAACTGAATGTATGAATGAAGGAGAGCTGAGGATTGAAGCAAATGCCAAAGTTAGGCAGTGATTTTGTGAGTTTAAGAAAGCGGTTGAAGAGGTTAGAACCTGAGGTGAGAAGACGCTGGCAGGGGCCGAGGAGGATTGCTTTCATCCTGTCCTCATTCAGATGTAAGACATATAAGATCATCCAGGGTTTGATGTATGACAGAGAAGTGGACAGAATGTCATTGACCTGGAGAGTAGAGGTGGAGACGTAGTTTTGCATGTCATCCGAATACATGTGCAAGTTAGCTTATGCCGTGTGTGATGGCATTTACAAACTAAACTTCCCTTGCTGGTGGGGCCCATGTACCAATCTCATCTGGAACCGTAGACTGTGTCCATAGAGAATCGTGTAAGAATCGATTGAATTGACCTGCCCTTCAGTAGTTATGCACTTTTGGCACATCCTCCTCTTCCAGTTGTTAGAGGAATGGAGAATTGGAATTTGTGTTGCCTCTTTTCTAAACCATCTATATAGACTTTGTGTCTTTTTTAACATTGTGTTTGTCTTGTACGTTTACACTAATGTGTAGAGTATGATTTACAGCAGCATTCTTGTAACCATGAAATGCTGGTACTTTCTATATGGATTGCATGCAAAAACAGTGTTTTGAAGTTCTGCCAGTTGTGTAAATACACTCCTTCCTCCCTCGTTCTTTAGTTGAGCTTTACTAAATGTGATTCAGATCCACATCTGGAACTCACTGAGAAATATTTAATTCTGTCCAAGAAACCCAAGTAAAATTTACTAAAGAGCTCAAATTGTTGCCTGATATTTGATGAGAAAATCTTGCAGACTTTCGGTTGGGTGTAGAGGCCTGTAAACCATCTCACTCCAGCTTCCAGTGGGATTAAACCCATAACACGAAGCAGTTCCAAACTGCACCAAATAGGTGCACTTAGGCCACAGGAAGGCTGGTATGGGAAATGGCAAGATCACACTGCACTTCTGTGATTGGGGGGCTGTAAACATTGTTCAGAGCAATTTGCCTGGGAGTGGTTGACACTGATAAGGAAATTTGATATAATGCTTTTCACGTCTTCTAGATGTCTTAAAGCTCTTTACAGAATAATAATAATAATCCTTACATTTATATAGCGAATTCCACGTCTTATCGACGTCTCAAAGCACTTCACAGAATACAACAACGTCTCAAGATTGGGACCAGAGCAGTGGGTGAGGGAGAAGACAAGAGGGAAGAAAGGGAGGAGAAGAGGTTGGGACCAAAGCAGGGGGAGAGGGAGAAGACAAGAGGGAAGAAAGGGGGGAGAAGAGGTAGGGATCGGAGCAGAGGGGGAAGGGTCGTGGTTGGAGGAAGGAAAGTAGGAAAATTGACTATATTTGTGGGAGAAACGCAGCAGCCAAATTGTGCACAACAGTGTCCCACAAACAGTTGTGGAAGTTAGGGGCCAGGGGAGAAAGGGGATAAGGGGGGAATACACTATAAAATGAAATGACTATATATTTGTGGGCAAAATGGGGCAGCCAATTGTGAGCAGCAGTGTTCCACAAACAGACATGGATTGAGTGACCCAATTTTTTTTTAAGGATTGTTATCCCTGGAAAAGTGATCCACTAATTGACTTAACAATCAGGTTCCTACTTACTGCTCGGTAAACAGAGGCGTGTGGAGTAAGGAAACTTACCCAACATTTCACCTTGCTGGGAAGAGAACCCAGGTCTCTCGCTCTAACCACTGAGCTACAGGACTCAAGCAAAAAATACAATTGTTCCAGCACAGAGGCCCCTCTACAGTCCTATTTATGGAGTTATTATATACAATGCAAAACGAAGATACAACTTGTTAAGCTGCTTTTCAATTTTAAATTACTTTTGGCCCTCATCAGTGAAAGTAACTTATCAGACCACAAGTAGGGTCAGGTCAGTGTGTTTATTCCTCATTTTCCAAATCTTCATTGTTTTTCAGTTGTCTTGCTTCATCTGATCTGTTGTGGCTTATTGCAACTGTTGCCTGCCCTCTGACGAGCTCTTCATCTCCAACAAGGTACATTTTATTCTGTATTATTGAGGGAATATTGTTTCTTGTAACCTCAAATTAAACATTGCTGATAAAACAACATAAATAGCAATGATTATAAATAGCAAATTTTGTTTTCGGAAAATGTGGGTAATGGAGGAACATTGGGCATGACACTGAAATTTCTTTACTCTTCTCAATTAGTTTAGGATTTTAATGCTAATCAGAGTAAGCAGAGGGAACCTCAATATTGCATTTGATTAGTGGCGCGCTCCACATCTGTATCGATATTCTTCGTTGTTAGGGATGCTGTCATCAGAAATTATTCCTAGGTTGTGAGCTCAGGTGCCTGTTATAGATTTTGAAACTAAATTTCTGATTAAGATGACAAATTTATATATTTATATAGCGTGGGAAAAGACATGGGCTGAAGAGTTCTGTATAGTGTACAGCTTGTGAAACGAAGAGTTGGGTGATCTGGCAAGCGATGAGTTGGCATAGTCAAGCCTGGACGTGATCAATGTGTGGATTAAAGTCTCAATAGCCTGACGAGAAAGTTATTGGTGGATGTGAACAGTGTTAAGGAAGTGAGGGAATGTGCGCGAGTCAGAACACAGAGGGGAAGTTTAAAGAACAGATGGATGTTGACCGAGACATTGAGGTTCAACACTGGCTTCAGGAGATGTAGTGTATATTTCAAGACTCAAGAGAAGAGTGTGCTTTCAACTGAGCAAAGCTCAAATCCAAATGGTTCTCACACCTTTGTGTTTTTGAAGCTTTGGAAAGGAACACTGGTTAAAAAATGATTTTGTAGCATTGATATTTTCTGATTTAAGCTTATGTATAGACTGACACTCCCAATACAGTGTTGGAAAAGTGCTGCATTGTTGGAGGTGCTGTCCTTCAAATGGGACATTTTAACCTTGCGTCTAGTCAGATGTAAGTTAATGATCCCATGGTACTGTTTGAAAAGAAAATGGAATTTCTCCTGGTATCGTGGCTAACCATCTTCAAGATTAAAAATTGGTTATTTACTATATAGCTATTTGTGGGACATTGCTGTGTACAGATTAGCTGTTGTGCTCGTGAACACTTACAATCATTACACTTTAAAGTGAAACCTGGGAGTGCTTTGAGATGTCTCAATGACACGATCAGGCATTATATCAAATGCATAGTATTATTATGAATTATTGTAAAGTGCTTTGACATGATTCAATATGAGCCTTTTTAAAATATATATTACAGCAATGGCTAAGCTATGGTCAGGCTTTTTTCCTAAATTTAATCTGGTTCATCCTCTCAATCGCAGAACTGTATTGTAAGGGCAAGGGAGCCACACCACTTGCCTCTGTATATTCAAATACTGTACTGACGTATGATTGCATATTCAATCAGACTGCTCACCTCCTGGTAACCTTCAGAACACAATGACCTAAATAACATAGTGTTTGCATCTGTCAGAGCTGCATATGCTCTTTTCAGGAGGCCTGGACGATAACAGCCTCTTTATTTGTTTCAGTGGGCAATTTTGTTTAAAATAACTTCCGGCATATAAGGTTCAAATCTTGTCTTAATGTCAATATATTTTTTCTATATTTGGTGTATTCACTATTTTAATGAATACCAATTTGGTCCGGCAGTTCAATCTCACTTAACTGTAATGGTTGCAAATTGAGATTGCAATCTGCCCTCCGCCTTCGCCCCACCCCTCCACCCCCCCAGCTCGGAGTCAGGCTGTTAGCACTCTGAGATCCTACCGGGCATGGAGGGTGCTATATAAGTTCAAGTTGTTGGTTTTGTAACTGGGTTAGTAGAGTTACAGAATCCTCCATTGGGTTGAAGGTCTTTGCCAACCCCAAATAAATAAATAAATGCATTAAAAGCCAACAGTCCTTTCCCATTACTTTAAACAAAAAAAATCCTTGCAAATGATTGGACTTCTGATGTTGTGACCAACAATCCCCCAAATAAAATTGGTCATTCATTCATGGCTGTTCACAGGACACTACTGGGCACACATTGCCTGCATTATCGCCTACAAAATGCAGTCATTACATTTTGCATCTTGAGGCATCTTCCTGCTTTAAGCACTCTGAGACGCCGTCTGATGTGGAGGGAGCTATATAAATCCAAGTAATGATAATAATACTTCAATTTTGATATAGCGCTATTCACATCTTATTGATGTCTCAAAGCGCTTCACAGAATATACTGTAAAGTGAATTGACTGTGTATTTGTGGGCGAAACGCAGCGGCCAATTGGGCACAGTAGTGTCCCAAAAGAAAGTTGTGGATTAAAATAACCAGTTTTATTATTGTGTTTTTTGGGGGGAGAAATTATTATTAGGCGTGTGGAGTAAGGAAACTTGCCTAAGGTTTCGCCCTGACCTGTCTAGATTCGAACACAGATCTCACGCTTGTAAGGCGAGTGCTCTAACCACTGAGCTACAGGAGTTGATGTGAAAGGTGCTGTATCCAGTGCAAGGATTAATATCATCTATTACGATAGCTAAACACATAATCCTATTCAATTTGCATTACTCTCTCATGATTTATTGAAAATAGGAATATTTTTTAAAGCTATGTCATTAACACAAAAGGTAATTGGGTGATGATAATAATCCTATTATTATTAGGCATGTGGAGTAAGGAAACTTGCCTAAGGTTTCGCCCTGACCTGCCTAGATTCAAACACAGATCTCACACTTGTAAGGCGAGTGCTCTAACCACTGAGCTACAGGAGTTGATCTGAAAGGTGCTGTATCCAGTGCAAGGATTAATATCATCTATTACGATAGCTAAACACATAATCCTATTCTATTTGCATTACTCTCTCATGATTTATTGAAAATAGGAATATTTTTTTAAAGCTATGTCATTAACACAAAAGGTAATTGGGTGATAATAATCCTAGCATTTGATAATGCTAATAATACTTGATTTATATTTGGATAATACACAAATTCTACAAACAGTAAATAAAGTAGTGCTCCATTGGGTACAGTACAGGCTTGCAAATTATTTCCTGTGATAAAATATTAATAACGATAATCCATACATTTGATGTAGTGGCTTTTGAGTCAGGAGTGCATCTCAAATCGCTTCACAGGATATAACTTTTCTGAGTGTACTGTGTTTGAATACAACCATGAATGTGCGCAAAACATTATCCGACAAATGGCCATTTAGTGAGAGACTAATTTTATTTGAAGATTGTTGGCCAGAACAACAGGAGAAATTACCTTCAAATATTTTTTCAAATAGCAACATGGGATCTTTAACATATCCTCATCCAACAGATTCTCATGACACCACCTCAGTCAGTGCAGCACACACCCTGCATTGGAGTGTCAGCAATCTACAAGTCCAAGTCCTAAGGTAGGGTCGCAAAGTCATAAACCATTGACTCAAATGTGAGTGCTACCAACTGAGCCAGGCTGATACACATATCTGTTATTTTTTACGCGAGCTGTTTTAATGCCCTGCTCGTTGTCCTGTAGTTTATTAACAATGTTTAGTTTAACATCTGAATGATTGGAGAGGACTTGGGTTCGATTTCCAGCCAGGCGAAATGTTGGGCAAGATTCCTTACTCCACATGCCTCTGTTAACTAGCAATAAATAGGAACCCGGTTGTTGGTTGATTGGCAGATTGTTTTTGCAGGGGTAATAATTCCTTCATGAAAAAAGTTGGGTTAATCAATCCACGACTGTTTGTGGAACATGGCTGTATGCATTTGGCTATTTGGTTTGAACCACAAAATATACTGTCAATGCACTTTACGGTATATTCTGTGAACTGCGTTGAGACGTCTCGAAGACATGATTTTGTAAGTAGATTGGGCTGAATAATAATACTTTTAAATTATTGGTATTGAAAATAAAGATTGGTCTTTTATCACAAAGGATTGATTCTTTTTAGGAAATAGAGTGTCCAAATGAAGGTGGGAAAGAAGGAAAACTATTATCTCATGGGAGGCAGTGTCAATCTATCAAAGACACACACACACACATTACCATTAGAGAAAAGCAGGTCAGCCTTTGTTTTGCACCCAGCTGAAAGGGCTGGGAAATTGATATCAGACCATACTCAGCTGGGTTATGGTGGCTGCTCCAGGAAAACCTAAAGGTAGAGAAATGAAACACTAAAAAATAAATGGATTCATCACTACACACTTGCAGCAGTTAACTATATATACAACATTTCCCTCCTGCATAGACTTGTGGTAGTTGTGATATGTTTGCAGCATGCTGCATATCACAGCACATCTGTACCTTTGAGAACACAAATGCATGCATGGATTCATGGGAATGGACAGGATGCATGCTTCCAAAAAAACATTTTTAAAGATCTTGTAAGATCTTGTAAGAAGTATAAAACTTCTTGATTCCGTTTGTCTGCAGGTCTCAGAATGTCTGCCGCTGGAGATGGTTCATTTACTACAACCTCGCAGGGAGGCGGAAACAGTGAAGCCCAACAACTGCTCCAGACTTTCTGGCCACGGACCATGGAAGAAATACGCAATCTGACACCAGTATGTTTTCAGCTTTTGTTGCGCTCGCTCGCCTGTTCCAATTTTATGAAAGTACCTGATTGCAAAATGCACACTCTGAAGGTCTATAGCAGAATGGAGTTCCATCATCTTAACCTGGTAAAGGTTAAAAATAATAATCATTTGTATAACAAACAAGCAATAGTATTAATTCAGAATTAACCTTCACTTACTGGACTATATGTTGCAAAATTGGGAATCTACTCTGCATTGGCAGCTGAGTACAAGTATTACAGGTGCTTCTGAGTTTTGTGAAAGCACTAATATTGTGATATATTGAAACCTTGATCCTCTATGATCCTTGATCATCTAATGTACAGAACAAGAGTCGGTGAAATACACTGCGTGGCTGCAATTTTGGGGTTGAGAGGTCTTATCTATGCTTAAAGTACAGTACTGATTGCGTCACTTGTTTGAATCGTACTGATTAATAAGACCTGGTAGAGACTGGGGAGAAACCTGTGTCCCTGCTGCTTGCTGTGGCTCAGATATTTGTCTTGTGAGCAGTTCATTGACGATTTTATGTCTACTTGTCAGTGTTGAACATTTTAGTACCTAAAATCTCTCATGCTTTTAGACAATTTGGAAAATTGTTTTAATTCTTTTGGAAGTGAATTTTGTATTGTTCCATCAGACCATGACAAATTTCAGGCCTGTGAGTTACATTTTTCCAACTGATATTAATTTTCAGAAAATCTCTTCAAGATTATACAATGTAACAGCACTGAAACAGGGTATTCAGCCTATTAAGTTTGTTACAAGTGTTAGCTGGTCTAATCCTGCTCTCTTGCTTACCCCCCAGTGATCTCTAATATTTCTCTATTTCAAGCAGCTGTCTAATGCCTTTTCAAGCTAATGTATTTTGATGTGTAAGATAACTAGATACAGAATAAATCTCTCTTATCTCAACGATGTGATGCGAACACAAGAAATTTGAAGGAGAAATAGGCAATTTGACCCACTAAAGATTATTAGCACATTAAGCCTGCTGTCATGACATAAATATTAGCCCGAGCATCGGACGAGAATTTCTTACCAGTTCTATTTCTATTACTTCACCAGTCTTTGTTCCTGGTAGTTCTCATGAGTCTGGTTTTACATCCATAAAGATTGAGACTCTCACAATTCTTCTGAATAATAAACTTAGCACAGAGTATCATGCTGTGCTGTTCAAATTTACAAGTCTAAGGGTTATATAACAATATAATCCTTGCGTTTGGTGTAGTGCTTGATCCCATCTTTGAGATGTCTCAAAGGGCTTCACAGAATGTACTGTAAAGTGATTTGACTGTATATTTTGTGGGTGAAATGTGGGTTTTGTGGGTTAAGACAATGTTCCAAATAATTGTTCCATTTAGTCACTAATCAGTTCCTCATTCAAAGATGCATACAGTCTTGGTATAATATTTGCCAATTTGTTCCTTCTTTCAATCTACATCTTTTCCTCAATTAAGTTTAAATCACATTACATGCCTTTTCATCTTTAATTTTGCAAATTGAGGTTTTACATATTTAGAAGCTATCTTGATCCAAAATATAACACTGACTCAATAATCAAGATTCTCATGTAGTAGGGATGTTGCTTTTATTTGAAGTAAAAATTGCTCAGCTTTATGAGGATTTTGAGATTTTTTTTGTGATGGGGGTGTTTTCAGTAAGCAAATATAAACATATTGTGGATTTTAAAACTTTGATCTAACAGAATGACTTCAAGGTCCAGGATCTCCCCTTGGCTCGCATCAAGAAAATTATGAAGCTGGATGAGGATGTAAAGGTAAAGTGATCCGTTTTGTTGGGCTCAGTAACTTTTCTTTCTGTGGTATAGCCATATACAGTAAAAGCTTTGTTATCCGGCACCCTAGGGACCTGACCGGTGCCGTTTAATCAAATATGCTGGATATTCGAGCGGCAAGTTGCCGGAAATCCTACACAAAAAATTAACTTATTTTAAAACACAATAATAGACTAAATAATAATAGAATATTGTATGGATACTAGGGAACGGCGATATGGGATTTTTCCGGATATGGATATATCGGTTTGCTCATACCTGCTTAAACCGATCTATCGAGTTTTTATACTGCGCATGCGCGTGCATTCGAAGTGCGCGTGCATTGATGGCGCGCGCGCATTTATGGTGCGCGCTCAGTCGCGGTGCGCGCGCATTGACGGTGCGTCCGCACTGACGATGCGCGCGCAGTCGCGGTGCACGCACATTTCGAAATGCGTGCTCTAGGTCCAGAAAGTTTGTAATGTTGGTGTCTGTTGAATTATACGATGTTGTTTGCTCCCTACCTCCCCCTCTCCTTCTCTCCCTCCTTTCCCCTCTCCTGCTCTCCCTCCCCCTCCACTCTCCCTCTCTCCTCTCCCCCTCTCCTTCTCTCCCTCCCTCCCTCCCCTCTCTCCCTCCCTCCCTCCCCTCTCTCCTTCTCTCCCTCCCCTCTCTCCTTCTCTCCCTCCCTCCCCTCTCTCCTTCTCTCCCTCCTTTCCCCTCGCTCCTTCTCTCCCTCCTTTCCCCCTCTCCTTCTCTCCCTCCCTCTCCTCTCTTCCTCTCTCCTTCTCTCCCAACTTTCCCCCTCTCCTTCTCTCCCTCCCTCCCCTCTCTCCTTCTCTCCCTCCCTCCCCTCTCTCCTTCTCTCCCTCCTTTCCCCTCGCTCCTTCTCTCCCTCCTTTCCCCCTCTCCTTCTCTCCCTCCATCTCTAAACACAAAATAGAACACACACACACCAAAAACAAAATCTAGAGATTTATTCTCCTCCATTTATTGCTTGAAACTAGCATATAATGTCCACGTGTAAATGAGATCTATTACAATAGAAAAGAGAGAGACAGACAGTCTGACTGTTAGAGTTAGAAGACAGATTATCACTGCTGTGTGTGTCTGACTAGATACACACATAGAAGCAGTGATAATCTGGCTTCTAACTCTCTCACACACAAAAATAACACTTACAGCCACAAAATGCCACTTATTTTTATGTAGTCTGAAGTCTGAATTAATGTCCTTCGCCATTGGCAAGCTCTCCTTTGCTGTGCAAAAAGTGACAGCGTTCGTGATACTTTGCCACGTTTTGTCCCCTCTCTGGTACAATGTTCTCCTCTTAAATAAAGCAGGAATTGTTTGAGCTGCACTGGCCCCACTACCTGTCGCTTTCTCCGAAGCGCTGGTTCGACTTCCTGCTGTTGTCGACAATGATTTCACTCTGAGGGCAGCGTGCTGGGCGGGGTGGTGCTGCTTAATGTGTTGTCGCAGGTTGCTCGTGCTCGAATCAGATGTCTTAACCAAGACCTTGCAAACTGTACATCTATACACACCATTACTGACTGCATTGTTTTCAAAGTAGTCCCATACGGGGCTTCTTTTCCCCATGATGAGAAAGGTAAATTTTCAAACTACAATTTTCAGCGATGCGACTTTGTTAAGACGCCACGACTCACGTCGAGTATACACAGTAAAGTGTGCGTGCGCATCGGATGTGCGCGCCCGTTAATTGTGCGCGCGCACCGAATGTACGCGCATTCCATGCTCTAGGTCTAGGAGGTTGCAATGCTGGCGACAAGGTAAGCTGGAAAAGATCGCATTACACTGATAATACCAACAATATTGATATATTGCCAGGAACGATCTTAAAAATATAACAATGTATATTTTTAAAATCGAATCTCTCGATATAACGGTTTTTTTAGAATCACCATATCGGCATACTGATCTGAAAATCATATCGGGTTTAATCGAAAAACCGATACATCGCCGTTCCCTAATGGATACTTACCAATAAAGCATACATAAATAGTACACCCTTTCCGAACGCGAGGGTTACGTTCCTGGAAAACAGCGTACTCGGTAAAATCGCGTTTGGTAAGTTTAATAAGTGCGCATGCGCAAAGTGAGCATACATGCGTGGAAAACCACATATACTCAAATTCTACTTGTATTGGGAGCTACTGGCTGGTTGAGCGTGCCGGTTGGTTGGTTGCCCGATACCAAGCTTTTACTGTATCTTGATTTATGCTACAGCATTTAACACACTCCTGCCCTTTTATTGCTTGACATTAACTGCAAATTCTTGATCAGCATGCAGTCTGACCACCAACAATAATAACAAAATTACATTTGTGTAAGCGCCTTTCTCGTTGGAAGGACATGCCAAGATACCGGACAATCAGTATTTTGGATTCGAGCTGGGGATTGGGGAGGTTTGGGGACATGGTTGAAGAGGTGGGTTACCAAAGACACAGTTGAAGAGGAGGGTCTTGAAGGAGGCAAGGGAGGGTGCAAGGCGGGGGGACTGCAGTATGGCGATCCAGACCCTGGGAGCAAAAGAAAAGAACCATTTTTATAGCTCTTTAATACATTTTTGAGACATGTCAATGGCTTCACAGGATATATTGTAAAGCTTGTTACTGTATTTAGTAGGTGAATGTAGTAAATTTACATACAGCAAAGCCCTACAAGTGATCATGAAGTGAGTGACCAATTTTATCTGGGAAACATGTTGGCCAATATACGAGAAGAAACATCCTTCTCATTCCATCATCAAACAGGCTGGGGTCTTCAACATCAACCTGAACAAACAGACTTGGTTTAATATTTCATCCAAAGAACAACTCTGACAATGCAGCACACCCCAAACAATGGACTGGATTGTCAGCCTAGACTATAGGAGTTCCAAGTCCTGACGAGGGGTTTGAACCCACAACATTCTGACTTAGAGGCGAGAGTGCTGCCAACGCAGCCAGGCCGATGCACACACTTCTGAAGAATAGTGCACTTCTGCTCTAGGCCTAGCCCACAAGATCTTAAAACACCTGGAATGGGCATTCAATGCATGCATTCCATTATATGCATGCTTTATACCACGTCTGGAAGTAACTTTGAGATTAATACTCCAGCTTCCAATCTGGATAGCCATTGATTAATCATGTTTTGAGTGCAGGTATGAAGGGCTAATGGTCAATATCGTACAGGTGATGCAATAGTACTACAGTAAAAGCCCGTTTATCCGGCACCCTCGGGACCTGGCCAATGCCGGTTAAAGCGCGTGCCGGATATTCGGCCGAAAACGCAAAAAATATATATTTTAATGCATTTTTCCGGATAAATTCCGGTTAATCAAATGCAGACCTTTTTTTTGCGATGCAGATGTATGCGGTTATACGGATGTTACAGTTGATCGGGTGCTGGATAAACAGGCTTTTACTGTATTTAGGTCTGTATTAAGTCCAGTATTTGAATTGAGCATGTTTGAGAAAGTTTAATGATTGTTTCCAAATATTTAAACTAGGGCCCGTCGAAATTTCCGATATCGATATATCAGTGTGCTCATATTGATATATCAATATTTTGGGGGTTTATATACTGCGCATGCGCGCGCATTCGGAGGTGCGCGCACATTCAGGGGTGCACGGTCACACTGAACTAAAAGACCTGGAATGCTCATCTCCCCCACAAAGTGTTGCCACCGATTGTCCGAGGTCGCCATTTTGGTTGGTCCTCGACGCGCCAAGAGAGTGTGTGACGGGAGAGAGAGGGACAGGGGAGAGAGAGACAGAGAAGGGGGAGAGAGGGAGGGAGGAGGAGTGGGGGAGGATATGGATCTGGCTCAGGTGTTGGCCAATCTCCTCAGGAGGTAAATAGCTCTCTCTCTCTCTCTGTGTCTCTCACACTCACTCTCTCCATCTCTCTCTCTCTCCCTCTCTCTCTCTGCCTGTGTCTCTCTGTCAGTGTCTCTGTGTCTCTCTCCTCTCTCACATCCCCCCCCCCCCCCCCCCGTCGATCGATCTATTATATATACTGTATATTATCACATTCCCTCTCTCTCCTCCCCCTTTCCCTCTCCCCATATGGGACAAATTGGGTTGATCCATGCCCATATGGGCCCCACATGGGCTTGCTACCTGGGTCCCTCTCTCCCCCTCCCTCTCCCCCTATCTCTCTCTCCCCCCCCCTTCCACTCTCTCCCCTCCTCCCCCTCTCTCTCCCCCCACCCCTTGTATACCTGTATCTTGTATTCAAGGACTACACAATATGGTGACTTGACGCCGACACCTCGGTCTGTGCATTGCGTATAGAGATGAGCATTCTAGGTCTTTTAGTTCAGTGATTCGATATAACCGATATATCACCGGACCCTAATTTAAACTGTTCAGATATCCCTCCCCAACCGCGAGGGATACGTTCCTGTAAACCTTCGTGGTTGGTAAAATCGCGTTTGGAAAATGCGAGGTTTTATGGGAAACATGGGAATTGGAGGAGTACATGCGCTTTTTCGCAGTTGGAAAATGCAGAGCCCTATGAGAAACATGGGGATACGGGGAGTAAGTTTGTGTTTAGTAAAGCCCAAACACAAAAAAACACATACAGTTATAACACTGGAGGGGGTGACAGGGTGGGGTGACCCGGAGGGTGGGAGTGGGGTGACACGGAAGCCTGGGGGGGCTGTCTGACGGACTTACACAGAGATCTCACACACACAAAAAAACACATACAGTTATAACATACCTGTATATTGGGATTGGGGGAGTAGGTTTGGGCGCATCGGCTGCCAGGATCTGCAGCAATCAGACAGTCAGGTTGTCTGACTGACTGTGAGAGAGAGAGAGACACAGAGGGTGCGGGGGGTAGGTGACACGGAGGGCTGGGGGTGCTTGGGTGACTCGGAGGGCAGGGGGGATATCAACGGAGATTTACCTTAATCCTAAAAGAGAAGCAACATCTCGCTGGTTGATTGTGAGATAGCAACTTAGTGTTTCACCCCTTCCCAAATACTCCCCTCCCAGCTCGGGTCACACGCCTCTTGTTTAGCGCCTTGGGACGTCCTCCCGACGTGAAAGGCGCTATATAAATGTAAATTGTTGTTGTTGTTGGATCCTAATGCTCTACGCTATGCTGAACTTGAAAATTTAAACCCGCGGATTTAAATCGCAGATGCATAAAACGCGGTTTGCAAGGGTTGTCGCATTTAGTAAACCGTGGATACATAAGTTTCGTATTTGGCGAGGCCGCAGTTGGGGAGGGATACCTGTATACAGTGACAGAGCACCAGTATTATAATAACAGTTACATTAAGTATTCTGAAATTATTGGAACATGAGATTCATTTTACAGTGTCCCAAATGCAGCAGCAACCTCAACAAAATTACAGTTCTATCGCACCTTTCATGTTGGGAGGACAATCAGTGTTTCACATCTGAGGTAGGATTGAGGATAAATGCGATATTTTCCATTCACTAATTTTCAAAGGTGATAGATCTAGAACCCAAGTTACACTAATATACTGAATAAGAACAAAGAGTTGGCTGGACTGCTATTTCTCGTCCTTTTATTATCTATATTGCAGCAGAATGTTTGTTTACATTTGATATTGCGCCGATGATGTTGAAACATCCTAAAGCAATTCCCGCAGTGTCGTACTTTGAAGTAGAACAATGTTTACGTAGATAAAATAATCTGCGGCAAGAATGTCAGACACAGAGCGCAGGTGAATGATCAATTTTGGGGGTTGGAGAAATATTGGTTAGGTTGCTGGGTGTGCTCCATTCTCTTCTCCCAAATATGTCCTTGATAACACTTTGAAAATGTTGCTCACTGCAGTTTTGAGAGCTAGGTGGAATCTTGTGCTTGTTACACTGAAACAGTCTCATGATCTGTTCACCTCTGGGGCATCCTCTATCCAATGTTACTTTCTTCAGGAATAGCACAGAAAATAATTGCTACTCTTGAGATTGCAAATCACTTAAATATATTTTTGTAACAGATTTTCAAATGGGTTACCTACAGACTTTGCTTTGCGGTACCTAATAAGAATAATGCTAACTTGGTGGCACAAGCTTATACAGCCGATTTGTGAGGAGTTGAGCGTATTTTTTAATGTTGAAGGTTAGTACAGTAAAAGCGCATTTATCCGGCATCCTCAGGACTTGGCCAATGCTGGTTAAAGTGCGTGCTGGATATTTGGCCGAAAACACACCTCCCCCCCAAAAAATTCATGCATTTTTCCATTAAATTCCGGTTAATTGAATGCAGACTTTTTTTTAGATGCCGGTTATATGGAAGTTACGATTGATCGGGTGCTGGATAAACAGGCTTTTACTGTAGCTGGTTAATTCACTTCATTGATAAATGTAAAGTGAGTTTGCGTTGTGTACATGCTTGTAGAGTCCGGCGATATATCGGTTATATCCGATATAATTTTCATATCGATATGCTGATATAGACATTTAAAAAATATCAATATATCGAAAAAGTCGATATATCGGAATGCGCACGCACTGAACTACAAGACCCAGAATGCTCATCTCTATACACAATGCACAGACCGAGGTGCTAAGCCGCCATATTGTATTAATAGTCCTCGAATACAATATACAGGTATGCAAGGGGTGGGGGGGGGAGAGAGACGGCGGGGGGGGGGGGGGGGGGGGCGGGGGCTGAGACGGGTGGCGGGGAGTAGGGATGGCGGCGGGGGGTGGGGGGGCTGAGACGGGTGGCGGGGGGTATAGACGGGGGGGGGAGGTGGATGTGATAATACACAGATGGATGGAGGGAGGGAGGTGGGGGGATATGAGAGAGGAGAGAGACGCAGAGACACAGACAGAAAAACACAGAGATGGAGAGAGTGAGTGTGAGAGACACAGAGAGAGAGAGATATTTACCTCCTGAAGAGATAGGCCCCGAATGCGCGCGCACCCCCGAATGCGCACACCTCATGACGCGCGCGCATGCGCAGTACGAAAACCCCGGAAATATCGATATATCGGTATATCTCGATATGAGCCCATCGGTATATCTAAATCGGAAAATTTCCATATAGACGGACCCTACATGCTTGACAAGCTTGATTAATTCAAATGCAAGGATTATTAATAATTGATTTCAAAATAAAGCAGACTTATGCTTTCAGTTTCTGAGTGGAGAGGTAGAACTTATATTTTGAAATTTCTCTGATACATGGGTTCATGCAATTAAGATTTATCAAATATTCCGGCAGAAAATTTGCTGAAGCGGGTTTTTTTTCTCTGGAGACTACCAACATGGGACAGTCGTGCTACATTTAAAACTTAGAATTGAATCTCCACAACAGAAAAATCAGTTTTTTCAAGAATTCTTGAAGCTGTTTTTCTTGATGGATTTTTGCAAAGGTAAATCAGATTGAGACGTCTAGAGGACATGAAAAGCGCTATATCAAATGCAAGGATTATTAATATGATGATGGAGATGGCATTAATACTGCAAGTGCATTGATCAACCCTTTTCAACAAATGCAAAAATGTAACCACAGTTTTTTTTATCTTTTATCTTTGCAGATGATTAGCGCTGAAGCACCAGTGTTGTTTGCAAAAGCAGCTCAGATTTTCATCACAGAACTGTCTCTGAGGGCATGGATACACACGGAAGACAATAAACGCAGAACTCTGCAGGTACTACCCATACTTAGTAGATGCTTCTGTGAGTACCTGAACTTCCTTGCACTGGGCTCACCAGTCTGGCAGAACAGTTTGAATTTGCTCTGGTTGAGCTTCAGAGCAAGGGAGAAAGTTGTGAAAATTTAAATTCTTTAACACAGACGGGTTAATAGTACAAAAAATGTGCTATCCAGTACAATCTAAGGCAGCAGGCCTTGTATGAATGAAGTTACTGTTGCACAGACTGGGAAACACTGTGAGTGAGCAGGGAGTCTTAAGAGGTCTAGGATCATGAGTAAGGTACTTAACCCTTAATCCATTGTTGCAAACTTCCTTTTGGTTTGCACAAGGTACCCAGTTGCAACATTAATTTAAATCTGTGTGTTTGAACCATTAAGATTAAAAATGTAAATTATCTTGTGGAACAATGTATCAGCATGTAATCCTGGCTCCTCTGGGATTTGGATTTGGATCTAGGCCCAGATTGAAGGAATGAAAGTGTCTGCTGACTGTAAGGGTCCTATGTTGAAAATGGTTTGGGCAATTGATACTGTTCATGATGAGTGCGGGTTCAAAGCACACGATGGCCCATAATTTGGCACTGAATTGATCATTTTAGTTTCTGGCCATGGTTGGCTGGTATTGGGAATAAAGAATACACACTGATGGAGTTGTTTAGGTTTAGGACTGAGGTATGTCATCTGAGACAGAGTTTAAGGGGATTTAATATATGCCTAACCTGGGAGTGTTGCTTGGAACAATGTAGAGGGAGATGTACTGCCTATAATTCATACAGTATGCTGTGCATGTTCTTAAATTGGAAAGTTCTATGACATATTGCTATAATGCCGTACTTTGGACACATAATATCATTTGGCTAGTGGCAGTAAAAACAAATCTGAATTATTTGAAGTCTCAGAGGTGATAGATGGGTGGGGGGGGGGGGGGGGAGAGGAACATCTTGGGAGATAAATATTAAGGATGATTACAGACCATTGTAGAGTAGTTGGATTGTGGAACGCTCTACCCATAGGGGTGACCTGCTGCCATTGCTGTAGATTTCTGTGAATGATTTGTGGTGGGAAAAGGTTTAATTGTTCTTCTGTTCCTATGAGATTATTTCTGTATCAGGTGGGAGAATATTGGGGTCAGTCAGTCTGGGCAGATGGTTCCATTGCTGCCTCGTGTCAAAGCAGCATTAGTTGAGGACTCTGAGCCCATTCTCGCCAATCCAAATGAAAACCAAAAAACTTGTTTCAATTCTGAAGATAATTGTCAATGTAAGTGTTAGGGATGGAATGTTGTGTCCCTTTTTGCATAAGACTTTTAGTTTAGGGACAAGAATAATCTGTTTGTGTAAATTAAGCAAAGGTGAGAGGTCAGTTCTCAGAATGGCACATGAATTGTCTGCAGCAGGAGCAGCCTTGGGTTGACTTCAGTGTTCTAGGATTTTAAGTTCAATGAGATTTCAATCTCAGTAAACTGGGAATCTATAATTTGACATTTCACAAATGTAACTTTTCAATGTTGCCAGAGTATAACCAGGGGGTCTTAACCCTCCTGTAAGTGAATCAGTATCTGCTTATTTGTGCCATGGTCTATGTGTTTAGTTTCTTTCTGCTGAAGTGTTCATCTCTGTACTTTGTCCTTTGTTCGTGACAGAGGAATGACATCGCTATGGCCATCACCAAGTTCGATCAGTTTGATTTTCTGATTGACATTGTCCCCCGAGATGAACTCAAGCCTCCAAAACGACAGGTGAGGAACAATTGGGGGTTGTGGGTAGGGGTGGGGAGGGAGATGAAATGCAGCAAATATTCAATGCATGGCACTTCTGGCTTCTGGCTTCAGAAGTGTGAAACTGGTATTTCTGCACACATGAGTACCTTAAAGCAATTTCTAAGAGCTATGGTAGAAGTTGTGAGCAAAATGTTTATATTCTTAGATATATACTAATCTTGTCTCTTGGAGAGGTAAGTAAGTAAGTCAAATTGTTAAAAAATACTTTCATATTTCATTTTGAAAGCTGAAAACTTTAAAGATCCAGGTCCACACAGCTTGTTTGTCTAACATTGTGCTTTTATGGAATTAGACTGTTTCTGGAGTAGTTCTTGGGACATCTTGAAACGTCCTCCCGACGTGAAAGGCGCTCTAAAAATGTAATTTTGTTTTTGTTGTTGTTAGATCACTTTGATTTTAGAAGAAATATAACTCTTGGAATGTCGTTCCATTTCTCTTTTTTTATTCCCTTTGGCAACTGGTCACTGTTCAAAATTGCAAATCATCTTCTACTGTTCTTGTCTGGTGTCTATGGGGCTTGTTAAATTTGCCTGCTTATCTCCAGATGCTCTTAGAGACCAAAAATGACCAATTGAGTTCTGGTTTTCTTAAATTGTAAAGGATTCTGATTTCAATGCGTAGCAGAAAACCATCTTAGAATTCCAATCTGCAGACCAGCATGTCAGGGTGGGAGAGGGTCAGGTGAGGACAGGGTGGGTGTGTACGTGTGAGTGAGTGAGAGAGACTTTGAACTTTAATCTTGTAAAAAAATCACATTCAAACTGAAATGTGATTTTTTTTAAAAATCCTGTTTACTTCTTTTATTTACCTTCTCTCAGAGATAATAAAATGAGCATACATCTAACAATATACATACATCTATGACATTTATATGGCTACTGATGGGATCTGTGGAGGAATTCACTGTAAGATCACATATCAGGGGCTGTTCTCTTAACATCCAAATATTCTGAGTGTGAGGTCATGTAAACATCTTTAACTGAAAGCTTTACCTGATGAATACAACTTTCAGTTGGATGTTTATGTTATCTTGCTACTAAAAGTCAACTTTCGTTTTTGTTGCGAGGAATGGAGAAATCTTGAAAGGGGTGGGTAGAGAGTCACTGTGACGCCGAGCCATTTTCACGACTCCTCGTGTGTGATAACAAAGCATGGATTGGGAATGGTGCTGAGGCTGCCGCTTTGAGGATATATCAGGAACTTCATCTTATCTCAAGAATCACAACCCGAACATATAATTATTTATACAAACAAACAACTGAGGTTATTTTGCTCCATGCATTCAGAAAGCTTGATCTACCATTGAATGGGTTGAGTCTGTTTTTGTATTATCCCTACCCTTGTAGTGCTGGTTGCTGGCAGGTTGTGCTGCTGTAAACATCCTTGACTGGAAGCTGTGTGGTGACTTGAGGGCTTTCAGTCAGATGTTTGCAGCTGTTGGCTGCCACTTGCATCAGTGAAACCCATTCTACTAGGATTCCATGTGTCAGCACTATGCCCACTGAGTTCTATGCAATGAAAGCTGAAGATGAGAAGCAAAGATGCTGTTGTGACAAGAACTCCATGCATCTACTTTTGAGTGCATTCTCATCTGTTATTTTGCATTAGCGCATTCAACAATTTACTTACTGTAACTTTAGCTACATAATTGATTACATGAAAAGGCACTCTCTCCATCTTTAAATTGCATTCTTAATTTGTGTTTGATTCATCTGCCAGATCAGATTTAAAATTCCGGGCCTTACCTTACCAGATTGTTTCAATGGCAAGCTATGTGTTTTTTTTAGATAATTAAACTCCAGCAGTACCCCCAAAGCACTCTCTCGGTTTCCCAAGTATTGGCTCTTATTAACCTGCACCTATTACTCTCGAATTTAGGTAAGGAGGATGTGACCCTCCAGGGAGAGTGCAACCTTTTCTACTTTTCCTTTCTGTTTTGTTTTGTTATCCAATTATCCACACTTTTGCTTATCCACAGTGGGGCTGGTCACAATTAGTGCAACTGATCAGCTCTTTCATAACTGTTTAGAACATTGTTTGCTCAAATTTATAGTCAATCCAGTTATAGAAGTTGAAACTGGCAAGCTGATCAAAAACCTGTTGAACCTGCTGTAGTGGAGATCATTAAAATAAATCTTGTTTGCAAATCTGAACTGATCTAAGAGTAAACTGGTTGCGTGAAGCAGTTGGTTAATATTGGCTCCAATCATTAACTTGGGAGCTATTGGGGCTAATATATGGTAATTTATCTAAATTGATTATTGTGTCTTGGTAATATGCTGATCTGCTGGAATTCTGTTTCAATGTGCCTGGAAGCAGATTGAGGAATGCTGGTGAGATGCATTACTGTCAAGGTTCACTATTAACATCTCCCACGTGCAACTTTCCACATGTTAAACCAAGTTGCCTTAATTTAACTGCTGCAGAATACCATTTATCAGCGTCTGTTTTACCTGCCTGGGCTTGTAAAGCAGCAATTGGACGTGGGGCCTGTGAAATATTGTCAAAAATACTGTGGTGTTTCAGGACACAATTTTGCACATACACATGCATCCAGCCTTTTTTTGCTGGTAGCAAAGGTAAGTCTACATATATTTATAGTCCATAGTTCAGGATTAGAAATAGAGACAGAGCAAGTTAGTAACTTGTAGTGAGAAACCGCCAACGATAAACAATTTAAGAGATTTTAAAACAACTCGGGGAGGAAAAGGGAGGATAGGTTATTTAATGGTCCCAACTTCTAAGGTATTTGAATGAAAACAAATTGTGTGGAATTTCTTTTTACTAAGAAATAAATGGACAAAGATAGAGTGAGAGTGCTGGCGAGAACTGGATTAGAAACAGGACAGAGATGGGAAATGAAGGAGAAAGTCACAAAAAGATTTAAAGACTCAGTGACAAAATACACTCGCTGCCAACAGCTTGCTGCTGCAAATTTTTGTTCCCTGGCAAGCTTCTCTATTGCCCATCCTAGAATGACAACAATGTGTACTTATATAGCATTCTCCATGCAGGGAGGGTAGCACCTCAAGTTTCACTAGTTTCAAAGTAAGAGTAAAGATTTCCCTTCCAGATATCTTGGTTTCACGATCCTCAAACTCGTGTCAAATCCATTCACTCTCAGGCACCTCCCTTCCTCTCCCACATCCTCAGTCCCCATCAGCTACCCAAACCCTTGGCTTGACTGTCACTGGCCTCCTGCTCATCCCTCACACCCTCCATTCCACCATTGGATGTTGCGCTTTTAGCCACTCTTTCCCCACCCACTCCACCTTGTCCTGTGTGTCCTCTTATTCAAGTCCTGCCTGAAAACCTTCCTTTTCTACCTTGCTTTAGGTTGCCTCCCTCCAACCGGTCACCCCCTCCCCCGATTCTGCCACTCTTAAGCTCTCTGAGACGCTATTCTACATGGAAGGTGCAATATAAGTACAAGTTTTGTTATTGTGCACCTGTCGTTCCATATTCACCCACCAACTTCTTCATTGGCAACTCATCTCATAGTTTGTTCCTGGTGCAAACCACCAGCCACATTTGCCTCTATCAGAACATTCACTTCATTTCTAATTATCTCTTTCAGAAAAGCATTTTGAAATGTTTCTTTTATGTGAAAGGCACTAGATTTAAATTGTTTTTGCTTTAATTTTAGTACCCTGGGGGTTGCTCTCCCTGTACTTTGTGGACTGTAGAAATTATATTGATATGTACACCCATGGACATTTCTCACAGATCTCGGCGTTGGTATTTAAAGCTGTTCAGAAGGAGCAGCAGGACCGGACGAGCTGACATTGCAGTGCTGTGCACTAGTGTGTGTAAACATCCTACACTCTCAGCTGTGGTGTAGCTGAGCTGGGAGGAGGATGCTTACTCATTCTGGCACAGATGGAGCAGCAGCCACATGGCAAATGTGTAAATCTTAACAAAGTCTCAGTATGACAGTGGTTTAAATCTGGTATACAGTAAGAATAATGTGGGTTTAATAGAGGCAATGGAATGATTCAGTGGAAAATTCTCCAGTACAATAGCAATAACTGCCTACAAATATCCAATATGTAAAGCTTTATGTGTCCACTTACCCTGTTTAAACTTCCCATGAGCTTCCATCCACCCTAATACCTTATCCCACTTCTGTCCCCTTCTGTCTCATATCTTAAGATATGTCCTTCCTGTCCTCCCTCCTTGTCGGCCTTCCCAGCTCTTCCCTTCACAAGCTGCAGATCATCCAAAACTCTGCAGCTCGTGTCCTCTCCCGTACCAGCCACTATGCCCCGAGGCTCTGGAATTCCCTTCCTCACCACCTTCGCCTCGCCCCCTCTCTTCTCAGCTTGTTGTTGTTTTAAATCCACAGTGCTTTCCACTTCAACTACAGTAAGCGGCATGTTTGCCACTCTAGGTGTAAGAGAAGTTCCTCCGAAACTGTTAGATCTGCTCCTGGCTATCTTATTTTTCCCTTCTTCTTGTAGATTCTTCAACAAGTCGAAAGAGGCTAATCATATTTTACCTTTTCATCATTCTAAACTGCTCTTTTCAGGTCTCATCTCGTGCCTTAATCTCCAGAGGAATGAAAACCCCAATTATGTCCAAGTTTTCTTGATGGCTGTATTTTCTGACCCCGAATAACATCCTAGTAAACCTACGCTTCTAGTACAGCTATATTCTCTGCACTCATTCCTTAATTGTGTATCGGAAAAATGCAACGCACAGCTTACCGAGCAAAGGTTAGACGTACCTGGAGATTCCAGGGTGGTTAAATTCAAAGTGGGAGTATTTTAAAATCTTCATACCAACCACCACTTCCAAGTAAGACTGAAGACAAAATGAGGGAGAAAGATCTATACTGTTGCAAATTTCCCAGTTATCTCTTAGCAGTTTTCGCCTGCAAAATGTACAGCCAATTGACTTTACAGTATATTCTGTGAAATACTTTGAGACGTCTTGAACATGTGATAAAGCATTACATCAAATACAAGGATTATTATTTAGTATTTCATAACTGTTGGTTTATAGGAGCCTTGGAGCTGACATTGGAGTTGAATTTGTTGTATTCATTAACTGGATTTCTTCCTAATTCCCTTCCAACATCCTGCGCGCTAGACTCCCCAGCATCTCCCGACACAAGAAGTCTATCCAGAATTCTACAGCCAGTGTCCTGTCCTGCACCCGTCGTAGAGCCCCATCCTTGCTCAGCTCCACTGATTTCCTGTTCCCCAGTGAATTCAAGATCCTTGTCTTCACTTACGAATTCCTACACCAGCTCACCTTATCCTAGCTGTCTGACCTGCTGTTCCCTCCACTCAACGGGAATCCTGTGAATTGCTTTGAGACTTTGCGTCGACATGAAAGTTGCTATATCCAATGTAGTAATAATAATGTAATAATAATAATGCACTTGAGGGCTGCTCTTTGAATCTCCTCATCGCTGCCGCAAGTTGTATTGAAATAAATAAATTTTACTAAGAGGACTTTTAAAATACCCAGCAGAGACTCGATGCATTTTCTCCCTTTTCTGCAGGATTTGCTCTGTCCTATTGCACTGTTTTAACATGCTCCCTTTTGAGCTTTTGAGTTCTGCCCACTCTGGCTTTGCATTGACTCTGCTTTTGTCCTGTCAGGAGGAAGTCCGCCAAACGGTTCCCACCTCTGAGCAGGTGCAGTACTACTTCACACTCGCCCAGCAGCCGACAACAGTACAAGTCCAGGGACAGCAGCAAGGACAACAGACCACAACAGGAACGGCAATCCAGCAGGGACAGATTATCATAGGACAGCCCCAGCAGGGACAGGTGAGATGCCTGGAGTGGACTAAAGATTAACAATGTATTGACAACAGAGCACGTTCCTTTACCACACCTCTACCACTGCGCATCCTTCGTGTCACTTCCTGTCCGTTGTTTGATGCCTCTTCTTCCCCCATCTCTGGAAAATGTTCTCTGTGATTATATTGGTTCAAATGTTTTGTTTAGTGTTGCCGATGCAGTGATTTTATTCAGATATTCTGCACGGATTTCATAAACCTGATTTAAATTTTAGTTAATCTGGTATCTAGGTTCCCATTAGCCTTTTTCTTTTCTTGCCAACCCATCTCTTTCTCTCTCTCACTCCTTCTCTCCTTTCCTTTCTTTTTCTTCATTGAATAACTGTTTAATATTAAACATATATTAGCTTGAAATCAAGCATCCCATTGACCTCAGGATTTGGTGATGGAAGCTCTTTTCAGTCCTAATTAAAAGGAAAAGTATTTTGTGATCAATGGTGAATTTTTGTTCCATGGAATAAAATCCTTTTAAGCACCATTGCTGTTCCCCAAGGATAGCTTTGAATCTATTGCCTCTGATTGCTCCTTCTAGTTATTCTTAGTTATTCTTACATTTGGCCATAAGTTAATTGATTCCCTAGAATAAAGTACGTGACAAAAGTGAAATGTAAATTTTAGCTGGGATATTTTATTGAATTTTAGTTTGTGATGCTGACTGTCATTGCACTTTGTCTATCTTAAAAGGTTATCAAGTCAACAATATTGTAAAATTTGCTTAAGACTATTGCAAGGCTCCATCTCTTTCCCCCTCCCCTGTAAAATCCATTTGCCATTGCTTAGTCTCACTGTCAGTGAAGATGAATAGGCGAAGTCCTGATTATTTTCTGTTCCTTTCAATGATTTCTTGTGCCATGTTGTGTTTGACTTGAGTGGGAGGGTGAGGGGTGGGATTCGGATTAATGTTAGAAATTAATGTAAAAGGGAGTGGGGTTATTATTGGGAGCCCGGCCTGTTTAACAAGGTAGGGGAGGTTTATTAAGTGGTGTTGGGGGGCTAACCATGATTAGATCACCATGAAGCACCTGCGTTTTATTTCATTTGGACATATTGGTTCCTTTAGTTTAAATTGTTTCCTGGTTTGGTCCCAGTTCTTGCCTACATTGCTCTGTTGGTCTTTCCAGCAGCAGAGCCACTTGTTAGAGCGATGTTTAAACCATGGTTTTATTTACTTTCCTGTGATTCTTCAGGGTATTTTTAACTCGGCTGCTGAATTTTTACAATACTTACTGTGTTGAAACATGTTTCACAGTATTTTACAGCATAAAACGAGGCCATTCGGCCCATCGAGTTTGTGCCGGCTCTTTGAAAAGCGTTATTCAAAATCAATCCCACTCACCAGGTCTCTCCCCATAACCCCGCAAACCTGTCCTCCCCAAGTAACTATCCCCCTCTTAAAATTTGTTATTGAATCGGCCTCCACAACCACCTTCCAGAATTGAACAACTCGCTGCATGAAAAAAATTCTCCTTGCGTCCCCTCTGCTTCTTTTAGAAACTATTTTAAATCTGTGACATTGAGTCATTGGCACACCCACCAGTGGAAACCGTTTTTCCCTGTTTACCTCTCGAATCCCCTCCTGATTTTGAAAACCTTTATTAGGTCTCCTTGTAACCTTCTCTGCTCCAATGAAAATAATCCTAGCCTCTAGCCTTTCCTCATAACCAAAGCCCCTCATTCCTGGTAAATCTCTTCTGCACCTTTCCAAATCCTTAACAGCCTTCCTAAAGTGTGATGCCCAGAACTGAACACAGTACTCTAGCTGAGGCCTAACCAGCGTTTTATACAGGTTAATCATAACTTCCTGACTTTTGTACTTTCCGCCTCTATTTATAAAGCCTAGTATCCCATATGTTTTTTTAACAGCCTTATCTACCTGTCCTGCCACCTTCAAAGATTTACTTACATTAACCCCCAGGTTTCTCTTCACCCCCACACCCTTTAAGATTGTACTATCTAGCCTATGTGTCCTCTCCTCATTCTTCCTCCCAAAATGCATCACCTCACATTTCTCCACATTAAACTTAATTTGTCATATTTCTTAACTAAATGAGTTGATGTCTAGATAACTAGATGAAACTGTATGATGTGCTCGTTCAATCTACAGTGCCTCAAGTATTTGCTAAAGCAGATTGCGAGTTGAAGTAGAATTGAACAGTGTTTTGCTATTAATTACATTAACAAATTTTACATTTCAAAAGAAACCTTCAAATCACAAGTTAGATAAATAAGTTTTGTGCCTGAGCTTCGGGCAGTAGACGATTGTGGTGGGAGGGGAAAGGTGATTTCAGTATGGAATTCCAGAAGTGGGGAAAGTTCAGCTGACCTCTGATGGTGGGGCGTATTGGCGATAGGCAAAAAGCAGAGCTGTACCTGCTGAGCAAAGGGAGAGGCCAGATTGGTACAGTTTGAGGATGTTGCAGATAGGCTTGGGTGAGACTGTCGGGATTGAAGAATCTTCAACTCGATCCATTGGGAAGGGAAAGCCATTGGAACTGGGCTAGGATGGGGTTTGCAGGCATGGAGAGCTTAAACAGATACTAGTTCAAAGTTCTGAATGGTTTGCAGCTTGTGTAAGGAAGACCTGGGTAGTGAGCAGGCTAGTCGGGTGGTCAAACCTGGATGCGATAAATGCATGTATAAGAGCCTCTACATCTTATTGTAAATAATGAGATGTTTTGACAACATGATAAGGCATTATAGGAATGCCATGATTTTTATAATAACTTACATTTATATAAGTTCAAATTTAGCTTTCAAGTAAAATGAATGTCTGCGTTTTGCACAGTAATGTTGATTCAGAAATGAACATAAATCCTGCATTGGCCAACACGGTATCTAATCCCTGCCAGCGACCACCCAGAAGCAACTATGAGATGAGTAACCCATTCCTCGAAATAAGAACAACAAAAGTTAATAAATGCTGTAGAATGTAGGACAGAATTAGCAAAGGGGAGTTAGATCAGTTAGCATTAACTAAAAGCATTTAGGCATGGATACATCAAACAGATCCTCTGGAGAATAGAATGGGCCAAGGGAACACTCTGGGATGCTACAACAACAACAAAATTACATTTATAGAACGCCTTTCACATCATGCTACCCTGCATGAAGGGCACAATATAAATATATGTTGTTATTGAATGGTCTATTTCTGTCTACAATTTTGTGCTACTTGCTTATTCTTTGGGAATTTCCTAAAGAATGCAGTGTACTGTTCGGATGGGGTGGGTGGATGCATGTGCATATGTTCATACTCATGGTTTGATATATTGCATTCACAGGTAGTACAAGGAGCCACCGTTCAGCAGTTACAGCAAGTTCAGGTTGGGCAGGCACAGACTACAGCGTCATCAATCACGGTAATGCGTCTTGTGGAAACACAGTAGTGCATCTGTTTTTCCTTAAAATGGTTTGGAACCTCATTACATAGATTTCCTGTCTTTACACACAGTATGCAGTACATGTATAAAAAGAAAACCCTCATTAAAAAAAAATCTCCAGTGTTTCATGCAAAGCATGCAGTGTTTTTATAAAGACATAGCTTGTATGTTAGGGTGCTTATCACTGTTGAACCTTCATACAATGCAAAACAAATGCATATTGACTTTCCTTGTGAGCTAGGATGTCTGGTCCCTTCAAATATTGCTATGGTTGATTTGTAATCCTCTTATTTATAACACATGTCCAGATAACATGCCATTAGTTCAGACGTTTCCTAAGAATTTACTTTAAAAAATAATTTTGCTTGTATTATATTTTACTGCTGTATTAATATTGTAGTTTACTGTGCACACATTTAGTAATGAACCTCCTTCTGTGCTGTTCCCACTTGCATCTTTCAATGTTTAAACTGCTTGCATTTAAACTGGTTGCTTTTAAATTTTCAGTGTAGGAATTTATTCACAAAGTGCTTTCCGTTTCTTGTATATTCTAGTCTCAATGTTACAAAGTACAATTTTAATACTTAACAGCCCAAGTTAAAATGGAAGTATTGCAAGGAGACAGAGTTCAAATCTCAGTCACAGGAACATAGGAATTACGAGCAGGAGTAGGCCATTCGGTCCCTTGAGCCTGCCCCGCCATTTGGTAAGATCATGGCTGATCTTGTAATCTAACTCCATCTGCCCATTTTATCCCCATATCCTTTAATCCCTCTATCCATTAGAAATCTTATCAATCTCAGTCTTGAATATGTTCATCTACAGCCTTTTGAGGGGGAGAATCCCATAAATTCACTACCCTCTTGAGTGAAGAACTGTTTCCTTATCTCTATTCGAAAAGGTTGACCATTAAACTTAAGAATGTGACCCCCTAGTTATAGTTTCTCCTACCAAGGAAAACAGTCTCTCACTGTCTACTCTGTCCTGCCCCTTAAGAATTTTATAAATTTCTATAGGATCACCTCTAATTCTTCTATATTCTAGAGAAAATAGGCCTAGTTTATTCAACCTATAGGTCAACCTCCTCATCCCAGGAACCAAACTAGTGAATCTACGCTGCAACCCCTCTAAGGCGAGTACAGTAAAAGCCCGTTTATCCAGCACCCTGCAGGGGGTCGACTAAGTGCTGGATAATCGGGCGGCAAGTTACCGAAAACCCAACACAAAAAAATTACGTATTTTAAAACATACCATATTAATAAAAAATAGTACACAAAATAGTAATAAAATATTGTATGGATACTTGCCAATAAAGCATTCCAGTACACTCAGTAAAATGCCGGACGGCGTCTGAGTGCTCACAGTAACGGATCCCAGAACCGAGCCAGGGGCAGAGGTAGAAAGGTGACCAAAGGCATGGTCGAAGAGAATTGCAATGAATGCCAACATACTAGGGAACGGCGATATATCGGTATATTGCTAAAACCCGATATGATTTTCATATCGATATGCCGATATAGACATTTTAAAAATATAATTTTTTTTTCGATATATCGAAAAGCGATATATCGAGGTGAAAAATCGGGATGCGAGCACAATCAACTACAAGACCCAGAATGCTCATCTCTATACACAATGCACAGACCGAGGTGCAAAGCCGCCATCTTGTATTCATAGTCCTCGAATACAATATACAGGTATGCAAGGGGTGGGGGGAGAGAGACGGCTGTGGGTGGGGTGAGTGAGGGGGAGAGAGACGGCTGGGGGGGGGGTGAGGGGGAGAGAGACGGCTGGGGGGAGGGGGAGATAGACAGCTGGGGGGGGAGAGAGACGGCTGGGGGGGCGAGAGGGGGAGAGAGACCGCTGGGGGGAGGGGGAGATAGACGGCTAGGGGGGGGGTGAGAGGGGAGAGAGACGGCTGGGGGGGAGAGGAGAGGGGGAGAGACGGCTGGGAGGGGGAGAGACGGCTGGGAGGGGGAGAGACACGGCTGGGGGGGGGGAGAGGGGGAGAGAGACGGCTGGGGGGGAGAGGGGAGAGAGATGGCTGGGAGGGAGAGGGGGAGAGAGATGGCTGGGGGGGAGAGGGGGGAGAGAGACGGCTGGGGGGGAGAGGCGGAGAGAGACGGCTGGGGGGGAGAGGGGGAGAGAGACGGCTGGGGGGGTGGAGGAGAGGGGGAGAGAGACGGCTGGGGGTTGGAGGAGAGGGGGAGAGAGACGGCTGGGAGGGGAGAGGGGGAGAGAGACGGCTCGGTGGGGGAGAGGGGGAGAGAGAGATGGCTGGGGAGGAGAGGGGGAGAGAGACGGCTGGGGGGGGGGAGGAGAGGGAGAGAGAGACGGCTGGGGGGAGGGGGAGAGAGACGGCTGGGGGGGGAGGGAGAGAGAGACGGCGGGGGGGGGTAGAGGGGGAGAGAGACGGCTGGGGGGAGGGGGAGAGAGATGGCTGGGGGGAGAGGGAGAGAGAGATGGCGGGGGGGGGGCGGCGGGAGGGAGAAAGAGACGGCTGGGGGGGTGGTGGGGGAGAGAGACGACGGGGGTGGGGGGTGCGAGAGAGGGACGGCGGGGGTGGGGGGGGGAGAGACGGGGTGGATGTGATAATATACAGATAGATAGAGATGGGGGGGGATGTAAGAGAGGAGAGAGGGAGAGAGACATAGAGAGACACAGACAGAAAAACACAGAGATGGAGAGAGTGAGAGACACAGAGAGAGAAAGATATTTACCTCCTGAGAAGATAGGCCCCGAATGCGCGCCCACCCGGAACACGCGCGCATCCGAAATGCGCGCGCATGCGCAGTACGAAAAACTGAAAATGTCAATATTTCGGTATATCTCGATATGAGCCAACCGATATGGATATATTGGGAAATTCCCATATCGCCGTTCCCTACAACATACTATTAGCCTTCCTAGTTGCTTGCTATACCTGCATACTAACTTTTTGCGACTGGCGTACAAGGATACCGACTCCCTCTGAACACTATCTAGTCTCTCCCCTTTTAGAAAATAATTTGCTTTTCTGTTTTTAACAACCTCGGTGAATAACTTCACGTATGTCATGTTGAACAGCCATGTCATGGCTGGCATTTAGGTCTCTGGGGTAGGGTGGATGGGGGCGGGGGAGGAAGAGATGTCGGTATTTGCTTTAGGAAGCAAGGTCCCTTCTTCCAGTGTTGAAGTGCTTCATGGAAGTTTTGTTGATGTCCCATTGCCATTTATAGATTGCAGCAATTCCTTCATCTGATGGATGTGGTTGCAGAGGAATTTATGTGACCACCAGGAAGTTGGAAGGCAAACCAGATGGATCTTGGTCATTTTTACGTCTAGCATTTCTTATGCACCTAAATTGCAAAATGTGAGACCTTCAGTTAAATTGCTGGGTGAAGGAAAAACTAATGAACATTAAATGTCTTGTTCATGTCTCTCAGATAAAACCCCCAAGCAGTTTATATCTCTTGTTCAGTTGATTATCTAATTCCCTTTTGAGTGGTGTTGTGGACTAATTTCTGATGTTTTGCTACAGAGCACTCCAGTGACCATGCAAGTCGGAGATGGACAGCAAGTGCAGATCGTTCCAGCACAGAGCCAAACGCAGCAAGCTCAGAGCAATTCAGGACAGACCATGCAAGTCATGCAACAGATCATCACCAACACTGGCGAGATTCAACAGATTCCAGTATGTGCTTTGTAGCTAATGGGAGATATCAAAACAAAGTGTGGTTTAGCCTCTTCCTCTTTCTAATTACTTAGGAGTTGTTGTAATGTACGTGCGGTATATTGTTGCTGTCTTCCATTGCTATCCAGCGTTGATGATGTAAAGTCTCAGTGAACTTTATCCTGTCCGTTTCAAACATATGTTAATGCTGTTTCACACTAGCCTATGCATTGAGGTTTGTTCATCTCAAAAGAAATGATCAAGCACTATATCAAAGTTCAGGCTGTCTTTGGATAGATGCTAAAGATCTTAAGATAAAATTTAATCCAAAGTGAGTTTTACCCAGTGTCCTGACGAACAGTCCTTCTGAATTGGTCCTTCACTTCATGAATGTTTGTAGGAAGCTACTTGCTGTGTCCAACTCACTGCCATGTTTGCCTTCAAAAGGTCACAATGTGTTGTGGAAATTGTCGTAAAGCACGTTGCGATGATTTAACATGATTCAGTATTTTTAAATATGCTATTCTTTCATCTTTCTCTTTTAATTCGTAGGTCCAATTGAATACTGGGCAGTTGCAGTATATCCGTTTGGCTCAACCTGTTTCCCAAACACAGGTGGTACAAGGGCAAATCCAAACCCTCACCACAGGCAATCAGGTAGGAATACACAATTACTTTGTATGATCCTGAAAATATAAGATGAAGGGTGAACATTCCCTCCAAGGGAGAGGTGGGAAGAGCACTTTTTGTGACCACCTAACCCACTAACAACCTATCCACTCCCTCCACTCTGCAGGCTCTGGCCTGCTTCACAACCCCTTCCTCCCCAGTTACACCATTGATAGGCAGGCCTTCAGCCTCTCTGCCCCATCCTCTAGAACTCCTTCCCATAGTCCCTCCAACTCACCCTTGCCTCCTTCATGACCATCCCCTTCGACCATGCCTTTGGTCACCCTCCTACCTCTACCCTCCCCATTCTCAACCCCACCAGATCCCAACCACCAGCTCAGGTGTAGATCCCTGACTGTCCAGAGCCTTGCGACTACCTCCTAACGTTGAAGGAATTTACAGATGTTATTTGTGGCTGAAGTCGCTTGTTTATTCACACGCCATATTGTTTGATCGCAATGGTTGTGAAATGGTTTGTTTTTAAGAACAAGAACAATATAAGACAACAATTCTTTAGAAGGAGTTTGAGTGGCATCAGCAGTCAAAGATAAGTGGGAGTAATGCAGAGCAATGGAAGCTAGGTTGGGAAGTCCTGAGGCAACAGAGACGGTGCTGTTTATTATGTAATCTCGTTAAAATGACGGCAACAGATTCAAACTTAAGCGATTGTTGCATTGTTTACTACACTGGGAGCAAAATTTGGCCTTGAAGCAATGTGAGTATTGCCAGCAGTGTGCTTGCCCTAAGGGAGGGAGGGAGTGAGGTATGGCATCTGTGTTTAGTTGTACTGGTGTAAAGGCCAGTGAATGTTTTTTTCTTAACTTGATAGAACTTGAATTTGATCTAAATTGTTTCCGCTAAGATTTCCAAGCTCTTGCAGAAAGGCATTTCCTGCAATTAATGATTTCCTGACTGGTTTGTTCAAATCGAGAGCGTTGCAATGAGATTTGCTAGCAGTTGCACATCCTGATGAACAGTTTGGTCCAAATGAGAATTAAGTGATGAAGTCAATATGCGATTAATTGGTGAGCACCAGCCTCCCAGTTCTGGATGCCACAGCATTTCCCCATCAAATGCGGCTGTGATTGGTGGCTACATGTTAGTGCAGGTCTTGTTTGGTGCATTACAATTAATTGCGTGGGGAATTCCGGTCTCATTTGTGCTGTCAACCTAATAGTTTCAGGGAATTGCATACTTTCTCACCGGGAGGGAAAATCAGATGGCAGACAGCTTGTTTAACCACAAAGCGAAAGGTGCTATACAAATGCAAGTAATTATTGTTTCTGTATGTTTTAGTACATGCTTGCTTTTGCTTTCCCTATCTTTTCCTTCCCATGCCTACAGGTAGGACAGGCTGAAGTCCAGCAGGGACAGCAGTACAGTCAGTTCACCGATGGACAGGTATGTTCTATTGATATTTGCTGTTTGATCATCCCTCCCTCTTCCCATTGATTTGGGTCATTAATTTGAGGAATTTGCCTTGTTGAGGTGCATGACATCTCTTTGGAACTTGGAGCTGTCCTGAGGTTCAGATGAAGTAAGCCTTTAGCCCTTTTGTTCTTGTCCTTCCCAGAATACCAAACCTGCTGTATTCCCAATACATCACTGAGATATCTCTCTTGAGTTGTCATGGCCTCAACCACTGAAAAGCTGACAGAACATTCCAGCTGTTGATTTGCCCTCAGTGTAAAGGAATGACTCCCTGTTATCTATTCTAAACATGTCCTGTTCTCCCGATGTGAAAAGGCGCTATACAAATGTAATTTTGTTGTTGTTTTACATATGACCTCTTATTGACCCGAAGCCTTACAGTAGCATAAAATATGTATCATCGGGAGTACTCTGAATAAGCCTCTGACTGCAGTAGTGCACGCAGTTATCATTCCTGAATTATAAAGAGGGTTCATACAACAAATTGAAATTACACTTGAAGGCCCCCTTTCACGTCAGGAGGACGTCCCGAGGTGCTGGATCCAGGCTCTTAAAGAGTTGAGGAAAACGTGAAGACTGACTGATAACTTAGATATTCAGATTACTCTTAACATTTAGCTTTCGTTCCCCACTGCCCATTTGGGAATATTCCTGGTGTTAGAGGGCTGAGCCATAAGGAAAAATTTAATAAGATAGGTTGCAAACTAAAATGTTGAAGTGGCCAATCAGCCAAGCAATGATGCCATCACTTTGCCTCATTTCTTGCTGCCTCACACTATGCCCACAATTTTAAAAAAATAATGATAATTTGATCACTCAACCCATGACTGTTTGTGGGACATTGGTGTGCACAATTGGCTGCCATGTTTCGCCCACAATATATACACTCAATTCACTTTACAGCATATTATGTGAAGTGCTTTGAGATGTCTTGAAGATGTGATGCAAGTGTGGGTGAAACATGGCAGCCAACTGTGCACACCAATGTCCCAGAAACAGTCATGGATTGAGTGATCAAATGCAAGGATTATTATTATGATTAGAGCACTCACCTTTGCAGATGAGAGAACTGGGTTTGATTCCAGGCAGGGCAAAACCATGGGTATGTTTACTTACGCCACGTGCCTGATCATAATACAAAAAAAAAATTGGTTACTCAATCCACGACTGTTTGTAGGATATTGCTGTGCGCAGTTGGCTTTCACGTTTCGCCCACAAAATAGTTAATTCACTTCACAAATATATTCTGAAGTGCTTTGAGATGTCTAGAAGACATGAAAAATGCTATATCAAGTCCAAGGATTATTATTATTACTTGGATATGGCAAGCGATGAGCCAACTAACCTGGAGACATTATGTACTGTATGGCTGTGATCCACACACTTGTAGAACAGCTGTGCCAAGCTGTCAATGGTGCAGGTTACAACGTTGATTTGTTTATAACTTAAAAGTGGCGTAGACCCCATTTATCCCATAAAAGGTGCAATGTAAGTGCTGTTCTTTTTTATGTATGCTTGAAGCCAACTGGTTTAGTTCCATGTTAAAGATAGCTGACTTTGAGACATTAAGTCGATCCCAATGTCAATACCTGCAAGTTGTGCATCCAAAATGGGTGCTGACCTGTTGACCGGCAAGTCAACCATTTTTTTTTAGTATTTATTTATGTAAAAATAATAATGTGATCGCGCAATCCATGATTGTTTGTTAGACAATGCTGTGCGCAATTGGCTGCTGTGTTTTGCCTACAAAATATAGTCGATTCACTTTACAGCACAGTAAAAGCCATTTATCCGGCACCTTCTGGAGGTGGATAATCGGGCGGCAAGTTGCCGAAAACCCAACAGAAAAAATTAACTTATTTTAAAACATACTATATTAATAATATACTAAATAGTAACAGAATATTGTATAGCTACTTACCAATAAAGATTCCAGCACGCTCGATAAAAAGATGAGTAAAAAATGCTTTTTGGTTAAAAAAACCCTCCAAGTTCGTAAGTTTAATAAATGTGCATGCGCACGCATTGCGCACATGCGCAAAGTGAGCATGCTCGCGATCGCTGTAATGGAGAATTGTCCTGGGGAGGGGGTTGAGCAATCCGGTTGATCAAGTCGTGGATAAACAGGCTTTTACTGTATATTCTGTGAAGCGTTTTGAAACATCTAGAAGACGTGATAAGGCGCTATATCAAATGCAAGGATTATTATTGAACTAGCTGATATGCGGGAATTTATCTGATTGGCTTGTTAATGTAAGTGTAACTGTCTTTAGTGGTCTCTCTATAAGGAGCAATTGGATGTTATTGCTTTCAACCACTGTGTTACCATGGGCTATACTGTTTCACACTCAAGATGTGGTTGAAATGTAAAGTATGGAATAATAATTTGGAAACAGTCCAGTCACTTGCTATTGCTCTGGAGCCAACCTAAGCTGTATTTCACTCTCAATAGTTTCCACTAATGCTTGTAAATCACCTAGGCAGTCCTCTTGTTAATCTTGAATTTTCTGAAGTACTCTGTTTGAATTGCATCCTTGAAATTCATTCTGTGGCATTCATTATTCTGCACATAATTGCCTGAGGTAAAACCTAGCAGTGAAGTTTAAAATAAACTTGCATTCCTTGCAGAATACGAAGCATGTGAAGTGCAAGGGCTAAATTGGAGATATGTGGCGTTGATTCTTTTTTTGTAATGTTGCTATTTTTACGGATTAATAAATAAATATGGTTCATTGGAATACTGCACGCTGACGTTTGATGTCAACCCGGCTCAGTTGATAGCATTCTTACCTCTGAGTCGGAAAGTAATGGGTTCAAGTCCACTTCACAATTTTGAACTCGTCCATCCTAACACTCCAGTACTGCATTGGTGAGTGCTGCATTGTCGAAGGTGTCATCGTTTAGATGACATGATACCCGAGGCCTCGTCTGCTTGTTCAGTTCAACTGCCGATGACATTACTCAAAAAGAGAAAGGAGTTTCACCCCAAACCCTGGCAACAATTTCACAGATTATATTAGACATTTATTGCAGGGTTGGTTTTGGGGCAGTGCTGTATGCTGTGTGTTCGCCTACAAAATACAGACCTTTGAGGTATCTTCCCAACGTGAAAGCTGCTATATCAAATGCAAGTGTTTTATTACCTGCTCTCTATTCCATTCTCCCATCATCAGTAGCTTTGCCTTCAGCTACCACAATAAACCTTACATTTGATATAATGCTTTTCACATGAGGAAGAATGTCTTCGAATATTTTCCATGATTATCTGTAAAGCGCTGTGACTCTATTATGATCAATTTTAACTGTGGAATTGGCCGGGACAAATAGTGTCAGGGGATTGTTAATGACCGAAATGAGCTTGGAAGGACAACACCTCTCATATTGCTAAGTACAGTGATTATTTCTGTCGATTCTATGTCGGGATTCTGAAATGCTTCTATATTTTTGTTTTCTGTAGCAGTTGTACCAGATTCAGCAAGTCACCATGCCCCCAGGGCAGGACATCACCCAGCCAATGTTCATCCAGTCCACCAACCAGCCTGCAGACGGACAGACTGCCCAAGTCACAGGAGAATAACAAAAGCATCTTGAAAGCTGGAATCAACTGCGTAGCAAGCGATTGTATAAGCAGACAACACTTACCAAATAACAGGGATGGAAAATGACTTTTTTTTTTAAAAAACTTTTTTCCTTTGTATTGTGATAAACAAAAGTAAATTGTACATACAAAATATATGCAGACACCCACATAAAATGCAATAAAATCCTAAGGAATAGAGGTTTGTAAATTGCATGTAGGAAACAGGATTCCAGCTTCTGTCTTACCTAGTGAGTTTGCTGATTCTTGCTCTCTTTATAGCTATCCTCTGTGTACAATGTTACTCCATTTTGGTTTAATCAGCTTTTTAATTTTGTGCGTGCAAGTAGACATGCAGTGAACTGGAGCAATCTAGCAAGACATCTTCAGCCAGAATAGATTGCCTTAATCCATGGTTTCTCCTGGAAACGCTGTCAAGTCAGAGTGTGTGCTCTATGTTGATACCGATTACTTTAGCTTTTGTTTTGTAAATCAGTTTGTGCAGGTTGATCCAAATGGAAAGGAAGGAAAATTTACGTAGTGTGAAATTCCATCTTAATCGTGGGGTGGTGGGTTCATTTCATGTCTTTGACAGCCCTTGCAGGTTTGAATGTGTAAATTCATACAGAATGGAAGAGTACTTAAAACTGAAAGTGAGCTTAGAAAATGAAATGGTACAAATTTTTGGTTTGGCTTTGTGTCCGGTAATTTTACTGCTTTAACTGCAATTACACGAATCTTCAAAGCTTTGGCCTGCCCAGCTAACTTTGGACTGCCCAGCTAACTTTGGACTGCCCAGGAAATAGTTTGCATATGGTGAAATATTTACACCTTTACTCATTAAGTAAATTCCATCCCTGTACAGCACTTTTTCTAAAGGGATAAAGTTCAGGAGAGGAATTCTGTTCCAAAGCAATTTCCCAAGTTGGGTGGGAACCCACGCCATTGGGTTCACTGTTACTGACAAATCTGTTTGGAGGTTGCGGTTGGTGGAAAAAGGGGTTAATCTTCAATTTCAATATTGCAGTATATACACGCTGAAGCAGCTGAAGTGCTTTCATCAATTAGAGGAATTAAGGATTTCTTCCCACCAATTCTTGTTGAAAACGGGTGATTTCATTTTGTTCAATTAAAGTATACAGTAAACCTCACCAGTATCAGTTGGGACCATACATTTAATGACTTGTGCAAAGTATGATTTATGTCAAACGTGCATAGAAAGATAAACTCTTGACCAGGACATGATGTATGATTTAAGTGACTATATAATTAATACAGATCAGGCTTAGTCCAGTTTTACTGTATCAATTTGAGTGGGGAAAAGAGAGGCAGCAATGTTTAGTGTTGTAGTGTTCATTTTACTTCAGTTTGGTTTGTAATGGATGACTGCTTACACTATGCTGAGCCACTGAGATTCGCCAAATTGGCCAAGTGCTTGATAGTGCCGTTACAGGTGAAGATTAAATCCTGTGTTATTGCCCAATCACAGTTTCTGCCAGTATTATTTTCTTCTGTTAGCAGTTTTCTGAAATTATCTTGCCCTGATAGCAATTCATTAATAGTTACCATCGGTTATTGGTGAGTTTCCATCAGACCTGCCTGTTCTGGCTGGGTTTGAATGGACCATGTTGTCAGTCAAAGTGTACTGTTCTCAGGTTGTGGAATCGAATATTGGAACCATTTCATGGCCGTCTTTCAACCTCAAGTACATCTGATCATTGAAACCCTGCTGCAATTGTAGTCACCCTGAACAGAGTTTCTGCAGGTGGATGTGACGTACTGTTTAAGATGCCCGATTAGGAATTGTGTACAAGAACCTCAGGGCGAAGGTGCTTCAGGGGAGGAAACTGAGTGGCTTTGGGTGGAATAAGTGTCTTTTCACTTCTTAAGGACTTAAGTACCATGTCCATGAGATATTTTGTAATTACTGAGTCAAGATCATTTCATGCCTTTAATATGTTACATTGATTCGTTCACTGGCTTTGTTGATTTTTAATCAATGGAAATTACCCAGAATCAATATGACTGAAAAATTTACTAATCTGTGGCAAGTCTGGAAGAATGTGGTGTGGGTGTTTAGACTGAGAGCTGCCCTGTTTGACCTGATTGTAATCACAGTTGTGTTTGATCTGAGAGCTAATTGTTATGAAAACTGGTCTCGCGTTTCCCAGTGTGGGACTGATCCTCATTTATTTATTTCTTCATCCTCCCACTTGCATGTATGTAGCCAGCACCTGTTGTTACACAAAGGGGAACAGGTATATTGCATCTTGGAAGCTCAAGGAATTAACGCACACTCCTTCCATCACTGAAATTTGCTTCAAATTCACAGCCCATGTTAGCAGGAGGCATTTGTAACTAATTGCCCAACAGTTTTGAATCCACGATATGATACTGCCCCAAATTTGGCATTGGCTTCCCATATAACTTAGAGTAGAATATGGGTAATACTGGAAATGGTGTATGTTGGACAGTGGAAATCAGTTTTTTCTTTTGTCTGAAACACGAAAGCTTGACGTTGAACTGGTGCCCACATTGGAAAATATGTTTCAGTTACCTTGTTTGAACCATTCCATAACTTTGCCATTGTTTCAGATCTCAAGTGTTTTACTCCCAAGAAGGTATTTTGTCATCATTCTAACAAGTGTAGTTTACTTATGGCCCACGTCTGTGTTAGTGCTCTTGTTCAGTCACTAAAGAGACGCATTAATTTATATTGAACACAGTTCAATGTTGAATATTAAGTAAAATACCCATATGTATATTTACCCCAGATTTTCCGTCCCCTAACCCTGGCCTAGAAACTTAGTTGAATGCAAATGTACCTCCAGCTCTGAATGACATTGCCTGGTTACATTGCTGCTGTTCTCTTGCCAATATAATCTCCCGCTTCTAAACCTTATAGCCCATGCTCGTCTGTGCCTGATGCCAAGAACAGTTCAGGGTGACCTCTGTTTTCATGTGTTGAAGAGAACTGGCATATCCTGGCAGTCCTCATGGGCGGGAATTCAGGTTAACGTAACAATTTAGCAAGGTTCAAATAAAAGCATAGCTAGCAACATCTTGCATTTTCTGGAAAAGCTGATTAAATCTTAAACGGCGACAGCACCCGCTTCCTTCCTTGTCATCAACTGAAATGTTTGCTGTAAAATATACTTCATCAGCCTTGTATGCAATTAGTTGCCTTATAGTTCACATATAGAACCATGTTACCTGGGAGACATCCACACCTATTCCCATTAAATGCCTTCCCTCACCTTTTGGAAAAAGTACCATTTATCGTATGGCCTTCATGGTTCATTCCATTCTCTGAAACTAACCAGTGTTGGCACAGCCACATTGAGGCCACTGTCACGATTCCATATCCGTCCTCTCGCAATCGTTTGTACTGAAGTGAAGGTGTTGGGAAGAGGGGTTATTGTGCCGTGTCTCCGAGGAGCAGTATCCTGTGTACCGATTGCTCTGGGGTGGTGTACCAGAATAAAGGTTTTATTTTTTTAACCAGGTTAGTGTTTAGTCCCCATGTCCCCTACAGCAGTGTTCAACTCTGCTTTGTAAATCCAAGGTGGATGGGGAGGGAACCTAATTGTACTTTAATCTTAGTTATTTTGTTACTCCCCTTATTCTGTAAAACACTGTGGATGCATTGTTTGTTGTATGATGCTGTCTAAGACTTTTCTGACATGTGGAGGCTTTGATAAAAGCCCAACCTTTGTATATCTTTAGAAATAAACTTTTTGTTATAAAACGTGGATTAAACTGTTAGCTTTTTTTTAAAAAAAACTTGAATTGTATTGGCTCTCATTCTCTAGCTCGGCTCTGTTTATATCATTCTAATTTCTGAGTCAGTTGGTGTTTTTTCCAAGGCCATGTTAGGGGCTGATCTTCAGTGAAGTACTACAATAGCAGTGTGCTGTACAGACGGTGGTGCTGTCCATTGAAGGTGGTGCTAAACCCAAATTTCCATTCAGATCCTTTGGCTTTTTAAAAAGACAAGTTGATTTTTCATGTTGCCCTGACCAATAATCCTTCAGATTATTTGGATTCTCACTATTACAGTAATTTAATTTGACAAAACTTTGTCTACAAAACCACGTGCTATAGTTGATGAATACTCGTATCGTGAAGAGTTTTCAGATGCCCCGAGTCAGGACTTTGAGGTCTTAACTGACAGTCTTTAGTGCGTGCTGGCAGTTTGTTGTGTTCTAGGATGAGACACTTAATTGAGGTCTTCGATGCCTTATTTAGGTGGACATTCAAGAACCCTTGGCTCCATTTGAAAAGAGAAGAGAGTTTTACCCTGATGTCCTGGCCAACAATCCTCCAGATAAATTGTGTTTTTTTTCACAGGCATTACAAACCTTGAAATACTTTGCGATGTCTCCACTACGTACTGCACTAATAATTAAGGCATAAAATATAATTTGCTATTTCTCAGCCCAATCAAGTTGCTTTCAGTCTTCATCACTATTTTCGTGTCATCTGGACTGAATGATGCCCCTCATACCACATTATTTATACAAATGGCGAAGTGCAGTGGCCCTAACACTGAGGGACGGACCTACAGTATTTGCATCTCTATTGAGAATGTAAACCCTCTTGTTTCCTATCCGGTTTTTAAAAGCAAAACTTTCTATACATTTTTCCATTGATACCATGTGCCCTAACAAGCCTCCCATTTGGCAACTTATCAAAAGCCTTCTGAAGATCCATATACTGCGTGGAGTCCTGTAGCTCAGCGGTTAGAGCACTCGCCTTGCAAGCAAGAGACCAGGTTTGATTCAAGGCGGGGCAAAACCTTGGCCAAGTTTCCTTCCTCCACACATCTAATAATCCTTAAAAAAAAATCATTTGGTCACTCAATCCACGACTGTAGGACATTGCTGTGCGCAATAAGCTCTTTGAGACATCCAGAAGATGGTAGAAGTGCAAGGAATATATATACCATTTTCTCAGGAACCTTGTGAAAAAAAAATTGGTATATTTCTCTGGCAAGACTTGCCATTGACAAATCCATGGTGACTGTCTTTCCAAGTACTGTAGTTATTAACATTATCCCATATTAATAGCCTCTAAACATTTGCCCACTATGAACATGAATTAGCCTGACTGATCTATTATTGCTTGGCTGGTCCCATTCTTCATTTTTAAACAGAGGCATTACATCAGCTGCCCTCCAGTCTCCTGCCACAAAACTATTGACGGCAAAGATGTTGGAAAAAACATTCAAAGCCTCAATGATGTCCTCCCTGAGTTCCCTTAATAATCAGTCAGCACCTGCCCAGTGATGCATTGCTTGTTTGCACTTTACACACTTTTGTTAATATAAAGTTGACCTTTTGATTTCAACACCTACTCGTTAGGGCTTGAATGTGCACAGTTGACAGGAGCCAAGTGGGAAGAATCTCCCCTGTGCGTAGTCTGGCCCTCCCAAGACCAGGCTATGAGCCAGAGTGGTCAGTCTGTCATTAACAGTGCTTTGAAGTGCTGCAGATCTATCTGGTTCAGGTGCTGGATTACTGAGGCTGTCACACATGAGCGACTTGATTACATAATAATAATCCTTGTATTTTGATGTAGCGCTTTTCAAGTCTTCTAGACGTCCCAAAGCACTTCATAGACAATATTACATTCCAATAATAATAATAATAATAATCCTTGCATTGGATGGAGCGCTTTTCACCACATCGAGACATCTCAAAAGTTTCACGGGATATAATGTAAAATGTATTTCTGTGACCAAAGATGGCAGCGAGTTTGCACACAACCATGGAGTGAATGACCAACTTTATTTTGGGGATTGTTGGCCACGACATTGGGAGCAGTTCCCTTTCAAATAGCACCATAGGATCTTTAACATTCCCCTAAATAGACAGACGGGATCTTGGTTTAATGTCTCACAGAAATTAGTTTTAATGTCTACCTCTGGCAATGTGCAACTCCCCCAGCACTGCACTGGAATGTCAGCCTGGACCTTCTATGAGCTCCATCTCACTACAAACAGTCTACGTTCTAATGAACTTCAACAGGAAAATACCTTCTAACTTGAGTTAATACTTGCTTGTTACTGATTCACAAAGAGGTTAGAATCTTTCGCCAGCTTGCACTCTCAGAATCTTTCAAGGCGTCTACGACCTCTGCCCTCTTCTGGATCGAATCTTCTCTTAAATTCCTAGGTTTGCATTCAGAGTTCCCCTTGCTATAAATAATAACAATAATAATTAATAATAATAATCCTTGCATTTGATATAGTGCTTTTCACATCTTATCGACGTCTCAAAGCGCTTCACAGAATATACTGTAAAGTGAATTGCCTGTGTATTTGTCGGCGAAACGTGGCAGCCAATTGCGCACAGCAGTGTCCCACAATCAGTCGTGGATTCAAATGACCAACTTTTATTATTGGGTGGGTTTTTTTAGGGACTGATTATTATTAGGCTATGTTGAAACACACGATAAATATCTACTAATTAACTACCAAAGCAGATTTTCAAATTTTTTTTCGTAAGCATGAAATTCTGATTCCAGCAGCAATGTGGCAGTAAATGTTGTCAACAGTATTTGCTATTTCATGTAGCTGGCTTGTCTGGTCACTAGGGGGTGCTCCAGTATCGTTGATCTGGAACCTATTCCAATTGTCTCATTTATTGAGCATAAATAAAAAATGGCAAATTCAGCAATAAAATATAAACAAAAGATTAAAGAACCTATATAAAAAAAAATCAATTGTGATCACAAGCCTTCCAGCAATTTTCTCTCTATATATATCTTCCCTGCCCCAGAGGGAATGTGTTTACGTAATGAACTAATTGTAGGGACAACCCTCTAAGTAAAAGAACCTTTCATTTCCCTGTCCCTGCGATAAAAAAAAATGCTGCAGATCCTATGGCACAATTGGAAAAAAGAAGGAAGGTGTCATTCCCCAAAATAAAATTGGTTGTGCGTTCCACAGCTATTGTGGGACACTGCCTGTGCAAGTTAGCTGCCAGGCTTATCCACAAAATTGCAATCACTCAACTTTACAATGAATCCCGTAGAGCACTTTGAGACATCTCGTCGGTAGGATAAGTTGCTGTATCAAAGGCAAGGGTTACTATTTTGTATATAGGAGATCGATGTTATGGTTGAATGTTGAAATAGTTAAAAAATCACCTTTCAATCTACCAGCTGTGCAAACCACCATGTTGGTTCTTCCTCTGTCACCTGTTGCATGTTTACACCAACGTATGCAAAGTGTAAATCAGCACTGATCTAAAATAAGGATCATTATAAAACAAACTAGCTCTGGGTCATACCTATTGCAACTCAGCCTGTCTCAGCAGCGGATTGAATTACCAAATTGTTATTGTTTTTTGAAGGGATTATTACCCCAGGAAAAGCTAACCACCAATCAATTAACATCTGGGTTTCTATTTACTGCTTGGTAAACAGAGGCGTGTAAAGTGAGGAAACATGCCCAACATTTGGCCCTGCTGGGAATTGAACCCAGGTCCTCTTCTCTTGTAAGGTGAGAGCTCTAGCCACTAGGCTACCAGGACCCAACTTCAATTCAGTGCTGGTGGGCGCACTACACTGTTGGAGGTTTTGTCCTTTGGATGAGATGTGAAATCATAGTCCTGTCTACCTTTTCAGGTGGACATTAAAGATCACAAGTCACAATTGAAAAGAGACGGCAGTTTCTCTCTCACGATGTCCTGGCCAACAATCCCCCAAATGATAAACTAGTCATTCATTTCATGGTTGTTTACGGGATATCTGTATTACTTTATTGCTGCACATTAATTATCTGCTGCATCCTGTGAAGCGCTTTGAGATGTCCTCCCAATGTGAAAGGCTCTATATCAAATATATGGATGATTATCACTTCCCCAGTTAATGAGGTAAAATTAAAGCTTTTACGATTATTTTTATGCCGCAAAACAAACAGCGTGTGGAATTTCACTGGGATTCTAATCCGGGCTGCATGACATTACTGCAAATTCCTTCATTAACTCTTCACAGTGTGCTATTAGGTGTGGCCTGATTCAGTTGGTGGCATCTAGGTTTACTAGAATGGTACCAGGATTGACTTCAGTTATGAGGAAAGGCTAGATAGGCTAGGTTTATTCTCTTTAGAACAGAGAAGATTGAGAGGAGACCTAATAGAGGTTTATAAAATCATGAGGGGATTCGACAGGGTGAATAAGGAAAAACTGTTTCCACTGGTGGGCGAATCTGTGACTCATGGTCACAGATTTAAAAATAGTTTCAAAATGAAGCAGAGGGGGGTGAGGAGAAATGTACTCAGGTTGTTCGAATCTGGAAAGCGTTGCCTGAAAAGGTGGTGGAGGCCGATTCGATAACAACTTTTAGAAGAGAATTAGATCTTTATTTAGGGAGAACAGGTCTGTTAGGTTATGGGGAGAGAGCTGGGCAGTGGGATTGAGTTGCTCTTTCCAAAGAGCCGGCACAGACTAGATGGACCGAATGACCTCCTTTTGTTCCGTAAAATTCTATGATTCTATGATTGTTGCTTGTGAATTAAAAGGTTATGAGTTCATGCTGCAACTCAGGACTTTGAGTCCAAGCTGACAATCAAAAGGCGGCGCTGGGAGGCAGAGGTGAAGGGGGGTGAGCAATGAAATGTTAAAGGTGCCGTCCTTTGGATGAGACTGTAAACTGTAAACTACTGGAAACCAAATCACGGCCTCACCGTATTTAATAACTACAATATTAGGAAATTATAAAAATTTGTTTTGTTTAAATGAACCTAATAAAAACTTATAGAAATGTTAAATCTTGTTTTATTTTTTAAATAAAAATGAGGTTGTGCCTAATTAAACTTCATAGTCTAAAAACAAGTCACGAAACTTAACAAAAGCCAAAAAAATTAACAAGTGTCAAAATTTGAGGCCCCCTTCGAGCTTGAGGCCTAGGACCTGGCTTCCCCTCTTATTGGCCTTGAAACTAAGTGCACATTTACCTGTTCAGGTGGAGGTTAAAGATCGCTATCCTCATAGAGAAGGGAGTTTCTCTCAGCGTCATTGCAAACAATCCCCCAGGTATAAAAAACATTCACCTCTTAGCTATCTGTGGGACATTGCCTTGTTTCTCTACATAATCCACGACCGCTGCACTTTACAGTAAATCTGGTGAAGCTCTTTGAGATGTTTTCATGACTTCAAATTCAAGGATTATTATCACAAATATTATAGTACATTACATTAGATATAATAATAATAATAACTCTTGCATTTGCTATAGCGCTTTTCACGTCTTCTAGACGTCTCAAAGCACTACACAGAATATGCTGTAAAGCGAATTGACTGTATATTTGTGGGCGAGACGCGGCAGCCAATTGCGCACAGCAGCGTCCCCCACAAACAGTCGTGGATTGAAATGACCAATTTTATTTTTGTGGGGTTTTTTTGGATGGATTATCATTAAGCATGTGGAATAAGGAAACTTGCCCAAGGTTTCGCCCTGACCTGTCTGGATTCGAACACAGGTCTCACGCTTGTAAGGCGAGTACTTTAACCACTGAGTTACAGGACAGGACTCCAAGCTTTATCATGTAATTGAGACGTCTCAAAGTGCTTTACCCAATATACTGTGAGGTGGTTGACTGTGTATTTTGTGGACAAAAAATAGAATTTGGGGCCTGAGAAACCACTACCTGGTGACATACATTGTGTTTTATAATAACAACAACAAAATTACATTTGTGTAGCACTTGATATAATAGAGAGGAGCGTTCTATTCAGAAATACACGGTGTGTTATATAATGTAGACAGGAATGTGCTGTCTGGTAACATGTATGGTGTAATTATATACACAGGAAGTTATTATCAAGTGACAAACAGTGTATTATTGCCCAATAAATTGCATTATACTGTATACTGAGTGCTATAGCCAGGAACACAGCAGGGTTGAAATTCTATTACATGAACATAGCTGGCATTAGATGCTGCACAGTGCTGACTGGTTTTTCACGCTAAATGCAGGAATGTTGAAGTTTGTGAGTTGTGTTCATGTCTGGTAGTTTCTACAAGTTGTGTGAGTTTTTTGAGTTGGTTTTCAGTGCCGTCAACAGCAGAACTTGGGAGTGGGTGATGGTGAGACCCTCTGTCCTGTATATCAGTCCCACATTGCATCAAACTACAAATGCGTGACCACACATCTTTGAATACCCCACTCACTGTCCCTCTCCCAAGGTTGTTAGATGCACTGAGGCAGGCTAGCGAGCACACGAGTGCTTGAAGGAGTCAGCAGTTTGGAAACATATAGATAACAAACTGATAGTAATAATATTTTTATTATAATAATTATTTGAAAAAGAAAGTAACTCAACTGAATCTACAGAAATGGAACGAATAAATAATAATAATCCTTGCATCTGATATAAGGCCTTATATATCTTTGAGATGTCTCAAAGGGCTTCACAGAATATTGTGTAAAGAGAATTGACTGTCTATTTTGTGGGCCAAACGCTGAGGCCAATTGCACACAGCAGTTTCCCACAAACAGTCACGGATTGGGTGACCAACTAAAAAAAAAAACTTTTTTTGTGGTCCTCAAAAGAAAATGTTATCGGATGAGAAAAGAAAATCATACATGGTCAATTTCCAAGCGAAATGGTAGAACGGGGCCTACACATGAATCAAAGCTACAACTGTTTGACTCTCGGGGATCTGAGAACCAAAACAGAAGCTCTCGTATTACTGTATCAGCACAAGACCAAGCTATTACTACCTGTTATTATAAAAATAAGATTGATCCAAAATGCTGAATATGTCACCAAACACCAGAAACAGTAGACCACATATTGTCATTGTATCCAGAGGATCCGGTTTCCCAAAACAAAAAATATATTTACTGGCCAATTTGCAAACACTTTGATACTTCGATGTAAAGCAATGTGGATTGACTGTCAACCAACGAAAGTGACATTGAAAAATCAGATCATAGTAATCTGGGACTCACTCACAAGTGCATACAGATAGAACAAACATCTGTAATAAACCAGATATTATCATAAACTGAACAGCTAGGTTACACATGCATTATTGATGTGGCTATCCCAAATGTAACGCACTGCAGAACAAAAATCAGGAAATATATTCATCCAAAAGTTCAACACAGACATATGTGGCAGCATAAAACATGGGTTAGCAACTGGTACTATGAATAAGCCGACTAAAACAAATAAAACATCAACATGCTGCAAAACGTAGCTTTTTTTTTTAGCAAGTTCAAACCTTAGGCAAGTTTCTTCACTCCACACGCCTCTGTTTGCCTGGCAGCCAGTAGGAACCTGGTTGTTCGTTGATTGGCGGATTACTTTCTGGGGGGAATTGTTCCTTTAAAGAAAATGTGGTCACTCAATCCACAACGGTTTGCGGGACACTGTTGTGCACAATTGGTTTCCGCATTCTGTCCACAAACTACAGTCAATTCACTTTACAGTACGCAACAACAAACTACAAAATCACATTAGCGCCTTTCAAGTCGGGAGGACATCCCAAGGCACTGAAACCATACTATGCAGTCACCTTTGAAGCACTTTGAGACGTGAAATGGACTATATTCAAGAATGATTATTATTATTGTCCTTCGCTGAAGCTGAGAAGTTTCCTTGTGTGCCAAGTGCCAGCTGAGCCTAAAAATAGTTCTAATACTTGTCCCATTTCCCAGTTTAATGGTAAAAACATTACGTTGAGTAAACTCTGAGGGAACTGGCGAAGGATGGGTATAACATTGCTGCTGTGAGTCTGCAACAACAATAACGACAACTTGCCTTCTCACAGCTCCTCTCGCGCGGTGTAGACTCGCAGAGCGCTTCGTAATATCTAAAGGCTTGTTAAAAGTCACCTCTGTCTCCCTTACTGCCTGTGGCATCTGTGGCTGAAACGTGAGTGAGCACAACTTCAGCAAAATATCAGTGAAAATATCTGATCAGGCAAAAAACAAAGATGGCAAAAATTGATCTCTTCCTATTTTTAATTGATGAAGTAAGATCTGCGCTTACGACTTTCCAAACCAAACCAACCACACTTCTCACCAGCCACACATGGAAATTCTAGGGGTAGATTGCTGGAAAAGGAACAAACAATCGAACGAACAAAGGAGCGAGAAAGAGAGAGTGAGAGAAATGGAGAGAGAAAGACACAAACAATTTTAGAACACAATTGTTTCAGAGGAACCTTTGAAACTACAAAAAAAATCAAAAGCGTTTTGCGGTAATTACTGTCGAGAGTGGCGACTTTTTAAAAGTAGATCAAAAATAAAATCAATCTTTCCATCAAGCGCCAGGTAAGGAAGAGAGAATGGTCGTGTAAATGTCGCTTGTGGTGACTTTGCTCCTGTGTAGCGATCAGACCTTTCGCAAGATTCACATGGCGCAGTTCACTACATCAAAGAGTGAGCTCGATTTCTCTCCGTTTTTTTTTTGTTGCGTCTGTTCTCAACCCATCACCACACAATGCAACCTTGCTTCCTTGTGTTTCTTTCACTGTTTTCGTGTTTGCCCAGAGCTCCCAGGCTCCCAACTGATGGGAAAGCATTAATTAAAGTTTCTGAAGTTAATAACCTTTACAGCAGCTGTCAGGGCCCTCGCAAAGCGCCTCTTGGAGATCCTGAAACTGCTGACGTTGTTTTTCTTCTCGCTCTATTAATCTTTTGTCTGCCTTAAAAGATCATTTCTCTGTCGGCCGTTGAGAAGGTGAGAGACGTCACAGAGGCACATTGTTCTGCAGCACGGAAGGTGGTCACTCTGGTAACCCTCCCATTGGGGTTCCTATTCCATTCCCAATCCCTTGCTCTTTCTCCATAGTGACTATTCTAATGCTCGCTTGTTCACCCCCCCCCCCCCCCCCCCCCCCACCCCCCCCCCCGGATCAGCAGCTCTCCACGCCAATCTATTCCAATCACATTCTCTTGCTCTTTCTCCATCATGCCTGTGTTAGTGTTTCCATGCTCTCACCCCACAGGAGCTATCTGTGCCAACCTCATCCCACATGTTTCACCCGCAAATGTACAGTCAATTCACTTTACAGTATATTCTGGGAAGCGCTTTGAGACTTCTAGAAGACGTAAAAAGCACTGTATCAAATGCAACGATTATTATTATGATCGCGATTATCCCCTCCCTCTTCTCTTTGGCATTTTAAATATAATTGGCTCTTTTTTTGTACTTTCTCTAAGGGTAATGTAAGTAGGGACAGAAGGAGCACACAGGGTGGAAGGGACAGCAAGACAACAAACGACTTTTGGTAGACACCACATTGAAAACTGCTCTCCACCCCTACGATTATAGATTAGCAGTTGGTCAAAGGAGGGAAAGTAGTGGGTAGTCATGACAGGAGCTCTGTGGATTGGGTCCCCTAGGGGTCTGTACATTAATCACCTGGAATTTTCAGACTCAGTGCAAGGTGAAGATACCAGGGAGGTTTGTGGAATCAAAAACACTGATGATCTCACAAGGAAAGCTTGATTGTATACCCACCTGCTGAGCTCACGCTCTGGAACTCCATCACGGAGGACCTTCCCCTCACCTCTTCCCTTCAAAATCAATTTCTCAAGATCTTCCTGTTTGACCATACCTACTCTCTCCACCCCCACCCCTTCCAATTCCAACCCCCAGCTTGGGCGCAAAGCCTTGGAATGTCCTCCCGATGCGCGAGGTGCTAAATATAAACAATTTGTGGTCGTCTTTGCTGTTGTTAATCACTGACAAATAGAAATAAAAGCCAGGTCCTTCCACATAACATCCGTATGTCAATTTACACATACATTGAACTTATAATAATATAATACTCATTTTATTTGATATCACTCCTTATCACATCTTCGAGACATCTCACAGCCTTTCACAGAATATACTGTAAAGTTGACTGTGTATTTTGAGCATGAAACTTAGTGACCTTATGATATTTAAGACATTAACTGGTCCATGAAGGGGACCCTCCCCTCCCTCAAACCTGGGATCACAATTGTCTGCATCACTAATAGAACAGGACAGTGTCTCACACTATAGAGCTTGTGTATGTCGCTGCGAGGAAGAAGCACACAATGTGTTGCCCAATACAACGATGGAAAGCAAATAGTTTTGTCTTCTCCTCATCCAGTGCACAGTAAAGCCATGTGCATGGAAATACATGGAAATACAATACAATATAAAATTACATTCACAGAGTGCTTTTCACGTCAGGAGGACGTCCCAAGGCACTGGACAGTCAGGGATTTGGACCCGAATGGAGGTGGGATGGTTCCGACCAGGGAGAGTGGAGGGCAGGGAGGGTAGCAGGGTAGCCGAAGGCTCGGTCAAATGCTTTGCCTCCTCATGAGATGTTATTTCCAAAGACAATATGAAGATGACAGAGCGGAGCGTGGAGGACATGGCCAAACGCAAACTACACACCAGCAGCAAAGGCACAAAATTGGATATTTTTTCCAAAACAGAAATTAATTAGAGAAACGGTCCTTTGAAATCACCGCCGCTTCCTGCAGGTCATTGTCCCTGTTCAGCACCAGCCTTCCCTTGATTTATTAACTCCACACACTGCTGCTGCCTGTGGCTGTATCTAGGTCTCTCTCTGGGCAATGGTGTGCAATGGGCGAGCGTCAATTTTGCAACTACTTCAGGATGTTTTTGTGCAAGATTCCTCCAGTGATGCACTCAGCGAATGAATACTTTATAGAAACCTCGGTTATCCTGTCGGCACACAAGTGTGTAAAACCTTGTGCTTTAATAACCCAAACAACTCCCCTTGCCTTAGATATGGTGCCTTTGACTGCATTTACTAAGTGCAGTGACAGTGAATGCAGAAAAGGGTGCGAGAGCGACCTGGAGAGAAGAGGTGGAGACAGTTCCGGTTCAGGTTTGAGAGGAGAAGATGGCTGAGAAGGTGGGTTTGACGATCACTGGCAAAATTAGAACTTGCTATCACTTTGGCGTTTGTTGTGAACAGTGGCATTCTTTTCCTTTTTTAACAAAAAAGCTCAATTTTATTTTAAATTTACTGCATCTAATCATGTTCTTTAAATTTCCTCCTCATCTCGACTGCTGATCCCAGTCCTCAACTCTAGAATCAATATAGCCTCTCCGTGCTTTGAGACCAGCCAAACGACCATTAGCACACTGTTTGACAACGTTTGACAATGTCCCTCCATACTCCTTGTGGCATATTTGCTTTAACGACATAAGTGGCAATTGCTTTCAGACGGTTGCAAATATTAAAGAATTCTGGGAAGAGTGACTTGCAGATTTTAAAGAGAGTGTGAAAGGAGTTGACTCGTAAAGTTTGCATTAAACAATTGAGCGAATCTACATTGCGTTTTGTGAATCAAATAACATGATAGACTATAACATTACACTCGTCAATGTACTTTGGGATGTGCCTGATAGACTATAATGGCCTGTTCCAATCTTTACACAATCCTATGCTCGAGTGATAAATTAAGTCACCCTGTCCTTTGTAATAAGTATTTATATTAAGAATCTATAAATGTTCCAGTGCGTATTTCTTCCGAGGCATCACATTTCTGATGCTATTCCTGGGAACGATTCACTGTCTAATCCTGAGGACTATTTTGAGTGCAGAGGGAGGGGCAGGGCCCTTGTTATGGTTAAAAGGGCAGGAGTCTGGTTATAGTCATTGAGTTTGGGTTTAAAATACTAGCTCTGAGCAACCTAGTGGTGATGCTAGAGGAGCAATGTGATTAAAACCTGACTAGTTGTTTGGGCAAAGAAGCTTCTTGGAAAAGACCTGGAAGAGGGCATCCATCTGGTTGATGTCTTAACCAATAGTCCATGACCTGAAACACTATATATATATATATATCTATATATATATATAATAATAATCATCCTTGCATTTGATAATATAATAATCCTTGAATTTGATACAGCGCTTTTCACGTCTTCCAGACATCTCAAAATGCTTCACAGAATATACTGTAAAATGTATTGACTGTATATTTGTAGGCGAAATGCAGCAGGCAACTGCGCACAACAGTGTCCCACAAACAGTCGTGGATTGAAATGAGATATTTTTTAATAGTGCCTTTGTTAAACCTCAAAGCACTTTACAGAATATATACAATGACAAAATTACATCTGTATACCTCCTTTCGTGTCAGGAGGACGTCCCACTGTAAAGTGGCTTCACTGTGTGTTTTGTGAGCAAAATGTGTTAGATAGTCGTAGACAGCCTTGATCCCAAAACAGCCATGCAGTGAGTGACCAGTTGTACCTGGGGCTTGCTGGCCAATACAGCAAGCGAAACTCCCCTTCTCAAACAGAGCCGGAGATTTTTAACAGTTACAGATAGTTCCAAATTCTGCACGTCCCAAAAAAGCTAAGCAAATTGAATGTACCTCACTCTGGGTGGGATGTCTCACCCACCATCCTCGTCTCAATCTGCACTTGCCTTTCAAGGCCTCACTTCTCTGTCTCTCTGTCTGAGTTCCTCTGTGACTCTCTTTCTTACTCTCTGAATTACCGTGTGTGAGTGGAGGTGGGGGTTATGGGTGTGTGACTGTCTCCTCTCTCTCTCTTTCTCTCTCACTATGTCTGTGTCTCTCCTTCTCTGTGACTCTCTCTTGGTGGGAAATCCGCGCTCAGTAACCCTGCCCACATGCCCATCAATTCACAACTCTTCCCATGTGTGCGATCCACGTTGTTCAACAGTTTTAACATAGTCTAGTATAAGGCGATCAGCAAATTAAGGGGTTAAAATCCTTGCCTTGCAATCAAAATAATACAGCAAAAAGTATAGGTACAGACTAGGATCTAATCATGGAGTTTGGTGGGTGGGTGGGTGGGGGGGATATTTGGAATAATAATTTAGAATACAGTACTCACTTTTTACATAAGGTGTGATAGTAAACGTGTGATAGCAAGGCGGAGCAATCAAAAAGAATAATTATCAGAAAGTAAACGGGATTGAAAATATTCAAGTGATCAAAAGAATCAATCAGTCATTTCAATCCACGACTGTTTGTGGGACACTACTGTGCGCAATTGGCTGCTGTGTTTCGCCCACAAACAAACAGTCAATTCGCTTTCGGTATATTCTGCAAAGCGCTTTGCGGTGTCTAGAAGATGTCAATAGCACTATATCAAATGCAAGGATTATTATTATTATTATGATGATGATCAAAGCACCAGCACCAGGCATCTGAGAATCTGGAGGCACGTCAGGGAAGGAATAATATTGTGCTTCTCTCTCTCTCTCTCTCTCTCTATATATATATATATATATATATATATGCGTATATAGATATGTGTGAATATATACCTAAAATGCAAAGGATACAATGCTAAATTTATAGAAGACACAAAATAAGGGGGATGTGGGCTAAATGAAAACAGGACTGTAAGCGACTTCATTAGGATAAAGACAGATTCGTGGATTGCACAGAAAGATGGCCCGTGAAATCTGGATGGAGAAAAAATACAGACTGATCCATTAGGAGAGAATAAAGAGATAAAATGCTCACCTAACTGGTAAAACTTGGAAAGGCTGGTAAGAGCAGAGAGGGGTTAATCATAATACTCACAAATCTTTAAAGATGAGCGGTCAAGGTGACATGTCAAAAGGATTTATGAATAAGGGCACTGAATACAAGACTAAATAGTTTCAAACCACCAGTTGGTACACAGCTTGTTTACTTTCTCTGCGGAGTTAAAACGATGTCATTTTCATCAAAGGTTCAATGACAATTGATACTCTGTGGAGCCTATTGATCACAATAGAAAATCAGGTAAAAGAGTTCCTTCAGTCCATTGACTCTCATTGTAGAACCCGTTTGTTCCCATTATGCGACTCCAATTCTTAAACGAAATGAGTCCAGTGTCCTGTCTTCTTCCGTGCTTCCGAGTAACCGGACCTGTTCATTTCCCTCCAATCAAAGGAAAAACAATCGTTCCTGAAATTGCCCTTCACGGCCCCTGAACTCTACCTCTTTAACCTGCTGCTTTGGTTACATTTGATAGCATTATTCTGTGTTTCTTTTCTCAATTTAATATCTCAAGACACCTTTATGACCTTCCCTTCTGAGTCATCTTGTTTTCGTCTACAAAACATACAGTCAATTCACTTTACGGTATATTCCCGTGAAGCGATTTGAGACGTCGTGATGATGTGATAAGGAGCGATATCAAATGCAAGGATTATTATTATGCATTTCAAAACCGAAGCTGAATTTATTCTCTTATTATCCATAATCTTCCCTCTAAATTCCAAGACTCTTTACATGCGATGGTGGCAATTTGAACTGTGCTCTGTAGGTCATGACTGAAAAGCACTGTATCAATGCAAGGATTATTATTATCATTAATGACATTAACCTGTGGCTTGGATGTGTTGAAACGGTGGGATCCATATTTATTCCCAGGCTTGACTGACGCAATGAAAGCCTTTCTCTCTCGCTCTGCACAACAACAACAAAATTACATTTATAGAGAGCCTTTCACGCTGGGAGGACGTCCCCAGGCGCTGAACAGTCAGGACGGGACCCGAGCACGAGATGAGGGCAGGGTAGGGGCGAGGCGCTGGAGGGGAGGGAGAGAGTCAGGAAGGCAACAGAAGGCACGGTCGAAGAGAAGGGTCTTGAGGCCGGCCTTGAAGGAGGCGAGGGTGGGAGCGAGGCGAAGGGACTCTGGAATGGACCTCAACCCATCTCCCAAAGACTGTGGATTCACCCCCAACACAGTCTGACATTGAATTAAGTGGATTTCAAAGAGAGCTGGCACAGGAAATGTGAAATAACCAAAGTAGTCCTTGTCTTTGATACAGCGCCTCAGCATGCCATTGTCTCAAAGCGCTTCACAAAATAGATTGTAAAGTGGAGTGACTGTATTTTGTGGGCAAAATGCAAATCCCAACAAGAGTGCAGTCGGAGGCACCTGAGAATATTTCTTGAGACAAAGTGGGGCCATAGGTAGGGGGGGGGGGGGGGGGGGGCAGAGGGGAGGGAGAGGCTTTAAACTCTTTCTGACCCAGACTGATTCTGACATGGGTGTAGACGCTGGCAAGGTGTTTGATTCCTCAGCCCTGGATGAATAAACCATGTTCCATAGTAACAATAATAATAATGTTAGTAACCCTTGCATTTGCTATAGTGCTTTATCACGCCATTAGGATTTCTCACAGCGTCTCACAGAATACTGCATATCGTAAAGCGAATTGACAGTGTATTTTGTGGGCAAAACACAGCAGCCAATGGCACAGCAGCGTCCCACAAACAGTCGTGGGGCGGCTGACCCCATTATTGTTATTATTATTATTATTGTCTCGGAGGGTGATTAGGGATTTGTCCATCCCCGTCACGGACGCCTTCACCTTGATCGGGGGTCGGATTCAGTCAAAATAAGCAGTAATTCAATTCGCTTGATGATGTCAGAACCACAAAACAATACGTTCATCGTCCGGGCCGAGAGAGC